>CM053747.1:27803745-27902874 GCA_028658305.1 Pachyuromys duprasi | reverse complement strand
TTGGGTAGGGTGGGGAATGGGACAACGGTAACCCCTCTGACAACTGGTTTTCTCCCAGGAAGGTAAACATGCAAAGCTTACATCTGGATTCTGGGAGCAGGGAAAAGTTGGAAGGCAACTCAGCTCCCTTTGTCTCTGAGAGAAGTGGGCACTCACCATTCATTTGTAACAAAGCCTAACTGATGCTTTGGGGCAACAATCAGGTATAGCGTTCATCACCAGATTTAGAATTAGCAGCAATTAAGAACAGGCCACCATCACTGCCACAGTGAAGTGGTTGTCATCCTGGCACCGGGGACCCAAAAGCTGTATTCTAGAGAGAGGTGCCATTAGACCCAGAGCTGGCTCTGGAAATAACCCAGTAGAGTTGGGACCACAAACTGTTATCTTAGATGGTTCAGTGACCACACTAGCAATACTTCAGGTGTTGGGTTTTCCAACCAGTGGTCAAAGCTATATGATACTGAGTCTGTAGGCAGAGTGAAGGGGATGCCTGAGTAGGAACAGGGAGGGTCATCGGGCAGTGATTGTAACATGATTAGGCCCTCCTTGAAGGAGGAGGTAGGGCTGAACAAGGAGTAGGGTTAGGAGGAGCTGTAAGTTTCCAAAGCTCCCCTCACTCTGCCTTTGTACTACACTGAAGACAAGTTGCTCACATACTCTAAAGCACATTCTTGATATAGGAAAAGGGACTTGGGGCAAGCGGCGATTTGGTATCAGGCAAAAGCCACATTAAGCCTTCATGAGGGCAGCCACCACAGCCTTGGCGTTGAGACTGCGTAGGTCACAGTAGGTCTGGCCAGTGCCCACAAAGACAATGGGTTTGCTTGTGATGTATGTCATAGAAATAGCAGCTCCCACCTGAAAAAGAGAAAGAAGATAGCCAATAAACTCAAGCCCTATTTTTACTAAATGCCTCAGCTTCCTTGTAAAGAAGCCCAATCCTCCCTCTGGTCTCATTCTCCAGTGTAGTGTACTGTTACCTTGTCATCAATGGTGTCAAATTTGGTAAGAACGATGCCATCAATGAGCCGAGGCGTTTGAGCCATAGAATGGTCAGCCAAGGCTCTGTTGAACTTGACCTAAAAGGAAAATGTAACATAAGAACCTATCTAGTTTGCCGAAATTTAAGTTGGGACAGAACTTGGCCCAAACCCTCACCAGCTGATCCACGGCTTCATTGCCTACTAAGGCCTCCCCCACAAACAGCACCAAGTCAGGTGTATTGACAGTAATGAGTTTGGCCAGGGCAGTCATCAAGGGAGCATTGTCTTGCATGCGGCCAGCTGTGTCCACCAGCACCACATCAAAGCCTTGGTTACGTGCTAGAGAAAGAAAAACAGTCAACTCCAAGCACACAACTGTCACTCATTCTACCTGCAGACTTCTTGAAGAATTCCTACTCTCTGTGAAATGCCACCCAACTGTCACTTGTGCTCACTGCCAGCTTCCTGAGATGTCCAAGTCTGGCTATTTGAAAAGCTTATCCTGTTTATCCAGACTCTGGATTTGGTTACAAGATAATATAAGGGAAAACCTGTCCTATTCTTGGCCACCACCAAAACCATTCAGGGAAAGGATAGAAATAGGATAAAGATGACCACATTCAGGTCTGATATACTAGCTTTTCCTTTCAACTATATACATTCCCACCCAAAAGCATCACCCACCCAAGTAACTTAACCTGACTTCTCTGGTGACCATGTGGTAAGTTTATAGTAGCCTAAGTATACAAATTCCCAGGGAGTACAAGGAAATGGACACCACAATCCCCCTTGGTCCCCATACACTGTACCAAAGGCAATGGCTTCCATGGCAATGCCGGCAGCATCCTTGCCATAGCCTTTTTCAAACAACTGCACCATCGTACGGCCACCATGCTTCTCAGGGGGGTGGAGGGCAGTCAGACGCCGGGTGTGTGTGCGAAGCTGTTCAACGGCCCCAGCCCGAAATGTATCACAAGCAGCAATGAGGACACTGAAGCCATTCTCTAAGAGCCAGAAGGAAATCTGCAAAAAGTTAACCAAAAACAAATTACATAGAACCAGGATTCTAAAGCACAGAGTGAAAAAGTAAAAGCAAGTTGGGGAACTGAGCTAACCTTGGCAAGATTCGTAGACTTCCCCACTCCATTAACACCACAGAAGGTGACAACATATGGGCGCTGGCGACGTTGGGCATCCATGATATCTCGGAGCATGTCTACACGACGCTGTGGCTGCAGGATCTGCACCAGAGACTCCTGAAGTGCTTGCTTGACTGTGGAAGTCACAGCTGAAAAGGAAGTTGGAGGGATTCAGTCAGACAAACATCATACAGAATAACATTTTTCTGATTTAATGGGATTAAGACCATGCTAGGTTTTTTTCCCCAGGAATTCAGATCATACTGTTCTAGTACTTTATTAGCTCACTTAACTGTCTTGTTAAGTCCTAAAGTCTGTTTTCTCACAGAGGTTTAGAAATTAAGGTATTTGCCTTTTGGCAAATACCCAAACCATCTGACTATCACCTCTGAAATGCATGTGAACTCTGTAACATGTGGAGAGATACTTACTGCTAAATGTCCCCATCACTTTTCCTTCCAATTTGTTGGCAACAGATTCACAGAGCTGGACAGCAATATCTGCAGCCACATTCTTAGCTGAGAAGAGATGGACAACCTTGGGTTCTATGTTAACAGTGATCAGTTTTCAAAAGTACAGCTTAGAAATGTTTCTATTCCTAATGAACTATGTCACCTAAGTTAGCCTTGTCCTCCATACTCACCAATGAGATGATCACGCATCTTCTCTAGCACAGATTCCATGTCTTCACGACTTAGGCTCTTGGAACCCACAAGGCCCTTCAGCATCCCAAACATGCCACCCAGAGTTCCCTTGGTAGCACTACAAGTATAAAAGGTCACAAATATGCGTAAGACCAGCAGGCAGGAGGTATGGCTCATCAATTCTGTAGCCATCTACACCACCTCCCACTTGAAATCCTTCTACCTAGGTTTGATGTTTTGAGTGGCCCCTTCATCATCTGAGCTGCTGCAATCCAGATCTTGAAGCTGCCCCCCAGGTCCAGTTCCTCGAATCTGGAGGACATGGGCAAAGGAAGGAGATGGGATCAGGAACACTAACAGCTGAGGGAAGAGCCCAGGATGGACCCTGGCAACATTATCTGAGACCTTGGAGAAACTCCAAATATAGTTCACTCTCAAATCTAGGTGTACCCTCCCCCTCTTGTTTCCTTCCCAATTTCTGGTTAATGGTGACTTTCGCTTCCTCTTACCAAGTTAATATCTTCAGACAGGGCTGCCTCTGGGGTTCCATTGGTGGTGGGAGTACTGTAATCTAAGATTTCCTTGTTAGCACAGCCACCTAGTTCCCATACCCGGGGTGCTTTTTTGCCCTTCTCCTTTGGAATATCCGACTTTGTAGATTTGCTGCAAAGGATCACATTATAAAAGGTTATAGTAGAAAAGTAGGAAAGAACATGAGAAGAGTTTCCTAGCCCCTAACAGAGCTGGGTAACAGTCTCTAGAGAGACTGGTTATGTGTGTTCACCTGGATTTGTCCAGACCCTTCCCATGCTTCTGAATGAACTCCTCTCTCTTCCTGCGTATCAGCTCCTCTTTGGAAAGTTCTCCATTTTCAGGTACCACTGGGGGACCTGACTTTTCTGCAGGGGCTGTTTTGCTGGTAGTCAAATGGCCATCAGAACCTGTTAAAAGAGATCTCACTGGAGGGGGAAAAAAAACCCCACAAATCCCAACCACCCAGATAATGACTACAATTCTTCCAAGTTCTTAAGAACAAACTTGAACCAAACAACTTGGAGACCACAAGGGTATGACAGGGTGGTGAGCTTTTAAGTTAAGGGAGGCAAGCAATGACAGAAAGAGCACCACAGACTTTTAGAGCACCTTTTTAACACTTTTTATGCTCTAGCATATTCAGGACGCTCAAACACACCTTCCTTTTTGGCCCCCTTTTTTTTGTTGTTTTTTGTTTTTTCCTTGGTCTTTTCCCCCCGTGGTTCAATCATGGACCTCACAGGTTTCTTAGCTTTTTCAGAATCTTCAAATTTCTTCATGGTAGTGGGAGCACGGATCTTACTGCTCTCCTCTGCTTCACTAAAGAGAAAAAAAGAACAGTCTTTCTACCCATGTAATAGGAAAACAACATCTGATGTCAGAAAAACTTCCCACATATCAAAAAGGACATCCAGAAATGAACTACAAATGTGACAGGTTTGAACCCATAACAATATTGTTAAGCTACCTGCAGGCAAGGCACTCATCAAATCATAAAAAAAAAAAAAAAAAAAAAAAAAAAAAAAACTTGAAAAAGGAAAGCCTCTTACCGAAGGAGCCGCAGGAAGTCATTTTGAAAATCAAAAGTGCCATTCAATAGACTTAAAGCACTTTGTTGTTGGATCTCTGTGCGGTATTTATCTCGAAACAGCCGGTGCACATCATCTATCAATTTGTCTACATAGGTCAGTGTGAGGATCTTCTGAAAGCCAACCTGTTTATGGAAGGAAACAGGGCCAATAGATCACCTTACATACTAGCCCAGAATGGAAGGAGGCCAACGTAATCCAGGCCTCCCGAGATTAAGTTTCCCATCCTGAGAGACAGCCACACTTTCTACCTTGCCCAGGAAATGCTTCCATTATCTCCTCTACATTCCAAAAATTTTTATATTACTTCTTCACATACACAGTACAATTAATTGGGTTTATCAATGGGGATTCTGTTGAGAACAGAACTTGTCTAACATAACCTCCACTTACCACAAACACCAGCTCAAACTGGTTGTCCAGTTTATACTTGAGTGTGAGGGCCTCATGAGTGAAAGAGTTGTTACCTCCCCGTTCCTGAAAAAAAAAGTGTTGCAGCACTGAGGTTATCCACAGCAAAACCAGACTTTGGACTATGTGTGGTAAATAACCAGATATTATCCTGGCCTCAGCAAGGGAGTACTGAGACATTTCTCTAGCAGCCCGGCACGAGGAAAAAGAAAAAAGACACCAATTAGGGGAAAGGGGGTAAATGTGGGAGATAAGGCATGGCTCGTGGGAGCCAGAAGGTAAACAATCATATATAAACAATCACGTCTTCTTGCAGCTGTGAAGCATTTAGTGTTCCCAAAAGGTGTTCTCTAACCCACGATCTCATCCAGCCTCAAAACGACAGAAAATCAAGCTGTCCCGGATGAGTGGCGAGAGTGATCAAGTTCCATAAGACGCCAGAATACGGCTAGAGCCCCAGATTCGGGAAGTGTGGGGGGGCGTCGCAAAGTTTCGGAATACTATGATGCTAGGCAAGGAAGTTGAGTTTGGGTGGCCGGTAAGCGGCCAGTTTGAGGAGGGCAGGGCAGAAGGCGCAGGTGATTACTGGAAGGGAGACTACAAATTGGGTCTGAGGGACAGTCCGGAGTTCTGCCCCGCGGGGGTGGTACCTGCAGCAGTACGGAACGAATCAACGCGTTCACGGGCCCGGTGCACGAGTCGCTCACGCCCTGGAAACACCAGAGCACAAGCCCGCCCTTCGAGAAGATGGTGAAGAAGTCGAGCATGATGGGAGGTGGAGAAGACTTGGGGCCGAGTCCGGCGCCGGGAACTCGGGCCGCGTCCGCCGCCGCTTCCTGCTGCGCCAAGCGCGGGACACGTCACACCAGCAGCCCCCGGAAACCGGCTCATCCGCACTTCCGCTACGAGCCGCCGGGGTCCCGCCCCCTCCCCGCCCAGGGCGCGCGTGATGGCGTAAGCAAGGCTGGCCAATAGCAGGTGTGGGCGGGGCTCCAGGGCCGCTAGCTTCCTATAGCTAGGGGGGGTGGGGCCTTGCCGGCTAAACGGCGCAGCACGTCAATTCCCTGTGGCGCGGTCCGATGACTAGAAAGACAGACGGCCTCAGCGGCTTGTCAGGCTGCAAGAAATCGGGCGCTGTAGGGCTATGTTTCGCAGAGTGCTGCGTCTTGGCTTAGGCCCGGTCCTCCCAAACCGGGGGCTACGCACACGCAGAGGAGGCTTTACTCTGGGTAAAGCTGAGGGCAGGAGGAGTATACTATAATGGTTCTTGGGTGCCCAAAATCTCCACATTTGACCTTCGGGATTCGACCCCCTGCCTTATGCTGGCGGCACTGCGAATTAGCTAGGGAAGTGGGTAGGCTTGCCTGCTAGAGGTTAAAGAGCCAAGGCAAGTGTATGAATCTCAAGGAGGCACTTCCCAGTGGACAATTCCAAATAAATGGAAATTTGCTGGTGGTAATGGATATTAAGGATAAGGAACCAGATAGAGGTGCAGTATGGAGTATACTAAAGATTTGTGTTCCTTGGGCCTGGGATACTTGAATGGAGATAACTGCAGTTGAATAAAAATGGGGCTCAAGAGGGAGAGAGGTCTGCTGGAGGAAAATGTAAGTCACTTACCTTGTCGGAGAAACAGAAAGTGTAACTTTAGGAAGTGGATCTTTCAGTACTACAGAATATGCATAATAGTGGGGACTGATGGGGCAAAGTTAGGACAGTACTTCGTGTAAGTTGATCTTATGAGAAAGGTTGACATTGGAGACGTGCCAACCCCGTATGTCTACTCAGCTCACCTTTTCCTGTGTTCATCCTCCAGCCCCACACCACGAGAAAAGGAAACATAGTTCGTCTAACTGTAACTATGTCCTGCAGACTGGGATGCAAACGTGTCTGAGTTTAAGAAGAAGATTGATTCCATCCTGCCTGGAAAGCAGTTGGAAATGCTGTACGACACCAGCCACCTGCCCCCAGAGCAGTCAGATGTGGTCATCATAGGAGGTGGGATCCTTGGTCTGTCTGTGGCTTTTTGGCTGAAGAAGCTGGAGAGTAGACGAGATGCCATTCGGGTGCTGGTGGTGGAACAGGACCACACGGTGAGGTCAGGGAGTAGGGTAATCATCTTATTGAGGACAGCCTGTAGAAGCCAGAAGGATAGGGACTTTGGGGCTTGAGAAATAGTCCCAGGTTCTTCCTCCCTCAAAGAAGATCCCTGACAATAACATTGTTTTGTTGGGGGAGGGGAGAAGGCTTTGTCATAGTTTAATCTCTTTGGAAACAGGGTCTTAATATATAGCTGAGGCTGGCTTCGAACTCAGCATCTTCCTGTCTCAACCTCCCAGGTGCTGGGATTACTAGTGTGTTCCAGCACATTTACCTAAAATTTTGCATATAATAGCAGATTCTACAGTGATTATACTTCCATGTCTGAAGGTCTTGTTTGCTATTGGCCGTTAGCTGAAATCTCATGTCTGTCTTCATTATATCCTTCCAGTTTTGTAAGTTGTTGAAAATAAACTTCCTACCTTTGGGCTTCCAATATGTCCAGCCTTATAAAGACGACTGACCTCTACTCAGTTCATCTGAGGATTTAAAACACTATGTTTATCTTTGAACTATGGGCTGACTTGCATATAGGTTTACCTATCCTTGCTCCTTGAAAAAGGATTCCCCTTTAGGTTTAGATGTATAACCAACAGTTTCCACTGTAGGATTCCATTATGTATGACGTCATGACAGTCTACCTCAGTTTTTCTTTTCACAGTATTCACGAGCATCTTCCACGGGGCATTCCGTGGGCGGGATTTGGCAGCAGTTTTCTATGCCTGAGAATGTCCAACTCTCCCTCTTTTCAGCCGACTTTCTACGGAACATAAATGTATGTACAGTAAGATTTGAAGGGCTGGGTGGAGGCCCCTTCTTTAGCATAACGAACAGTAGCCTACCTGGCAAGGGGAACCAAGTAGTAGTGTGTTGGAGGCAACAGTCATTGTGATCCTTGACTGTCTTCCAGTGTTTGTGCCTAGGGAAGGCTTTGTCCTGATCTGGTCCACTGACCGTGGGAGCTGTAATGAGAATTCTTGGGGGGGGGGGTCCCCCTTTATGTCAGCCTCTTTGGAGAACAAGTTTTCTTTGAACAAAGGAGTACTTGGCTGTGGTGGATGCTCCTCCTGTGGACCTTCAGTTCAACCCCTCAGGCTGCCTCTTGCTAGCTTCAGAAAAGGATGCTGCCACCTTGGAAAACAATGTGAAAGTGCAAAGGTAGGTGCCCTGTGCTGCTTTTTGGCTTCATGTACGTGGAGAGCTCCTGTACCAGATTAAGAATGGGGAAGCTGAAGTTGATGCCACAGGAATCTCCTCTTCAGTAGCTCATATTATCAGGAAAGATGGGCCTATTTAAACCTTCAAGGCTCAATGAGGAGTGCTATAAGCCAGTCATAGACAGAATGTGGTTCCTATACTTAGCAGATCATAGCACCCAGGTAAGATACCTCCCAGATCTAGCAAACCAGAGTCTCTAGGGAGTGGCCAAGGAACTGAGCTTCTAACAAGAATCCTAATTTAGGAGTTGGCAAAGTTCTTTCCATAAAGGGCCAGACAGTAAATATTTTAGTTTTTGCTTGTCATCTTGTCTCTGTTACAACCTTTCTGCTCTGCCATTATAGCATAAAAGTAGCCACAGACAAAAAATATAAATAATTGATGTGATCCATATATAAAAGTAGGCAGCAGGTTGGCTTTAGAATGTGAGCCTCACATCAGTTAATGATTGGACATCTTTGTGATCTGTTATGCACAGGCTCTCTTCTGATATGCTGTAAATCTAACCAATAACACCAGATAAATGTTCTCAGATGATAATTCATTTACTCAGAACATCCTATTTTACACGTGAGGAAACTGAGGCAAGAAGATCTAGTAAAGGTGGCAGTGTGACTCAGTTTAAATTAGACAGTTTCATAGGAGTGTTTTTTAGCATTTTCATTCCCCAGCCAGTAAGTGTTCCAGAGGAGACACTCATTCTGTGGGATAGGGTTTTACTAAGCATCAGAGAAGACAGTGTTTTACAGGAGTCAGTGGAACATGGTTCCCCACCATGTTGTGAACTGAGATCGAGTAGGTTGGGGCAAGAAGGAATTGAGAGTACTGAAGGGAGATAGGAGTGTAGAAAAGGGAAACAGACTTTACATTCAGCAGTCAGGATACATGGGGTCACTGGGCAGAGCAGAGCTATGAGTGAGCAGTACTTCCCTCTCTTGGAGTCTGGGCCCATGTTCTCCCCTCTAAATACTCTCCCTAAAAGATTAACTGATATGCACACGTTTCTTTTAGGCAGGAAGGAGCCAAAGTCTGTCTGATGTCTCCTGAGCAACTGAAAACCAAGTTTCCCTGGATAAATGTGGAAGGAGTGGCTCTGGCATCTTATGGTGAGGCTCACCTGCAGAGTATATGGTTGTCTTTCCCTGAAGATGGGGACTGAGGAGCTCTGTGACTTGGAAGTCTTAGTGTGTGATCTCCACACTGAGGGAGGACCACTTTCCTTCTGAGCAACAGGGCCTGCCCCAGACCATGCTGCTTCTCCGGCCTTTAACATGACCGGACTCCAATACAGTTAGTCAGGATGACCGTCCCTGCTTCTAAAGCTCAAAAAAGTGTATGGGGTCTACAGTAGGAAAAGGAGGGTCCCCATGCTTCATGAGTTTCCTTTCTTATGTCAGGGTTGGAGGACGAAGGTTGGTTTGATGCCTGGTCTCTGCTCCATGGTCTTCGTCGAAAGGTCCAGTCAATGGGAGTCTTTTTCTGTCAAGGAGAGGTGACACGTGAGTCCAAAGTCTTGTTCCCTCTCTTTATGTCTTGCACCAGGACAAGGCCTAGACCAGGCTCTGCCTTTTTGCTCACAGGCTCACCCAGGGTTGGTATGAGAGTCCATCTTCTAAGCAGCTCAGCTTTCTCCTCACTACAGTGTCCTGTTCTTTAGTAGCCAGTTCATTTTGGTCTTTTCCCTTGGGTGTCTATCAGAAAGCGTTCATCCTTCCCATGTTCTTTCCTTGAGAAGCCAGTAGTGGTTGTGAATCCAGGGATGTAGCTGTTAGAGTACTTGCCTAGCATGCATGAAGCCCTAAGAGCTACTCACCCTGGGGGGGAGGGGGGACTATATCCCCAGAATCACATAAAATAGGCACAGTGCTACATGCCTATAATCCCAGAACTCTGGAGGTACAGGCAGAAGAATCAGAAGTGCAGGGTCATCCTCCACTACATAGCAAGCCTGAGGGCCAGTCTGTGGTACAAGGGACCCTTTCTCAAAAGAAACCAGTGTGACCCTGTTTTCCTCAAGGGCTTTGTGTGTGTGTGCATGCACCTAAGTGTGTATCCTATTCATTTTAAGAGACACTATGATTAAGGCAACTCTTATGCAAGAAGGAATTTAATTCGGGGCTTGCTTACAGCTTCAGAGGGTTAGTCCATCATTATTATGGTGGGGAGCATGGTGGCAGGCAGGGAGGCATGGTGCTGGAAAAGTAGCTGAGAGCTATATCCTGATCGACAGGCAGCAGGCAGAGAGAAAGACAGACAGACAGACAGTGGGACAAGTGTGGGTTTTTGAAACCTGAAAACTCATTCCTAGTGACACACCTCATTCAACAAGGACACACCTCCCAATCCTTCCTAATCTTCCCAACACCTCCTAATCCTTCCCCAACGGTTCATCAACTGGGAACTAAGCAATCAAACATATGACTCTACAGGGCCGTTCTCATTCAAGCCACCATTTTGTTTGAGTGTGTATTGATGGGAACACTGGGGCTAGAACCCAGGGTCTCGTGCATATCAAGCATATACTGTACCACTGAAATCACCCTTCCTGAAGGGCTTATTTTTAATTTCTTTCTGCAGGTTTCATCACTTCATCTAACCAAGTAGAGACCACAAGTGGGGAACAGGTAGTCTTGAAAAGGATCAACAATGTCCATGTAAGTTCCGAGTTCCAGTGTGCCCCTTACTACAGTGGAAGTCAAGAAGGGTGATAATCTTCCCAGATGTAGGTCTTCTGCCTGCTTCCCAGTACTGATAAAGTTAGACTCAGGACGAAATAAACCTCTCAGGGTCCATTGTGTGCCCTCCATCCCCTGCTCCCCACACCCCAGCCTCCTTTTCTCTTACCCTCTGTTACCTCCAGGTGAAAATGGACAAGAGCCTGGAGTATCAGCCAGTGGAGTGTGCTATAGTGATCAATGCTGCAGGAGCCTGGTCTGGGCAAATTGCAGAGCTGGCTGGTATTGGGAAGGGACTTCCTGGCACCCTCCAGGGCACCAAGCTTCCTGTAGAGCCAAGGAAAAGGTAGCTACCCTCAGGGCAGCAAGGAACAAGAAAGAAATGATGCAAAAGTTTAAGATATATTTGTGTACGTGGTCTGGGCAGAGGGTTGGTGAGTGTTATTCCTGCAGTCTCATAACTCCTTTGATCGTGACAGGTATGTGCACCTATGGCACTGCCCGCAGGGACCAGGTCTGGAGACACCGTTGGTTGCAGACATCAATGGAGTCTATTTCCGACGGGAAGGATTGGGCTGCAACTATCTAGGTGGCTGTAGCCCTACTGAGGTAAATTAAGTTGCAAGGAGACATAGACAAGGTGCCATTAAAGAGGCAAGCCTTTTGGGAGGGAGGAGCTATGTTATTGGGTTTAGATTTTGAATCTACTGAAGAGATGGATTATAGGAAAAAGATTTTGGTTTGCCTTCATATTCCAAGCAGTATATAAACCTTGCCTCCACCTCTCACTTAGGAGGAAGAACCAGACCCAGCAAATTTGGAATTGGACCATGATTTCTTCCAGAACAAAGTGTGGCCCCATTTGGTCCAAAGGGTGCCATCTTTTAAGAATCTGAAGGTAACTAACAGGGAATAATTGTTCCTGCCAGGATTTGAGTATCAAATAGGATGGGTGATACTAGAGCATCTTCCCTCCTTTGACCTGTTGTGTTCCCTCCACCTAACAATTGCTAAGGAACCTGTTGGATCTGTCCCATCCCATGAGCCCAAGGGTGTGGGTTGAGCATGTCTGTGGCTTTGCCAAGAACCTCAGCATCTTTTGAACCTGCAGGTACAGAGTGCCTGGGCTGGCTATTGTGACTACAACACTTTTGACCAGAATGGCGTGGTGGGCCCCCACCCACTAGTTGTCAACATGTATTTTGCTACGGGCTTCAGTGGTCGTGGGCTACAGCATGCACCTGGCATCGGTCGAGCTGTGGCAGAAGTGATACTAGAGGGCCACTTCAAGACCATCAACATGAGCTCTTTCCTCTTCAACCGCTTTTACATAGGAGAGAAGTTACAGGAATATAATATCCTCTGAATGTGACAACTCTTCTCTGGGCCTCACCAGCCCAGGCATTACCCTGTCTCACATTGGCTATGCTCACTGCCCGAGTCTCCCCATGACTATGCCAGAGCTACAGCCCTTTCCTCACCATCCTTTAAGCAGGACCACTCTTCCCCAGTGTCTCTGGACATAGAATGAGCATAGGCACAGAGACCCAGGCCAATGGAAGGGCATGAAGTGGGACCCTAGGACTGATTGTAGCCTAGGCTGATGCCACTATCCAAAACAGTTTAGCTGGCATCCTAGGCATGGGGCCCAGGACTGGCCTCCTTCCTGGTGCTGATACAGAGAAATGAGTCTCTGACCTTCTGGCTAAAGCCAAGGCACAGAGCATTCTAGGACAGCCTGGCCCAAATTCATTGACTTGTCTATTAATCTTCAATCAATATATGTGATTAACCCCTTCACTCTGGTTTTATGTTCTTCCTACTTTTTTTTTTCTCATGGTAGAAGCATTTGAGGTGTGGTGTCATTGAAAAGGCAGCTTTATCAGCCAGGTGCAGTAGCGTACACCGGTAATCCCAGCACTCGGGGAGGCAGAGGTAGGCAGAGCTCTGTGAGTTCCAGGCCAGCCTGGTCTACAAGCAAGTCCAGGACAGCCAATGCTACACAGAGAAACCCTGTTTGGAAAAAAAAAGAAAGAAAGGAATGAAGGAAAGAAACAGAGAAAGAAAGAAAGAAAGAAAGAAAGAAAGAAAGAAAGAAAGAAAGAAAGAAAGAAAGAAAGAAAGAAAGAAAGAAAGAAATGGCAGCCTCATCCTCTTGGGAGTGTTTCTTAGATCCTCTGTGCAAGCTAGTATCCCGTTCCTGAGTTCTGCAAGAACAGTGGTTCTAGAGGAGAGAAATGGGATCATTTACCTAGTCAACTTTTATAAAGCTCCAGCTTCTAGCTACCATCATTCAGTATATAGCAGAATTCGAAGTGGCATTTTGACTGGATCATGGAGCTTTAGAAAGAAAAGGAGCCAGGGTATGAAGAGCCACACTGAGGAGCTTGGCTTTCATCTTGGCAGAAGCCCAGCAAAAGAGTTTAAAATAGGGAAGCAACATGATCAGATTTTACTTTTAGAAATCTCTCTCTGGCTAAGGGTAGAGTGCTTGCTTAGCATGTGGATGGCTCTAGGTTTGATCCTTAACATCAACACAAGTAGAGATCTGGGGGAAAGTAACTGGTTCTCTTGTAGAGAACAGATTCAGCTAGCAAGGCAGGGAACAGATTCTAAATGAAGGGCATTTTGATTCATTTCACAGATAACAGTCATGAGAAACACATGGAGCAAAGTGACATTGGCAACATGAAATGGAGTCAGGTTTCTGGCTAAACAGCCAAATGGGTATAGAAATGACACAGGGAAGAACAGGAAAATGAATGAGTGGTCCAGTGGTACAAGCTGAAAGCAAAGTGTCTATGGGAGGTATAATGGGTGATTGGACTACTTGGGGTGGGCAGTCTGGGTTGTAGACAGATGGTAGAATAGCATCATCAAAGGAGAGCAAAGTGTTGGGGACAACACAGAAGAACTGGAGGGGCACACTGATGTTTAGAAAAAAAAATGGATAAATGCCAAAGAAGTGACCCATAAGGCAGGAGAAAAATCCACTAGTGTGCAATCATGAAAACCAAGAAGTAGGCACCAGAATGAAATGTTATATGCCAGCTGGGCTCAGCACCTAGCAGGTCAATGAAGACCAGGGAATGCAATTTAAGGCATAAATGGTTACAGAAGAAAGGGAACTAGAGTACAGCTTCCTGAGAAAATAAATGGCTTCTTCACGTCCTTTGCAGTGAATGAAAAGTAAAAGAAGTAGACATCATACAGGGGAGGGGAGGGGAGGGGAGAGATGGGCCAGCTAGAAGCCTGTGTGTGGCTTGGGAAGAATCAGGCACAAGGTAGTAAGCAACAGAAAAGTTACCAGAAGGTAGCTGAAAGATTAGAAGGGATTTGTCAGGAACAGAGTGGACAGGCTTTGGTCACTAAAGAGACGGTCAGGCCAGAGAGCTAGTTAAATCTGGATGGTAGCTCTTCAGGTGCCCGAGAGTTGACTTCAGCACAGCCATTAGTTTAAGGGTCCAAAGAAATAGATACTATAATTAATGCTTAAGGAATCCTCTACTCTTACAGGACTTTATCTCATGGGAAATACTTTATGGGCAAGTCATTGTATGTGTTTTGCCCTTTAAACTATGTGAAGGGCTGGACCAAGCCCTCATCTTTGCCCCCAAACCAGCAACCTCAGAGCTTGTCTTGTACTCTGAATGCCTATCTGAGCATTCCTGCTGGACTTGAAGGCCCTTCCTGGCCCCAGAGGCTCTATACTGCAATGAGAGGTAGAGCCAAGACAAAGGGATTTCTGGAAAGGACTGGGGAGGACAGAATTAAGAAAGGCTTTCCTCAGGGAGGCAAGATGGCTTGAAATGCCATTCAGGCATGACAACTTAGTTTCAATCCCAAGAACCCAAGTAAAAGAGCATGGTATGGTTGCATATTTCTTAAATTCCAGGGTTCAGTATGTCAGGGAAAGTGGAGACAAGAGTTGCCAGCTTGGAGTAGATAGCATAGTGAAAACAAGAAGTCCTGTCTCAACAAAGTGGAAGAAAAGAACCAACTCCCAAAAGTTGTCTTCTGACCTATACACATGCAATAACAATGTTTAATTTTTTTAAATTTTGTTTGTGCCTGTATGCTGTAGTGAAGGTGAGAGGAGTATGATCTCCCTTTCTCCCAAACTGTAATTACAGGCAATTGTGAGCCACCTGATACGGGTACGGGAAATCAACTCCGGTTGTCTGGAAGAGCAGCAGGTATTCTTAACTGTGCTTTAGTCTGTTTCTTTTTTAGAAGGCTTTTCTGGTCGGGTAGAGTGGCCCAAGCCTGCAGTCCCAGAACTTGGAGGCAGGAAGATCAGAAAAGTTGAAGGTCATTTTAATTACAAGTTTGAGTTTAGTTTAGGCTATTGGAGACCCTATTAAAAAAAAAAAAAAAAGGAGGGAAGATAGCTGATGTAGAAATGAACCTGGCTATTGTACGAGAGAGGCATTTGTACAGGCATAGCTAGGCAAAGGCAAAAGGGAGAACAGAGATGTGCTCACCAAGGAGCAAAAGTATTCATCAAGTGAGGGTTTCTGGTAGGTGTCCAGCTGCCAGGGGTGGGGGTGGGGCAGTATGGAGATGGGGCAGCTCTTTCCCTAAAGGGAATAAAAGATGGTTTATTCCTGAGCCGTACTTGAATGACCATGGCCCAGGAACACAGATTTAGGTTACCCCAAGTTCCATGTTTCAATGTGTTAGTAGCTGTACAAGTTTTAAAGTTTTACAGAACATAGTCATGATTCAAGCCAAGTTTAAAATACATTGGTGGGTACATCAGAGAGGCAGTTACAGCGAGATGGGGGAAGATGTTATCTGACGATGTCCTTAGCTTTTGGGTTGGGCAGCTAGGGGTCTGTTCAAGGAATGCCTGCCTATTCAGGGGGCTAACGCTAGCTGAGATAACCTCTAGACAGGCAATATTCCAACCACTCCACCTCATGAGAATTCTAATCAGTCAATAGCTCTTTGCAGATACAGCTGCTTTCCAGGAATTCTTGTTGACAGTGCCTTCCTTATGAATATTCATCTCTTACGACACCAGCAACCAGAGAATGTAATTTTGATGAGTAAACCTAGAAAGATCATGCATGAACAGCCACAGCATAAACTGCCTCCCTCAGAACAAGTTATCCATTTTGGCTGGCTGGAAAGAAAAAGAAATCTGACCAGAGGGCTAATGAGGCCTTACGCCAGCCCATTAAACTCCTTCAACCTGCAGCATTTCATTTGTATTGTTTTTAGGTTGGTATTTTAATAACATTTCTATGGCACGAAATGCTGAGTGCTGTATTATTTCCTGGGAGTTTCACAAAGCTCACAGCAAGAACTCTAGGAAGTGGAAGCAAAGGGCTTGCCAACATCTTGCCTAGTCACCCCTTTTTGCAGTTATTTTGGTACCCTCAGAACTACAGTTGAAATTCCAGTCGGAAGCCTGGCACTTTGGGCCAGACTGATTCCAGCCTGTGGGCGTCAACATTAGGACCCACCGCCCATGAAGGTAGGACTTCCCAGGGGCTAGCGGGTCCTCTTTGTATCTATTAATCTACCTTGAGAGATCTTCGAGGCGGGGAGTCGGAGGAGCCTCATTTTCCCCCATCGTACGAAAGAAGGTAAGGCATGTGCTTCCTTGCTGGAGTTTCTGCCTATTCCCTTGCCCTTACACAGGACAAACCCCGGCTCAGGGCTTTACCGAGGTCTTAAAGAGCTTTGGTGTGCGGGTTTAGGGGCAGGTCCCTGGCTAGGCAGAGGGAAGCTGAGCGACACAAGCGCCCCCTAGGGTCAGGACGGCGGGCCTGGGCAGGAGGATGTCTGGTGCCAGCGAGAGGGCGGCGGCCGAGGAGCTTCCGGGAGCCGGACACTTCCCAAAGGAGCCTGCGGCCCACACCGCGGTGTCGCGCAGGTAAGCAGGCAGCGGGGCCCGGGGCGGTGGGTGGCCGGGCCCTGTGGAATCAGCCCTTCCTCCCCTCACATTTGCTCCCCTGCCCCTCCCCTTCCAATCCGGGGTCCAGCACTACCCCCGAAAGCCGCCACCTGTCTGTGGCACTGAGCGCAGTGCAAGTTAGTCAGTCTGGGCTTCGGCAGCCTGGCCGCATTAGGTGTCTCTCTCTCTCTCTCTCTCTCTCTCTCTCTCTCTCTCTCTCTCTCTCTCTCTCTCTCTCTCTCTCTCTCTCTCTCTCTCTCTCTCTCTCTCTCTCCCTACAGCCTTTGCCCTGGTCACAACCTGGCCCCTTCTCTTGGGCTTGACTCTGTGACGGTGTTCTGCAAGAATGTCACTTTATTTAGGGTTAAGAACCTACTGGGCATTGGTACTACGGTTATTTAATGGGCGTCCACCTGAGTCCACGACTATGTCAAAGGAACACAGGGAGTAGGAACAATTCGGTCCTTAGGTCCACTGGGTGGCGGGTAAAGTGGAAACCCAAGAAGTACAACGAGAGAGGGCACCAGGGAGTGCTCCAGATGACAGACTACTGGGAATGACTCAGAGGAAGCCTTGTCTGCTTTGTTTTCAGACTTTCAAGGAACCAATACACAACAAACATAGGGGAAAGTGCACAGATCCCGAGCCCCAACAACCCACGTTTTACAGGCTTCCTTGTGTAGCCTGCATCCAGTACAGTAAGTCTGTGTATGCATGTTGATGTATATTCTGTCAAAAAGATGTACTGCATACTCTTTGTCCATTTTACTGTATCAAACTTGATGGACATGGTTGTTTTCAGCTTTGGCTTCTTTTGAGTAGGGTGACATTTATGTGTTTGCTCAGTTTGATTATAAAGCATGCGGCAGCTTTCCAAAATAGTTGCTTGGGGCTAGGGCAAAGGCTCAGTGACTGGTTTCCCAGAGGGGTCTGGTTCCATCTCTGCACCGACATTGTGGCTCACAAACATCTGTAACTCCAGTTCCAGACGATCCAATACCCTCTCTGGCTTCTACAGGCAGGTGGCATGAAAAAGTGGTATATAGACATGCGCACAGGCAAAGCATCCATACATATAAACTAACATGTTTTAAGCTTTAAAAAGAAAGTTGTGCTTGCCGCCTGCCTTAGCAGTATGATAGCAATGTGTGGTGGAGATGAGAGGAGGTAAGGTCAGGGCCACCCTGTACTATGAGATCTTTATCTCAAAACAAAGCTACCAAGCAAACAAAAGGCATACAGGTCACTCCCAGCTCAGTGTGTGTGCTCCCTCCTTCATGTGAGATCAAGCTCCAGCCAGTGTCCTGCTCGATGTAGCTGTTCTGCTGACTGCACAGCTTTGATGCCGTGATGTTTCAATTTGCATTTTTCTGAGGGCTGGTAAACTGAGCGTCTTTTGGTCTGTTGGTCATTTGAATATCCTTTTTCTGTGAAATGACTGTTCAGGTCTTCTCCTCCATTTGTGTCTCTTAGCGATCTATGTGAGCTCTTGAAATATTTTGGATTTAAGGCAGTTGTTATATGCATATTTTTAAAATATTTTCTCTGTCTTGGTAGATTGCCTTCTCATTATTCTAATGATATCTTTGAGGCAAGTCTTCATGTTAATGTTTTCTAATTTATCATTTTCCCCTTATACAGATTGTATCCTATTTGACTTGTTGTTTTGTTTTGTTTTGTTTTGTTTTGTTTTTGCCATACACAACGGTTCTTACCTGTACTCTCAGCACTCAGGGAGATTGCCATGAGTTTGAGACCAACATGACCTGCATACTGAGTTCTAGGCTAGCCTCTAAAGAGTGAGACCATGTCTCAAATTTTATATTTCATGAGCTGATCCTGGAGGTACACATCTTTAATCTCAGCACTTGGAATGCAGAAGTAGGTAGATCTCTTGAGTTTGAGGCCAGCCTGATCTACAGAGTGAGTTCCAGGATAGCCAGGACTATACAAGAAAAAGAAAGAACAAAAGAAAAACGAAAAACCTTTTTTCTCTCAAAAAACCTTCTTTTTTTTCTCAAAAGAAAAAACAAAAAACCTTTTTTTTGCTTTGTCTACTCCAAAGGCAGAAGTTATGTCAAATGTTTTTCTGTAAGATCTTTATTGCCTTGCTAGTCACAGATATCTCTAATATCCATTTAAGATTTAGTTTTCATGGTTTGAGATGTAGATTGAGATTAATTTTCCCTACAACACTAAGTTGATTTAATACTATGGACTGCAAAGACCACTTTTCTGGGGCTGGTGATGTAGCTCAGTAGATAGAATGGTTATCTAGGATACACAAAGTCTTGGGTGGAGCCCCAGCGTGGCGTAAAACTGGCCATGGTAGCTATTGCCAATAATGCCAGCACTTCAGAGGTGGAGGCAGGAGGGTCAGAAGGAACTCAGTGTAATTCTCTGCTGCATAACAAATTGCAGGCAAGCCTAGGGTAAAACAAACCTTATTTCAAAATAAAGAGGAAGAGGAGAGAAGACCATTTTTTTTTCTACTGGGCTTCAGTGTCACCATTATTGTAAGGTAGGGGATTATACAGATGCAGATCTGTTTAGTGACATTGGTTTGTTTGTTTGTTTTTGAGACAGGGCTGCAGTGGATATCCAGGAACTCTGTAGACTAGGCTGGCCTAAAACTCACAGAAATCTGCCTGCTTCTGACTCTTGAGTGCTAGGATTAAAGGCGTGCCCCACCATGTGGCTATGATATATCTGCTTTCCCTTTCCTGCCAAACATTCTGCCTTAACTGTCATTGCTTTCCAGTAAATCTTTACTACTCTGGGAGTGCATAGATCAGAAGCTGTCTTCAAGATCTGAAGTACTCTTTCCAACCTTTACACTCAAAGCCTTTTAAAAAGTTTATTAGAAGTACATTTGGGAACTGGAGATGTGGCTTTGCGGTAGAGTACTTAGCATATGCAAGGCACTGGATTCCGTAATCTCCAGCACTACTTTAACAAGAGACAGAGGGAGAGCCATTTTTTAAAAATTTATTTATTATATATATAGTGTTCTGTCTGCATGTATGCCTGCATGTCAGAAGTGGGTACCAGATCTCATTATAGATAGTTGTGAGCCACCATGTGGTTGCTGGGAATTGAACTCATGACCTTCTTAAGAGCAGCCAGTGCTCTTAACCTCCAAGCCATCTCTCCAGCCCTGGAGAGCCATTTTTAAGCTTAAGGGGTAACTAATGTCTAAAGACATGTCTTGGTTTAGTCGTTTAAAGACAAGTTTCATTTTGTAGGCCTGACTGGCCTGAAACTCACTTTGTAGATCAGGCTGGTCTTAACACACAAACACACAGAGATCTGCCTGCTTTTGCCTCCTGAACACTGGGGATATAATCTGTGTTACGTGCCTGCATATTTACACAAAATAAATACAAAACAAAAACAGCATTTAGTTATAGATAGTCTTAGAACATACATGATATATTTTCAGAACAAAGGCAGTGTTTTGGAACTAAAAAAACTGAAGCATCCCAAGGACCAATTTAAATAATATGTCAACATTACGTTTGCTATGACTCTTGTTTGTTTGGTAGGATCTGTTTCTATATGACTAAAATATAGCAAAGTGTTTATATTTTAATGTCTTTGAGGAATTCACAGTCCTCTTTCCTCAACCTCTCAAATGTTAGGATTACAGGCATATGCCACAATACCCAGAAAACCGTTTAATTTACACTTACGTTTAAAACAGTAGATGTTTTAATTCATGAAGACACATATTTTTTAACATTTTTATTCTTTAGAACTTACGAAATGTAGTATGGAAGCAGTTTGGAGTTTATTTCACAGAAACAATCACAGAATTTGATGGGTACTTTTAACTTCTTCACTGCTGGCAAGGAGAGGAGGCATATACATGTAATTCCAGCACTTGGAGGCCCGTCCCCTAAAATATAAATTAATTAATTTACTGCTTATAAATATCAACAATTTATTTGCTTTTTTAATTTGAAAAATAATAGTATGATGTGTATGTATGGCAACCTGCCACAACATGTGTGTGGAGGACAGAGGACAGCTTTGTGGATTTGGTTCACCCTCCTTTTTTCTTCTTTGAGATAGGATCTCAGTGTATATTTAGACTTGCTTCAAAATCTCTATGTAGCCCCAGCTACATAGATTATAAACTTCAAAGTCTTCTTCCTGCCTCAGCTTCCCTAGTGCTGTGATTATAAGCATAAACCACTACTGTTAGCTTCCAGGATTTTTTTTTTTTTGCGCTAAGAATTGACTCCAAGGCTTCATGCATATGCTAGGCAAGCACTGTACCACTTACTGAGTTACATTTCCAGCCCTTCACTGCTCATATAAATAAGAACCGGTGTAGTACCACGCACCCATAGCACCAGCACCTGGGGAGCTGGGGTAGGATCAAAATTTTATTTTTATGTTTTTAAAAGTTTATTTACTTTTTATTTTGTGTGTATGGGTATTTTGACTGTGTAAATGGTTGTAGCTACCATGTGCATACTGATCAATCCAGGGTTCTCTGGAATAACAGCCAGTGCTCTTAACCCTAGATCTATCTCTCTGTTTCCACGATTGCAAATTTAAAATCAGCATAGACTATGTAGCAAGACCCTGCCTCAAATAACATATATACTATAATGTGTATTTTATGCATTTATGTATGCATGTATATTATATATATATGCATATACACATAAAATTGCACATCAAGTATAGATATATCTAGTTTAACATCTAGACTAATGCTTCCAAGTATCAGAATTTTCTAGAAAACTTGTAAAACTTAGTATTTACTTCTGAACTATGAGTAGTTTAGAATCTCCAGGAGTTTTTCTGTATTTTGAATTGCTTTTTCCTACTGGGGGTTGTTTCATTTGTGTGTGTGTGTGTGTGTGTGTGTGTGGCGTTGGCCAGGGGAGGTGGGGTTGAGGGTGTGTGTATGTTTGTGTTTATTTATCTGTGTTATGGAGGGGTCTCAATATATAGCTCAAGCTGTCCTGGAATTCACTATGTAGCCCAGGCTGGCCTTGAACTAGAAGTGATTCTCCTGCCTCTGCTTTCTAAATACCAAATGGGATTATGGCATGTGCCACCATACCCAGCTCTCATGCTGGTATTTTTTTGAAGGCGTGCCTTGCTAATTTCTTTATGACGTCTCTGTCAGTCTCTATAAAGTGGGTCTTTGAGGTACATGTCATTCTGCTTTATGAATGTTTTAAAGAAAAGGGGACTTCTTATGAGCCCAATGAAATCAGAGATTAGACAAAGCTAGTGATTAGATCTTCTAGCTGGAGGTTTGGACTCTACTGTGTTATCTGCTTGACACCTGTGCCTTGCTGTGTTGACTGTCACTCTGTGTCTTAGAAAAGTTAAGTCTTGTCTGAGCAACTGCTCCCAGCCTTGGCTGCAGAAGAATGTACAATGAAAAAGTAAAGTCTAAGAGGTTTTGTCGAGGAAGGACATGGTTACTGCTATCTTGCACAATTATCCTATGAGAGATGCCGTTACTTTTTATGCTTACACTTTTCCATAATGACAGTGAAAGGCCATATTCTACCCCCCCACCTGCTTCCAGTGGATATACTGTTGAACAACTGAATTAATTTTCCTCCTGTTCCTTTTCTCTTCCTCCTCTCCTCCTCCTCTTCTCTCTCTTCCCCTTACCTCCGTAGCACTGTTTCATCTATGCATGCTAAGCAAGCACTCCAGCTACATCTTCAGCCCTAGTTTCATTTCTGAAGCAATAAAAAGAGATTGCCCAAAATCAGGATGTGTTGTCGAAAGGGTAAGTTATTTCAAAAAACTTACTTGTTTCCTTTCTCTCCTACTCATCTTGACCTTCTTCCTTCTCCTCCCCCTTCTTTTTTTTCTTTCCGGTACTGAGGATTGAAACAGGGCTTTGTGAATGCTAAGTGCATGCTCTATCACTAAGCTATGCCCCCAGCTCTGTTTCATAAAATTTTACATCTTTCTATTCAAATAGAATATCATAACATGAATTTTTTCCATACTAGTTTTTATTTTGCTTTAAACTTTAGAATATTATTTTAAAATTTTAAATGAGGGTTGCCTAGCAAGCTCAAGGCCCTGTGTTCCATCCTCAGCCCTTAGGAGAGGGGCAGGGGAACTAAACAGGACAAAATAACAAAAAAGCTGGATGTGGTGGTACACACCTTTAAATCCCAGCACTCTGGGAGGCAGAAGCAGGGGATCTCTCTGAGTTCAAGGTCAGCCTGATTTACAAATAGAGTACCAGGACAGACATGGCTATTACATAGAGAAACACTGTCTTGAAAAACCAAAATAAATAAATGAATGAATAGATGAATGTCTGTTTTTATAAAGGTCAAACAATACATTTTATATTTAAACAAAAGTTTAGAAAATCTTTAGAGACTATCAGAGTTAAGTGATCTTATGTCTATTGACAGGGAGAAAGACATCTTTTATTTACTATTTTACACATTTATTTCTATTTGTGTGCATATGTCTATGTAAATGTATGCCATGTAAAAAAAGGAAAGCTACATAAAGCTCATGGTTTCTGAGGATTTGACTCATCATAGTGGGAGGGTATGGTGGAGCAGAGCAGTTCAGGTCATGGTGGCTATGAAGCAGAGACAGGAAATTCAGGAAGGGGAGAGGGCAAGATCTAATTTACAAGGACATACAGCTAGTGACCTGCTTTTCCAATTAGGCTACACTTCAAGCCTTCACACCTCCCAGCCGTATCATCAAATTATGAATCCTTCAAGTGATTGATGCATTCATTACATCAGCACTGTGTGTTTTAATCATCTCTGGGAGCACACTCGCAAATGTTCCCAGGAGAGAGCCTTACTTCTGGCATTTCTCATTCTAATCAGGCCAACAATTAACATCAGTCACCACATTCCTCCATTGCTGCGGTAGTATAAGGTTTTTTGAAATGTGGTACTTGTTCATTAATGTCTAAACGACTCACATTTTAAAATTTTTGAAACCTCTGATTACAATATATCTAATAATTTGTTTCTCTATGAATTCAATGAGGGAACTTTTGATACAACTTCTACAGGTGTAGCAAAAAGCTAGAAAGCAATCCTGTGTTCATGAGGCCCAGCTCCCGAACTCAGTTCTCTACCAGTACTTCAGTTAGAGAATTGCCTCTAGAATGCCCCTGCATTGGAACAGGCTTTGCTCCTACAGTGTTCTTGCTAAAACCAAAGCTAAAAGAGCCTCCAGCATCTGGATCACTCTCCTTGCAGTGTGAAGAGAATGCAGCCAGTCACCCATTTAACCATTCTTGGTCCTTACCATGTTCATACAAATGCTGAGGCAATTTGATAACCTCTACCCCAAAATAAAAAGCAAACAAACAAAAAACCAAAACAAACACTCAAACAAACAAAAAACCTTCTGGAATCAGAGATAGCACTGAGCTAAAGATCTGTTTGGGGAAGATGGCTCAGTGAGTAAGTGCTTGCTATGCAAAGCTGATGACCTGAGTTTGATCCCAAGAAACGGTGGTGGAAGGAGAGAACCAGCTTCTAAAAGGTGCTTTGTATTTTCCATACTTCTGCTGTGGAATATCATGTGTCCACATCTCTCTCTCTGTGTGTGTACGTGCACACACACACACACACACACACACACACACACTAAATTTTAAAAGAATTAAGGACTAAGAGATAAACTCTAGTACTAATGATTGGGTTTTTAAAGTACTAAGTTCTCTCCCATAGCTAGATTATTTGAGATAGAGCCTCACGATATATCCCTAGTGAGGTCCCTGGACCTCACAAAGATAGGGTCTCAACAGATTTCTGAGACTGTCTAAATACATAGATGTAAGTGATTCACCTGCCTCACCCTCCTATGTATCTGGGATGACAGGTGTATGCCACTACATCTGAATAGACTATTTTAAGAAAATACTAACCCAAATATTTCAATAGGCTTTTATGCACAAAGTAATGTTAGTCCATTACATAAATTACTTTATGTTATTCACATGGGAATGCTGAGTTAGAGTTTCTATCCATTTCACAGATGGGGACACCAAAGTCTAAAAAGAGTGTTGAAGGCCATGGTCAGCATGAGATGCAAATCCCTGCAATCTATGTGTGGTCAGCAGTCTTTACCATGTTATGAAGTCATTTTCCTAGTTGACAGGTAAGACCTAAGTGAGTGAATGGATAGGGTTAGGGGAAGACAGACGGAGGAAATGTAGCATGACTTGCTTCAAATATCCCTACTACACAGCACTTGTCTACCTGTCCAAATGGCCACTCCTTCTCCCATTTCAGCACTGACACAGGAAGTCCTTATAAAGAGCTGCCTTCCCTCTGTTTTCCCAAATCCTGAATGCAGTCCTGGCCAGGTGAAGCAGAGAACAGTCACTTTACCAAGTTTGTACCTTGTAAATCTGGTCATGCTGCACAGATCTGGGTTATTTCCCTGGTCCCATGAACCTTTTCAGAGACTGAGCCATTAGGGGAAAAGCAGAACTTGCAGATGAACAACCGAAGCTTATGATTCCCTGTCCCTTGCAGGATGGCCATTTCGTGAAGTTAAGACTGGCTGACTTCTGTCCTGCTGTTCCCCCAATGCCTGCTCTCCCAAGGTCAGTTTGGAGGCCTGTAGTATGGCTTCATCCTCCTCTACCCCAGCCTGTCCCACTCAGTCTAAGAAGCCTGGAAACAAGATAGCTGGTGAGTAGAACCTATCTCCTAATTGTGCTCTGATTTCTAAGAGAACAATCCCCAGCCTACTGGTAGAGTGTGAGGACTCACATGTCCAAACTCAGGGAAGAGATGCAGAAAACTGGTGATAGGGGAATAGCTGCTTGTGGGACGACCCAGAGCTTCATGGAGAGGTAGAAGTTATGCATGATGGATTCTGCAGGCCTTTGTTCCAGATTTTCTTGAATCTGGCCTGCTTGGCCAGAAAACCACTGGGCTGAGTGCTTAACATGGTGTATCTTGACATCTGAATCTTTTTCCAGAACCTTTCAGAGGAAGGAAGCAAGGAAAGAAACAATGAAACAATCCCCAGAACAGCTGAGTGTTCATATTATAGAGTACTTACCAGGCACTGTGTTATCTCAGTTCACCTTCAAGAACAAAACAAACCCATTTTATAGATGAGGAAGTGGAGATGTGGTCCAATTCACTCCTGGTCATAGAACAAGCAGTATGGCAAGTCTACAGTCAAATCTGGTGCCTGAAATACCAAATTCTTTGTTCCCTGGGAGTTGTGACTAATAGCCCTTGGCCTCTGAAAAGGACAGATTTCAGTTCCCTGGCCTTTCTTCTTTAGTTATTCATTTGTTTTAACTCAGGCTGTCCTAAACTTGGTATTGTAGTTGAGGCTGACCCTGAATTTATGGTCCTCTGTTTCTGTCTCCCAAATGCTGGGATTACAGGTACATGGCACTGCACTCATATTCAATGGCCCTTTTCATTCTTACCTTCATCTAAGTTCACCTCCTCTCATGCCTGCAGCTAGGCTTTGGGCCTGATTAATCCTTATCTGTAGCTTTAGTTCTTTGTCCACTCACTTAGGCAGTTGACTATCCTGTGGTGGCAGAGCCTCTTGATTTAGGTGGGCTCTGGGAAGCAGCTATCAAATGATCAAGAAGAGAATAACATCTATAGTTTATTTTATAATTAAATTATTAATTTGTAATTAAATAAATTGTTTTATTATAATTTACATTTTAATTTTATTTTTCTGGCAGGGTCTTACAATGTAGCTCTGGCTGGCCTGGAACTCACTATGTAGACCAGGCTGGTCTGAACAGAGGTATGCCTGCCTCTGCCTCCCAGGTGCTGGAATTAAAAGCATGGGCTACCATGCACAGCAGATTTTATTTTATTGTTAAGAAGATCTGTCTGTTTTGTCCAAACTGGCCTTGAACCACTAGCCCTTCACTGCCTCAGCCTCCTAGGTAGCTAGACAGCAATAAATAGTTGTTAGACCTCTCTAAAGTGTCTAAAGTGGCTGTATCCCACTAAGGCAGGCTGCTTGCCTGCCTGCCTGCCTTCTCCCTGTCCCTGTCCTTGTCCTCTCTGTCTCTCTCTTTCTTGTTTGTTTGTTTTTAAGGAAGGGTCTCTCTGTGTAGTCCTGGCTGGCCTGCAACTCACTGTGTAAACCAGGCTGGCTTGGAACTCAGAGATACACCTGCCTCTGCCTCTACCTCCCCAGTGCTAAGATTAAAGGAAAGGCGTGGGCCACCACTGCCTGGATAAGGCTGCCGTTCTTAATTGGGCTGGTAAAACACTTGGACAGGATTTGAATTCTCTCAGTATTGAGGAAACCTTTAAAGGTAGCAAGACCTGAGGGGTGAGCCAAACAGCAGGGCAGGAAGACTGTAAGAGTAAGATGAAGCTAGCAGAGTCCAGCTCATTTTCCTTGGGGAGGGGTTTCGGCTAGCTGACCACAAGTCTCAGCTCACTATTTCTCCCCTGTAGACTGGTTCAGACAGACTCTGTTGAAGAAGCCCAAGAAGATGCCAGTCTCTGAGGAAAGCCAGCTCAGTGATGGTCCACAGACAGCCGCACAAGATGGTCTCCTACCCTCAAGCCGCAGCCCACCCCGGAGCTGCAGCAGCTCACCCCAGAGCCCCAATTCAAGAATATCTTCTGTCCAACCATCAACACACTTGGATACAAGCTGCAGCAGTGGCCGTTGGAGCAAAGACTATGATGTCTGCGTGTGCCACAGTGAAGAGGACTTAGAGGCCGCCCAAGAGCTGGTCTCCTACTTGGAGGGTTGCAAGGCTAGCCTACGCTGCTTCCTGCAGCTTCGGGATGCAACCCCAGGTGGTGCCATCGTTTCAGAGTTATGCCAGGCACTGAGTAGTAGCCATTGTCGTGTGCTATTCATCACCCCAGGCTTCCTTCGGGACCCCTGGTGCAAGTACCAGATGCTACAAGCCCTGACGGAGGCCCCAGCGTCAGAGGGTTGCACCATACCCCTGCTATCCGGCCTGACCAGAGCTGCCTACCCGCCAGAACTCCGATTCATGTACTATGTGGATGGCAGAGGCCAAGACGGTGGCTTTTACCAAGTCAAGGAGGCTGTCATCCGCTGTAAGGAGAGCCGGGACTTGGGCAGTGGGGGGGGGGGTGAGGAGTCAGCTCGTGTCTATATAAGGACTTTAGGAGATAGGCTCTGTAGCTTTAGTGATTAAAGTTCCTGGAGAGTTCTGACTGGATTTGTACCCTGCCACCTTCACCCATTAGCATTTGAGAAGTTACTTGGGCTGTACTTAGTCCCTCTGAACCTTGAGTTTTTCATTGTTCATTAGGACTCCATTACTGTAGAATGAGCACATGTCAAGTATTCATAACAGGCCTAGCACAAACTGAATCCTCAATTAACATTAATTAGCAAGTAGTGTTAGTGATAGTAATAGGTTTTTCTCTAAACTTGAATTAGAGGTGTGTTCCAAGAGCTGGACAGATGCCAGCGGTGACATCAGTTTAGCAATGCAAAATGGTGAAAGGTAATAGAAATCAGTTGTACCTTATGAGTGTATCAAGGGAGGGACGCACTGTAGCAGGTGGGGCAAAAACATGATAGAACAGAAGGGGAGAGAAACAGATATGCTGGATTTGGGTGGAGGACAAGCCTTGAGATTCTGTTTGGTCTCTTTCAGATCTGGAGACACTAAGTTGACACTTAAGTTTTCATGAGAAAAGCTGGAAATAACTCACACCAGGTCTCGGATTCCAGGAGATACGGCAGGAGGCATAAGGAGCCAGAGCCAGCTGCACCATGTACATGACACAGGATCAGATTGCCACCATCTTCCATTACTGGGGACCCTGTAAGACAGCCAGGGAGAAGATGGGGACCCCCCAAGGAGACCAGGCGAAAGATGGGGATTCCCCAAGAAGGGCAGGAGGAAAGCAGGGACTCCCCCAGGAAGGCAACAAGGAAGTAAAAAATTGGAGTGTGATATGGGGAAGGGCAGCAGTGTCTCGTCTGTTGCTTGATGGACAGGAAACTGAAACACAGCTGGCGTCTTCCCTGGAACCAGGCACTGGGGTGATAGGCACCGCTCCTCCAGAGGGATGGGCCTGACTGGTGAACTAGAAGTCAGTGCTCTTCCCACTTGCCTAGGGAAGCTGGGAAAAGGTGGCAGGTATCAAGTCCTTCACACACTACACCTCCTTCCCAGAGCTGAGAACTCACTTCACAGAGCTGGATGACAGACACATTCAGACCCACACTGAATTTCACTTATTGAACAAATGTCATTAAAGATGCAAACCTAGGGGCTGGATAGATGGCTCAGTGGTTAGGAACTCTTGTTGCTTTTGCAGAGGATCAGGGTTCGATTCCCATGATCCACATGGTGGTTCATAGCCTTATCTATAACTCTATTTCCAGGGGATCTGATGCCTTCTGTGACCAGGACCTCCTTGGGCACCAGGCACACATGTGGAACACACACACATATATACACACATGCAGGCAAAACAGTCATACACATAAAGAAGTCTTTTTTTTTTTTTTGATTAGAAGTATGAACCTAGCACTATAGATGGAGCCTGTGGTAGAACTCTTGCTTGCCTGAGGGCTTCACCTTTAGCTCTACCGAAACAAGAAAGAAAGCACAGACCTAAAAGCCATTCTGAACACATGAACAAGTGGGGAGAAGGGAAGCCAGGGTGCAGGGCTCCTTCCCCTGGGTCAGAACCCCACTGATCCTGTGACACATGGGCCTCCTCAGACAACTGCTAGAGCTCATGCTTCGCAGCACCTGCCTTTATGTTGATCAGAGAGGAACTAGTGTTCTCAGTTTAGCACCAGAGTGCATTCTCAGGGAGAGACAAGGTATCACCTGTGTTCTCAGTAAGAACAGCAACATGGTCAACTGATTATCATTGTCTCCCCTGCTGTGTACCTTGAGCCTCTTCTCTTCCTTTTGAAATGTTCCTTTACTGAAAATATTTTTAAATTATGATTTTTCTGTGACATGCAAAATATCTAAAGGCTATTTTATCCTTTACCGTACTTTACTATACCATACTCATGCATCTACCACATAACTTATTCCCAACATGCTTGTTTCCTTTGTGTTCTGAATTCCAGTCAAAATAACTACTATTCTGAATTTTGAATTATTTTGAGCTTTTCTAAGTTTCTATAGATGTATGAAAATTAGCAACATGTTATATAATTTTAAGACTATCTTTTATATAAATTGCATCACAATGTACATTTCCTTTGTTTGACATGTTTGTGAGATGTGTTCATGTTGATGTATCATTCATGAATGTCCTTCTAGGTCAACAGTTCTCAACCTGTAAGTCACAACCCCTTCATAGGGTTGCATACCAGATATCCTGTATATCAGATATTTACATTATGATTCATAATAATAGCAAAATTACAGTTATGAAGTAGCAATGAAAATAATTTTATGGTTGGGGTCACCACATGAAGAACTGCATTAAAGGGTCTCAACATTAAGGAAGGGTGAGAACCACCACCCTAAGATCACCTTAAAGTGAAGTACTCCAGGTACTTTCTCCCTAAGTTTTATTTACATACCTCTAATTCATGAGATGCTTTTTAAAGCATGACATTTTTACTATAGTATAAAATACTATTCATGAAGCTGTAGTCAGTGCTTTTCTGTGTCCTACAGAGTTCCTCCTGTTTTGGTCCTACATTTTCCTCTATATTCAATCTTGAAAAACATTGATTATATTTTCTTCCAAAATATTTCTATTCATATTTAGATCTTTACTCCACTTGGGTTGTTTTGTTATTTTGTTGTTATTTGGGTTTTTTGTTTTTGTTTTTTAGCTTTTGAAACAGGGTCTATAACCTAGACTGATCACAGACTTGAGATCCTCCTAGCTCAACTTCCCAGATGTTAGGATTCCAGGCATTATAAGCTATGGCATTATTATTGCTGGTTAGTTCTTGGTTTTCAAAGCAGAACTCGTATTCTTTTCTCTCAATTTCTATCAGTTACTCAGTAGTCTATCCTATCCACACTGTTTGTTATTTTTCTATTTGTTTGAGATAGGATCTCACTATGTATCTATCCCTGGCTGGCCAAGAATTCTCTATGGAGACCAGATTGGCCTAAAACACATACAGATCTTCCTGCCTCTGCCTCCCCAGTGCAGTGTTGGGGTTAAAGTTGTGGGCCATCACACCTAGCTACTGCTGTTGCATACTGTCATATGTATGTGTCTATTGCTGGTTCTCTAGTGTCTAGTGTCCCCTATGTTAGTGCCATGGAATCTTTTAAGAAGCCTTAATGTGCCAGGCACTTGTGGTGCCTGCCTTTAATCTCAGCATTCAGGAGGCAGAGGCAGGAGGATCTCTGATTTCTAGGCCAGCCTACAGAGCAAGTTCCGGGACAGCTGGGGCTCCATAGATAAAGCCTGTGTATCTTTATTGGAGTTATATTCAGTTTATGGACTTGACTTGGAGGAACAAGGTCTTTTATGATCAAGCCTTCCTGTCCATAAAGGAGTGTCACCACTTAAGTCCTTCAATGTATTTCAATAAATTTGTATAATATTTTTCATATTTATTAATCTTATCTTTTATTAGATTTTTTTCACTTCATATTTCTGCTGCTACTAGAAAGTGTTAAAATTATATATATATATATATATATATATATATATATATATATATATACACACACACCTATTGGTGGCAAAACGGATTATATATAATATGTTGGTGTAACATTAAGTAGTGTGCTGAGTTGTTTATTGTAAATGACTATTTTATTGAGTTTCTGTGCTTCTTAGGACTTCCAGTGCAATTGTGAAAAATAACTGACAACAACAGCCATTCAGGCACATTGATTAAAGGGAATACTACAAACATTACACCGTTAAAATTTTCCCCGCTTGCCTGTAATTCCAGCACTCAAGGAGGCAAAAGCAGGAGGGGAATCTCTGTGAGTTTGAGGCCAGCCTTTCTAAGCCAGTCCAGGAGAGCCAGGGCTACACAGAGAAACCTTTTCTCAAAAACAAAAACAGACTAAATTTTTTTGTTGTTGAATAACTATTGATTTTAAAATTAAGTGGTAGCTAAATCATGTCAGTGGACAAGGACCTTTCTGATTCTGAGTGTCTACAATTTAAATTCGTGAGGGAAAGGTTGAATGAGTGTGTGTGGGATCATCAGTTTCCCCACTTTCTCTTCTTAGGTTCAAGTGCTCTAACTGCACTAGATGTTCATCTTCCTTGGTTCCTTTTCTACCTAGGAGTAACTGCCCTTCCTGGCCCTAATAGAATTGTTTTACATTTGATTGGCAGCTAGGTGCTCCTGTCTCCTAGGCAGAAGACTGGAGGACTATTCTGGGCAATCAAAACTGCATAATAGAAAATTCTCACAGACTTTGATGCTGGTAACTTCAAAATTACCTAAGGCGAGTTTTAAGATGGACTAGCTCATCTAGTGCGATAGTGATACAAAACTTTGTGGGAATAACCAATCAATATCTGATTGGATTTAAGTCCCAGTCCAGGAGATGCATAGTTCAGAGACTTTTTGAACTCAAACACATAGTAAATCCTCTTACCTCAGATTTCAAATGATAGAAAAATAGCATGAGCCATCATACGTAGCTTAATCTGTTATTTCTCACAGATATGCCTCCAATTACGAACTTATGAGGTTGTATTAGTTGCTTTCTGTTGCTGTGATAAAGCATCATGACCAAAGCAACATAAAGAGGGGTTTATTTGGGCTTACAGTTCCAGAGGGTCCATCACAGAAATAAAACTGGTGGCAAACAGAAGGCTGGGGCAGGTTTATTGTGGACCTGCTTGCAGTTCAGATAAGACACAGGACCTCTATATTGTTTAAAGCTATTGGCTTTTAGCTGTAGCAGTCTCTTAGCTACCACATCTAAAGTTCTCCACCATCTCTCCCCATGTGGTTCTGTTGAGATCTGCTTCAGCTTTTTGCCTAAACTACATCCATAAGCCATTTTGTTCCTAGTCTCCATCTGGATCATGAGGTGAAATTAAGTTCAAATTCTCAGGGTCTGTTTGATTGTCCAATAATGGTGTCAGTGACTAATCCTAAAAGGGCAGGGTAACCTCGTATCTTCCCGTGACACAATGATGTTATCATGCTTTACCATCTCTACACTTGGTCACACCCTGGGTGCACTCTGAAAAATCCTAGTCACTGCCTTGCTTGCCTCACTTGGAACCAATCAGCTAAAAGGTCAACTGAAAATGTAATACTGCTCTTCCCCTTGCTTTTTCTATAAAAAGCTTTCTGTAAGAGCAGAACAGCAATCTTGATCAGCCTGTAACAGGCGTTCAATAAACCATCAACATCTGACTGAGATCAGTGTCTGAGTGGTTTGTGTGGCTATTCCTGGATTAAAACAGTTCTCACGACCTCCTTACAGCTCTGTTCTATCCCTTTGCTCTCTTCTACATCCTTTCTAGTCTGTCCTCACGTCTGCCTGTGTCTCTGCCTGCTGGAACTGTTGTTTTTAACAAATTCTCAATCTTTTGATTTTACCAATGAATTGGAAGCCAGATGCTGGGATGAAAGCCTGCTGACTCAGAGAAGCTGACCTTCCTTCTCAGCCAAAGTCCCAAAAGGAAAGCTTCCCCATGCCTGTAAGCTTAGATGTTTCACCAAACCTACTTTCTACCTCGCTTCCACCCACCGACCAAGGTCAGAGAGAGAAAACCTGAATCTTGATGTTCTCCTCCCATTGGCTCGTTTTGCTTTCTAAGCACCTCAACGCTTATCAAAAACTCCTCACACTGAGCCTGGTGAGGTGGCACAGGATCCCAGCACTCAGAGAAACAGAGGCAGGCAGATCTCTGTGAGTTTAAGGCCAGCCTCGTCTACAAAATGAGTCCAGGATAGCCAAGGCTACACAGAGAAACAAAACAAAATCTTCACACTGAATGTTTCTGTGCATCTCTCTATCAATCCTCTTGATTCCCTCTTATTCTCTATGGCCACCTCCTGCCAAATGGTTGCTTGCTCTGCCTCTTGACCCATGGTTGACAGTTATTTAATCCTGCTTATAATATTAAGCAGAAAGCTCTAGGATTAAAGGTGTGTGCTAGGGCTGAGCACACCACAAGTAAAAACAGGTTATTTAGTAAACAACACAATCTCAAGGCTCACAGAGTAATCAAATATTTTGCAACATGGAAATCCTGCCCCAGCTCTGGGCCCTCAGCTCTTTATTACACAAAAAGCCACATTTCAGTCTGAACCAATCAGGAGCAAGACAACACCGGATCCATCTCTTATGGGTTACTCTTTGGCAGGTAAGGAAGGACAAGCATTTATAAATAGAAAACCAATGATGGGCCAAAGCAATGACAATACCAAAATCCTGCCAGCACTTAGCTCTCTGCCACAGAATTAACAACTAAACATATAGGGACACACCTCGGTGTGAAGGAAGGTTATCCCAACACAGATTTCTAAAGGCTCACATCTTGAATCATAGGCAGGTAGAAGAGAGAACAACCTAAGGCCTACGGGTCGAGACCTTAAGCTTTCAAAGCCTGCCCCTGGTGACATACTTCCTCCAGCGAGGCCACACCTTTTAATCCTCTTCAAACAGCTCTATCAACCAGAAATCAAGTATCCAAATGCTGGAGGCTATATTCATCATATGTATGTTCCTGTGTAACTAGATATATTTATCATTTAAACCACAGAGGTCTATTTTTGGTCTATTTTTTTTTTCTCCTCTTCAATTCATTGAGCCAGCCAGGAGATTCTGGGATGTATTATTTACTTTGGGATCCGTAGATAAAATCCCAGAAGAACTGGAAGAAGTCATCAGAAAAAAAAAAAAAAAGAAGGAAGGTAGGAAGGGAGAAAGGAAGGAAAGGAAAGGAAATGAAGGGAAGACAGAAAGCAGAAAAGAAAGAAAGTGAAAAAGAAGATAAGTAAGAAAGATGTAAATTTGTTTGTTTGAGATAGGATCTTACTACCTTGCTCTTGGCTACCCTGGAACTCCTAGTATAGAGCAGGCTGACCTCAGACTTGTGGCTGATCTTCATGCCTCTGCCTCTAGAGTGCTGAGTACAGGTATACATAATCATACACAGCTTTGAAAAATGTAAGACTTCTTACCAAATTTCTAGTTGTAGTACCTACTTGAGGAGAAGACCTCTTGATTTATTTTCTACATTATATCAAAATACCTGAGCCTAGGTTCTTTGGAAGAACATTTATTTAGTTTAGTTTTGGAGCTGAAGTTCCAGATCAGGTGGCCACACTTGTGATACCTCTCTGATGCTAGTCTCTTGACATGGGACATCATAATGACAAGAATATGTGTGCATAAGATCTCATGAAAAGGTAGAAAACTAGACATTTGGAAGCTCAGGCACAGTGTTTTTATAAAAACTTGTTCTCATAAAAACTAGCAGCAAGGACTAAATGATAGAAGGGTGTAGTAGCATTTCCTGAGCATGTACTGGCCCCTGTGTTCTAACCCCTAGCTCTACAAAGGAAAAAAATACATTAAATCTTGTTGCAGGGTATTTGATTCCACTAAGAACCGTGAGGTATCAAACTGGAAAAACCTGTTTCTAGTTGTGAAGTGGCTCAGCCCTAGCACACACCTTTAATCCAAGAACTTTCTGTACACAGGGTTAAATAAAATTAACCCTATGTCAAGAGGCACAGCAAGATACAGCTAACAGGGATTAAACATAAAGGAGGGACATTGAGAGAAGGGTATTTAAGACAGTGAAGAGAAGAAGAAGAGGAAGAAGAAACAGAAGAAGAAGAGGATTTTGGTTTGGGGCTTTTTCCTTCTGGCTTTTTCTAGCTGAGTAGGAAGGTCAGCTGGGTGCTTTCTCTGCCTCTCTGAGCTAGTAGGTTTTTCACCCCAGTACCTGGCTCCTGAGTCTTTATTGGTAAAATCGGACAGTTGGAATTTTCTTTTTTAAAAACAACAAACTACTTCCAAGAACAGCACTAAGATGACCTAACAACCTTCCAGGAGTGTGATTGTTTGAATGAGGATGACCCCCATAGGCTCATGTTGTTAATACTTGGTCCCCAGTTGGTGGAACCAATTAGGAAGTGTGTCCTTGTTGGAAGAGGTGTGTCACTGGGGTTGGACTTTGAGGTTTTAAAAGATTTGCATTATTCCCAGTGTCTCTTTCTGTTAGTCTGCCTCAGGTCTCAAGATGTGAGCTGTCCGTTATGGCTCCATCACCAGGCTGCCTGTCTGTTACCATGCTCCTTGCTTTAATAGTCACAAACCTTAACCTTTTGAAACTATAAACCCCAAATAGATTCTTTCTTCTATGAGTTGCCTTGGTCATGGTATCTTATCACAGGCATAGACAATAACTAATACAAGTAGTGTGCTGCCTAGTTTTTTACCAACTTGATACAAACTAGAGTTATTTTGGAAGAGGGAACTTTAATTGAAAAAATATCCCCACCAGACCGGCTGTGGGCAAGCCTAGGGTACATTTTCTGGATTGATGATTGATGTGGAAGGACCTAAGCCCATTATGGGTGGTGCCATCGTTGGGCTGGCGGCTCTGGGTGCTCTAAGAAAGCATACCATGACACTCATGTGGAGATAAAAAAAATTTTTTTTTATAGAGCAGATTCTCCTCTGCCACTCTATGTGAGTTCTAGGTATGGAACTCAGGACATCAGGCTTTCCAGGTTACTTTAGCTGCTGAGCCATCTTGCTAGCCCTTCCCTGAAAGATGAAAAAGAAAGCAAGCATCATATCCTGTTATCTAGGTGTCTCTTGGTCCCTTGAAGGTATAAGTTGTGTTTGAAATGGAAACATCTAGAAAGTATATAAAACAAATCCCCACTTAAATAGGAATCAAATTTAAAGCAAAGTTAAAGTTCTTTTAAACATGTTTATAATTAATGTGCTTGTGTGTATGTATCTTTGTGTGTCTGTGTGTGTGTTTGGTATTTTTGTTATCTGAGACATTATCTTTCTATGAATCCCAGGATGGCCTTCAATTCATGATTCTCTTGCCTCTGCCTCCCATGTGCTGGAATTATAGGCACATGCCATCATGCCCAGAAATTTGGCTTGTTTGATTTATAAACTCTTGCTTGACTTTTGCTAACTCACTGGGCAGCTTTGTTTCCTTGTATTATTATTTTTTTTAAGATTTATTTATTTTATGTATATGAATGCTCTGTTTTTTACACACACCAGAAGAGGAAGTCAGATTCCATTACAGATGGTCGTGAGCCACCATGTGGGTGCTGGGTATTGAACTCAGGACCTCTGGAAGAGCAGCTAGTGCTCTTAACCGCTGAGCCATTGCTCCAGCCCCCCCTTGTATTATCTTATTCAGTGTGCTCCTCTGATTTTCTGACTAGTGGAGACACATAGTGGTTCTGAAGCCCTAGTGTGCAAATGGCCAACCAGTGGGCTGTCTTATGACTGTGGCCAATAATATGGATTATAACCGTTTTTGGATAGCACAGCTTTCTTTTCTTTATGGCTTGAGTCTATATAAAGAAAAATTGGTTGAAAAGTAATAAAAAATTTAAAGATACAGGTGGTAGCGCTAACCTTTATCTGTACGTTGAATTTATGTTTCTTCTCATGAACAAAATCATTTTTTTCTTACAAATAGCTTTTGTCCTTACTGAGAGTTGTAAAACAGTGCTTTATCATTATTTTTGCATACCTGCACACAATGAACGAATGAATGAATGAATAAATACACCAAACACAAATTAAGTATTTTAGGGCGTGTCTGTACTCTTGTTGGGTTCAGTTTTAAGACAGGTTGTCTCAATTTTTGTTTTTTTTTTTTTTGATTTTTGAGACAAGGTTTCTCTGTGTCGCCTTGGCTGCCTGGGACTTGCTTTGTAGACCAGGCTTGGCCTCGAACTCACAGAGGTCCGTCTGCCGTGCCTCCCAGGGCTGGGGTCACAGGCATATGCCACCGACCGCACTGGGCAAAACAGCCTGTCTCAAAAAACAAAACAAAACACAAACAAACAAAATCCTCACATTTAATTTTCCAGATTTAGAATTGTCTCCGAAATAATTTATGAAACAGTCGATTTTTTTTTTTCCTGAGTATATCATTCCTTGTTAGTTTAGGAGAAGCAATCTAAAACAGCTAAATTCAGGAGAGGGCGCTGTCACTGGTTGTCGCTCAAACAGCAGGATACAACAGAGGTCCCAAATCAGCACCGCTAGCGGCGGTGTTGCACGCCTTTAATCCCAGCATTGGGGAGGCAAAGGCAGGTGAATCTTAGTGAGTTCAAGGCCAGCCTGGTCTACAGAGCTCTAGGACAGCCAGAGCTACACAGAGAAACCTTGTCTCAAAGACAAGACAAAAGAACAACAAAACCCCATACACAAAATAAGAAATAAAATAGCTTGTAGATTTATTTTAAAAAACATTCCTTCCAGGCCCATCTCGTGAGTAGGGATGTTAATGTAATGTCAGTATTTAACACTGTGTGTCCATCATATAGAACTCAAAGGTGTTTTCCGTTTCCCACTGCAGGCACTGGGCTGAGGTTCAGTGAATCGAACTAAATCTGCTCCTCTGCAAAGGTCATTGGAAGACCCTCCACCCAAACAAGGAAAAGACCCTGCAGAACAGGACTGCAACCTGAAGCGCGCCGGGAAATGGAGTAGCGGCCTTGCCTGCGCGGAGCATGCCGGGAGTTGTAGTTCAGCTCCTCACAGGCCGTGAGAAAGGATCGCTAGGGGCGTGGGCAGCGGCTCATGCGTGCAGGCGGGTACCGCTCTTCCCCGGCAGAATGGCGGATACAGCGCCTCAGCTCAAGAGAAAGCGCGAAGCGGAGGCAGGGGAGGCAGAAACCCCCAGCACCGAGGAGAAGGAAGCAGGCGTTGGCAATGGTAGCTCTGAACCTGTCCGCTTGCCGTTCTCCGGCTTTAAAGTACAAAAAGTGCTGAGGGAGTCTGCGCGGGACAAAATTATTTTCCTGCATGGGAAGGTACCATTAAACACCCCGGGGGAAGCGGGAAGGAGGGGACCAATCTTCGTGTCCGAAGCAGAGCTTTTTTTTTTTTCATTGGAAACTACCAATCACGTCTTTCGGGAAAGGTGGCGTGTACCGCCAGTGTGATGCTTGGAGCGAGAAGGTTATTGTGGAATTAAAGGAATGCACGCACGTAGGTCTAATTGCTCCAATTTGGCCTTCCCTAGAAATATCTGCCAGTTTTACAAACCACGTGTTAAATTTCCCAAGCCATTCATCATCGATGTATTTTACGTATAAAGACTTAGCAGATGTTTGCTCTGGGCCCTGTCCCTGGAAATGATGAGATGACTTAGATGTGGTTCCTGTTTTATGTGACTTCAGCCAAAATTGTTAACCCCTTTCACATGCTGTGCACTCTCATGTATGACAGGGACCCAGGCATGTGCTTGGGATGTGGAGACGATAATTCCTGTTCTGGGAGGAAAGCATGTCTGTGGAGGCTGGCTCTTAACCGTGTGCTTAGCTGTGTAGTAGGAGTGGAGGAGAGTTGGAGACCATCCTAAACTACTGAGAAGGCCTAGTCGAGGCAGATACCAAAGTTTCTCTAGAATGGGATGCTCTAAACTTTCCTTGTGACTTTATTCTGATGAGAAAGTTTTACAGAACCCTGGATAGATAGGCATATAAAATAGGTATACAAACCAAACATTTACTGATAACGAATCATAAAAAAATTAAAATAGATGACAGCTGAGAAACTTTGAATCTTTTGGAAGAACGGTCTGAGAATTTCTACGAGGATTTTGATTAAGACGCCTTTTCTGGGAGGAGTGCTGTACTTCCTCAGAAGGGAGTCCTCAGGGAAGGAAATACAGGTGCTGTGGTTTAAGAGACCCTGGAATCACAAGTGCTGGGATTTTTAAAAATTATTATTATTGTCTTTGCTTTATTAGTGTGTATGTGTGTTTGTGTTTGAGTATATGTCCATGTGTAGGTCAGAAGGCAACTTTAGGTATTGTTTCTGCCTTGTTTTTTTGCTTGTTTGTATTGGTTTTTTGGTACAAGATTTCTCACTGATAAAGAGCTTGCTGATTAGGCTAGGCTTTTTAGCCAGCAGGCTCCAGGGTTCACTTATCTTTGCCTTTCAGTTCTGGGCTTTTAAGTAGCACCATCACACCCAGCTGGCTTGCTCACCCTTCCTTCCTTTCTTCTTTCCTTCCTACCTTCCTTCTTTGCCCCCTCCCTCCCTTAATCCCTCCCTTCCTTTTTTTCCTGGCTTTTCCAGACAGGATTTCTCTCACTTGGACACTGAGGTCCTCATGTTTGCACAGAATGCATTTTATCAACAAATCTGCTTTTCTATCCCCAAGTGCTGGGATTTCGGAAGCTTTGGAAGCTACGTGCACTCTACAGGCTTTTTTAGTGGCACTGTCCACTAATGACATCTCTGCCTGCAGGTGAATGAGGACTCTGGGGATACATGTGGAGAGGATGCTATTGTGATCCTGGAGAAGACACCATTTCAGGTAGAACATGTGCCACAGCTCCTGACGGGGAGCCCCGATCTCAAGTTGCAGTTCTCCAATGATATCTACAGCACCTATAACCTGTTTCCTCCAAGGCATCTGAGTGGTGAGCAGATGGTTGCATGTGGGGAGAAACTAAAGGCTGTGGTGAATAGACTGTCTTTCAAAAGGGAAAGTTTTAGTATAGTAGTTCTAAATGAAAGAATGTGGGTGTTTCCCTCCAGAGAACTTGGCAATCTCTCAAGACAGTTTTGGCTGTTGGAACTGGGTGTGCATGTGCTACTGACATCTAGTGTATAGAGGATAGGCTTTCTGGGAAACATCCCACAGTGCACAGGATGGGCTGCCACAATGAAGGCTGAAGTGGAGAAATCCTTCCTGCTCCAGTATATTTGGGGGAGAAAATGTGATTCATGAGACGGAATAATAAATTCATCTATTCATGGACATAACTGATAATTTCCAACACCTCTTAACCTTTACTAGTATACTAACTTAGGATGTAACATTTAATACATTTACTTTATAGAACAACACCATTGTGAGAGGACTTTATAGCTGAGGAAACTATAGATTTGAAAAGCTAAGTAACCAGTTCAAAATCGCACACCAGTAGGTGGCAGGTAAATGAAATATTTCAGTAGGCAGAGATCTCACCACAGTCTGAAACCATGTGCTATGCTATGCGCTGGGTGCTGCACAGGTAGTCCCTTTCCCTGAAGAATCCCACTTCCTGGTAGAAGAGACAGACAGTATGATCAAGCACAATGGACGTAGGTAGGGCAGGAACATATGGGTAACAGAAATTTGTTTTTGATTGAAAACATTTGTGTGTGTGTGTCTGTCTGTATGAGCGTGTGCATATATGTCTGTACACCGTATATAGGCAGTGTACACAGGGACCAAGCCAGAAGAGAGTGTTAGGTCCCCTGGGATTGGAGTTACAGAGACTTAAGAGCTACTGTGTGTGTGCTAGGAATTGAACCTGAGTCTTCTGGAAGAGCAGTCAGTACTTAAATACTGAACCACCTCTCTAGACTGGAAAGCATTTTTTAATTTACTAAAAAGATATACGTTCCATGCCCCAAGCAAGAGATAATATGTCAACATTTTGTAGTCAACACATGAGAGAAATGAGTTGACCTTAATGATTCCCAGTTGGGAAATTCTAGAATATGTTTTGTGCACATGGTCACATCCTTGTGTATTCTTATTTGTGTATTCTTATTAGCACATGGTTTTGTGATTTGGTCACATCCTTGTGTATTCTTATTTGTCCCTTGGCATTTAAGAACAATTTGGCTTTGCAGATATCCTGCCCCAATGTCTTCTTAAAATTTTTTAAAAAGATTTATTATGTATACAGTGTTCTGCTTGCATGTACATCTGCATGCCGGAAGAGGGCACCAGAACTCATTATAGATGGTTATGAGCTATCATGTGATTGCTGGGAATTTAACTCAAGACCTCTGGAAGAGCATCCAGTGCTCTTAACCTCTGAGCCATCTCTCCAGCCCCCCAATGTCTTTTTTTATAGTGTTTTCCACAGCTCTCTAACTGAGGGCTATTGTTCTTTGAAAAACACATGTAAACACTTGATGTGAGACAAGCAAGCCTTTCAGAGCAGCCAGCATAAGATCTTGCTTTGACTGAAAGAGAGCAAGATTCTTTGGTTTAAGTTGATGGAAAAGGACAGCTGTATTTACTTTCTTAAGTGTTGACCTTTTAGTAAATGTATTCCTATTTAATTGTAGCTATTATTGCTATTTTGTTGTGCTGGGCCCTGTGCTAAGTACCATTGCTTCAGAGTTGAGTAAGATGCTGTCTCTGACCCTTAGGCATGTTTAGGGCAGTGGCAAGAGGGCCACGAGTTATTGTGAAGAGATAGTTAGACAAATGCTGTGACTCTTTCTACCTGGTTGGAAGCTTTGGGCATATGTCAGTAGTCCCAGGTCGTGGAAAGCTGAAGCAGAAGGCTCAAGACCTTAAGGCCTGTGTGGACCGTAGAGCAAGGTAAGGACTGGTCTGGACAACTTAGTGAGACCCTATCTTAATATAAAAAGTGAAAAAGTGAAAGAACACTGAGATTGTAGCTTAACCGTAGAGTGCTTGCACAAGTGTGGGGCCCTAGTCTACTCCCCTGTATGACAGAAAAAAAGAGAAGAAATCATGGGCAGTTGAGGAAAAGCCCTTCATGCGCTGGTCTTTGACAGCTTTTTTATCTCTCAAGGCTTGACAGCAGTGAGCTGTGGCATCAGGCGTGCAGGCATGCAGATGTACTTGTTCAGGCCTCAGGTATCAGGACCTTCAGTTCAGTGAGTGTTAGAGCTCTTGTGTAAGTCAGGATTCCATAGCATTTGATACCAGCCAGTGTTACAGATTTTGGCATAGGTTGTCTGAGAATGTTGATTTTAATGAATTGACAGTTTTCTGGAACTCTTCCAGCGATCAGTTTCTCTTCTCTGATCCTTTATAGTCTTTTATCCCTTTTTACCCTCTGCCCCTTCCTGCCCTTCTCTCTACTTTAAAACAATTTTATTTATTTTTCATGTATGTGGTGTTTGCTTGCATGTATGTCTGTACATCGTGTGTGGTCAGTGCCCTTGGAGGCCAGAAGAGGGCATCAGATTCCTTGGAATTGGAATTACAGATGGTTGTGGGGATCAAGTGGGAACAAATACCAATCCTCTGGAAGAGCAGCCAGGGTTCTTAACCATTGAGCCACCTCTCCAGCGCCCTTTTCTCTACTTCTTGTTTCTCTCACCCTTCTTTTCTTGTGCTCTTCACTCTTACTGTCCAGCTGCCTTTGTGACGCCTTGCCGTTTTTGCGGGACTGCTTAGCTGTCGCTGCCATGGCTTTTCCACCCCTCTGTGGTTGCTGCCACTCTGCTGTCTCCGTTGCTCCTTTCTTTGTGTTACCAGCTCAGCTGCTTTAACAAGAATAGGCAAGCGAAGACCACTTATGAGAAGACACTTATTGGGTCTAATTGGGCAGAAGAAGGTCTCCTAGCCTGTCTGTTACAGAGGGGATGTGTTTCCATGAATCATGGCATTGTCCCTTTTGTACCAGTCACAGCAGTCCCTCTGCAAGCCCATCAGGACAAATGCTCCTTTTCTAGCCTGACTTGACCTGGTTATAGGATATCACACCCACTAAGGGTTATAATGGCAGTAAGTCTGGTACAAACTATTTGAAATGGTTGTGGCTGAGACTGTGCCTTCAGGAACTGATGACTGTCTCTCAGTCTACTTGAGTGAACTGAATTTCTGCTCACAGCCAGAGAGGGAATGAAAATAATGACAGTATACCTAACGTGCAAATGAAGGTTTGTATTTGTGCCAATCACATGTATTCCTTTTGCTAGGTCACTAGAATAAATGCTCCCTCCCTAGCCCAGGTAAATGCTTACAGAGTCCTTTAGCATTCAGCAAGGCTTGTAATAGCCAAAAGTCTGTTATAAACTATTTGAAATAGTCAGAGCTAGCTGAGACTGCTTGTCAGGAACCCAGACAATTAGCTGTGATTGTTGTATGGTTTCTTCATGTCATCTGTAGAGCATTTAGAATGGTCAGTGCTGGCTGGCTGTTTGACTGACACCCAACTTTGCGTAGGGGAGTCCAGCAACTCAGTTTTGGAGTCAGGTTGCCCCATTACCCAGTGGCTTGGCTTATTTACATAAAAAAAAGAACATCAGAAGTAGTGATTACTATAAGGACTTACCAATGTTTACTGTAAGGACTTACTTATTATTAGTACTGACATCCATTTTAACAGATGTCAGCAGTACAAGGAGAATCCATCCATAGATTCCTTTTTCTGTGGGACAGGCATTCCATAGCCACATGGTGGCAGTGTTACCAAAGTATTCTGACCATTAGCACTCCAGCTCTGGGCATCCTAGTCAGGCCCTACTTAGAGCCTTGTGTGGCCCCTGCGTCTCCGTTCTCAGATGCAGAATTACAGTTCACCCTGGCCTATCCCATGTGCCTTAAAGTGAAGTTCTTGCAGCCTTGGTCCTCTGTGCCCAGTACACGGTTGTATCTTTGAAGCATTTTTTGCTGATCTCTGGCTGCTTCTCTAGCCTTCCTTTACATAATATCACTTATCTAGGTGTAATGAAGTTTTGGTTTCTTTGTATGTTATGTAAATATGCTTTTGTTTTAATCCCAAGTGTGGGATTTTAGTTGGGCTATAATTTGTCCACACCTGTTAATTGTCTTCAGCAGAGTGTGGATTTTGCTAGCTGGTAACGGCTTTCCACATGCTGCATGGAAAGTGGCATGGCCTAGCACTCTGAGAGTATAAATATGAAAGTGAGAAAGAGATTGTGTGGTATTCTGTATGGCATTCAGTGTTGGCGTGTGGTGTTCAGTGTTGGCGTGTGGCGTGTGGCGTGGAGCAGTTTGGAGAAACCAGAGATGAGAGACGATGTGGCGGTTTGGGATAGACAGATGGAGAGAAACATTTTGAGTGCAGCTGTGTGGAGGGGATTGCTAGCAGTGTCTGCAGTTGACAGAGATTGGTATAGAGTTTTAAAAGAACTAACCTCTTGACCCTAAGTAGCTGGAAGAAGTAAAGGGGTCTGGGCCCCCTCTGCCCACTAATCTTTTCTCTGTCTTACTTAAGGTTGGGGGATTGGTGGAAGGGAGGTAGAGGCCTCAACACCCCAAGTAAAGTAGAGTTTTAAAAAAGAGTGCTACAGGTGGATTTCTGCTACAAGTAGGAGAGCTCCACCCCATTTGATCTGTTTGCTATCTTGGACTCAGCATAAATCATGAATTTGATTGATTTCTTTTGGTGTTTCTTCAAGTGACTGGTAATGTGTTCTTCTTGTTCTAATCTGAGAGTGTAGCCTGGTGTGGTAACTCACCCCTTTAATCCCAGCACTCAGGGAGGCAGAGGTAGATGGGTCTCTGTAAGATCAAGGCCAGCCTGGTCTACAAAGCAAGTCCAGGACAGCCAGGCCTACACAGAGAAACCCTGCCCTGAAAAACAAAACAAAACAAAACAACAAACAAAACAAATCTGAGAGTGTGTGGTATCCGCCTATTTATTCCTTTCAGATTCTCAGCTGACCAAAGGAGGCAGCCTCTGCGAGCCACTCATGGTTCCTTACACCAGTGATACCATAAAAGGAGCCTGGTCTTGGGAACTAGGCTTACTTAGGTTCTATCTCAGTGCTGACACTTCTCTAATGGTACAGAGTAAGGAGTTGGATCAGGCAGATCAGGGTTGGAATCCTGGCGCTGACATTGCCCATTGAAAAAGCCCTGGAGTATTTTTTGTTTCACTAAACGATTGTGAGGGTCTTCTCTGTCTAGATGCTGTAGTGTGTGAGAACAAACAACATGTGTTAGTTCTCTTTTGAGTCTTGTGGGGAAGACAGACAACAAACAAGTGAACAGTGTCTCAGTAGCCACGGGCAGAGAGCTGCCCAGACTGGGACCAAGGGGGCTCTGCAAGTAGAGGTCATACATAAGCAGAGACCCAATAGTTGAGAGGGAAGGAGCCCAAGAAAGATAGAGTGAGAATGTTCTAGGTTTGAGAAGGGCGTGTGGTCTGGAGACGAAAGAGGAACCGAAAGGAGGCTGTTGCCTGTTGTGTTGGAAATGCAGGTGAGAACAGTGGCTGAGACATGGACGCAGAGGAAGTCTGTGAAGTGACTTAAGCTTTTTTCCTTTGTTAAATTGGGCTAGTTACTGAATATATCTCGATGGGACAGTTGCGAAATAGATAAGGGAGTATTTTGCAACAGGTTTTAGTGTCAGTCCTCAGAAGTACATTTTATTTTATGATTTTTACACATATAAATAAGTGTATGTGAATATAAGTGAACCAGAGGTTTCACAAAACCAAATGACTTTATTGATATATTACCAGTAGTTTTCTACTTCTTTCAAGTCTTGTTTGCTTCCTTTTTGAAATGCTGGGTTAATCTCCTAAAGTGGTGTCATAAGTTTCAGCGCACTGAGATAAGTGAGGTGTACAAAGCTCTTAAAACCACACCGGGCATGCGGTACAGAGTGCCCCTGTGTTATCTCTTACTACTTTTACAGCTTTCCCATTTTCTGATCCTTGACTGTCACATAGGAAATATGCCTGGGCTTGACCATGGTAGGTGGCAAACATGAAGAGCCTGTGGGCCAGCCTGTTGGCATCTCCTATGCTTGGTCTTCTTGTGCCATCCTGGTAGGGCAGAGCTGTGTTGGCTCCTCCTCCTGCCTTGGCTCCTGCAGGCTGTTAATGGAGTCTTTCTTTGAGGTCTGTGTTTGACCCAGGGAAGAAGGGGGAGACAGTAGTTGAGAGGTGTGGCTCAGAAATACAGACTCTCTTTAAAAGGGCTGATTGTTCACCATTGTAAAGCAGGGTGTGGAAGCTCAGGTTTACTGGAGGAGACAGGAGTCTGAGTGAGAGGCCTGGACAGGGAGCAGAGGTCTGACATCTTGGGAATCACTCTTGGTTGTGTAGAACACTCAGTACTTTAGCTACCAGCCAAGTTTTTCTACTTTGTCCTATCTGTTGAGGCAAAACTCAAGTTCTGGAAGGAGGAGGAAGGATTTGTTTGGGAGGAGCATTTTAAAACATTATTCTCAGAAGAGTTTCCCTAGAGGAACTGTTCGTGGTAGAAAAAACTAGAATTAGTCAAGTAGTGGTAGAGAAAATCAGTGGTCAAGGTGAAGTCCCAAAGTAGACTACCTCTCTCTGGCAGTGGAAATGTACTATAGCTGCATGTATCCATGGAGGGTAAGAAAGCAAGTAGTACATAGGATGTGATTCTGGTGATATGAACAAGCAGATATAAACAGTATGCTGCTTAGGCCTGTATGCATTTGTGATAGTGCTGTGAGCACAAGAAAGAAATAATCAACCCTGAAATCAAAATGGTGGGGCAGGGTCAGGAAGTTCTGTCCCTTTAACAGTGTGTTTTGAGTTATGGGTATTTTTTAAATTTTATTTTAGTCTCTAAGTGGTATATGCCACACACACACAACACACATATACAGACAGAGCTACGGTAAGACAGACAGACACACACACAGAGGCAGCTGCGGTAGACAAACACACAGGCATTTGTTTTTTATGGGTACAAATATAATATGTTTCCTAGTTAATAGATAAGAACACTGGCCCTTTCTTAGATGGATTAAAAATATTTTCCCACACATTTAAATGTCTCCATCCTCATTCTTGCTTTTTTTAAAATTTTTATTTTGTAAGTCACTTGTTGAAAGTGAAAGTGTTGAGTTTCAGCATTTTAGATTTTGGGCATTATCAGGCTTCTTTTTCTGCATGACTCCTCTTCTATGGGCCAGGGGTGTGGCCAGGCCAGATTATTTTCTTTCCTGAAGATAAGGGAGCCCTGTGTTGTTCTCAGAGGCACCCCAAGATGATGCCAGCCCTGACAGAATAAAGCAGTGTGGCAGATCCTCCAGTCATTGGAAGAAGCCTGGGTACCGGGGTCTATTGGTGCCTCTCCAGCACAGATTGGCACAAGCCCCTCAGCAATCCTCTGTGATGTCCTCGGCAGCCCTTCCACTGCAGCTGAGCCAAGGGACAAGAGTTATCTGAACAGTGGCCAGCAAGAAATGTCTTGCCAGACAAGTCTCAGCCAAAACACTACCAGCATGCTGTGATCATCAGACCAGAAAAAGTCACTGAAGTGCAGACTCAGTTTCTCTGAATGATAAGTGGGGAATCAGCAAGCTGTCTTGCCCACTTAAGAATATTTCTTTACCATATGAAATCATAGAATATCAAGTTGAATGGAGTTAAAATAAAATGTCAGACTTTATTAGTAAATAGCTCTTAACTTTAACTGTTCAGCAGAATTGTTTAAGTCTCTGGAGGGAGGGTTGGGTATTTGTCGGAGTCAGAAGTGCAATTACCTGGTCAGATAATCAGAGAGCACCAGGAGGATTGTAGTGGGGGTGAACAGACTCTTCACTGCTGTGCCCTCTTCCCACTGCCATTCTCAGAAGCAACCATACCATTACCAGTGTAAATGAGACCCTGTCTGGAAAAAGAGAGAGAGAGAGAGAGAGAGAGAGAGAGAGAGAGAGAGAGAGAGAGAGAGAGAGAGAGAGAGAGAGAGAGAGAGAAAACTACCACCACCACCTAAAAAAAAAAAAACCAAAACAAATAAAAACAAGTTCCTGAGGTTCATGCTTCTGGTGGCATCTTTCAAACATTGACTCTAAATAGTCAGTTATTCAATTTTTTCTTGATCCATTAAGAAAGTAAAATATCCTCAGAAAAGGGGAGCCCCTATGCCCAACTCAACCCAGCTCATCAAATCGTATCAGGATTGAGCAAATCTTCTCCTGTGGCCTGGCAAGGAGCCCCATCAGGGGAAGTGATCAAAAAGCAGGCAACAGAGTCCATCTCAAAAACAGCTCCTGCTCCCTTTATTAGGGAACCCACATGAAGACTGAGCTGCCCATTGGCTACATCTATTTGGGGGACCAAGGTCCAGTCCATGTCTGGTCTTTGGTTGGTGTTTCTGTCTCCTGTTAAGCCCCCTGGGTTTTGGTCATTTGGCTCTGTTGGGGTTCTTCTTGTGGAGCTCCTGTCCCCTCCTTTTATCCTTCCCCCAAGTCTTCCATAAGTCTCCCTGAGCTCTGCCTAATGTTTGGGTGTGAATCCCAGCATTTATTTTGATCAGCTGCTGGTTGGAGCCTCTCAGGTCTCAGCTATGCTGGGCTCCCATCTGCAAACATAGCAGAGTTTCATTAATAGTGTCAGGGGTTGGCTCTCTCCCATGGGGTGGGTCTTGGTGGGCCAGGCATTGACTGGACATTCCCTCAATCTCTGCTCTGTTTTTATCCCTGCATATCTTGTAGGTGGGGTAAATTTTGGGTCAAAAGTTTTTGTGGGTGGGTTGGTGTTCCTCTTCCTCTGCTAGGAGTCCTGTCTAGTTAGAGGGTGGTCTCTTCAGTCTTCATGACCCCTGCTACTAGGATTCTCAGCTACAGTCACCCCCATATCTGAAGGAGTGTAGGGGAAAGAGTGAGGGAGGGTGGTATGATTGGAATGTAAAGTGAATGAATGAATAAATCAGTACGTTTTTTAATAAAAGAAAGTAGGTGCTGGAGAGCTGGCTCAGTGGTTAAGAGCACTGACTACTTTTCCAGAGGATCTGGGTTCAATTCCCAGCACGCCCATGGCAGCTCACAACTGTCTGTAACTGTCTGGCACCCTCACACAGACATACATGCAGGCAAAACACTGATGCATATAAAATAAATAAATTATAAAAAAAGAAAAGGAAAGTAAAGTATTGCTGGGCTTGGTGGCACAAGCCTTTAGTGCCAGCACTCAGGAAGCAGAGGAAGTTGGATATCTAAGTTTAAGGCCAGCCTGGTCTATAGAGTAAGTTCTGGGACAGCCAGGACTACACAGAAAAACTGTCTCAAAAAAAGAGAAAGAAAGAATCAACTTTTTTTCTTGTTCCCCATTTCCTGCTCTACCATTTTTTATGTATCTGCTTGTGGAACCCTAAGTGTCTTTAAACCTAGCATGTTTTTGTTGTTGGTTTTTAATGCAAATCAGGTGAAAATATGTCCAACTTTTCCACTGTTTCTTCTGCTTTCTACTGTCTCCTTACTTCTGTCACTGTCTTTTTAACTTTCATCTTTCTTTACTTCACATTGCTAATGTGGTCCAATACATAGTCTTTTGTTGTTTTGTAGTACCAGGGATTGAACCTGGGGCTCAAGCATGCTAGGCAAGTGCTCTACTACATAGCCCTAGCCAGACTAGGTAATCTTTCATGTTTTGTCACAATGTTAGTTCCAAGTTGAAAAATCACTGAACAGCACTTGCCTTATTTTGGTATTTTAATATTTGCTGCATGCCCAAGCAGAGTGAAGTATTGTAGCTTCTTTCCCACCTTCATAGTGAATATCACCGTGCTTGTGATATCCCAGTCCAGTGATTCTCATATCTAGTCCCAGTGGTTTCTCTGAATCACATTGCTTTTTAGTCTGAGTAACACTTGAACCAATTTTTTTTTTTTAATCAGCTTTTACTTTTTATTGGTGTTTCTGGATGCTTCTCTTCACTGTGTTTGAAAGAATACTATGCCTTTCCTCCCTGGTCATGAACTGATCCACACATTCTGTTTTTAGTTTGGTAATTCATTGCATGGCATCATCTTTCTGTTTGTAGAAAGCCCTTCCCTACTCCTCCACTTTGGTCAGTTGATGTTGTAGGTATGCTATATAGTGCTCAGCCAGAAACTTCTTTTCACAACTTCCCTAGGTCAGACTGTGTCTTCTAAATTCCGTATCTTTTCTTTATTGCTTCTCTTTCTTGAGTAGCTGAAGCAGTTATAAAATAATTCCTCAGAAAGAATACATGGAAGGAAGGTAAATTCTGAAATCTTTGTTTTATTGTTGCTTCTGGTTGATTTAGTCTAACTGAATTTATTTTCCCTGAAAACATTAAAAACATTGATCTGTGGACTTCAAGCCATTTGTGTCACTATTAAGATATAGGATACCAGGGCTGGAGGGATGGCTCAGACGTTCAAGGCTAGGCCCATAACCAAGAACACAACATAGCCCATGCCAGCCTGATTCTCATTTGAAGGTACCTGGGGATGGGTTATTTTCATTTTGCTTCCTTCATTGGATAGAAATTTCTTATCTGTTGCTCTGAGTAATCTTAGGCCACTTAGTTTGAGGTCTTTGGGCATTCTTCTGCTCTGTATACATTTTTTTTTGTCCCTACTTTGGTGATTTCTTTTCACCCATTTCTTTTTGTTTGACATCCCTGGCCCCGTGTTAGACTCAAACTCTTGTGTGTGCAATTAATGAACAGACTTCCAAGACTGAGCATTTCAATTGTCTTACCTTCTCCAAGTTTCACTGTAGTTTGATACATTGTCTTTACTTTGTCTTCCAGGTGTTCTACTATAGGTGTTAATTTGGCATTAATACTTTAAATTCTCTTTCCTCCCATTCTCCACAGTTTCATTCTCATGTATCTTGCTCTTGCTTTAGGAAAGCTAAATTGTGTTGGTTTCTCTAACACACTAATTAGAGTTGTTGTTTTTAAATTATCTCCTGACCCTGAAACTATTTCATTCCTCTGGGACCTGGCTCCCTTGTTTATCTTGGTCATTCTTCTTCAGGCTTCTGTTTTCTCTCAGTGTCTGGTAATGCACAGTAGTTCATTCATACTTAAAAATGAAGCACTGGGTACGTATTCTTAGTGCTGCTAGCACAGTAGTTGATCTCTTTCCACAGTAGGACTCTGCCCTGAATGGGAAGCTATTGTGGTACTATATGGTTGAGAGAGGGGCTTATTGGCTGCCAGACTGGGCTTGAGTGGTACAGTCCGACAATACTGTTAGCTCATGCTCCCAAAGAAGAAGAATATGAGCTAGAGACCCTATCTGGCTTACAGAGCCTGAGGTATTCACTAGCTGGCTTTTTATAGAAGTTTGTCAACTTCTGCTCCAGTTCGTTGGTTTACTATTTTGGAAGCCAGCCCTCCTATTTTCACCTGGCATTAGCTACTTCTCCTGGGATATGACAACGATGGAGCCAATTAGTGCACTTGTTGTGCAGACGGCCCTCAAGTTGCTCTTAGTTTTCGGCTTCATTTCCCTTCCTGGTCTCAGAAGCTGTTTCTCAGAACCTAGCTCCCCCCGACCCCCCTCCCCCGGTCCCCCAGGTAGCATGCTGACTGCCTGTGTGGCTGCTTCCTCCTGCACTATCTTGTACATCACACTGTGCTTCAGTTTCAAGAAATGAATTGGTCCCATTCTTCCATTTTCCCACCCTTGCTCTTTCATCATTGTATTTATTTTACTGCCATTGCACTAGAGCTTTTTTATTTTTATTTGTTTTTTTTAGTTTTTTTATTATTATTTATTTATTTGGTTTTTCAAGACAGGGTTTCTGTGTGTAGCCTTGGCTGTCCTGGACCAGGCTGGCCTCAAACTCACAGTGATCTGCCTGCCTCTGCCTCCCTGAGCCCTGGGATTAAAGGTATGAGCCACCATGCCTGGCTGACCTTTCTTATTTTTAAATACAGTGCTCTCACAATATATCCCTGCCTGGCTTATAACTCACAGAGATCCACCTGCCTCTGCCTCCTCAGTGCTGGGATTAAAACTGTGTACCATCACCCCTGGGCTATGTAGTGGGCTTTTTTAATGATTGGAGAGTCATCATTAAATAGGAGTGAAGTGTCTCCCATATATGTCTACATTTGATGGCTGAGGGCTTTGTAGATATCTGTAGCATAGCATACAGCAAACTACCTCATTGAGAGCACACCAGAGAGAATCAAGACCTTGGCATCTTTTCAGTTCCCATGCACAGATTTCCAGGTGCTCCTGTGCGGTAGGTATAGATGAACATTAGACATGCCAGATGCATGTACATCCACCTTTGTAAAAAATGTGTCCCTTTGAGCTAGCCTTTCTACTTCCTGATATCTGGCTTAGGTACATGCTCATACGTATGCATACAGGGGTAGAAAATATTCATTGCAGCATCATTTATGATAGACCAAAACAAGAAGAAAAACAACTTAAATGACCCTGTGAGGTCAGTAAAGTATGGTGTATGTGCATATCATGGGCTGCTCCACAGTATTGCAGAGAAGAAGCTCCGTGTGGACCCTGGAGAACTCAGGTGATCACATGTACTTAAAGATAATGAAATATATATGTTCATATTAATATAAAGTCATGAAAGGCTGGGATGAGGAACATGATGAGTATTATTAGGACTGAAAGGACTGGGATCAAGCCTTTGATCCCAGCACTTGCAAAGTGAGTGGATCTCTGTGAATTTGAGGCAACCTTGGTTTGCAGTTCCAGGCCAGCTTAGGATACATAGTGAGACCCTCTCTTTAGGGGGGGAGAGAGAGAGGATAAGAAAAGGACTGGGGCTAGACTTGTGAGTTCTTCAAGATTAGTCATGTGATGCTTGAACACATAGACAGTTTTTAGGTTGCTAACTCATCAAGTGAGACAAGGGAGTAAATTGAAAAAAAAAAAGAAAAGAAAAAGAGCCCATCTGTGGCCCCTGTTGCTTCCTTTGTAGCATGTCTTTAACTCTGGTCAGATGAAACCTATCAGCTGACCACTAAGTATTGCATAGCCCCAAACCATGTGTGTTCCAGCTGTGATGACCCACGCCTACCTTTAGGGCAGTGGTTTTCAACCTTCCTAATGCTGCGACCCTTTAACACGGTTCCTCATGTTGTGGTGACCCCAACCATCGTTGCTAGTTCACAACTGTAACTTTGCTACTGTTATGAATCATACTATAAATATCTGATATGCAGGATATCTGATATGCAACCCCTGTGAAAGGGTCGTTCAACCCCCAAAGGGGTTGTGACCCACAGTTTGAGAACTGCTGCTCCAGGATATACATCAGTGAGGTGGCTGCAGAGTGGGCAGCCCTGGAGAGAGCCCTTGCTCTGGAGTGTGCTGAGGAGGTTCCTGCCCCGGGGACAAATGTGTGCAGCCTCTCCCAGATGGTCAGTGTGTAATGATGTGGAGGGCTGGAGGTGGGGAGGGTAGCAGCGCCCCTCCCCCATTATGGTTTTTTGAGGCAGGGTTTCTCTGGCTGTCAGCCCTGGCTGTCCTGGAAATCACTTTGTGTAATACCTGTTTACTAACAGACTGATTGGAAATGAGTTCTACAGGGGTGGTATCAGACAGCTGAACATCTTCTCTTTGGTAGTGTTTTCAGAGCTTCTGGCCTGAGTGTGCCAGAGCCTTGGGCCTTAGAGGGACAGTGGAAGAAAGTTAAGCAGAATGATTCCAAAAAGAATCCCTTATACCCAACACAAATTCTTGACCCAGAATATGTGCCCCTTCTCCTGATTGTTTTACTCATTCCCTTCCACCAACCGTCTTGACAGCACACCTCTCTCTTCAGAACTCTCTCGTTAAAAGCTGGAGGAACCATTGCATTCAGAGCACTTTCGGGATGAATAGATGTTGTTGGAATTTTTTAAAAAGCTGGTGGGCTATATAATGTTTTTTATTAGCCCTATGATTATCACACTGGTGTTATCTAATCAACTGTCACAAATAATAAGACACAGACAGCTGTTAGATTTTATAATTGCCTTATTTATCTTTGGCTGGGCAGATATTCCTACCTACACTGTCTAAATCAGCTCACCATCCATCACCCAGCTCCCATCCAGTGCCATCCTCCTTAACCATCCTATCTTTGATCCATAATTTTTTAAATATATGCTTTTATTCTTCATCTGGGCCTTTTCACGCCATTATTGGGGTCCTTCCTTCCAGCCCCATGAGGTTTCTTCTCTAGGCTAACCCATTATGGTGTCCTCCTTCCTCTCTTCCTGTCCATCTGTGCTTCCCAGGATTCCTTATGGGATTTTCCAAATCCCAGGAACTTTAGCCATGCCTACCCCATTTTGCCCTGCCTAGCCATAAGCTGTTTAATTAGACAATCAAATATAATGACTTAGGCAGGTTTACACAAAGGGCCAGTAATTAGCATCAGACCAACCTCCAACAAATAGATCTGGGGTAGAGAAGTAGCCCATCAGAGCAAGAACTGCATTCTCTTTCTCCACCTTCCTCAGATGGGACAAGGTCCCAAGACTGTGAGTCGTTACCCATTTGCCACTGGGTGAAAGCTGATTACCCCCAGCCATTACATGGCTTGTCACAACTCATGATGGCAGCTGGTTCAGTTTCTGTCCCTCTGAGTAGGGAACAACCTAGAATTTCCAGCTCTTCTCTCTCAGGGATTTATCCTGTGCCTTGGCCTTCTTTCCCATATCATAGTGTCCAGGGGTGCTCCATTGAGAACGGGCATCCATATTCCTTTGAGTGAACCAAGCAAATACTTTGAACAGGAAAGCTAAAATTAGTGTTTTATTTGGAGTCAGCACCAAAATTAGTTTCTTCCTATGTGTGGGGAAGCAGGTGAGCTCTTAGTTCAAAGGTCAGGGCTGTCATTCATTCAGCAGTTCTATGGTCTCACTGTGGACCAGCTCTTCCACCTCTGAAGTGGAGCTTTTCAGACAGCTGTTTGCCCCACTGCAGCACTTCCTGTCCCGCTAGACTACCACCCAGCTGGCCACATTCACAGCTGCCAGATTTGCCTGGGGACCAGGAGACCTAGGGGTCTTGTTATCAGGTACTGTCACATGCTCCCTTCTGGAATTCAGAACAGAGGAGTTGGCTACTTGGCTATGGTCTTGCTGATGATCTTATTAAAGCCAGTGTCTGCCTCCCCTCTGTGTCCAGCAGCACTCCTGTACTTTCACAGAGACAGGTCGTTAGCAGCCAAAGCTTGTGGAAGGATCCAGGCCCACCCTTAGTTGAGTTAATCCTTTTATGTGGAGGTTTCTTTGGGCCTCCACTGAATACTTCCAGCAGCTCAAAGTGCAGGACAATGACACCCCACCCAAGCCTGTGACCAACTGCCAGCCTCCACTCCACCCTCTGACCATCCAGCCAGGGGACAATTACTGAGGAGGAATGTTAATGCCGATCAGGCAGGTGGCCCTCCCACCTGCCTCTCCTGAAGGCTTCGGATAGGAGACCTGTGACCCAGTGCCTTGCTGGGCCTGTTGGGTTGTGCATTCCCTCACTTGGCTTGCTCTGGGAAGCTCTTAAAGCTGTAGGCCACACACTCCAATCATGTTCTGCTGTTGCTTCTCTGTTCTCCCAGGGCCACATCTGGGTCAAATCAGTGGAAATTGGCTCATCAGAATGAAGGGAAAGCAAAAGCCACAGACAGAGCCATCGAAATGACCTCATCCCGCTGAAGTCCGGAGCTTGGCTGGGGAAGCAGCCTTGTTTGAACATGTGTATAGGAAGGAGAGCAGACTGTCTGTGGTTTGCATTTTCATGTTCATGTGCTGCAGCATTTTCCTGGGGATTTGGCTAAGCTAGCCTTGGCAATGAATGGCAGCAGCTGCTCTTAACTTTCTTCAGAGCTCTGCCTCCCACCTCAGAGAGCAGTTGGGTTTCTGTGTCCAGCTTGAAGACAGGGTTGTTTCATTTCCTGGAGATGGCCTTGCAGGAGAACCACAAAATCATAGCAGTTAAGGTGGAACCATCCTAGCCAGAGCCTCAATGGCCTGCTCATGTGAACCACAGGAAAAGGCCTATGTGGGCTGCTGTTCAGCTGGGGTGCATCAGTCTCACCATCCCACAGCTAGAACATTCCTGTGGATAATGGGCTGCTGCCAGAGCCCAAGGGCTGGAAATACAACCACTTGCCTCTTCTTCTAAACCTCTCTACCCCATGCTTCCCTTCTCATGAGCTCACACTAGTGATAGGGAGAGGGTAGGGTGTGGTGCCACAAATGTTAAGTCACTGCTGTGAATAGTCAGCTAGAGCAGGGTCCTTTCCAGTTCTCTGCATATTCCTGGAACTGTTTCCAGCCATAGCTGGCTTCAGGCTGTGTACCATACCCTAACAAGGAGGGAAGTGGGGTTTGGATGTTCCACTTCCCAGGAAACATGGTGGACAGGCATAGTGGTGGTTCTCTCTGTACCATTTGACTGATACCAACAACCCCCAGGTTGCTCTTGACAGTTTTAGTGACAGCTGTCTTTGTGTTTAGGCGTAGGGTTGGGACAATCATGTTTCTCCTATATGATAGGGCTGCTTTTGGAAAACATGGCCATAGCACAGAAGAGCATGTTTCTATGGGATGAGGAAGATTGTATTGCACAGAAGAGCCAGATTCCCTGGGTTCTGACGGCAACCTCCTCTTAATAGCTATATAACCTTGGGCAAATTGCTTAACCTCTCTAGGCCAAGACAGTCTTGAACTTGTAGCCCTGCTTCTACCACCCAGATGCTGGGTTATACATGTGCACTACCATTTCCTACATTTTTTGTTGTTACCGTTTTTATTTGTTTAGTTGGTTTTGTTTTGGTTTTTTGTTTGTTTGTTGTTTTGAGGCTGGGTCTTGCTATGTATCCTAGCTAGCTTTGAATTTGCAGTTCTGTGCCTATTTGAAAGGGTGGCTTGAAAAATCTCTTTCTGATGTATTATTTTCTCATCTCATACATTCCCCTCTCTCTCTCTCTTTCTCTTATGGACAAGAAGTCTTTATTGAAGTCAGAGCAGGGAAATGAGGCCTGAACCCTCTGGCTACCCAGTAGATTCAAAAGTTAGATGGCTTTAGAAGGTAAGGCAGAGTCAACAGACAGGGACAAGGACTGGGATGGGATAGAGCTGTCAGAAGGTGCTTTTGTCTCCATACAATGACAGCAGCAGCAGGATGGTCCAGCTGCCCAGCAGACCCATATTATGGAGCCGGAAAAAAAGCCAGGGCTACTGGTCCTGCACATTCATCATGGGAGCATGTCACAAAGCGTTACCTAAAAATCATACATTTCTCAAAAAATACATTTTTATATAGTGATTCATACTTGTTTTGAAAAACTACAATAATAACGGTTTTTAAAAATTTGATTTTATAGAAGTCTACTGCCAGCAAGTGCTCTCTTTCAACATGCTGGAGTATATCCTTCAGATTTCTTGGTGCTTATGTATATGTAGTTGTATGTGCATATGCTTAAGGTACTTTGTAGTGCATTCTCTTTTCTCTAGACTATATTGATCAAAGTCAGCTGTGTAGGTAGATTGTGGCATAGCATATCAAACCACCTGGATTCAACTTCCTAGCACTTAGAATGTCAGCACACACCAAAGTTGCTGCCGCTGTTGGTAGTGCATGCTTGTAATCCCAGCACTAGGGAGGCAGAGGCAGGAAAATCTCTGAGCTTGAGGTGTACAGAGAGACAGTTCCAGGACAGCCAGGGGCACACAGAGAAACCCTGTCTCAAAAAAAAACAAAACAAAACAAAAAATATTGCTTTACAGAACAATGAATGAATGAAACAATCAAGTGGCAGTAAACAGTTTCAAAGAGAGATAAGCACTAGGTGGGAGCAGGCAGACAGGCTTCTAGTTCCAGCAGAGTGCTCACCTCCTTCTTTAAAGCCTCCTCTCACAAGGACATTGAGAGAACTATACTTAAAGAGGAAACAACAAAAATTTCAAGCTTAGGAGGTGAAGGGAAAGGGAGACACAGACTTACCAGATATAGAACTCAGGCAGCAGAAGCCCACCAGCCTTGGGGTGCTCTGTTCTGAAAGCTGAATGAGTGGGTGAGCATGAGTGGCCAGAACTTCAAGTGAGGCCCCAGCTGAAAAAGACAGTCAAGAGAAAAGTAAAACAAAATTTGGAGGAAATAGAGACAGCTATATAGGGAAAAGAAAGTTTCCAAAGCTATTAGTAATCTCAGGAAAGTGAGGATAGATTAGATAGTACTGAGAATAGCGTTTTTAAAAAATATTTTTTATTTGTTTTTCTGTATATGTGTATTTTACCTAGAATGTGTGCATATGTACTCCGTATGCATGCCTGGTACCTGTCTAAGTGAGAAGAGAGACTTGGCTTCCTAAGAACAAAATTTTTTTTAACTCAGAAATTTAGAACACTACAGAAACAAACTCTAAAAAATAGAAGAGGAGATGAAGTTAAATCATACCTCCTTTCCCTTCCTTGGGCCTTCTTTTGGTGGTGTTGGTGACTGAACCCAGACTCCTGCGCTTGTTAGCAAAGTGTTCTTTCTAAAGTAAAGGGGTGGGGGATGGGGAGAAAATGGGAGAGGTAAGTGAAGAAATTTTGATCACATATCCAAGAAGATAAAATATCCAAGTGAAAAAAAAAAATCCAAGTGAGAATTCCAGAAGAAAAATCAGGGTTCATTTGAGACAGCTTCCCAGGACTTCTGAGATTAAAACCCTCTGTGCCTCCGTAAAAAGAAGGGGAGAAAGAGCCCAGCCATTAGCTATTAGAGTGGAGGAAAATAAACTCAATGTAGTACCCACTCTGTGATTAGCACTTGGGAACAGATAGAAACAAACAAGTTGCATGACAAGACAGAATCAGAATGACCTTAGACTCCTCAACAGTAGCTTTATGATTTTGAGTTTTTGCTTTTCATCTTGGAATTTCCTTTGTTTTAAAATATATGTGTGTGTGTGTGTGTGTGTGTATAATTTTGAGTTACTGCTTTCCATCGTGGAATTCCTTTTGTTTTAAGACATATGTATATATACCTGCCTGCATAATATATGTATGTATATGGTTTTTTGAGACAGGGTTTCTTTGTGTATCCTCGCTATCCTGGACTTTGTAGACCAGGCTGGCCTTGAACTCACAGAGATCTGCCTGCCTCTGCCTCCTGAGTGCTGGGATTACAGGTGTGTGCCACTGTGCCTGGCTTATCTCCCCCCCCTTTGTTTTCTTCTCCCCCCCCCCCTTTTTTTTTAAATCTGATCTCACTTTTCCTTTCCTTCCTCTCCTCCTAGTCCTTCCTCTCACCTCCCTTCTACCCTCTCCCATCCACTCTTCCTCTATTTCTATTCAAAAAAGGGCAGGCCTCACATAGACATCAGCCAACCATGCCATATCAAAGTTGCAGTAAGACTACATACTTCCATTCCTATGGAGGCTGGATGAGGCAACACAGTAGGAGGAAAAGGGTCCCAAAAGCAGGCAAAGGACAGAGACAACCCTTGTTCACACTGTTAGGAGTTCCACAAGAAGACCAAACTGCACAACTATAGCATATGCAGAGGGCCTAGGCCAGTCCTGTGGAAGCTTCCAGATTGTAGGTTCATTGTCTGTGAGGTCCTATGACCCCAGGTTGGTTGATTGTGTGGGTTTTCTTGGTGTCCTTGACCACTCTGGCTCCTACAATACTTTGTCCCCAAGCTCCTCCTTATGTTTGGCTGTGGGACTCTGCATCTGTTACTATCAGTTTCTGGGTGAAGCCTCTCTGATGACAATTGGGCTAGACACCCATCTGTTAGTATAGCAGAGTATCATTAGGAATCATTTTCTGTCCTATGTCTCTGGGCTATCCAGCCTCTGGGTCATGGCCCTCCAGGTAGTGTCAGGGGTAGGCATGGGTCTCAAGCTAGACCAGTCATTTGTTGGCATTCCCACAGTTTCTATTGTTAGGAGTCTTAGCTAGGGTCACCCTCGTAGATTGCTGGGAGTTTCCATTGCACTAGGTTTCTAGCTTGTCCCAGAGATGCCCCCCGATTCTAGTTTTTCCCAATACTCTTTCTCCATTCTTCTTCAACCTGATCTCTCCTGTTTTCATACCTTTCCAGAGTCATGTTCATCCCCCTCTCCTATCCACCCACAATATCTATTTTATTTTCCTTTTACAGGGAGACTCATTCATCGCCTCTTGAGCCTTTTTTTGTTAATTAGCTTCTCTGGGTCTGTGGATTGTAGCATAGTTATCCTTTACCTTACAGCTAATATTCACTTATAAATGAGTTCATATCATGATTGTCTTTCTGGGTCTGGGTTGCCTTACTCAGGGTGATCTTTTCTAATACCATCCATTTGCCTGCAAATTTCATGTGTCATTGTTTTTAACAGCTGAGTAGTATTCCATTGTGTAAATGTACCACAGTTTCTTTATCTGCTCTTCAGTTGAGGGACATCTAAGCTGTTTCCAATTTCTGGCTATTACAGATAAAACTCCTATGAACATAGTTGAGCAAGTGTTCTTGTGGTGTAGTGGAGAGCACTTTGGGTATATCCCCAGGAGTAGTATGGCAGGGTCTTAATATAGGTCAATTTTCAGTTTTCTGAGAAACCACCATAGTGATTTCCAAATAGCTATACGAGCTTGCATTGCTACTAGTAATGGAAGAGTGTTCCTCTTGCTCCACATTTTTATCAGCATGTGCTGTCACTTGAGTTTTTGATCTTAGCCATTCTGACAGTTGTAAGATGGAATCTCAGAGTTGTTTTGATTTGCATTATTACCCTGACAGCTAGGGATGTTGAATATTTATTTTAGCACTTCTCAGCCATTTGAGATTCCTCTGTTGAGACTTCTCTGTTTAGATCTGTACTCCATTTTTAAATTGGATTATTTGGTTTATTGATGTCTCATTTCTTGAGTTCTTTACATATTTTTGGAAATTAGTCCTCTGTCACATGTGGGGTTGATAAAGATATTTTCCCATTCTGCAGGTTGCCATTTTAGCCTGTGGATGGTGTCCTTTGCCTTACAGAAGCTTTTTAGTTTCATGAGATCCTGTTTATTAGTTGTTGATTTTAGTGCCTGTGCCATTGGTGTTCCGTTCAGTAAGTTGTCTCCTGTGCCAGTGCATTTAAGGATAGTCCCCACTTTCTCTTCTATCAGGTTCAGTGCATCTGTTTTTATATTGAGGTCTTTGATCCACTTGGACTTGAGTTTTATGCAGGGTGCTAGATATGGTTCTATTTGCATTCTTCTATATGCTGACATCCAGTTAGACCAGTACCACTTGTTGAAATTACTTTCTTTTTTCCATTGTATAATTTGGCTTCTTTGTCAAACTTATATATCCATAGGTGTGTGGACTTACATCTGAGTCTTCTGTTTGGTTCCATTGATCAACTTGTTTTTGTACCACTACCATGCAGCTTTTATTACTAAAGCTCTGTAGTAAAACTTGAAATCGGGGATGGTGATACTTCTGGAAGTTCTTCTACTACAGGATTGTTTTAACTATCCTAGGTTTTTTGTTTGTCCATATGAAGTTGAGTATTATTCTTTCAATTTTGATGGGAATTATGCTGAATATGTAGATTGCTTTTGGTAAGATGGCCATTGGTACTATGTTAATTCTGCTGATCCATGGATCTTTTTACCTTCTGATGTGTTCTCCGATTTCTTTCTTCAAAGACTTGAAGTTCCTGTTACACAGGTCTTTCACTTGCTTGGTTAGAGTTGCACCAATATATTTTATATTATTTGTGGCTATTGTGAAGGGTGTTGCATCACTGATTTCCTTCTCAGCCCTTTTATTGTTTGTGTATAGGAAGGCTACTGATATTTTTCCTTAGGTTAGTTTACTATCCAGCCACTTCCGTAAAATTTTTGGATCCTTTATGTTTACTATCATATCACTGAAAATAGCAATTTTTTTCTTTGTTTTTGTTTTTTTGAGACAGGGTTTCTCTGTGTAATAGAACCCTGGCTGTCCTGGACTCCTGGACCAGGCTGGCCTCAAACTCATTGCTATCCACCTGCCTCTGCCTCCCTGAGTGCTGGGGATTAAAGGCATGTACCACCATGCCTAACAAAATAGAGATATTTTGACTTCTTTCTTTCTAATTTGTATCCCCTTGATCTCCTTTAGTTGTGTTATTGCTCTAGCTAGAACATCAAGTACTATATTGAATAGATATGGAGTGGACAGCCTTGTCTTAGTCTTGAGTTTTTGCCATTAATTTGATGTTGGCTATAGACTTGTTGAATATTGCCTTTATTATGTTTAGGTATGTCCCTTGTATCCAAGATCTCTCTAACACTTTTATCATAAAGGGGTTTTTGTCTAGGACTTTTATTTTGCAGCTAATGAGATGATCATGTGTTTTCTTTCAATTTGTTTATATGATAGATTACATTGACAGATTTTTGTAAATTGAACCATCCCAGCTTCTCTGGAATGAAGCCTCATTATCATGGTGGGTGATCTTTTTTATATTCTTGATTTGATTTGTGAGTATTTTATTGAATATTTTTCATCAATATTCATAAAGGAAATTATTTTATAATTCTCTTTCTTTGAATCTTTTTGTGGTTTGGGTATCGGGGTGATTGTGGCCTGATAAAATGAATTTGGCAATGTCCCTTCTGTTTCTATTTTGTGGAATAATTTGAGGAGTATTGGTATTAGCTCTCCTTTGAAAATCTGGAGGGGCTGGAGAAACGGCTCAGCGGTTATAGAACACTCTCTGCTCTTCCAGAGGTCCTGAGTTCAATTCCCAGCAAACACATGTGGCTCACAACCATCTATGCTGGGATCTGATGTCCTCTTCTGGCACTCAGGTATACATGCAGGTAGAGCACTCATACATAAAAATATAAATAAAAAATTTAAAAAAAAAAAAGAAAGAAAAGAAAATCTGGTAGAATTCTAAGCTATAGCAATCTGGCCCTGGTGTTTTTTTGGTTGGGAGACTTTTAAGAACTGCTTGTGTTTTCTTAGGGGTTATAGGTCTATTGAAATTGTTTATGTGATCTTGATTTAACTTTGGGAAGTGATATCTATCAAGAAATTTGTCCATTTCTTTTAGATTTTCTAATTTTGTAGAATACAGGTTTTTGCAGTATGAAGTAGTGATTTTTTGAATTTCTATGGTATGTGTTGTTATGTACCCCTTTTCGTTTCTTATTTTGTTAATCTGAATAGTCTCTCTTTGCTTTTTAGTTAGTTTGCATAAGGGTTTGTCTACCTTGTTGATTTTCTCAAAGAATCAACTCTTTGTTTCAATTGATATTTTTGTATTGTTCCCTTTGTTTCTATTTTACTTATGTTAACCCTGAGTTTAATTATTCCCTGCCATCTCCTTGGATATATTTGCTTCTTTTTGTTCTAGAACTTTTGGGTGTGCTGTTAAGTTGCTAGTAGGAGATCTCTCTAATTTCTTTATGAAGGTAATTACATGCTGTGAACTTTCCTCTTAGGACTACTTTCATTGTGTCTCAAGTTTGATTATGTTGTGCATTCATTTTCATTAAATTCTAGGAAGTGTTCAAATTCTTTCTCATTTCTCCCTTGACCCAGTCAGTGGTCATTCAGTAGAGAGTTAGTTGTTCTGCTTCCATGAGTTTGTGGACATTCTGTTGTTCTGCTGTTACTGAAATCCAGCTTTACTCTATTGTGATTTGATAAGACACAGGGGGTTGTTTCATTTTTCTTGTATCTGTTGAGACCTGCTTTGTGATAGAGTATATGATCAATTTTGGAGAAGATTCTGTGAGGTGCTGGGAAGAAGGTGTATTCCTTTGTGTTTGGGTAAAATGTTCTGTTAGGTCCATTTGAGTCTTAATGTCTGTTAGTCCCATTATTTCTCTGTTTAGTTTCTATCTACATGGCCTGTCTCCCATTCGTGAGAGTAGGGTGTTGAAGACGTCAGCTATTAATGGGTAGGGTTTGATGTGTGATTTAAGCTTTAGTAATGTTTCTTTTACAAATGTGGATGGATGCTCTTGCATTTGGGGCATAGTTCAGAATTGAGAAGTCATCTTGGTGGATTTTTGCCTTTGATGAGTATAAAGTGTCCTTCCAATCTCTTTTGATTAATTTTTGTTAGAAATCTATTTTGTTAGATATTAGAATGACTACACTAGCTTACTTCTTGGATCCATTTGCTTGGAAACTCTGAGATAATGCCTATCTTTGATGTTGAGGTGTGTTTCTTGTATGCAACAGAATGGTGGATCCTGTTTTTGTATCCATTCTGTTAGCCTGTGTCTTTTTATTGGGGAATTGAGTCCATTGATGTTGAGAGATATTAATGACCAATGGTTATCAATTCCTGTTATTTTGATGTTGGTGGCGGCAGTGATGGTGGTGTGTGTGTGTGTGTATGTATGTATTCATTGCTTCTTTTGGTTTTGCTGGTGTGAAGTGTGTTTTCTTGAGTGTCATTAACCTCGTTGGGTTGGAGTTTTCTTTCTAGTATCTTCTGTAGTGCTGGATTTACGTATAGATCCTGTTTAAATTTGACTTTGGAACAGAATATCTTGTTTTCTTCATCTATGGCGATTAAAAGTTTTGCTGGGTATCTTGGCTGGCATCTGTTTTTAGAGTCTCTGTTGAGAAGTTGAGTGTTAATTCTAATAGGTCTGCCTTTGTATGTTTTGTAGCTTTTAATTTTCTTTTTTTGTTGTTGTTGTTCTATACATTTTTAGTGTTTTGCTTTGTTTTGTTTTGGGTTTTCAAGACAATGTTTCTCTGTGTAGCCTTGCCTGTCCTGGACTCACTTTTGTAGATTAGGCTGGCCTCGAACTCACAGAGATCCGCTTGCCTCTGCCTCCTGAGTGCTGGGATTAAAGGCATAGGCCACCACGCCCAGCTACATTTAGTGTTTAGATTATGTGATAGGGAGACTTTTTGTTTGTTTTGGTTTGGTTTGGTTCAATCTATGTGGTGTTGTATAAGCTTCTTGTATGTTTATAGGCATCTTCTTTAGGTTAGGAAAATTTTCTTCTCGGATTTTGTTAAAAAATATTTTCTGGGCCTTTGAGCTGGGAATCTTCTATTCCTACTATTCTTGGGTTTGGTCTTTTAATGGTGCCCCAGATATCCTGGATGTTTTGTGTTAGGAACTTTTCATAATTAACATTTTCTTTGACTTATGTATCCGTTTCTTCTGTCTTATCTCCTATGCCTGAGATTTTCTCTTTCATCTCTTGTTTTCTGTTGGTGATGCTTGTGTGTATAGTTATGATTATTTACCTAAAATTTCCATCTTCAGGATTCCCTCAGTTTATGTTTTCTTTATTGCTTCTATTTCCATTTTCATGTATTGAACAGTTTTATTAATTTCTTTCACCTGTTTGTATTTTTCTGGATTTCTTTAAGGGATTTCTTTTCTTTTTAACATCTTCATAAGATTGGATTTAAGGTCATTTTCTTGTGTTTCAACTATGTTGGAATATTCAGGGCTTGCTGAGTAGTAGAATAGCTGGGTTCTGGCAATTGCTGAGTGTGTTCTTATGCTGGCCTCTGGTCATCTCGGGTTCTTAGTACAGTGTGGCCTCAGGTAAAGCAGGAACAAATCTCCTGCCTGCAGGCTGGAATATGGATCCCAGGGGAAGGGATGCTCTTGGAGGCAGTTGGCAGTGTCTTTGCTGGGGTCCCTAATGCCAGCATAACTCTGGTAAAGCAGAAGTCTTCTGCCAAAGGTATAGGTGGGATCTTTTCAAACTTTTTAAGGTTTAAATTTTATAAGAAAATTGTGTGTGTGTGTGTGTGTGTGTGTCTGTGTATATGTGAATGGAGGTGCTGGCAGATGTCAGAGTCATCAGAGCCCCTGAAATTAGAGTTACAGGTGGTTGTAAGCTGTCCAACAAGGATGCAGGGAATCTAATTCTGGTCCCCAACTAGAGCAGTATATGCTGTTAACCATTGAGCTAGATGCCCCAAAATTACTTCATAATAATAATAATAACATTTATAATAATTATTACTATTATTTTTATTTATTTTGTGTGTAGGAGGGGTCCAAGTGTGCCACAGCATACATGTCGAGATCACAGGACAATTTTCTAGAGTCCAGTTTCTCATTCTACTGTGTAGGTTCTGGGGATGAAACTCGGGTCATCAGATTTGGCAGCAAGTGCCCTAGCCCTTTGAGACATCTCTGTAGCCCTCTATCCTAGAATTCTTTAGCCAAATCTAAAGTGTGACAATAGAATAAAGTCATTTTGACATGTTCCAAGTTGCAGATTTATCTCCTTGCACTATCGCTGTGGAAGCAACTTGAGTTTGTGCTTTTGCCCAGTTCTCCTGTGTGGTCCCTGGGCCAGCAGCATCAGGCTACCTGGGAACTTGTTAGACATACAAATTCTCTGGCTCTACCCCAGGCTTCAAAAGTCAGGTGGAAACTTCGTGAGATTTTTTTGGCTGATAAATGCTTCTTGTTTACATTTAACATGCTGATGAAGATACCCAGCTTTATATACAGCAAAAAGAAACATAAGCTAAGATTCCCAATTTACAAATGTGATGTTTCCATACTCTTAACAATAGTAACAGGAGACATTTTAATCCTTTTATCTGGGAAGCTTTTCAAAATACAATTCCTCTTCCCTTGACTAATAGAAATCAGCTTTAAAAACATAGAGTTGGGTTAGGGTATAACTCAGTGTTGGAGTTCTTATCTGGCATGCATGAGAGTCTGGGTTCATTCTCCAATATAGCAGAACAATAACAAGAATAACTACCAGATGTGGTTTCACACGCCTGTAATCCAACGCTTGGAAGACAGAGGCAAGAGGATTGCTCCAAGACTGAGGCTAGTCTGGCCTTTGTCGCCAGGGCTACATAGCAAGATTCTTTTCTAAATTGAAGGTGATGATGATGATGATGATGATGTTGATGATAGTTTAATTTTATTTTGATGTTATATCTGCTCCTGGCTCCCTATATTTTTCAAAACAGGGATATTTTAATGGTACATGCAGCATACGCATGATGTAAATTTTTATGCTATAAAAGTTGTTTTGTACTTGGAATGCTAGTACATACCTTTGATGCTAGCCAGAGGTGGGTGGACGGATCTTACAGTTCAAGGCCGGCTTGGTCTACAAAGTGGGTTCCAGACCATCCAGAGCTATACAGTGAGATACTGTCTCAAGAGAAAGATAAAAAAAGTTGTATTAATCTATATTAATTAGACAAAAGAATGGACCTCTTTAGGACATTCTCATGCATACATATAACGTATTTTCTTAGTTAGAGTTACTGTTGCTTTAATAAAAACATTATGACCAAAAACAAGTTGGGGAAGAAAGGGTTTATTTGGCTTACACTTCCACAGTACTGTTGTTTATCATTGAGTAAAGTCAGGGCAGGAACTCAAACAGGGCAGGAACTGGGAGGCAGGAGTTGATGCAAAGGCCATGGAGGGGTGCTGCTTTCTGGCTTGCTCCCCATAGCCTGGCCAGCCTGCTTTCTTACAGAATCCAGGACCAGCAGCCACCCCTGGGCCCTCCTCCACCAGTCACTAATTAAGAAGATGCCTCACAGCTGGATCTTATGGAGGCATTTTCTCAATTGAGGTTTCCTCCTTACAGATAACTCTAGCTTGGGTCAAGTTGATTTAGAACTATGCCGCACACATATGCTGATCACGTTCACTCTTATTTCTCTCTTTTTCCTCCTCCCTTCCCTTGGGAGACATAAACAGTGCTTACCCTCTCCTCGGACAGTCCCGACAACAAGCCAAGGTGCAGTTCCACAGAGTTCACTCTCAGGAACCAGTGAGTTTATTGGGCTTCCTCACAGATCGGTGAGTGAGGGGTTACAGGCAAGAGCATGGGTAACTTTTAAAATAGTTACACTTAACATCGATGATCCCACTCCTTGGCTATGTAGGTGGAGACCCTTCCCCATTTCCTTTCCTATTTATTTCCTCTAGTCCTTCCCTGAGAATTAGAGAATTAGGCCATGTGCTCCAGACAACTGTTTGGAAGGGTGGCTGGATACTTAGATAAGGATCCCATGCCTCCCTGCCCCTCCTTCCGGGACAGAACTTGACAGTTAGCAAGCCCAGCTGTGGTGATCTTTGGTGAATAGGCCTAGCCCAACTCCTAAAGATGGTAGCAGTTTGGCTCAGAGGATAGTCCTGTATCATGGTTCCTTTCCACTTTAACAATGCTTTAGAAACCCTAGATTTCTGAGCCTCCTATTTCCAGATCTTCAGATTTGAGTGTATAACCTGGAGTAACTGCAGAAACTAGGAAAGTAAGAAGGGACCATTGCTGGGGGTTGGCAACAGAGATGTTCTCCAGTTCTGTCAGTATTGCTTCCAAAGACTATTTTCATCTTTTTTTAAACTGTTTTTTGTTTTATTGAAACAGGATCTTGCTATTGCGGCAAGACTGGCCTAGAACTCATGATGGTCCTCTAGCCTCAGCCTCCAGAGGAGCTAAGAGTACAGGCATGTGCTACCTCTGTGTGTGTGTGTGTGTGTGTGTGTGTGTGTGTGTGTGCTGGGCAGTGAATCCACAGTCTCATGCATATTAGGTAAGCACACAATTATAGAGCCACATATGGGCTTGTTTTACTCCAGCTTACTCCAAGATACTATTACGTAACCCTGGCTGGTCTGGAAATCCCTGTAGACCAGACTGGCTACAAACTCAGAGATCTGCCTCCCCGCCCCCTGCCAAGGATTAAAGGTGTGTAACACCACACCTTTTAAATTTTTTTAAATTTACATTAAAAATTATTTTGTGCATATATTTGTGTATATATGGATATGCACTGCAAGAGGGCATGTATGGAAGTCAAGAGACAGCTTTTAGTTGGTTTTCTCCTTCAACTGTATGGGTCCCAGGAATGGAACTCCAGAGGGAAGGTCATCAGGTACCCATACAGAATCACCCTACAGCCTTTTATTTCTGTTTTTAAACTTAGGTGAATGTCTGTCTGTCTGTATGGGTTTGTCCGTATGAATACTTGCTGGTCAGTTGAGATCTAGGCACCAAATCCGGGGGAGCTGGAGTTACCCACAGTTGTGAGATGCTGATATGGGGCTGAGAACCAAACTGGTCCTCTAGAAGAACAGAATGTGCTCTTAATTGCTGAGCTGTCTCCAGGCCCCCAGTTTTATCTTTTTAATGGCTGAATAGTACTCCATTACATGTACTTTTAAATTCTGCCTACTGATTTACTAGGTAAGTTATTTTAGAGAACTGAAAATATTTATATGGATTTTCTAGTGAAAATTCTAAGAAGTAATCTCAAAAATAATGACAACTTGAAGTTTAAAGACCACTGCTTCAGCACAAAAAAAAAAAAAAAGGGAAATAATCACAAAAGCAAAGATAACTTTTCCAGTCCCAGTTTCAGAGAAAGGGGAAGGAAGGCAGTACCAGGATGATAGTGCATAGGCAGAGGCCCCAGGAAGACGTAGTCATTGCTCACGTACCTGATGAGTTTTAACATATCTGAAGATTTGTGTAAACAGTAAAGTGGGTTTTGAGATGCCCTGGGTTTTGGTGTGCTAGGGTTTCCTTGTAATTGAGTTGGGGTCTGCATTAGCAGTGAGGTCGAGGAGGGTATAATTTACCTAAATAATCATAGAGTGGCTTGTGGGAGATACATCAATGTATTTTCTGTTCCCTGGTGTCTTTTTAACAGGTGTTTGTGTGTTTATTGATCATTGACTCTTGACCAAAATCTTTTTTTTAAGATTTATTTATTTATTGTATGTGTATGAACATATACTTTGTTTTCATGCACATCAGAAGAGGGAATCAGATTCCATTGCAGATGGTTGTGAGCCACCATGTGGTTGCTGGGAATTGAACTCAGGACCTCTGGAACAGCACTCAGTGCTCTTAAAACGCTGAGCCATCTCTCCAGCCCTTGACCAAATTCTTGATGCTATGATCTTAACCAAAATTAGCCGTGTAAAAAAAAGTAATTACTAATTTGGAACATTAGAAATTGTGCTAACAAGAAAAAACTAATAGTATTGAATATCAGTTTATCAAAAACTGATGTTGCTAGAGTGAGAAGGGGGCTTGGAAGCATGTTGCCAGAAAGGTGTTTGTGTGTGCTTATGCACTTGGTAGAGGACAGTCAGAGATAAATCTTATCTTCCAGAACGAGCGGCCAGTGTGGTTCTAGCAAACCTCAAAAGTCAAGTAGGAATGAGGAAAGCCAAAAAAGTGGTGAGTGGAGTTCCAGGTGGTTCCTTTAGGGGACTAGAGATTGGGGGAACAGGGAGGAGTGAGAAATTTCAAAGCAAGCACCGGTTGCTTGCAATTCAGCTTGAGTTTAAAATAAAGAGCAAAATTTAACAAAACATGACAGGCAGGAGTCTTTGTGAGGAGAGGAATTGTTTATTATCTTGTGAACATTCATGAAGTGGACTTTTGGGGGATTTAAGGTTGTCCTAGTGTGGTCTTTTAAAGGATGCCCAGTGGAGGTCATGGTTGGGGGATTCCTTGTTGCTTCTCAAGCTCCACAAACAGGAAGGGTTTGGGGTGGAAAAGTTGCTGCAGGGTATTGATCATGCCAAACTGAGGAGATGCTCACTCAAGCCAACTTGCTTGGTGGCATTTGCAGAGAGGGATCCCAGGTGGTTTCGCCTAGTGGCTAGACAAGGCTGCCAGTATGGTGCCAGGCGCCTCAGGACTATAAGAAAAGCCTCAGGCTTTTTTTTTTCATTTTTATTTTATATTAATCACAGGTTATGTACTTTGTATCCCAGCCGTAGCCCCCTCCCGCATTCTCTCCCTATCCCCTCTTTCCCTCCCTCATCTCCTCCCTGCACCTTTCCAAGTCCACTGATAGGGGAGGACCTCCTCCCCTTCCTTCTAATTCTAGCTTTTCAGGTCTCTTCAGGAATGGCTGCAATGTCCTCTTCTGTGGCCTAGCAAGGCTGCCTCTCCCTCGGGGGAGGGGAGAGGGGAGAGATGTTGAAGAGCCAGCCATTGAGTTCATGTCCAAAATAGTCCCTGTTCCCCTTACTAATATACCCACTTGGATATTGAGCTACCATTTGCTACATACAAGCAGGGGTTCTAGGTTATAACCATACATGGTTCTTGGTTGGAGAGACAGTCTCATAAAAGACCTCTGTGCCCTGATATATTTGGTTCTTTCGGAGCTCCTGACTTCTCCAGGTCATACTAACTCCCCCAAATGGTGGGACCTGGAAACAATCATCCTGAGTGAGGTATCCCAAAAGCAGAAAGATGCACATGGTATATTTTCACTTATATAGACCTATAAGATAGGGTAAACATACTGAAATCTATACACCTAAAGAAGATAAACAAGAAAGAGGACCTAGGGTAAGAGGATTAATACTCACTTAGAAAGTCAAATGAGACGGACATTGGATGTAGGAGTAAACAAGTAGCAGGACAAGAGCCTACCACAGAAGGCCTGGAAAAAACTCTTCCTAGCAGTGTATCAAAGCAAATATTAAGAAACATAACCAACCCTTTGGCAGAGTGCAGGGAATCATATGAAAGCCTCAGGCTTTTGTATCTCTTTCCCCTGTGTGTAAAATGGAAACATAGTAATACTCAGTCACTTTGCTTGTGAGAAACAGATGAGTTAATACGCTGACTGGCTAAACATGGAGTCTGGTGCCTCTGTTAGTAACTCAAGCCAAGGTTCAGATGGATAGTGAAACCTTTTCTGTTTTGTTAAGCTCTTACTTTGAAACAAGTGAAAGGACAATAGTAACAAAAACATCCTACAGAAAGGCGGTGAAGACAATCAAAGACTTCCTATGTCTCTTTTTGCTTCTCCCTCCATTTAGATGCAGCGCTGCAGTGGATACCTGTATGAAACCGGACAAACTATTAATTTCAGAAAGTCTCAGTTTTAAATTTCATTTTTTATTATTTTTAAGAATGTGTGTGTGCACAGATGTGGGTGTGGGTGCCTGCAGAGGCCAGAGGTATCAGATCCCACTAAAGCAGCTGTGAGCCACCAGCTCTGGGTGCTGGAAATTGAATGAATTTGGATCCCCTAGAAGAATATGCCCCCAGATTTCACAAGAGTTGTTCCATGCTGTAGGGTCCATTATTAACTGTGCCTGCTTCAGTGTCTTATGTAAAGCAGAATTTTTGTCCCATATAGGATCCACCAAAATCCCCTCAGTTACATTCATTTAGTCTCTTCTGGAGCAATTCCTTATCTTTTATTTCTTTTTGATAGCTTTTTGTTTAGGGTTTTGTTTTGTTTATTGAGACAGGATCTCCCTATATTATCAATGCTGGCCTCAGAACTGGGTTCAGTGTCCCAGATGGTGAGGTAGGCATGCATGCACCATTACATCCTTGACATCCACCTTTTGGAAGAGCGTTAAAGCCACTCATGTTGGAAATGCTTTTGGGATTTGGTGTGCTGGGGTTTCTTTGTGATTGATGCAGAATCTACATTAGTAGTGAGGTTGAGGAGAGGACATTGTTTTCCCGTGTAATTGCTGAGTGACCTGTGGGAGAAACAGAGGTCTCCTGTTCCCCAGCATATTTTTAACAGACATTTGTGTGTTTATTGATCATCAGTTTTTGACCATACTCCAAAGTTCAGCTGCAGGTGAGACTCTGGAGGTGGTTTGGAGGCTGCCAGGAAAACAGCATTGAGAAAGAAACACCATTTGGAACACAGATGTTCTTTCAAAGTTTAAAGTCTGAAAAAGCCAAATTCATGCATTCATTTGTGCAGTAATTATTATTGAGTGTTTACTGCATGTGAGGTGCCAGAGATAAACAGTAAAACAAATAAATCAAATCTCTTATTGAACTTTTTGTTCTCATGGGGAGGTAGACAGGAAAACTGTTCAGTAAGTTAGTGGTATGGGGAGACTAGACAGAGGAGGGGCCTAACCAGGCTGCCAAGCTGGCCTAAAACCCAAGGGAGGCTAAGAAGCTTCAAGGATCCTCTGTTGTGGGGATCTGGTTGGCACTGGGAATTGCTATACCAAGCTTAGAGAGGGGTACTTGTCAGTGCAGTATTGTGTGGCTTAATAGTGGGCCTCAATAACTGTAGTAGAGGCATCAGGAAAGAAGGAGTGAATGAAGTAACTGGGCCCTAGCCTCACATTGGCATGCAGGTATCCAAGAGTGCTGCTACCTGTGGGGTTCCACCAGCTTCTGGAGTTTCTCTGTGTTGAGATGGATGGAGGGCAGGTGAGGGCTGGCTTGGTGAGATTCCTGTCTCCCTGCACCCTGGGTGGCTGAGCCGGATCCTTGACAAGCCTGGGCAGACCGGGGCTCATGGAACAGCCAGGAGCCCCAAGCTATGTCCCCAGGGCTATGTTTCTCCTGCCAGCAGAGTCAGGCTGTTTTCCAGTGTCAACCTCACCTTTGTTCCCAGCTCTCTCCCCAACTTTCAGAGAGTTCCCTTGCCAAGGCCCATCTCTCTCCAGTTCAGGCAACTGACAGCATAATGAAAACACAGGTAGACACTGGTGTCAGCACAGTACCTCTGTGTGTACGTGTGTGTGACAAAGTTCCTACACATCTTCCACCCACTAACTCCTGTAGTTCTCATATCAACACTTCGGGGACAATGGTGTTGTGACCCCCAGGTGATGTAGGTGAGGAGAGTTGAGCAGCAGAGAGGGCTGGCCACCTGCACTTGATCACAAAGCTAGTGAATGCAGACTCAGCGTTTACACCTGGCTCCTTGGCCCCAAACTTCTATTCTCATCCTCTACCTTGCACTACAGATGGCCTGGCATTTTCCTCAGGGCCCCTCCAAGTTCCATGGTGGTGCCCCCGAGGCCCTTTCAGGCAGTCTCTTGTTTCTTGAAACTTATGCATTTGATGTCTGACCATAGTTTGGTTTTTAGAGAGTTGTGAAGAATGAAAAGCAAGAGTCTTTTTTTTCCCCAGAAGGTTGTGAGGATTTTGTGACTTATTTTCAGGGTCAGGTCCAGAGAAATGGGCTAATTAGTGATCCAAATGACATACTTTCCTTAATGCTAACAACAGCTGGGAGAAAGCTTTTTGCCATCAACGTGTAACAGGTGAAGGATCTGAGCCTCTAGGAGGCCATATGCCCAGGGTCATCCAGCAGAAAAGGTGAACCATTTGGCTGCTTTGATCCCAAACTCAGGTCTTCTCTCCATGCTACACTGTCCCAGAGCTGATGGAATGGGATGCTTTGTGTTCACTGGAAGTCAGTCCTTGGTGTTTCCCCTGCATATGTTGACTGGACTTTAGAAGAACTAGGCTGCCATCTTGAAAGAGCACCAGTTTTAGGCTCAGGCGGCCTTTGTTCCAGTCTTGCCTCTGCTGTGTCTCCAGCATCACACTGGATGAGCTTTGAATTCCTGCCACCTGATTTCCTCATTAACAAAAGTGCAATAGGACCATCTCCATCCTCAGACTCACTCTGAAAGTGTAGGCTGCTGGTTCATAGTTGGGTGCTGATAGTCCCTGGAAGTGGTAGTCCCTGGAAGGGCATATCTGTGTCCACAAGAGGGGGCATGTGGGGCTCTCAGGAACATCCAGCTGACTTTGCAACACCAGGTCACCACCCTTGCCTCCCCTCGTGATCTTTGTTGAAGCACCGGCTCTGCCATACATTTTTGACAATAGTGGGAAGGACTTAACCATAGCAGGTAATGCTAGACTAGAGCATTCGAATACAGTGTGCTCAGAAAAATGATAGGATCTTCCCACTCCCACCCCAGACAAGGTTTCTCTGTGTTAACAGTCCTGGCTGGCCTGGAGCTCACTATGTAGACCAGACTGGCCTCAAACTCAGAGATCTGCCTGTGTCTGCTTTCCGGGTGCTGGGATTAAAGGCATTCGCCCTCATGCCTAGCTCATTAATTAAAACTGCTGTTCTTGGATATACTTCCAGCATTTAGGAGACAAAGGCAGGATCTTCTCAAGTTCAGCTCCAGCCTGGTCTACATAGTGATGTCTAAGACAGCCCAGGCTACAAAGTGAGACTATATCAATTAAACAGACAAATAAATGAACACTGTTTTAGTTAGGGTTGCTCTTGCTGTGATGAAACATGCATGACCAAAAAGTTGGTGAGGAAAAAGTTTATTTGGCTTACACTTCCACAACACTGTTCATCAAAGGAAGTTTGGACAGGAACTGAAACATAGCAGAAACTTGGAGGCAGAAGCTGATGCAAAGGACATGAAGAGGTGCTGTTTACTGGTTTGTTCCTCATGGCTTGGTGAGCCTGCTTTCCTTTAAACCCAGGACCACCAGCCCAGGGGTGGCACCACTTGGGGCCCGCACCCATCAATCACTAATTAAGAAAATGTTCTACAGCCTGATCTTAGGGAGTTATTTTCTCAATTGAGGATTCCTCCTTGCAGAGCACTCTAGAGAGAATCACGATTGATGCCTTCTCAACTGGACACATGCACACACACCACTGTTAAGCTCTAACCTTTCCTTTCTTGTTCATCCCCAAGATCACAAATTAGTAACACTTCAATATACAATATTTTTACAAACTTAAAAGTCCCATAGTTTTACAATTCAAACATCTTAAAACTCAATCTCTTTAAAAATTGAAAGTCTCTTTAAAAATTCCAAAGGACAGTTTGGGAATCTCTGCAGACTTTTGGTTGCCACAGAGGAAGGGGATGCTAGCATCCAAGCTGAAGTAGATATGCTGCAGGGCACAGCAGCATAGAGCCATCCAAGCCAAAGTATTGATGGTACCACTGGAGAAACCTGGATTCAACAGCCAGCACTTTGTTTACTTATTTTGTGTTCCCACAGTGTATATATAGGGGTCAGAGACCAGCTTGCAAGACTTGGTTTTCTCCATTTACCATGTGGGTCACAGGGTTTAAACTCAAGACCATCAGGCTTCCTACCATGTGCCTTCACCCCTGAGCCATCCCACAAGGACTCCATCCAGCACTTAGGAAGTGTTTATAAGCAGCAGGCATTGTTCTAAGTGTGTCTCAGATAATTAATGCACTTCATCTTCCATTATTGTGACATCAGAACTGTTGCTGTCTTCATTTGGAAGATGGGGAAGTTAGCACATACAGAAATTAAGTAACTGCACCAAATTCCCAACTAGGGACCACAGTCCCACTCAGAGTGAATGAGGAGCAAGCAGAGGCAGGCCTTGAGCCCAGACAATCTGGCTCCTGAGTCTACACTAAGCTACAAGCTACGCTGTGCTACTTCTCCTTAAGGGAACCACTGGGCGTCAAGCTACACTTCCTACTTTGCATCTAGAAAGCCACATACCTAGACTTACCAGAAGTGAGAAACCTTTGTGCCTAGAGCATGGAGGTCAGAGGTGGGAATAGTTTATTTCATGAGGGGTCAAAGAGCCATCATAAACAGCCTTGTCCTGCCAGAAATGTGGCTCAGCTAATGAATTTAATGGTCTTACTTTCTAATTAGACCATGCTATGTCATTGTAGATATAAAGACAACAGTGGTGTACCCTGCCACAGAGAAACACCTGCAAAAATACATGCGTCAGGACCTCCGCCTGATCCGAGAGACCGGAGATGACTACAGGAACATCACCTTACCCCACCTGGAGTCCCAGAGCCTCAGCATCCAGGTGACTAACTGCCAAGTCTCAGAAACTGTTGATCTATAGCTGGTTTCTCTTCCTGCAAGCATCTGTTGGGGTCCTCCAAGAGATAGTATGCAAATACCTTGAGGGCCTGAACAATATGTGTGACTGTGAGACTGCCAAAAGGAATGTGGACAGATTATCTAGGGTAGAGCCTCTTTGTGTGGGCTGGTTGCCATTTTATCAGGACTGTTAGGGCAGTCTTTGTGATCTTGGGACCTTTATGAGGTACTGGGCATGCTACTGATGTTCCCTGAGAAATCTGTTTCACTGGAGAAATTGTATCTGCTCTGCAGTAGCCCTGTACAGTCTGACTGTGTCCTCACTAAAGATCTGTGAAGGGGTAAAAGCCTTCTGTTGGGTTAGGTGACCTTGACCCTGCCTCTTATCCCTAGTCTAGTCTTAGAGAAAAAAACTTACCTGTCATTCACTCCCCTTACATTCTTTCCACAGCAGACGGCACTTTCTTGTCTCCATTGTGTGTTTGTAGAGTCCTGTGTATGCAGGGTGCTCTGGCTGAGACAGATACAGGATGCTTAGCTCAGATATCCTGGCAGTTCTTTTGGTTTAGGCCTAGTGCCAACTAGAGCCTCTGCCTGGAATTGGCCCCATGTGGATCCTCACAGTTAAATATGATTGATGAGTCACTTCCTTGCCCACTCTCACTGGCACTCACTGATTCCTTCTCATTTTTGCTTATTCATGTTCTCTTTGGGCCCTTTAAAACTACTCTTTCTGTACTCAGGTACATGATAAAGAGTATTTTCATGTGGGACACTCACAGCCATTGCTCTTGAGTTCAGAGGGAAGGTGGACACCAGGTGTGAGGGTGCTGTTCTGTCCGTTGAAAGTTGTTCCCCTGGGAGACCATGTGCTGACAGCCCCTTCCCAGTGTGTAAGAATGGGGGGTCAGCCACTGCCATCTTTTGGCTCAAGATCTTTTATTTTCTCCTGTCTTTTTTACAATTTGAGACATGGTGTCCTAGTTTCATTTCAGTTGCTGTGATTAAAATATCCTGATAAAAAGCAACCTGGGGTGGGGGGTGTTATTTTAGCTCACAATTTCAGAATCACAGTTCCCCACCGTTCATCACTGTGGGGAAGTCACAGTGGCAGGAGCCGAGACAACTGGTCGCATCCCATCCACGGTTCAGAGAGGAGAGAATAAATGCATGCTTAGTGCTCAGCCAGCTTTCTCTGCTTTTACACAATCCAGGGCCCCAATCCAGAGGCCGCCCACATTCAGGCTGAATCTTTCCACATCAATCAGTCAACTGAGACAATTTCCCTACAGTAGTAGTTCTCAGCCTTCCTAATTCTGCGACCCTTTAATACTGTGGTAACCCCAACCATCGTTGCTACTTCATAACTGTAACTTTGTTACTGTTATGAATCATAATATAAATATCTGCTATGCAGGATATCTGATGCTTGACCCCTGTGAAAGGGTCACTGAACTCCCAAAGGGGTTGTGACCCACAGGTTGAGAAATGCTGCCATGCAGGCATGCCCACAACCTGATCTAGGCAAGTTAGATCTCATTGAGACTCCCTCTTCCTAGGTGATGAAGTTATATCTAGTTACCAATTGAAACCAACAATTACATTCAGTCTCATGTAGCCCAGGCTGGTCTCAACTCAGCTGTAGCAGAAGATGACCTGGAACTTTAGAACTTTCTGTCCCTACTGCCCTGATCCCGAGATGCTAGGCTCACAGATATATGTGACTACACTCACTCATGTGGTAGTGGGGGTTAAACATGGGGGGAGGGTCTCATACATAGGCAAGTTCTCTACCAACTGGCCTACATCCCCAGTCCTCCCCCCCCTTTTAAAAAAAAACATCCTGGCATTTGTTCTGTCTTCTGAACAGAAAGGAAGTGTCTCTCATCATTCCTAGATAATTTCTGTGTAGGATCTTAGAGAAACTTTCTGGAACATATGTTCTGTGGGGCTGTTTCTATATATCTGGGATCCAAGAGACGAGGCCCTTGCCCAGCTGATGTGAGTCATAGAATTACCTTACTGTGCACCATTACCTGGTTCTACTTGTAAACAAAAGTAATTCAGCGGAAATCCTTTCATCCAGATCTTGATTGGCACAAGCTTCTAGTGCAACTGGCAGCAGTCTCTGTATTAGTGAGTATCTGCTGTGTTCTAGGCCCTGCACAGGGCTCTAAGGAGACTCCCAGCTGACAAGCTCTTGCTAATGTCCAAAGTCTGTCAGGGAAGATGGACGTGCAGATAGCCAGTTGTGATAATGACACAGGTGGCCTATATGAGCATAGTGGTGACGCAGTAAGAGGGACCGGTGCAGAGATGGATTTCTCCCCTTGAGTTTTAGGGGCAATGTAGAAGTTGACAAGGTAGACAAGGCAGCGGGAAGGACAGGTCCAGAGGTTTGGTACGATGTGAGTAAGTGCATGAAACACAGGACTTAGTGGGGAAGATCCTGAGTGGCCCTGAAGGTCTGTGGACTGTGTTCAGGAAACTGGAAGTTCACAAGCACTGGAGGACATTCTTGAAAATAGCAGCAGGAGACTGTTTTGTAGCCACTGTCTGGCCCTTCAAGGACTAAAACTGAATTTTGTTTTCTTAATGAAACTTTGTACATTTTGTGTATTATGTGTGTGGGTGTGCATGTACGCATGCACCATAGTGTGCAGGTGGAGGTCACAGGACTACTTGTGGATTCTGGGGATCAGACTCGGGTCTTTGAGTAAAGTGCCTTTATCTATAAGCCATTTTGACAGTCCCACATATACATAATATCTATGTTATTGAGGCTGGAGAGATGGCTCAGTGGTTAAGAGCACTAGCTACTCTTCCAAGAGGTCCTGAGTTCAATTCCCAGCACCCACTTGGTCACTCACAACTATCTATAATGGTATCTGATGCCCTCTTCTGTCATGCAGATACACATGCAAATAGAGCACTCATATACATAAATTGTATAAGAAAATCTGTGCTATTTATTCTGTTTTTCTGGCATGTGTATGGATGTGTGGTGTGTGTTTGTACATATGAATACACATGTGTCAATCTATGTAGGTGCATATGTGTGCAGATGCAGGTGTCTCATGTATGTGTTGATGCTGATGTCCACCTCCATCACCCTCCACTTTATTTACTAAACTGAGAGTGTGCAGATTCAGCTAGCCTCGCTAGCCAACTTGCCCTGGGAATTCTCTGTGTCTGCCTCCTGAGCACTGAGGAAGATCTCTACCAGTGGCCTTTTTATGTGTGGGTACGAGGGATCTGAACTACGGTTGGCCCTTTTGCTTATGTGGCATGTGCTTTATCTCCTAAGCCACTTTTCCAGCCCTAAATATCTGTGATGTTTCTAAGGCTGTGGATAGTGTGATCAAATATAACAATTGCAAATGTAGCAGGGCTAGAAACCAGCAGGGATCCAAAGCAGGGAAGGATAATGAACCTCTCAGGAGGAAGCTCTACCTGGGTTTCAGGGTTCAGAATGGTGATACAGAGAGGAAGGACTGTTGGGTGACCTGGGTTCTACTAGAGTGGTGCCTTCATTAATGGGTAGCATGTTGACCACTGGGGGAAGGGAACTTATATGGAAGACATCATGTTCAGTTTGGGGTTTATTGAATACATGCTAGGTCCCAGGAAGTGTTGTAGGCATTTTACATGCATTACCTCAAATCTTCACAACAGATCTTTTGGAAGCAAGACAGAAAAATAGGCTATCTGGTTCCAGTGTCTGGGTGCTTAGCAAGTTCCTCAGATTTGAAGTACTTAGAATGCCCTAGTAAAAGTTGAGTAAAAGACACAAAATGGCAGTGGTATGTCCGGACCTGAAGTCTTCAAGATCATCTGGCTAAAAATGTCTACTTGCAAGCTGTCACATCCAGCTTCTGCACCCGCCAGTGTTTGGGTTCTCTCATCCTTCTGGCCAAGAGCAGTAGGGTACTTTCCTTAACCCCTGAGTGAGGTTTCTTTGTCTGGAAACTGTGACTCACAGCTCCTCCCTGTTAGGTTTGTGAGAACTGAGAGGCATACCATTTATCATGTGCCCACTGCTGTTGCCAGCAGAGAAAAGGATTTTGAGTGGAGTGTCCATTACCACCCACAGTGCAGAGTAACAGGGAAGAAGTACACTGTGTGTACACCTGGAGGGCATGGACGGGAGGGAAAGCATGGCCAGAGGAGAGGGGCAGGTGGTGTAAGGATAGTAAAGAATGGAGGGAGAATGGACATGGGCCAGATGTCTCTTGGGGGGTCCAGGGAGGGAAGTTGTTGCCAGAGCCACGCTGTAGCTCCATGGATTCTAGAAAGCACTGTCCACCGGGACTGGCTTTCGAGGGAAGTCTTCTCGTTCCTGACTCTGTGTAATTTATGTGAATGTTGTCCCTTCTTTTCCAGCCTTTCTTCTCTGGGCTGCTGACCATGAGGCTTCCTGTGGATACAGGTTCCTGCCCTTGGCCTGGCCTTTCCCAGGAGGCAGGATGTGCTGTGCCCAGGCTCCTAGGCTTGGGATTGTGCGGGCTAGCATGAATTTTCTCAGGCCTGCTTCTTCCTCACCTGTGCACACTGGGAATGATGACAGCAGGTCGCTGTGGTTCAGAGCAACAGGAATATGGGGCAGCTCTAGCTGTCTTCACACATGCCTGTGGCCACTCAGCCTCCAACTACCCCTTCTCATATTGCCGCCTCCATTAAATTGTCCCATTGTCACCACTGCACTGTTGCTGTTCCTTGGGTGCCTCCTTCAAGAAGGCTCTGGGATAGTGCTTTTATGTGCATGTCCTGGTCAAAATCTTCCCCGTCAGCCTCATGCACAAATCTTAGGAGGCTGTTTGGGGAAACAGGATTCATTTGCTTGCCTACAATAGATGTAAGTTAGGGTAGAGCTGAGGAGGCGCTGTCATGCTCCAGGGGTCATTCATGCTTTGTGACAGTGTGGGTTGCAGAGGGAATTGTGTGCCTCTAGACAAGGAATGGTCCTAGAGGCCAGCTATGAGGTGCACCAGGACCTTCCATGGTAGAAGTAGAGGTCTTCCTCCTCCTGTTTCTGGGAGGCTTCAGTCAGCTTTGCTGTCACTTTTTAAGTCCTCCAGCAGCACACAACCACAGATGTCACTGGTAGCAGAGGAAATGTGTCTGAAGAATCTTGGCTCACTTGTGTGTGGCTCAGCCGCAGGTACTTTGTGAAGAAGCCATCTCCAAGTTGAAGGTCTCTAGCAGGCCTAGGTATGGAAAACATGGCGCTGGCAGATCTTAACCTTTCCCCTTCCTTCTCCCTTGTAAACCATAGATTACATTCCTTAAGCTAGCTGCCAAGATCTGTTCCTTTATTTAAACACCTTCTTATGCCTGAGTCATCCCTAAGGCTGGTCACCAAGGTCCAGCTGTCAAAGTATTGAAACCCCCCTTTTTGGCTACCCTAACTAATGTGTCCAACCAAAACGCAGCACCGCATTCTAGCCCATTCTACCATAGGCCTCCCCCCTTTTTTTCCTCTTAAAAATCACACCTGCAAGGTCATTTACTGCTGTTTTCTGCCTGAGTCAGAACTCAGACACTTTACTTTTCTTCCCTGTTTAATAAAGGATCTCTCTGTGACAGTAGCTGTTTGGGTGTGGTTTGTGCCTAATCCTGGGGGTCTGGGAGGTAGCATCCTGCTGTGTGCAGGTCCCTTTGCTAGTATGTATTCTCCCGATATGGCTTGCCTTGCAATTTAGTTTTGGGGTCTGCAGGCCATCTGGACTGAAGTATCTCCTTGAGTGATTTTGGGGGTTCCTGCAGATGTCCTCTACTCTCTGCTCCTTGGCCAGCCCCCGGCTTTTGGCATTTAGCCTGTTCCAGCACTCTTAGAGAGGGAAGAGGATGGTCATGCCTTTCCTTTTCTGTCCATGAGCTGGAAGTCCTTCTGACTTGGAAGAAAAGGTAGTGGTGTGGCCCCAGCTGTTCATTTCACCCTATTTGCTAGCAGCTTTGTCTTTTGGATATAGGGCACTCCTAGGTGCACATGGGCTCTCGAAGCTGGGGAAATAGTGAAGAACTAGAGGCACCTGGGCTCTGAGTTTTGTGAGCCCAGGAGCACCTCAGCCTAACCTCCTCGAAGCCAATTTTTCTCACAGAGACACCCCCCTCCCCCAAGATGTAACCATACAGTGATGTCCTTGGTGTTTGTTCAGGACTGGGGAAGGGTCCTCCAAAGACCGTCAGCTGCTAATCAGAAGGTAGTAATAGGGCTGGAATCCTGTGAGAGTGTTGTTGAGACCCTCTATATCTGTGTGACTTTCTGTTTTGCTTTGACTTCTGGGGCCTGTCAGCAAGGCCTGCTGACATATAGCATATCCAGCAGCTCCAGGTAACAGTTCTCCCATACTCATTGGCCTGTAGAGCTAAAGGCTTTACTGCCTTGTGGCGACTGCACTAAAGAAAGAAACCTCTGTGTTCTTGTCCTACTCGAATGGTCAATGTATATAAAGTGTCTCCCCTGCCTTGGCAGGCACTGGAGAGCTTCATATAGGGGCACGGATGGGGTATATATGTCTGTCGACTAGGAGAAACCTAAAGGGCCTAGCCCTGTCTGAGCTCAGAGGCCTGTATGATGAATGATGACAGTGATAACCAGGAGTCAGCTATGGCAGAAATGGAAAGTCTTCCAAAGCCAATGATTGTCTATACTGAATATGTGGCCTTTTATAGCTGGGCCATTTTTTTTTTTAGAAGGTCCCCATCCATGTAAATGGCTTTGTAAACTACTTCTTCCTTTCCTTCCAGTGGGTATATAACATTCTTGACAAGAAGGCTGAAGCTGACCGGATTGTTTTTGAAAACCCAGATCCTTCTGATGGCTTTGTCCTCATCCCAGACCTCAAGTGGAACCAGCAGCAGGTAAAGACCAGGTGCTAGAGCACTGTAGCCTGTAAGCTCCAAGGTACTCCAGCCTCTAAGCTCTTGCTGCCATGCCACTAGCCTGTTCTCAAATGCACTGATTACTGTTACTTTGCATGGAATGGCCTGAGCTCCTCCAGCTGACAGTGCATAGCTATTGTAGTCAACCTTTTCTGAATCTGCTCTTAGCCAGAAGGTATCATAGGGTGATGCTTGCCTCCATGGTAATAGGCAAAGCTCTGTGTCCCCTCAGGCAGCCCTGTACCCGGAAACTCTGAGTTAAAGCCTAGTCATGGGAAGTAGGTGTGGACAGGAAGAGCTGCCTCCTAAGACTGTTAAAGATTGAAATGCTTCTGACTGCAGGCAGATGACAGCCTAGGGAGTGAGGAGAGACATAAAGATAGACTTGTACACAGCCCTGAGTGCACTTGAGCCCATGGCTTAGAGAACAGAAATCATGAGCCATCTGACCCAGGGTTGTCAGGAATCTCTCTGGCCTACCAGTGGAGCAGCCCATTCATTTCCTGTCTTCTTTAAGATAGGAAAGGCTTTGGAAAGTGGCTGACTCCTTGCTTCAGGAGTAGTAGTGATGGAACCAACTGAAGTGTTCCACCTTGCTTGATAGTGAAGATTGGCCCTTCCTAACCTTTCCTTAGCTGTTTGTTAATGGTGCCATATTTTATTCAGTGCCACAGCTCCTTGACTTGTGACTTCAGTGAACTTCATTTAGAAGTTGGCAGTATCAGGGTCAAGGGAAGGACCAAGGAGATGGAGAAACTGCAGCTTTAAGGAGCCTTCATGTAACCCTTGAGTCCTGCTCACCACCCTGCTTGGAAACACATTGTTCTCCCTCTCTCCTCCAGTCTATTCCTGCTGACAGTCACACCTAAGATGCCAAACATATTAGAGCTCTAGCTGTGAGCTATCTTTCTAGCCTTAGAAGTAAGTATTCATTGTTTCCAATCTGGTGGTCCTGAGTGTATTCATTTGCTCATCCATTCATCCATTCAACAAATACGTAGCAAGTGCCTAATGTTGCCAAAGGTTATGCCTTCCCGGGTCATGCTCCCCCTACTCCTTGCTTTGTTTTGTTGACACAGGGTCTTGCTCTGTAGCCCAGCCTAACCTCAAATTTGTGATCCCCAGCCTTCCTGAGATGTGTGCCACTGCACCTGACTTCCTCAGTTCTATTAAGAGATTGCCTACATGTTCTCTTGTGATTCATTTTATGTTGTTATTGCCCATGGTTAAAATAGATCTAATACAAAGGCTGTGTAGGAAGAATAGATTCCCTCACTCCACATTCCTCAGATCCCCTTCTTCAGAAACCACTACTGTTACCTCATCTTAGCTTCTGTAAGTAATTCTTATATATTATGGGTATAAATGTGTATTCATGAACATACATTTTCAGTTCACACAGCTTAAGCTCTTTGGCCCAAAGTTCTCAGACCAGGAATCCTTCCTTTGAGTCCCTAAAGGTTAAGATAAAGCTAATTTAAATACTCCTGCCATTCCTGGAAAACTTACTTTGAATTTTGTTTTTTTCCATCCTGCTTTATAAAATGTCTCCCCAAAGTGACCAATAAGCCACCTAATGGAGTATCAGTCACAAGCCTCACCTGCCCTTATCTAGCTTTTCCTGCTCATTTCTCTGAGCCAGGAGGATCTTTGGCTGCCTGCAGAAAACCTTTCATCATGTCTAATGTTAAACAATGGTTCCTTCTCCTTCTCTCACCCAACCTGTGAGCTGACACTTAACACCAGGTTCCAATCCTCATTCCATGCCAGTGGAGCAGAGAAACACTATTTGCTGTGATGTTTGGGATTTATTCACTGATATTTAAAACAAATGACAGTGACACACCCTACAGCCAAAGTATACACTCAAAATCAAGCACCCATGTTTCCTGTTTTCCCCTTGGACTGCTCATTAATGTGAAAGTACATTATCTGGGCATAAGTCATGAAGGCAGAATCCAAATGGGACTTGTGATCAAAGAAAGGCCTGATTGTCACAGCTCAGACAGCAGCTTTGGGGCACAGCCCAGATTCTTGTAACTCGTGGGAAGGATGAAGGCCACAGGAGGACATACGTGGACACCAGGCGTCATATGGATGTTCTCATTCCCAGTTCTTAAGTTAGGGCTCTTAAGAGTTTGGCCAGGTGACTCGTGGTCCCTAAACTATCTCCTTGATAGCAGGTCAGACCTCAGGACTAGGGGCTGTTGTATGCTCTCTGGAATTGGCTCCACAACCTGACACATGAGTGTAATAACCAAGCAAAGCCAAGGTTTGGGGAGCAGGGAGGACGTGGGAGGGGTTTCCGGGCAGGAGAGAGAGTTCATTTGCTCTCTGGCACAAGATCTTGTTGACACTGGTTCTTTGCTGTGTTGTAACCTCCAGGTTTTCAGCCATTTATAGGAAGGAAGGGCCCACTGTGAACCATTGAGATAGGAAAAGAGAGAAATAGCTGACAGTTACTGTGGCGCTTACTGCTGACAGACCTCGAGACTCTTTTCCTCTGTATGCCCCCCACACCTCTGCACACACCTTTGACTCCACATACATTGAGCTGCCACCCTCTCTGAGTTTTTACTGTCCTATTTCTCTCTAGATCCAGATCCCCTGCCTTCCCTCGGAGGACTTTCTGCTCACTCAGGTGGCTGGGCTCTCTTTCCTCTTGTGTGTTGATCACTTTATGTCATGCGGGAAGTAGCTCAGTAGTAGCAATTGTGATAGGCATGCAGAAGACCCTGTGTTCTGTCCTTAGTACCAAAGAAAGGAAAAACTGCCCTGCTTTATTTCATATAGTGCAATGACATGCACATGGATTAAGCTGTAAATTCTTCAGGACAAAGACTTGTGCTTAGTTCTGAGCTTCCCCATCTCTCCTGTCAACTCTGTAGTGCACGTAGCGTTCCCAGATAATAAATTTTGTTGTTGTTTTATGGTTTCTTTTTCTTCCTTCTTTTCTTTCTCGATTTCTCCTACTTTTTGAGAGTCTTGCTGTATAGCCCAGAGTGACTTTGAATTCTCAGTCCTTTTGGTTGAGTGCTAGTATTACAGGTATGTAACACTACACCTCGATCCTTAAAATGTTTTAACAGAAAGAAAACAGAAATCCTGTTCTTCAGCTAGTCCTGGTCACCCAGGGCCGACAGACACCTATAGTACCTGCTCATCAGTCCTGCTGCAGGGTCCATGGATTGGCCTTGGGGATAGGAGTGCCCTGGCTGGTGGCATCCCTGGTGAAGCTGGAATTGTCCTGTTTTTCCTTTGGTCTCTGTACAGCTTGATGACCTGTACTTGATCGCCATCTGCCATCGCCGGGGTATCAGATCAATTCGTGACCTCACTCCAGAGCACCTGCCGCTGTTGAGGAACATTCTCCGGGAAGGACAAGTGAGTTGCTTCACAAAGCAGAAGCCCAGGCTTCTAGCAGATGTCCCCCTGTGCCTTTTTCCTTACTCTTCTCAAAGTCTGTCTGGGTTTCGCCATGAATGTTTCTAGAACTCTTGGACCTGCCTAACACTCCAGCTCTGCTTTCATCTACCTTTTCTTGCTCCCAGACTTGTCCTCCCCTGCCTTTGTTTGTAGGTCCCATGTAGGATGCCCTTCTGCCCCTATCGGCTTGTGTCCCTCCCCATCCCAGAATTACCTGTCTTGTTCATGACAACCACCTCGTAGCAGATGTGTTCCTTGGATATTGGTCACACGACCTTGACTTGTATATATGCACATACCTTCTCACCTAGCCTGAAGGCTGAATTCTGTAGTACCTAATGTTCTGGAGGTACTTTTTAACCTGGGACATTATGGGATAGAGAAAGGAGCCACCGGGGCAGGAGAGGGTGAGAGAAGAGTAGCTGGCAGCTTGGGTCTGTGGGCCTGGCCTGCTGTTTGAGTCCTTACTGTCTCAGGGCCCTTGAACAGATTGCTTTCTTTGCCTCTGAGGTCCCTGGGCCTCAGGATCTGGTTGGAATCCCTTTTTGAAACCACCACTATATGAGCTTTGCCTCAGCCTTTTCTTTTGGACTATATAAAGACACCTGTCCTGCCAGGGGCTAAAAGTTACAAAGGTACCTAGGCAGGATGCACTCTGCCCCTTCCAAGACAGTACTGGGGTACTCACTAGATACTGCTTCCCATACCCCTGTGCCCTCACTGCCTTTTTTTTTTTTTTTGGAGCCACTAATTTCTCAAGAAGTAGCCCTTGGGTTCTTCCAGTAGCACAGAGTGGTGTTCTCTCAGGGAAGAACTGAGTCTCGCTTCCCTGCCCTGCCCGTTTGGCTGGCTTGCCCTGCCCCTTGGCTCTGCTTAGTCCAAAAAAAGAAAAACCCCACAGTTCACCCTGCTGCTGTGATTCTCCATTGGAAGCACCAAAGGCAGGGTATGATTTGGGGTTAAATTCCGAGCCCACAGAGGCTGAGTCTTTTTCTCCTCTGGTGATGCTGTGTGGTTGGTAGAAGGCTTTCTCTCTCTCTGAACTCTTGCTTTCTGAGCAAGGTGGACGTGGGGAAAGGAACCAGGGCCCCTTAAGTGTTTTGTTCTCTTGCAAGGAGCCCTACTGAGGTCTGAAAGCCCTTCCTGAAATCCCTCCCTGCATGGTTTCCCTTTTACCCAGTTCCTAGCATAGCCCCATCTCCAAAAGACTTCTTCTTGCCTACTTCAAGATCATCAGATGCTACAAGTCTCCAGTCTTGGGACCCTGGGCTGACCTTAGGTGCTGGGACTTCCTAGACTTCTAGAGGAGAAAGCCCATGTTTTCTGGGGCTTGGAGTGACTGAGGACCATTTCTATTGAGGAATGTCTCAGCTTGGCTGTGTCACCACATTGACAAATTTTTTAGAGAAAAGACCAGCATCCACAGCAGGCAGGGCAGAGAGCTGGTTGGAGGTTTCTGTACCCATCCCAGGCCAACTGTAGCAAGAACATAATAATCCAGTTGTGGGGGTCAGAGGTTGGGGTGCTGACTCCTTGGCAACATGATGACCATTTTGTCACTGTCTTTCCTTACCAGGAAGCCATCCTGAAGCGCTACCAGGTGACAGGAGACCGTCTGCGCGTGTACCTACACTACCTTCCCTCTTACTATCACCTGCATGTGCACTTCACTGCCCTGGGCTTTGAGGCACCCGGCTCAGGGGTGGAGCGGGCACACCTGCTGGCTGATGTGATCGAGAACCTGGAGTGCGACCCCAAGCACTATCAACAGCGCAGTCTTACTCTTGCCCTCAGGACTGATGATCCCCTGCTTCAGCTCCTGCAGAAGACCCAACAATCCTGAGTTGTTGAGAGGGCCTGAAGAGAGGGGAACTAATGGGCAAGGCTTGGGGTAGTGTGGGCTCAGGTTTTATCTCTGAGGGATTTTCCTAAACTGTATTTTGTAGTTTCATGGCCTCTTAGTAAAAGTCAAGTGAAAGATGTATTTTGTACTGGTTTACCCCTCACATGAGAATAAACTACTTTCTTATTGGTGAGGACTGACGATGTAGCCTGGTGAGAGTCAGGGGTGGGAAAGACAAGTGGTAGGGAAGGTGAGTGGGCAGAGCTGGTGGGGATAGCTTGGTGTTGGGGGTTGTCCTGATACTGGCCCTCAAGATCTGGTTACTCCCCTGATATACCTGCCTAAGACAAACCTTATTGCTTGATCCTTGTATGCAAATCTGCGTAAGACATACCTGATAGGTTGATTATACCTGGGCAAGGCAGAATGGGGTAGGCATGGCTAAGGTTTCTGGGCCTTTGAGGACAGTAAAATCGTGGGAAACAGATGGATGGGAACAGAGGAGGAAGGAGGATGCCATGATGGGTTAGAATGAGGAAGGAACCACATGGGCTAGGAGGAAGGACTCCAAGGATGGCATGGATAGAGAAACACCAAGATGAAAAATATAAGAAAGTATATTGGAATTATTGATGGAAGATAGTTCAGATGAGGATGATTAAGGAGGACGGCATTGGAAGGGGGCTGGGAGATGGATGGTGAGACAGCGTAAGTGAAATATCTGCCTGGCCCAAGGTAAATAAGGCAATTATAAAATCTTAACAGGTGTCTGTGTCTTATTATTTGTGATAGCAGGTTAGATAATACTGCTGTGATAATCTTAGGGCTAATAATAAATAATATTTAGCCCAACACACCATTTTTATTTACAACAACATCTGGGAAAGGTGGAAAGTTTCAGGGTGTCATCACAGCTGCTGAGTCACAGCTTCTTGGAAGTTTCGAAGACTTCCTCCATCTTCCCGTGCTTTCTGTGCCTATTTATTTCCTTGTCTCAAGTCGGCAGTGTTCCCTGCAAACTCCTCCCAATTCTACTGCCATGTTCCTCTCTCCCCAACTCTCCTTTTGGGCAAGTTCATGCCCACCTTTAACACCTTCAAAACCTTTCCGGAAATAGTCTTTGAAGGCTGTGGATGCCACTTCCTCCTTCCCTCACCAGTAATGAGGTTACACCCTGTATGTGTGTCAAAGCTGTTTATATATTTGGTGAGGGGCTGCAGATAGGTGCTTGGAACTGGGAGTGTTTTCCTGGGAATCAGATAATGCAAACTCCCAAAGCCCGCCTTTGCTTCTGTTATTTGGTCAGCAAAACCCTGGCCTTGAGTTTGTTATCTAGGCAGAAAGATAAAACAAACTCATATGGATCAGCCAGAAAGTTCAAAACACTATCGGGGCAAAATGATGTGGTTTACAGTGGAGGGGCTGGGGACCAGGTCTGACCATCGCTTTGATTCGCAGAATCTTGAGGCCAGGAATAGACTTCAGGATATCAGAGGCTGATGACTGGCCTTGGAGCTGGCAGGAGCCTAGCTCAGAAGAGTAACATCTGCCACCGTTCAGGAGAACAGGGCCACAGCCCAATGAGATCACTCTACAGCACAAAGGACAATTGTATATCCTACCACCAGAGCAGAGCTGCTGTTTACTGTTGGGCAGGGGACAGCTCAATGTATTATGCCCTGTTCTAGAAGCTTCCTGCTGAGATGCAGGATGTAGGAGCCTGAAGTAACTAGGAGGAAAGTGTGAAGAAGACAGGTATCTGTGACTCTGCATCCCTGGCCTAAGAACCAAAAGCCTTGATTCAGTTCCCAACTGCAGTATTTGCAAGTGCGGCCCTTAATGGTGGCACTGATCACATCCCTTGCTCCTGGTCCACAATGCCTATGGGGGGAGAACATTTGGACCTTGGTGCTTCCGAAAAAGAGATTCCCTGTTGAAAAAAAGCAGAAAAAAAAAAAAAACAGTTTTGGAGTGAGTGGTCAGAGAATCTGAGGCCACTCTAGTCTCTAGCAAGCCCAGGAGGAGGCCTCTGCTGCTGCTCTAACCCAGCCTTCTCTGCAGTTCTTCAAGCACCCCAGGGTTGAGGTATGTATCCAACCACCACACTGACTTGCGGTTATTCTGGTGGTAACCAAAGCAGGTGTGTCTGTTACAAGTGTAAACCAGATCTGTTCATGGCTGCCACACAGACTACTGGTTTCCTGAATAGAAAGCAAATGCTCTCCTGGTCAGGGCTGTGTGCCAGTGCTGGGGGTTTGTGTAGATGAGGCTGACAGAGATCTTTTCCGAGAGCTGCTTGCAGCTTCCAGGGGTCTTCCTGGGTCTCGAGTGCTCCTTTTCCAGGTACCAGAGTAGAAACGTGACCTCTATTTTGAAAGTAAATGGCACCAAATATGCCCTGGAGCCTCAAGGGGGATGAGGCATTGTGGGTGGGAGATGACTGCCAGGATACCAGCTGAGGCCTCCCTCCAGAACACACAACCCCTCTACCACATCACATGCTCCTTGACCCCCATTCCTGACTGTGTTGCCTGGGGATTCGGGCTCACACATGGGCTGACTTTTGTGTTACATGCTGTAATTTCACTGTGTCTGGTTTGGGTGTGGTTGGGTGATGGCTGGATATACAGCCTACAGGGAAGGAGCACTCTGCTTATTCATGTAGACAGGCTAAATGGGGTCATGGGCTCATAGTTGGAAGAGTAGTAATTAAGTCTGTAAAGGCCAGGTATTCCTCTTTAGGGCATAACCTGTGCTCTGGATGACCTTTTGGTCCCCAACTCCTGTTAGCCAATCTCGTCTTCCTTTCAGCTTATTCTGCAAGGAGGTACCTCTGGGACAGTGACATACACCTTATTTACCTGATCACAGAGGGCTCTCCTCCAGGCCTTGCTACTTAGTTTTCTTATGCTTGGAAGGACCAGCCTCTGCTTTAGGTCTGGCAGGGCCACTTCAGAGTCAGCTGGTTCTCTGCACTGTCCGCCAGAGAACATGATGGAAGCTTCCCCACCCCTACACTCCAGTGTCTCCAAGCCCCAATGCCTCATCCCACTGAGGTTCCTGCCAGGCAGCCTGGCTGCCGTCTGGTGGTGTTGAGATCCTAACAATACCCTTTATGTCTTTATGGGGTAACCCTTACTGACAGATTCTCCTGCCTGGCTTGTCTGGGTAGCTTCGCATACTTGTTCTCTCTCATTCCTGTTGTATCTGTTGGCCTGTTGCCTTTCCTGTTGGAACAAGAAAATCTCAAAGGTACGAGCATCTTACCATTCTGGCTCCCCAACACCTGGGGTTCTGTCTGACCTGGCAAAACATTAAGGTAAATCAACATTGTGACAGTTTTCATTTATATAACAAATGATTTCATGGAGCTATCATCCTCTATTTTACAGATAAACAGACTCTCAGTGCCTTGTTACAGGGTCAGTATCAGCCCCAGGAACCCGAAACTTCTGCCCTAGGGCCTGTAGAAATAGTTCACTAAATGTGGTGAACAGAGAAATGGAACTGGGCCTGAGTTCCCAAACCAGGACAATGTGAGGTGACAACCATCCCTCTGCCTCAGGCTTTATTCCTACTGTCACTTCAGGGCTCAATGTCTTGTCTCCTGGGACAGAGCTTCCTGAGCAGGGCACATTGTGCTCAGCCTTTCCTGACCACTGCAGATAGCAGCCCAGCTCTGCCAGTGAGATCCTTACATGCATGCTGGGGTAATGGCAGACATCACCCTTCCCAGATCAGTCAGGATACCCTCACAAATGGCTCTGTCCCTGTGGTGCTTGGCTGTTTTCTTTCCAGCCTGGTTGGAGGTGAGGAGCAAATGACACAGGGCTGCTGTTGTTCCTTGGCTTCTCTGTATACTCCAGAGCCCTCTCATAAGAGCAAAATTATCAGCACAAAGCCAAGAGAAAGCTCCATTTTGCATGTCCCTGTTGAATAAAGAGCTCTAAAATGAGAAACAAATCAAGAACTAATCACACACAGAGAAATATTTGAAAACATTTCTCTTGTGATATGTCCTTATCCAGAATATTTAAATATTCAGGCCACCAATTTACCTTGGTGTCCTGGGGTGTTTGAATAGGCACACCACCCCAAGGCCCAAATTCTGGATGTTCGGGTATCTCAGGTGGTATAATATTGTCAATATAAATCCTCCTTTATGCTGAGTCACCTCTAGATTACTTATACTGTGCAGTGTAAATACTTGTTATTCTACTTTGTTTAGGAAATACCAAAAAGTCTGTACTTATATCTTTTTTATATGTAATTTTTAAAAATTGCATTCACTATGTATGGGTCTTTTTCTTGGGTATACATCTGTGTACCATGTGTGTGCAGTGCCCCTGAAGGCCAGAAACCTAGAACCTGTAGTTACATACAGTTGTGAGTCACATGTGAGTGCCATGAGTGTAATCTGAGTCCTGTGGAAGAACAGGAATGTTCTTAACTGCTAAGCCGTCTTTCTAGCCATACATATATTTAAAAAATAAAAAATAAATAAAAAGAGCCCAAAGGGTTGAACCCATGGCTTCAAGCATGCTAGACAAGCATTCTTTCATTGAGCTCTATCCCAGCATCTTTCTTCAAGAGAGAATTGGGAAAGTGGGCAGAAACTTAAACTTAATCATAATGTATTCTCACTAGCAAGCCACATGTCTTTGCCTCCCCAGTACTAGGATTACAAATATGTGGCACCATAATCTACATTTTAACATGGGTTCGATGGATGAAAGTACTTTACCAATTGAACTGTTTCTCCAACCCTAATGTTCTGTTCCTTTAGTGCTTGGGAGGCTAAGTAGGGTGATGGCTCCAGCATAGACTCTGCACCATAAACAGGTATACTCTGGAGCAACTTATATTTTGCTCATAAAATAGGGTGGCAACCTTGCCTACTCCTCAGGGATTTGTGAGGCTTATATGAAAGGATTGTTAAGGGGCTGGAGAGCTGATACAGTGGTTAAGAGTACTGTTTGCCCTTCCAGAGTACCTGGGTTTGACTCCCAACAGTGACATGGCAGCCCACATCATCTGTAACTCCAGTTCTGGGGGATCCCACACTGTCTTCTGATTTCCACAGGTACCAGGCACTTACGTGGTACACGAACATAGGTGCAGACAAAACATCTATACACATATATTTTTTTAAAAGATTTGTAAGTAACTATTAGTACATTTTAGCTACTTTTCTGCCTTGAGAGTGATCTAAAAGGAAATATTTTGGGGACCACATCTTTGCTGTAGCCTCTATATGTTAATATTCTAACACCCCAGGGGACAGTATTAGAGACAGGGCCCTTGGGAATGATTAGGTCATGACAACAGCATCCTCAATGGTATTAGTGTTACACCACCATGACCAAGTGTTTTTTGAGACAGGGTCTATAAGCTTGGTTGGCCTAGTACTCATGATGACCCTACTGCAGCAGCCTTCTGAGTGCTGTGATTGCAGCCATGGTCCACTACACCCAGCTTAGATTTTAAGGGAAAAAGCTACAAACTGTGGTTAATCAATTGTGGCCCTAAAGAAAGGCAGGGACTACATGCAATGACTCCTTGGGATTCCTTCCAACCTAAAGGTTTGTGGAAAGTCTTTTGGACTTGGCCTCCTGGCAGGTTTCCCACACTGCAACAGAGATGACTTCTGCTATTGAGATCCCTGAGAACAGATCAGCTCCATGGTCCAGCATTATAAATCTGATAAAAATAGGAGCTGAAATACCATCCTGGGGTTGCTATTTTTAAAAGTGTCTGAGATGCTGGATTGGGTTTATTTCTTCCTCAAACGGCACTTTGCTGTCCCCTCCTCCTGGTATGCAGGATATGAACATGGCACATGTGAGAGACAGGAGCTAGATGTCTGGGAGGCACATTTGTCAGGTGGCAGCCTTTTCAGGACACAGCTTCCCAGACCCAGATGCACCTGCCCAATCTCGTGCCTCTTCCTGTCTGTCTACTCCCTCTGTTTGAGGGTCCAGTGGTTGTCTCAGCGGTCAGGAGAACAGGAAAGGTAAAAAGGGGAAGCAAAGGGATGGGGATGGTGGGAGTGGTATTGCTTGCCAGCTGAGTAGGACTCCCTGCTGTTGTCTTGGTTCACCTTAGCACAGCTGAGAGGAACAGTCCCTTCAGGCCAGAGCCTAGCCTTTTGGTAAGCAGCCTATCAAGGGGTACAGTGGGATTGGGCAAGGACCTGGAACCCAGGGTCTAGGATGAAAGGGTGCCTTTGTGCTAGAATTGCTTCCCTCTCTTACTCAAGACATAGGGGCTTCTAGGTTACCCATTCAGCTTCTGACTGTAGTATTAAGAAACTGGACAGAAGCCTGGCATGGTGGCACACCTGTAATCTTGAGGCAGGATCACAAGTTTGAGGTCAGCCTAGGCTACTTAGCCTGTCTTAAAAAAAAAATGAAAAGAAAAGGAGGAAGAAAAAAGTGGAAGAGAAATGTCATAAATACAGAAAGTGGACGAGATCAGGACTGCGATAGGCTGGGAGGTTGTGGGTCTGTGGTTCTGAATACATTTTAATAAGTTTAAAAGGTGTTCTTCTGCATGTTTAATAAGAGCATAGTTAAATGTATCATATGATGACTTCAGGACAAGTTCACCCCCATTGTCTCATTCAATACTAACAACAGCCCTTTATTTAGCTCAGTTATTTCCATTGATCTTCTTTCCCAGTAAGAAAAGGAAAGTTATTTGGTGGCAGAGGCAGGATTGGAACCCATATCTCCTGGAGGAATTAAAAAAAAAAAGCTGATGCTTAAGCTCAGTTCACAACAAGATTTTTCCATGGCTCTTAGCAAGAAGTGGGAACTTGTCTTTGAACCTAGTTTGGTGAAGACTTAGCCAGGTTTGGAGGATGGGCCCTTTCTTGGACTGGCTTGGCAGACACATCTCAGTTGTTGCTGTTTCTCCTGGGGCAGGTTTTCTTTTGCAAAATATGGATCTTCCTTGTTTTTGACTTGCCCAACACAGAGACAAAGCCATTGTGTTCTCTATTCCAGCCCAGCTTTGTCTCAGACCACGACATGGTACGTAATAAATATTTGTTGAATGAATATGTGACTGACAGGCCCAAGGAACCATTCAAATAAAACTAGGCTTTGGTGAGCTGCCAAAGAGCGTCTGCCTATGCAAAGTATCATTTAGGTGGAAACGGTCACTAGTGGAAGAAGCTGGAGGCCGACTCTTCATTTTGTTCCCTTGGAATTGCAGGTTCCCAACAGGTGAGAACCACCAGCTTCCCCTAAAGACGACTTTAAACCGCCAGTTCATTGGCACCCCAGGCACTTACTGTCAGTTATTGATATTTTTCACTTAGTCACATCCTGTGTAGCCTTATTCTTGAAGAGAGCCCAGCGCAAGCCCTCTCTCTGCAACTAGAACAAACTTCGGGGACTGGGCCTGGATCTAACACTCTCCCTGGCGCCCCAGAGAGTTCACGCTAGGAACTTGGTAACACGGTGCTGACTCCTGGAAAGGACTGTCCTGCTGGGTGGTTTCCGCACTGTTGTTCTTCAGTCCAGGCAATTCTAGAGCCCAAGTAATCAGGGTTAAAGGCTTGAAGGGGTTTCCCCTGGAGACAGGATGCCTGGCGCCTTCAGCAAGAACGGAAACTGAGAAGTTATCCGAGGCTAAGACAGGGTATGCATGGGAGGGTGCAAAAGCAGCAGTTTGGGGCGCCCGGGCCAACCTCGGATAGAGAAAAGGCCCGCGAATTTAGGTCACCTACTGCCATGAGAGGAGAAGAGGATATAGGAAGGAAGGCTGGACTACCGCTCCTGTACCTCAGTTTCTGTAGAGAGAAAAGGACACTTTGCGCGGGACCAGCAAAGAAGCCTTTCTTGGGCCTTATTGTTCCCAGGAGAGTGTGGGATCATTACGTTGGGCATACTCATCTTGGCGCCACTCAGGCAGCGCTGGCCCTGGGCCTGCCCTCACCCGATCCCGCCTCCCGCACCCCAGTCGCCTCTCTCCAGGCCTCTGAAGCCTCCACATCAACCCCAGTCGCCCGGCGGCCTCGCGCCCCCTCCTTCCCTCCCCCGCGCGCCCTCCCTCCCTCTCTCCTCAGCTCCCTCCATTCTCCGCGCCCTCCCTCCTCGGAGCCCTCCCTCCAGCGCGGCGTTCGCAGCAGTCAGTCGGCTTCCCGGCCGTGTGCGCAAGCGTGTCCGGCCCCTTCCCCGCCCCCAGCCCCAGCCCTGGCCCCCGCCTCCCCTTCGGGCGGACTTGCCTGCTCCCAGGCCGGCCCCGCTCCCGGGACAGGGACCCGGCCGAGCGGAGCGGAGCCGCTGCGCCAGTGCTGCCCGCCAGTCCGGGCGCCTAGCGGATCGGAGCTGCGCGCGGATCTACCTCGCCCCGCCCCGCTCCACCCGCGAGGGTGAGTACGCGGCGGCCGGGCTCTGGGGCCCCGCGGCGGAGGGCGGGGAGCGCCGGGCTGCGGGGCTCCAGCCTCGCGCCACGGCTCGGGAAGGTAGTCGGGCCCGGCACGTGGACGCCACGCTGCACGGGGTTGGTGTGGGGTGGCCACAGCCCTGGGGAGATGGATCCTTTTTCCTGGACTAGATTTTCGCGGGAAGCCCGATTTGTCTGGCTCTCTTGAAGTGAGCAAACAGGACAATCCTCCGGAAAGTTTCTAACCCCCATCCCTGTCTCTATTGCGCCCCGGCTGAATAGGTGTCCACCATCTGTAGCATCCTCTGAAGTCCAGGCTAGGTGGGCTGGCTTTGCTAGAGGTGACAAGCTTTGCAGGGTCTGCCTGTGTGCTGGAGTTGTGAGGTCGCTCAGCAAAGCCCAAGATGGGCTTGCCAGTAGCAGGCTGGCTGTATCCAAGGAGTCAGGGAGGGTCTTCGGGCCTAGGCAGTTGTGCTTCAGCGATGACTGGGAAGTGGACAGTGGGAAGAAATAGGACTCAGAAGGGTGGGCTAGAGCTGGGGCATAACTCTTGTCATGTCTGTTCTAGGAGCCTCTCTAAGACCCTTGCTGGCTGGGACATCTGGGCAGCCTCGTGATGCCCATGTGTCTGCCCCCACTCCCATTCCCAGCCCGTGGGGTTCTCTGTTCTCCAGGCTGGATCCCGAAGGCTAGGCTTAGAAGGCTACTAGTGCCTAAAGGCTAGGGGTGTACAGTGCTACAGCGTAGGTTGTCTGTCGCAAGGGGCAAGAACTTGTACTGCAGTGCAGGACCAGTTCTACAGATCCCACTCGCCACCCTCCACCCCCAGGCCTCTACCCAGGAGGCTGTAAATGAATTAATATGTCTAAGTATCAGAGGCACAGAGGACAAGTTGTGAGTTTGCTATAGAAACTACATCTATAACAATTTCTCAAGCAATTCTAGAATGCTACCTAGGAGGTGCCAGTTACTTAGGGCCTGGGAAATAACTGGGCAGGCTTTGCTCTTTTGGGAGTTGGACTGCAAATACCCCGTGAGAAAGCGGAGGCCACCCACCCAGATTCCTCAAACTTATTCTGCCTCTACCCCTACTCTGAGCATCCCTCATGGCCTGACCTGTTGCATAGGGAGAGATACCTTTGGCTTCTTAGTGAACCTTGGACCCCCCCCCCATTCTCCCTCATTCTCCCTCCCCTTTCTCCCCCGCCCCCCATCCCGGGTGAGCCAGGAGTTTGGGACCAGCCCACGAAGACTTCAAAGTGATAATGGAGATAAATAGAGGGATGTAGACAGAAGTTATAAAAGTAAATTAGGAACTAGGGTTGTGGTTCCATGGAAAAGCAGTTGCTTACAATCCCAGTAAGGGGTGGGGGAGCACAGACACAAAGGTTGCAGTTGTAAAGTACTTGCCTATCTAAACCCCTTAAGCTTGATCCAGTACATTGTCTAAACTTATGGTGTACATGCCTATAACCCCAGCACTCTGGAAACGGGTTGCCTGCACTTGGGTGGTAGATCATTCAAGGTTATCTTTTGTTCCATATGTAGTTTGAGACCACCCTGGGCTACGTGAGACTTGGTCTCAATAACCCCCTTCGGAGGCTAGAGAGATAGCTCAGTGGTTAAGAGCACTGGGTGGTCTTGCAGTGCAGGGGACCTGGGCCCAATTCCCAAGTACCCATTTGTGGCTAATTCCAGTTCCAGGGGATCCAGCATCTTCTTCTAGCTTCCACAGGTACCAGGCTTGCACGTAGTGCATATAAATACGGACAGGCAAAACACTCACATACATTTTTTTTTTT
>CM053747.1:27567575-27803245 GCA_028658305.1 Pachyuromys duprasi | reverse complement strand
TTTGTGCCTCTCTCTCTCTCTCTCTCTCTCTCTCTCTCTCTCTCTCTCTCTCTCTCTCTCTCTCTCTCTCTCTCTCTCTCTCTCTCTCTCTCTCTCTCTCTCTCTCTCTCTCTCTCTCTCTCTCTCTCTCTTCTCTTTCCTCGTCTCCCCTCCCCTCCCCTCTCTCTTCCTTGATGGCCCCGCCCAACCCTGGGCCTTCGAGCTTTAGCTCTGCTCTGGTAATTGCTTCCATCTGCCCCGCCTGTCTGCTCCTCCTATTCCTTGGAAATGCGGCCACCGCCCACAAAGCTGAAAGTCCTCCATAGGCAACTGCTTGGGCACGGTTAAGTGGGGAAGGAGAGGGTGTTGGTGTCAGAGCCTGGGAACCCTCCCTGGGCTTTGCTCCGGGGTGTGCTGTCTGGGCTCAGAAAGGATTACCTTTGCCGACCATGGTGCCTGGTTCAGGGCTGACTCAGTCAATGTCAGAGGGGCTCCACAAAGGCCCCATCTTGTCCTTTGAAGTCACTGGCTCAGAGGAGGGATGCTGCACTGGGCCTGCCCTGGTGTTGAGGATCCATGGAACTATTGGTGGGAATGGGAAAAATACAGCTACAGTTAGTTACCTTGATCCCAAGTAAAATTCAAAGAATTGGAGAGGAGGTGCACATTTTAACTTGCTATAAAATAAAATGCACACATGAAGCACACATTAGCACTCAGCTCATTCCTTTGTCCAAGACGGCACCAGCTGGGGAGAGAGAGACACCAGCTAGGGCCCTTCAGATGGTCACCTGCAGGTTTTAGAAGCATGCTGTAAGATGTCCACTGAAGGTCACTGAGACATACCAGTGACCTTGACAGAAACAACGCTAGACAGTGAACAGAGGGAGGCGTGTTTGTAGGGTGGAATGGACCTGAACACTTTCAAGGGATTTTCCTCCCTAAGGGTTTAGGACTTCAAGCACTAGGAACTTGTCTGCCTTGCTCACTGCTATATTCTTTTTTGTTTGTGCTTGTTTTTCAAAACAGGGCCTCACTGTTTTTAAACTGTGTGGTCTTATCTGTCTTAGAGCTCACTATATAGATCTGCCTGCCTCTGCCTCTCAAGTGCTGGGACTAAATGTACCCGCCACTACCCTTGGCTCTCACTGCTATTCTCTTATTTCCTGGAATGATGACTAGCAAATCACTGTTTGATAAACAGTTCATTGAGGAGTTAATGGGAAGATTCTATCATTGTCATTATACTGCACAGCCCCTTCCCATGCTAGGAGAGGTGTGAGGATCTTCAGACACAGGCAGGCAGGGGTCCCCTAAGGAGAACATGCCCCATGTCACCCCTTTTCCGTAACTTTCAGATCCATGCACAGACTACTCATAACCTCACTTCCTGTTCCTGTGTCAACTTATTATCTGCCCAAGAATGGCGTCTTGGGGGCTGAGCACTCACTTAGGTGGCCTCTGTTGAGTAAGGGCTTTATTCTCATTTCTACATACTGGAGTTCCAGCTAAACTCTTCTAAAACAGAGGGTTTCTTAGTTTTAAAAAAGTTTGTTTGTTTGTTTGTCTTCTAAACTTCTCTTCATATGCACCAAGAGTGTTCTGTTCCTGGTAACATGCCATATGAATTTGTCACCTCTTAGCCTTTGCTCCCAGTCTTGCCACATGACATGGTTTGGTCATCTTTGGTAATGATTATTCTGAATTGCCTTTGTACTTTGCGTCACCTTGAGCAAATGTTCCGCGAAGGCTTCCTGAGTCGCTTTGCCTTCTCCACTCTGCATATATTTCACTCCTATGAGCCTGACTGCAGAGGGTACCTCTGAGTGCCGGCTATACTGCTGCGAAGAGCTCTGAAGCCAGGGGATTTGTGTCTCTGGCGACAGGTTGTAGGCTCTCATTGCTTCCCTTCTTTCCTATCCTCAGCAGTCCTTGTTAGCATTATTTACACCTCCAAGAAATTAACACTCCTTAATGAGATAGCACTTCAGATAACATTCAGTGCCTGGAATGTAATACTCTACAAATGCTGGCTGACTTTCTCTTATCCCAGGGAGACTGCCTGCCTTTTGGCCCTGGAAGAGAAGAGTATTGAGCCTAGACAAGGCCAGAGCCACTTCTGTATCCTCTGTCCAGTCAAGTGAGCTCAGGCAGAGCTTGCTTTTGATTGGCTCTAAGTTATAATGCCTGTTTATTGAGGTACAGATCTTAGTATCTGTTTCACTCAAGAGAGTGCAATGCAAAGTGAACTAAATATTTCTTTTTTTTTTTAAGATTTATTTATTATTTATACAATGTTCTGCCTGCATGTATGCCTTAGCCTGCCAGAAGAGGGCACCAGATCTCACAATAGATGGTTCTGAGCCACCGTGTGGTTGCTGGGAATTGAACTCAGGACCTTTGGAAGAACAGCCAGTGTTCTTAACCTCTGAGCCATTTCTCCAGCCCAAGATAAATGTTTCTTTCTCTGAAAGAAGGGAGCTCAGAGATAGGCATTAGTGTCAACCTGCTGGAAAATCAGGACTCCATCATCATCATCGTCACCATCATCATATCACTAACACTAGCACCTGGCTGGTGGCCAGTAATTGCTCCATAATATTTTCTTTTGCAAATGATGAAGTGGAAGCACAGGCAGGTCTCCTTTCTTGTACAAGGTCACAAGAGCATCTCTCCCTAGGCAGGGAGGGAACGTGCATGTCCTAACCTCAAGTGTGACCCCCTATTTTCTCACTCCTGAACCCTCCACATACCTTTCTCCTTCAGCCTATCTGCTTTACATGCTCCCAGTTGTTGTTGTTTTTCACCCAGTTGTTGAAGCTAATCTCTTCTGTGGCATGGTGGGCCCTTAGGACTTGGTAAACTAAATGAATGATCTGAAAATGCCCAGTGTCCTGGACTGGACTGCACTGTATTGGCCATGTCTATTGGAAAGGGCAGGGACTGAGGGCCTTTGAGGAGAGGCTGTGTTGATGGAGTGTGTTTGAAAGCTTGTCCTTTCAAGCATTGTGGGCTCTTCTCTCCAGACCCATTGCCTCTTTTCCTTCTGGATCCCCTCTTGGCCCCCTCTTTTATCTCTTTCAGCTCTCCAGAGCTCCTAGTCTTGCTCCAGAGGCACCTACTAGAGAGCTGGCCAGAGCAGAGAGGTTTCTGTCCAGCCCCTTGCAAATGAGATTAGCTTTTGTATTTGGGATATAAACTGTGTGTGTGAGAGTGTGTACATGGGTTACCTGTGTGCAAGACAGTTTGGGAGCATGCTCCTGTGTGTGAACAAAAACTCTGATGCACTTGTGTGGATCTGCACTCTTTGCCCTGAGCCTGGCACTATGTTGTCTCCTCCTGGCCTGGAGTCTGCTGCTTTGCTGTCTTTGGGATCTTGGCTTTGCAGTGTGGCTTTGTTCTCTCCTAGAGACCAGCTGGTTCCTTGCTGTCCCACACAGTGGTGACTGATCCTCAGCCACCCATTCAGCTGCCCAGGGGCCCTGGGGCCAGTGTTTGTCCCCTGTCTTCCCAAATGGAGGCGTGTCGTGTAGGGGATTCCTGCCCAGGGTTTCAACCCTGCCAAGGCGGAGGGAATGGGGAACAGCTGCCTTGGCTGATTCCGGCTCCGGCTCCGTATGGATTTGGTTTGACAAAGCTCCCTCTGTGTGTTCTCAGGCCCCTTATGTAACTAGGGTGGGGGCAGGGGAGGTACAGGATGGGGTGGAGTTGGAGATTAGAAGACACCAGGAAGGGGCTTGGGAGAGAGGGGAGTTGGCGAGACCTCTGAGAGGAAGAGCATAGGTTTTGACACCACAGTCTATTTCCTGCCCCTAGAAGTAGATAGGGGATGAGTTTCAGATCTAGGACCCTTCCTTTCCATGTTGTCTTCATCCCCTTCCACTCTTCCCATTAGCCAGTATCAGCTAAGAAAGGGCTCTGGGACCTGTATGGAAGTGAGGTCGGGTAGGGTTTGGTAATAGGCCTGAGAAGCTGGTCCTTGACCCCACACTTTAACTGAACAGATGCCATATAGCTCAGCAGCAGTGGCCCATGTCTATAAACCCAATACTCAAGAGGCAGAGGTAGGTGGATCCCTGTGAGTTTGAGGTCAACCTGGAGAGCCAGGAGTACACAGAGAAACCCTGTCTGGAAAAACAAACAAAAAATTAAAAATGGGAGCTGGAGTGATGGCCCAGTGGTTAAGAGCACTGTCTGCTCTTCCAAAGGACCCGGGATCAATTCTCAGCACCCACATGGCAGCTCACAACTGTCTGTAATGCCAATTCCAAGGGATCTGACACCTTCACACTAATGCACATAAAAATAAAAGAATTAAAAAAAATTAAAAGTGATTCATCTTCTTCCTTTGCTGTTGGGCTTCTGTTCCCTTGTCCTGGACCAGCCCTGCTTCCAGAACCCTGGGCTACTTCCTTCTTCAGGATTAGAAGGCAGCCCTTCCCTGTACCTTGCCAGGCTGGTCCCAGGGCCCCTTTCCACTCTACTCAGCCTACTGGTTAGCACCATCTGTGGGCCTGTCCCCTGTCCCTGTTTTCCACAACACTGTCTCAGCACAGCTGTCCAAATCCAGAGGGAAGAAAATATTCTCTTTAAGGAGCCGCTGGACTGATAGGCCAGCAAGGACCGTGAGTTGGCCAGAGCTAGAGTAGGACTGGGAACCAGAGCCTGGGAGCTGATCATTTAATGAAAACTGGAGGAGGCCTAGGGAATATGCAGGGTCTCTAGCCTCTCCTGCCTTCCAGGGAGCCTCCACCGCTAAGGAGAGTCATCCTCCTAGATTCCATTTCTTCTGTACTTCTCTGTGCCTCAGTCTCTTGTTTTTTTTTCTGGTACCCATTGTTGTTTATTCTCTCTCGTTTAAAAATCCTCTTCTGCACCTGGAAAAGTGTTGCAAGGACCGTGTACACTGAACTTGTGGGAAAGTATGATTCCTAAGAGTGTTGGGAGGAGGGCTGGTGGCTGAGATACCAGTTCTCCTGAGCATGGGCTTGGGGTCTAATAGATGGGCATTTGGACATGCATCTTGACTCGTGGCACTGCTGCAGTTCATTTGGGGGTCTCTGCCCAGAGGTACTCTGTAGATGACACCTGGGCCTGCTGCCCGGTGGGGAAGTAGCCTAGACCTGCTGAACAATTCTGGACTCTTGTTCTTAGTCCCCAGGCACTGCTGGCTGGAGTCTTATGCTTTTCCTGACTTCTTCCAGGCCTTCTTCCGGGTGCTGGGATGATTGTGTGAATGCTGGAGCCTTAGGCTTGAGGCCACACACTGTTTGATCAGGGTCTGCGGGCCCTGGATGGGAGGAGGGAAGAGGCAACTGGGGAGGACCTAAGGGACCTAGGGCTTTCAAGGTTTGGTGCTCAGCGAGTGGAGAGGTCAGTCCTTCATGTAGATTAGGAGCAGATACAGGGCTGAATAATGCTGGGGTTAGTGCAGGCTGTGGGTGTCAGGCCAGAAGAGCTCTCCATTGAATGCAGCTTCCAGTGAGTGTAGGGCCATGAGCACAGACTTCACCAGGACCCTCCCAGCTCTGTGGAGACACTCCCAAGGCATCCATTAGTGTGACTGAAATGCATCTCCAGGACTTCTGCCCTGTATCCTTCTTATGTTTATATTCTTGCAGCTGCCTCTTTGGCAACCCCATTCCCACTGCTTCTAAGGATGACAAAAGGTGTTTGTTTGTTTTTTTGTTTTGTTTTCTTCTTCTTAGAAGCTGGGCTTGGAAGGACAGAGGCAGCAGGATCAGGGATTCCCTTTACCCAACTTTCAGAGGTCCCCATAGAACAGATGTAGCCACTCCCTGCTCCTGGAAGCTCCAGGCTCACTGGTGGTATCTCCAGGGACCTTCAGCCAAACAAACAAACAGCAGGAGCCAGAGCTGAAATTGACGAAACCAGAGAGCAATACAGCACCAAGGAATGGGGAAAGAGATTGCACTGGTAGATGGGGCCCAGCAGACCTCAGAAGCTGTATGTGGTAGTGGAGTGGGGGGGGAGGGGAAAGGGGTGAGGGGAAAGGAATGAGAGCTGTTTGTGAGCTGCTATGTGTGTTCTTAGTAGTGGCCAGTATGCCCTGAGGGCTATGCCTAAGTTACTGCCACAGAGGCCTTAAGTGTAGGTGTAACTGAGGCAAGGAAAGCTTGACTGGGAAAAGGAGCCCCTACCCATATCCCTTGGTTCTGTGATGTGATGGAGCTGTAGGTGCTCAGGCACCTACAGTCTCCACAAGGGGCTAGGTGGGCAAGAGATGGCAATGGGTCGTCATGAACGCTAGTCAGCCTGTTGACAGAGAGGGTCTGTTACACAGGGACTTCAAAATCTCCTCTTTTTCAGCAGCACTGAGCACACCATCCCCCTTCCCCTGCCTTCATTGTGTGCTTTTACTTTGAGGAAAGTCGTGTGTGTGTGTCTGTCTGACCATATTTTACTGCTGTGGACTGCCTGGAGAGGTACCCTTTCTGACCAATCCCTTGTCTGGAGATAAGCTAATATAGGAAGGGGAAATCTTAGCTTTCCTTCCCCACTCTTCACATCCTTTCTAGAAGGGGCTTCACTCACACATCACTGCACCATTCCTCTATAGCCCGGCCTTTCACACTCCCTTGTGCCTTTAACCCTGGGTTCTTTCTGTGAATCCCGAAAGACTCTCTCTGTGGATACCTACACACTTCCTTGTTCTTGAATTGCTGGTGTGGATCGTTAGTACACTTAGAGCTGACTGGATGTTCTGGGGAGCGGAGGAGGGAGTGCAATCATACAGAATGACCCAGATCAGGGGAGGGGCTTCTCACAGCAAATACTGCTCCCAGAGACTCCCAAATACGAGCTGACAACCAGCAGCAGGTATGGAGCTCTGGCTAGACCTTTGCTCACCTTTGTGGGGCTTCTTGGACTGCTTGGAGACTTAGGGAGCACAGATGGTTCCCAGCTTATAAAGCTTTGATTTAAGGTAAAGGAAAAAAAATATGATGATGTGTGAAGACTTAGATTTTTTTTTTTAAAAGCATAAAGGCAGTATAAAGGCAGCACCCACTAAGTAGAAACTGTATTTAAGGTTTTGAATTTTGGTCTTTATCAGGCCAGTGATATGCAGGGTGACTGTCTTGTGATGCTGGCACAAGGCAGGTGCCGGAAACCCTTCCAGCCATACAGTCACAGGATCAACACTGCTGCCTTCCCTGCAGTAGACTGGGTTGTCAAGATCGGATGTTTAGCAAATAGCTCATGGATAGTAAACGCACTTTAAAGTCTCAGTATTTTCAACTCATGAAGCTGTATTAGGACATAGTCCCACCATTGGTCAGAGTGCCTCCATCTGAGCTAGAGAGGGCCATTCACCGCTGAAGGAACATTACTCTGGAGGAAGCTGTTTAGTGAGTGGTACTGTCTGGAGGGCTGGTGCCTGGATCACCCAGGCTGAGAGGGTCTGTTCAAGGTCAGGTAGAACCAGCCAAGAGCCTGGGCACGGACTGTCAGCTGTCACAGGTACTGCACTTGGAGAGAGAGAAAGAGTGTGGTGACCTCCGCAGTGTTGTCCCATGTCCCCCTCACCCAGCAGTGCCCGTAAACTGTCCAGATTTGGCTGTATTGTCATTTGTGGGTGTGAATGTGGTCCTGGGGTTATGATCTCTGGCAGGAGGAAATGGACACCCGCCATCAGTAAATAAAAATGAAAGAACAGGAGCGCATGAAGTGGTTTAAAAATTAAATGAAATTATTCAGGGCTACGGGAATTACTCCAGGAATCTTTCAGAGTTTAACCCAGTGGTATCACTCCTTTATTAATAACCCTGTTGTGACATTTTACGATATCTAGACAAACCCGGGTGGCCCCTGCAGGGTCTTAGATCACCTGGTACCTATGGCATCCTTGATACCACATTGGGCTATCACTGACCATCAGACTTGTTTGTTCTTTGCACCTGACAAATGCGGGTCTTTGTGTTTTTCTCAATTCAGAGCCTTCTCTTTCTGTTCCATATAGATCTTAGGTTAAAACCAGCTTCTTAGAGAGATGGTCTTAACTAAATTGCAGAGGACCTGCCCAGTTACTCTTTGCACCACTGCCCTGGGTCAGTGGCTTCATAATATGAGTCATTATATTACCTTCATTATTTCTCTATTTGTCATATGTCTGTCTCTACTTAACTATAAACTCTGCATATATATGCCTGTTGTCTTGTTTATAGCTCTTGGTGGTACCTTAGACAGTTCCATGGATATTGGAGCCTGTGATCGAAGCTGGCTTCTGTTTCTGTTGTGTGCCCAGCCTTTTCCTCCTCTTCCTCCTTCTCCCTCTTCTTGGGAAGTAGAAACCTTGAAGGCCCTGAACAATTTATTTTGCTGCCCTCCACCTTATCCTCTCAACCATTTTATTACTTTCTGTTTCTATGCTTTTGATTACTGAGTACCTTCTATAAATAGAATTATATAGTGTTTGTCTATAATGTGATTGCATTATTTCACTTAGGAAGGTATTGCTCATGGCTCTCTTTCTGCCATGTGGGACTACTCTGTTGTAGGTGACCTCCCTTCAAGGTTCTGGCCTGCAACCCTAGAACCAGAGTTATCAGAGCTGGTCAACAGGTGCAGGAGTCAGTTCCTCCAAAACCACTGATGAATGTGAAAGCATGAGGAAGTGATACAGAAGATAAGCACAGATAGCTTGGCTCTACCAGCTGTTCCAGGGGAGTTCTGGTAAGCCCTTGACCTGCTGTACTCCCAAATCTTTGCAGAAGGCATTGTTGTTATGTGTGGTGTTGCTCACCTATACAAAGCTGTTGTGTACATTAAAAATAACCTCTCCATCTGGACGTAGCCTTGCACTAGAGCATATGGTTTGCCAAGCAGAGAGAAGGCTGGATAGTCCATCCTGGGAAGTGTGTGTGTGCCCAATGTATATTTGTGCTAGTCTCTGTCCTTGGAGTAGGACACATAGAATAAGAAGATCAGGTTGATGAGCAATGCAGACAGGAGCTGCACATGTGTCCTTTGGACTAATATCAGCTGCTTCTACATTAGCAATAATCCTAATAGTCACTGTTCTTTGCCATATTGAGTCACTCTACCAGTTAGAGCTGTTTTCATCCTCAGTCACACAGCAGAAAACCTGTGACCTGGAGTCTCAAAACTGATGGGTAATTCAGAATTCAGGTCCAAGTATGTGAGACTCCAACACTGTGTTCTTAATTTTAGTGTTTTATCTCTCTCTTCTTCCCACTGAGTTTTTTTTTTTTCAATTAAAAGTGTATTGTTCTCACCAGTTAAAAAAAGTTCAATAGCCAAAGGGTCTAAAAGAGCCAAGTGTGGTGGTACACACCTGTAATTGCAGCGCTTGGGAGATGGAGACAGAAGGATCGGGAGGAGTTCAAGGCTATCATCAGTTACATAGTGAGTTAGAGGCTAGCCTGTGCTGTATGAGACCTACCTCAAACACAGACAGACAGATGGACGGACAGACAGATGGAGTCACACACACCACATACAAGTTTTAAATGGATATAGTGGCTCACACCTATAGTCCTAGCACTCCAGAGGCTGGGGCAGGAGGATTGTGAGTTTGGGGCCACCCTAGACAGCACAATAAGATCCTGCCTCCACTTAAATAAAATTTTTAAAAATTAAAAAAAAAACCCAAATGAAAAATCTCTCTTTCATTCCAAACCCTGTCTAGAAATACCAACCAAACAACGATAACAACAAAATGAAAAAGAAAAGAAAAGGGTGAAGGATTCAGTGGTATGGCACTTCCTAGCATGGAAGAGGACCTAGGTTCGATCCACAATACTCCCAAAGAAGGAAAAAATACAAGCATGAGCAAAAAGCAGGAGAATTGGGAGTACAAGTCCACCATCAGCTACATGAGCTCCCATCTAAAACAGGAGGGAAGGGGGTGAGGAAGAGAGGGTGGGGGTCAAGCTGCTCATTAGGGATGATTCCCAGCACAGAAAGGAAGGAAGGAAGGAAGGAGGGAGGGAAGGAAGGAGGGAAGGAAGGAAGGAAGGAAGGAAGGAAGAAGGGAGGCAGTACAAGTGTAAAAGTGAAAACTTTCACCTACAATCAGTTCTAGTCTTTTCCTATATCCAGAATTTAATTTTCATATAAAGGACCTGTTTTTTCTACTCCTTTATCATGCACACAAAATCTACAATGCATAATACAAGCAGTACTGTTTTCCAGTCCATGCTTTATCAGTTTGTAACACATAGAAGTTTTATTTGTATTTTTAGGTTTATCCAAACCAATCCACATAGATTAATTAACTAATCAGTTTAAGTGGTGCTCAGTTGTGGGAAGAGACCACAGTTTGCTTAGCCAGATCTCTGCCTGGGACTTGTTTCTCTGTTCTGCTGTTATAGTGCTCTTGAATGGGGTGTTTGTATGAAAGGGAGGTTTACTGTGGGGTATACCCAGAAATGGAATTGCTAGATTTTGAGATGTGCATGGCTTCAGCCTCATTCGTACTGCTAAGCCTTTGTATTGGTTCATACCTCCACTGCCAGCCAACTCTAAGAAAGGTACTGGGATTTATTCCACATTCCAGGTCATCAGCCACCAGCAAGTTTGCAGGTGTAATGGGTGTTTGGACCTAATCTGTGAATTAGTCCGTGTTCCCCTGATTCCCCTCACTCTTCTTTTTAAAAATATATGTTTTAACTTTATAGTCCAGGCTGACCTTGAGCTCTTGTTTTTTGCCTCAGCCACGTGCTAGCATTATAGGGTAGGATTACAAGCAGGTACTATCAAACCTGACTCCATAATTTATTATGGGAAAATACATAATCATAAAGTTATATTTTCCATCTTAATCACTTAACATTTTAAAAGTGTGTGTGTGTGTGTGTGTGTGTTAATTCATGTGGAGCCCAGAGGACAGCTTTGAGTGTCATCTTCAGGAAAACTGTTTACCTTTTTGAGATAGTAGCTGTCATTGGTCTGGAGGTCACCAGTCCGGCTTGTCTGGGTTATACTACCATATCCACAAGTTTAACTTATAATTTATCCACATTGATCCATGAATTTTCACATGGATTTTGGGGATTGAAATCAGGTTCTTATGTTTCAGGGGAAATACTTTATGGATTAAGCCACCCCCCTAACTCCTTTCTTAACTAACTATAAGTTCAAGGGCATTAAGTATATTTATAGTATGTAGCCATCTCTACCATCAAACTAAAGGACTTGTCATTTTGGGAACAGAAACCTTCAACCACCTCTCCCAACAACTCATTTTGCTGCTCCCCACCCTATTCCCTCAAACCACTTTTTTGCTTTCTGTTTCTATGCTTTTGGCTACTTCGTACCTCCTGTAAGTAAAATCATATAGTGTCTGTCTATAATGTGACTGCATCATTTCATTTAGCATATTGTACTCAATGTTCATCCCTTGTGTAGAAATTATCAGAAATTTTTTTGTGTGTGGCTGAACAATACTGCATGAAGCATGGGTACCAAATGTTGCTGATGGCTTCATAGACACTTGGATTACCTCTACATTTTGGACCTTGTGACTGACCAATGCTGTTGTAAAAGTGGGTATACACAGATCTCTTGGATGCCATGGTTTCACTTTCTTTGGGGACATACCCAGAAGTAGAATTGTTGACTCCAATTGCGCCCTTTGTTTTCCTTTTGTTTGGTGTTTCTTTCCAATTTGTGGGGTTGCTGATACTTGTAGATCACATGCATTATGTGTGACTCATTTGAAGCCCTGAGTCTTGAGTACTGTGCACCGCTGTGAGGCAGACAGTGGCCGTGGAAAGATCTCTTCTGGAGAGAGACGGCCGGCCCAGCAAGCAGCTTTGCTCAGGAGCCCGGGTGCTTCCTGGAGACAGTGAACAACTTCCTCAGACTGATGTCTGCCTGCCACCTCCACTGTGCTCCACTTCACCGATGTGCTCCCGAGTCCCAGCCAATTGGTGGATCTGTGCTCAGGGCTGGGTGGAGCCTGGGCAGTGGTGCTCCGGTTGTCTCCACACAGTTACGGTCTTGTGCTATAGATGCAGGAACAGAACCAGCCACTGAGGAGACAGGTGAGCACAGTTGTGGGAATGGGTAGGAGCTGTGGCTGAGCCCCTTCCCTTTGCCGGAGTGAGACAGACCTGGAGCGGAGAGGGACAGCTGTGTGCCATGCCAGTGTCTGCTCTGGACTGGTCTAGCATTGGGGCTATGGCATTAAATAGCAGGATATGTCTTAAGTTCATGACACCTTAGTCTTGGTACTTTCATTCTGTTGTTTTTGGGTCTTTATGTAGGGGGTTTGTTTTGTTCTGCTTTGCTTTTGTGACAAAGTAACACTATGTAGCCTTTGCTGTCCTGAAACTTTCTATGTAGACCAGGCTGGCCTTGAACTCTTAGAGATCTGCATGCCTCTGCCTCCAAGTCCTAGGATTAAAGGTATTCTAGACAGGAGCTTACTGTGTATCCCCGGCTTGCTACTGCCTCCCGGGTGCTGGAATTATAGGTATGCACCTGAGCCTGGTACCCCCTTTTTCAGAGGAGAAATCTGAGGCTGAGTTCCAAGTTGGTGGCCGCAGAGGTTAAGTTGGACTTAAGATTTTTTCTGAGTATCATAGCCCTTTTCTCTTCAGCCAGTGCTTCGAGCCCCCTGTTCCCCCCCTCCCTGAAACTGGGTCTGGGTATTTTATGCCAAACCGATTTGTCTTGAGGAACATGTAAAACATGTAAGGAGGAAAGAGAAATAGGGTGCCAGTGGGCCCCTATCTTTCCTAGGGCTATGCAGAGTCTGATGCCTTCAGCTTCTGATCAGTTTCCACACTCTAGAACTGGTAGAGGTTGAATTGAGTCAAGGATATCAACTGCCATCTCTGCAGAAACCACATATGCCTTGTGATAGAGGTGCCCTTCTGAAAGTAGCCACAGGCATTTGGCAGATAGTCGGTATCCTTGCTGGCCCGGAGTTCCTAGTGTGAGATAAGCCTTAGCACCTTGGGTGTCCACAAAAGAGAGCTTGACTTTTCTAAGTTGATGAAACTTTCTGCTCATGGTTGTTTTGTTTATTTGCTTGAGTGAACAAATGATAATAATTTAGACATTTGCTCATTTAAAAATGTGCCAGTTGCTTACCGTGTATCTGGTACTCAATGTGGTGTTGAGGAAACTGGTCTAGGATGGTATAACTGCCACAATGGAACCAAAGCAAACTACTGTGACAGAGACGGATGTGGGAATGAGAAGGCTCCTGGCAGCTGGGGAGCTAGGAGGGTGCTGTGGCCAGGAAGGGAGGGGAGTTTGCCCTTAACACTGACTCCAAACCCCATTTATATAACACGGTGAGCCCTGTCCTAATACAGATCTAAACATGACGCTGTTGGCGTTGACTCCTACCTCCGCCTCTATCTAGCCCCCATTCTTCTGTGTGTGGACTGAGGGTGGCGAGCTTGAAGTTCTTCTCAATGAGGAAGGAAAATATGTTTAGTAGTGATAAGATACAGTGAGGATAATTACTGTAATTACTACAGTTAGGTGATAGTTTACTTTTTAAAAATTAGTATGTCGGCGAAGTTAGCAGATGTTTCTGCTTAGAACCCTTGTCAGTATTGACTGGCCACATAAGTACTTTAAATTTTTTTCCATTTATTCATTTGTGTGTGTGTGTGTGTTCCTGGAAGACGGAGGACAGTTTATTTCAAGCGTTGATTCTTTTCTTCTAGTATATGGGTCCCTGGGGACCATTATTCCCAGTTCAGGTCATCATTATTGGTGACAAACACCTTTACCCAGTGAGCCATCTTGTGACCCAACACAAGTAGTTTAAGCCACCAGGGCTTGTTGGTATTGTGTGGCTACACCAGGGCTAGTATAATCCACTGTTTTCAGATCAGGTATCTGGGGACCAGAGGAGAGAGGGCCTGGCTGTGCTGGTAGTGAGCCATCCCAGATTTCAGTGTCTTTAGCCTCCTGGGTGGGCAGCATTAGAAGAGAACTACCCTCAGGAAGTCCTGGTTTTGGAGGAACCTGGAGTAGGTCACTATTGACAACCAGTTCTCCTTTATTTATCCTGGCCTGAGGTGGCCTCCTGACTGACCACTTGGTCACGTGGGCTTCAGCTCTCTAGTCCTGAGAATTCATGGAATTTTGTGTCTGCCCCTCTAGGCAAACACCAGAAATATAATTTTCCGGCAGCTCTCTGTGAAGTCTTGTGACTGGCAAGACATCAAATGGATGTCTTGACATTGTATCAATCTTTGAGACACTGTATCATCTAGATGATACAGTGTTTCTACACAGAAGTCTTCCAGGCTAGGGTGTTAGGGTGAGTATAAAGTGGAAAATCTTGTGATTACATTGGGAAGGTTGTGTGCCTCATTTTCATTTTTGCTTGGGTGGCTTGGAGGACGCTACCGTCTTCCACAGGTGGCCTTGAAGCAATTGGTCAGTTTCAGTGTCCTCTGCAGTCTCTAAATGAGCCTGGAAGAATAGTCTTACCTCAGGCTTCCTGTGATGACTCTACAGGGGGGTGGACTGATATCCAGCTAGGACATTGCTGGGGGCTGTGCCAGATGTGCCAGGGGGAACCCAACCTATTACCACTATTTCCTCCATTCTTGTATCACCAACATTATGACAATGATTCCTGATGAATAGATCCATTTGTTATTCCAACAAATCTGTCTTAAGAGCTGTGTGCCAGGTACACGGTTCTTATTATTGGTGGTAGCAGCAAGCAGAACAAGAACACCAGAAGGTCATTGCAGGTAGGGGAGCATTAGCTAGATGGGGGATGCTGCTGGCTATTGTGGAAAAGATAAATGAAGACCTAGATGCAAAGATATCTAACCCTGTGTCTAAGACAGAAGCCTCTCTGCCTAGCATATAGCCAGTGCCGAGGTCAAGGGAAGGTGTATGCCTAGCTTCCCTCACCAAGGCGTAGAGGCAAGTCACGTGACAGACGAGTTAGGCGATGAAGAAGAAAGGAGCTGGTTATGTGGGTCCCTGGAGGTCAGCAGAGAGAGGTCATGCAGGTCTTTGTTGGCGCGGAAAGGTAAGCCGTCAGCTGGGGATCACAGTCAAGCAGAACCAGGGTGTTGACCCCCTACTGAGATGAGGAGCTTTTGAGGTTGCCTTAATCACATTGTATTCAGCCCTGCTTGAGGTCCCCGTGGGGACTCACCTTGACATGCCAGGAAATGTGTGGAAACAGGTTCGGCAGAGTTCTACACCGAGGTTCAGAAGAGAGGCCACGTCTATACAGAGCCCTGGAGACATGGCTTATCGATATGGAGTTACGTGTCGGCATGCTTGCAAGTCTGGTGTCCATATGTAGAGAAAACATGCTAGAGAGCTTTCAGAGGATACCAGGGCCTTGGGTACTAACAATTGTGTCTCCTGGGGAGGCTGCCCTAAGAAGGGGTTAAGAAAGTGCTTTATTACTGTTGGAAACACTTAAAGGACTTTGTGCCAGAGTCCCCACTTCTAGTTGTACAAAAGGGCAGCACGTGGCCCATACTTGGTATCTAGTGAGACACTCCTTTGTGGGTTAGTTTTATTAGGGGGAATCTACAGTCTCTATTAGAAGTTAAGAGTGGTGCCCCAGAGAGGTGACAGTTCCATCTTAAGTCACTTCTTCAATAGCTGTCCTACTTGGGTGTGTTATGGTATTATTGACTGTGTTTCACCATAGTTCCCCGTCTCTACAATAGAAGCAATTACAGTGCTTTATCTGGAGAGTTTAGGTTATACTTGAATAGCCTCCTAGGACTCTGCTAGGTTCTGACTCCACAGTTCTGCTCGGCCATGCCTCCCTGAAAGTTTTCTGTGCTGGCTCCGCTTATGTCCTGGTCCTAGGCTGCCATGAGATCCTTTGAAATACAGGCAGAGGAAGTCATGGCCCTCTGCTCTCACCTGCTCCATCTGCAGAGCTGGCGCCATGTGAACACTGCCACAGCTTTTCTCTTGCTGATTTTGGAGGGATCGGTCAAGAATGCCCAAGAATGTGGGGAGTGAAGGCTTGTCTTAGCCCTTGGCAGCAAGCCCCAAGGTCTGGCTACTCTTTTGATTATTTTCGTCTCTTTCTGGGTGTGAAATGGGAGGGACCTCAGTAGAAGTCTTCAAGGGGCCTTTGGGGTCATTCTCCCATTGTCCTCACTCTGTTCTAATCTTATCAAATGATTGCTTGGCCATGCCTACATTTTTCTCTCATGAAAATGCTTTTAATTCTCCAGAGAGTCAAGGCTGAGAATCCTTCAGATCCCTAAATTCTGTTTTAATTGTAGATTCTACTTTAAAATCATGTCTTTCTACTCACTCTACTGTAGACAGTTAAGTTACACAGCATCCCGAGTGCTTTGTGACCAAACTGTTCCTCTTAAATCCTACTGTCTTCCATGAAGTTTTAGAGCACAGGCAATTCAGCCAAGTTGTCAACCACTTTATTACTAGGATGATCTTCCTCTAGTTTGTAACGCCACTTGTATAATCTATAAGAAAGTTTAGATGTTCTCTATAGTTCTAATCTGAGCCCTTACCTGAACCTTTTCCCTTTTCCTAGCCTGCACATGTAGATTCGTGTAGCCTCTCTGCTCTAGCAGAGAATTAGTTACAGCAATAGCTCCTCCTACCAAAACATTCTTGCTGCTTTGTGCTGCTCTAACCAGATTCTCTAACTTGGATAATGCATAATGAATGGAAGTTCATTTGGATCGTGGTTGTGGAGGGTGTGAAATCCAAGATGGGGCCTTCTGGCTGTTTGCTCTTCGATTGATGGCGGACGGAGGGCCAGAGAGTATGAGTGTGAGATGCGGAATTTATCTTTTTATAATGACTCCATCCTATCTTACGGAATCCATTCCCATGGCAAAAGCATGAATCTACTCATGGGGCAGAACTTTCTGCCCAAAGTACTGAGAATTGAATGCTAGGCACGTTTTCTACTATTGAGCCCTACATGCTTCTTAAAGGTCCCATCTCCCAATACCACCACATTCAGGATCAAGTTTGCTATGCATGAACTTTAGGACTCACATTTAAACCATATGAGGCATCCTAATGCAGAAAAACCTGGGCAGAGTGGTGTGTGTGTGTGTGTGTGTGTGTGTGTGTGTTTGTGTGTGTGTGTGTAAGTATATGCTGTAGAAAGGAACTGTGCTCTGTTTGTGTGCTTGGGAGACAGGTACACAATGTGTCTTAGTTTCTTTTCTAGTTGACATGACAAAATACCTGACACAAGCAATTAAAGGAAGGATGGAAGGCGGAAAGGGAGAAAGGGTTTGTTTGGGCTCACAGTTTGAGGGTACAGTCCATCATGGTGGGTAAGTCGAGGCAGCCAAGGTGAGAGGTGGCTGGTCACACTGCATTCAAACTAGGGGAGCAGAGAGCCATCAGTGACTGGTGCCCTGTCACTTGGGCACAGTCTTGACTCCAGCCAGCCTCTAGAACTGTGATGCCTCTGGAACGGATCCTCCTACCCCAATTAAACCTCATCTGACAGATCACTCAGACATGCCCTAGATGATTCTAGATCCTGACAGTTTGACAGTGGCAATCATCATGGGTGCATCTGACATACCTGTAGGATATGTAGGGTATCTGTAGGATATGACATATTTGTAGGTTCCTGGCTACTCAATGTCAACCAACATCAGCGGCCACAAGCATGGCTGTTGAGGTGGAGTGTTCTAAACTCGAGTGAGGCTTTTCTCAGGAAGAGGTGGAGCTGGGAGTAAGGAAGTCGCATGCTGAGGCTCGGTATGTGGAGGAAAATCTGAGGCAAGGATAGCCTGAGGAGGGGATGAGGCAGACATAGACATTTACTTAAAGTGGACCTATTTATGAGTCACAGATAGAACTGGAAAGAAGTAGAAAGAGCAGAGAGGAGGGGGCGTTGGCTCTACCAGATTCTGGAATAGACGGGGATCCCTCATCTAGGTGGTAGAGTTTCAGAGAAAAATGATGGGTGATTCTGAAGGTGTTAGGAAGGGCAGGTAGCTTTGGGTTTTTTTTTTTTATTGTTGTTTTGTATTTTTTTTTTTTTTTTTTTTACCGAACTGAGAGCCAGTGGGGTAATGTTCCATGGCAGAGCACTTGTCTGGCATGCCAAAGGCTTGGGTTCAAGCCAAACAAACAAAAACCCTGAGGTACAGAAACACAAGGACTAAAGAGCATAGAACTAGTAAGAGTTTTAAGGGGCTTCTGCCTGACTCCTGCTCAGCCCTGGCAGGATATTGATTGAACTGGACTCCCTTTGGATAGCAGGCACTGGCTGGGTAACAGTTCTTACAGGTTTCCATGTCCCTTGTTCTGCTACTGTGAGAGTCATCTGGGTGAGCTCATCGGCTCACTGTAATCCAGGGACACCTTAGTTCATGGCAGAATACCAAGGGCACAGATAGCTTTCCTGCTGTGGGCTAGCTTTGCTTAGCAGGTTGGGTGAGTGGTTCTGCTTGACACTTGGTTTGGAGGAGAGGTTGCTGAGCCTTGGACCTGGATAGATCAACTGCAGGATTCCCCTTAACAAATTGTCCTGTAGCAGCCAGTCTAAGAAGCTCTGTGCCCCTGAGATACCCAGGGACATAAAGCAATCTTCTGGGCTAGGCCCATCAAGGAAAGGAAGCAGCATGTTTAGGTTCCTGGTTGGGCACCTTGGAGCAAACCCTAAGACTAGGCAGCCTGCCTTAGAACCATCCTGGTTCAGATTTGGGACATAGATGTGCCAGTGGAGACCTGCATTGGGAAAGAAGCCAAAGAAGGAGTAGCTCTTTGTTGCCTGGGTCTGCTCCAGGCTAGTTAGGTATGACTGCCAAAGTCTCTTCCCTAAAGGTCAAGGCTGAGTTTGGCTTGTAGTCATCTGTCATTTACTCTGGAACCTATCTCTGTAGACTGCATTTTGGCTACATGCTAGAGTCATAGAGGAGGTAGGTTTTGTTGTTTGTTAGTTTTCCATTTTGCTACTGATGCCTGGCCTCTAATGTAATCAAAATCATGGAGAACCAGACCTAGACATCTGGATATGTCTGTGCCTCACCTCCCACCTCCAGGTCACTGCATTGGAAAGGCCCCCTTAGGAAAGATCTGGAGGAAGGAGGGTGGGAGAGGAGGCAGTTAATGAACAATTCTGGCATAGAGTTTTGTAACTCAAAGTGTGGTCATAGCAGGGCCCAAAGGAGCCAGTAAGATTATAGGTCCTCAGGCAGGCCTCATCCACCTCCTGAAATCAAATGTGTTCATCAAAGGTTAAGTAAGTAGCTTTGGAGGCTATCTATGTAATCTGGTGATTTTCCACTATGACTTAATGTTAGAATCACCTGTCGCATGTACACAAATTCCAGGGCCGGGCTAGAGAATGAACCAGAATTTCTTTGTATGGCACCCAGACAGATAGTAAAAGTTTTAGGTGATTTTATTTTTACATTTATTTATTTTGTAAAATAATTAAATGTTGGGGTCAGGGACAGCTTGTGTTTGAAGGTTGGAAATAACTGGAGGGATTTGGTTCTTTCTTCTTGCCATGTGCATTGAACACAGGTCATCAGGCTTGGCCTCAAGCACTTTTGCCTGTGGAAACATCTTGTTGCCTCTACAATCCATTCCCCCCCCCCCCCCCAATTCAGCTATCATCGAGAACATCTGGATCATTTGAACATGACCCTGTATTCTGGATCATGTTCAAATCTACATTCTGATTTTGTAGATATGCAGGAGGCCTAAGGTTCTGCTTTGCTAATAAGGGTGCCCATGCTGCTCAGCTTACAAATGTATTTTGAGCAGCAGGGATCTAGCTATTGATTTACTTTCTATGTTGACAGCTGAAGAAAATGAAAGCCAGAGAAGGGCATATGATGTTCCTTGGTCACCTAACATGCCATTCACTTTATGCTTTAAGTTTTTAACTTTTGGTGGGGAGCAGAGTTGAGGTTTATTAAAGACATTTTAAGATGATTTTAAGCATGAAGGCTAAGAGACGTGCCTAGAAAGAGAGATATGCCCCAGAGCATTGATGTGAGCTTCTCAAAGGAGACTCATCCATTTAATGCTTTTAATTAAATAAGTAACTAATTAATTTTTGAGACAGGGTCTCACTATGTCACACATGAGAGACAGCCATGCAGGAGAAGAGGCCATGTGATGAGGAATGATTTGCTGGCTGCTGTGGGTAGCAAGGGAAGAAATGCTCACTTTTAGGAGAGCCGTCAGGGATTATTAAGGGTGACTTTAGCTGGAAATTTAGGATTGTAAATCTCTCTTTTGGCTGAGTGAGTGTGGTGGCACCTGCCTGTAATCTCAGCATGCAGAAAGAGGAAGAACTCAAGTTTGAGGGTAGCTTGAGCTACATAGTAGGCTAGCCTGGGCTATAGACTCTCTCTCACTTGCTCTCTCTCATCCTCACACACACACTCTTAAGGAAGGAAAGAAGGGGGGGGGAGAAAGAACAAAATAAAACAAAACCTAGTCTCTTTTTTAATGGGGAGACCATCCTCAGCCCCAGGATTTTTCAGGTAGCTGCTCAGGAAGCCTATGAGGCACAAGAAAGTGTCTGGGTCTTTCCCTACATGGAGTTGGGGTTTTTTGGTTGTTGTTTTAGGTTTTCTTGTTAATTTGTTTGTTTTGCTTTTGCTCATGGTTTTGAACTCATAGTGGCACCTGGGATACAGCCCCACTTGGGATCACAGCCATGACTCCATAATAGGTTTACATTCAGAATCATAGCATGATTGTGATAGACAACACTTCCTCCAGATGTTGATCCTGCTTCCAAGAAATAATATAAGATGTTTTACTTGCCCTCAGGAGAGTACAAATTAGTGCTTCCTTGTATGGGCTGTCCTGAGTCAACTTGCTCTGTATGGGAAACCTACCCAACCTGATGAAGGCCCATGTCTGTGGATGCGTGTGTTCAGTGCATGGTGGCTCTGTGGTTTTTCTGTTCCTGACAGAAACGTGATGGAAGGAACATAGGCTGGACAAAGCTGGCACTTGGCCTCTACACATCTTCCTGTGGCTATGAAGCCACACGTATTTCTTAGTAGTTTCTAGAGGAGTTGGCCCATAGAGCAACTTACTGCTTTCTGGCTTCTCCCTGTTACCTCCCTGGCCTCTGTCCACTGGCATGAGTCCTGTCAAGCCATACCCTCAGGGCTGCCAGAGCCTGTCCCCAGCTGAACCAGCCTTTCCTCCTGATTTTACCATGCATCTTAGGAGCAAGGCCTGGGTACTGTCAGTGACTAGAAGGGCTGAAAACGGGGCTTCTTGAGGACCTTCATGGTATGTATCAAGTTCTGGCATGATTAACTTTTTTTGTGTGTCAGAAATGGTGGATGCACCCACTTGTCCGCCAAACTGATTCTTCCTGAGTGCTGGAGAATGGCATTAGAAACTGGTGTCAGCAAGTCTGGTGTGGAAAATGAAAGAGGGCTGGGACCCTCAGTTCCCCTTCCTGTAGCAGGGCTCCATATAGATTCCTCACACTGCCTTATGAGAGCTCAGGGGGAAGATCACCTGGGGTTGGCTGTCCCACAGAGTGTCTTTATGCTTCCTAGAGGAGGATGGGGCAGGCTAGGGGTGAGATCTGCTCTGGTGTCTAGGTAGGCACACAGGCAGAGCCGAGACTGACACCTGGGACTCCTGCCTCCTAGGTGGCCCGAGGCAGCCAGGATGACACTTCTTCCCAGGAACCCTGCTATCTGCTGAGAAACATGACCAGCAAATCCCGTGAGTGTTGTCCAGGGACTCCCCAATGGTGGAGGGTTCAGCAGCCATCAGCAGCAGCATCTTGGGACCCCCCCCACCCCCAGAGGTAGAAGAGGGGTCACATTGGGAGCCAGGCATACTCATGCTGACAGCAGAAATACTTGGGTCCCATCCCCTGGCTAGGGAAAGGAAAGCGCCAGGGGACTGGGTCTGCTGTGCTGGGCCTGGAAGGGCCCAGGATCATCAAAGGAGAAGGCGGTCTGGGGCTGCACCTGCTTGTCTCTGCCTCCAGCTCTTCTGTGCTTGTACCTTGCAGGCTGGAAGTTCCTGGCCATGCTGGCTCTAGTCCTTGTTGTCATCATGGTGTGGTATTCCATCTCCCGAGAAGATCGGTATTTTGAACTGTGAGTACGTTTTCTGTGTCCTTCCATTGTTTCTTGCCTGAGCCGGACTGAAAGGCACAGTGCCTAGCCAGGCAGGAAGATTTTGAGACCCTTGGCCTGAGGAGAGCCTCTTCAGCGGCTAGCCCAGAGTCCTTTCATGAGGGTAGGATGGGGTGGGGGTAGTTTGTTGGGGTGGGGATCCAGAGAGCTTCTGTGATCTCCCACAGGGGAAATATTAAGAGCGGAAAGATATGGACCCTCAATGGTTTGGGCTCAGAGTGGAACTTGGGTTGAGGAGATACTGTGTTTAAGTCCTTTTCTAGAACTGTGGGTACTCTACAGGGAGGTGGGCCCTGCCTGGGATGCTGGCCTCAGAGCCTCAGTCCCACTGGGCCTTCTGACTCTTTTCTCTCTCTCTCCAGCTTTTATTTTCCCATCTCAGAGAAGAAAGAACCCTGCTTCCAGGGTGAGGCAGAGAGGCAGGCCTCTAAGATTTTTGGCAAGTAAGCACCTGAGGATGGCACAGGGCACGGGGAGCTCAGGATTGAGGTTTTCTGCCTCAGTGCTAACGGGCTGGAGGGTAGACAAAGCTGGAAGCAGGATATAATATATAATATAGTTAGAGGCCTTGTTTGGTCAGATCAATCTCTTTCTTATCCCTTTCCTGTATAGCCATTCTCGAGAACAGCCCATCTTCCTGCAACTTAAGGATTATTTCTGGGTAAAGACACCATCTGCCTATGAGTTGCCTTTTGGGACCAAAGGAAGTGGTAAGTTATTGCTCAGCTCATTGGGCTAGCAGCTCATTGCTTATGAGCTGCTGTATGGGATTAAAGGATGTGGTTAACTTATGCTTAGTGAGTTGTTCTACCCAAGCAAGTGGAAAGTTCATGCCCTGTTTGTGTGTGCCTTGTTGTTGGAAGTTGCTATCCACTGGCTCCATGAGTTCTTTTACCCAGGCCCGGGTACCTGTGTCAGGGAGGGAAAATTTGAGGAGTGGAATGGGAACATCCTTTAGAATGCTGATGACCATAGTCTTCATTCATTCTGTTCCTTCTATTCCTTCTCTTCTAGAAGACCTTCTTCTCCGGGTGTTGGCCATCACTAGCTATTCTATACCAGAAAGCATACAGAGGTAAGAAGGTATTCTTCTCATTGCAGTCTGGGCACCTTCACATTTCCCTGCACTAGTATGGAATCATCCTGGTCTAGTGCCATGTCAGCCAGCCTCTGGTTATTGGTTCACTGTGGCCTATCTGACCCTCCCTAGCCTGCCCTTCTTCAGGAACTGTTGGTACCCTAAAACCACAGCAACCTAACATGAGCATCTAGATGTAGGCAAAGCTGCTGAAAGTATTGCCATGGCAACAGACAGACCTGGGCAACAGGCAAGGGAACCGTGTCCTAGGGTTTCTCTTTCCCTCCCTTCCCCTATTCTTTCTATTCTTTCATTTCATTTTTTTTTTCTTCCTTTTGAGACAGGGTTTCTTTCTATAGCCCAGGCTGGATTTGAACTCCAGACTTTTCTTCTGGCACGGTACAGGTGTGTGCCACCTTGCACAGTTCTTTTGCAGGGGTTCCTTGTAGTACTCTGTGTTCCTTCCCAGCTCTCATTATCTCTTTGCTGTGCTTGGCTTGTTTGTATTTCATTTTGAGGCCCAAGACATCAAGGTCAGTAGGACCCTTAGCAGGGCCATTTTGCATGCCTGATCCACACAGATCAGGGGCTGAAGAGAACCTGGAAATGATCCAATTGATAGCCCGCAGGCAGATTTAGATTAGAGAGAGTTCAGCAGGGCAGGGCTTACTTCCAGGTTTGACTACTCACTCCTCTTCCCATGGCAGCCTCGAGTGTCGGCGCTGTGTTGTAGTGGGGAATGGGCACCGGTTGCGGAACAGCTCACTGGGAGGTGTCATCAACAAGTATGATGTGGTCATCAGGTGTGTGGTCCATCCTTCCTGCTTCTTTTTGAGTCCTGGATGTCCCAAACAGGGGGCTGTCAAAACGCCTGGCATCTGTAGTAATGGATATTCTTTCCCTGGCCCAGATTGAACAATGCTCCTGTGTTTGGCTATGAGGGAGATGTGGGCTCCAAGACCACCATACGTCTCTTCTACCCTGAGTCAGCCCACTTTGATCCCAAAATACAAAACAACCCAGACACACTCTTAGTCCTGGTAGCTTTCAAGGCGATGGACTTCCACTGGATTGAAACCATCTTGAGTGATAAGAAGCGGGTAAGTTGAGACAGGTGGGAGAAAGAGATATGGTGATGGGGATGCCAGCCCAGTCATGTCCTACACAGTGTCTTGTGATGCTATTAGAGGGTTGGTGAAGGTACAGAGTGAACCAGGCTTTTCACAGCCAGAGCCTTAGGCTTCTTGCCAAGGGCATTGTTTTATAGAGCTGCTGATAAGCTGCCCCGCATGATAGCTCAAGAGCCTGTAGGAGCTGGGGCGGCAGCCAGAGGCCCTCTGGGCTAGAGGGTTGCCAGGAATAGGAGCACTGTCAATATGTATTTGGGAACAGAGAAGCTGTCCCACCATTACCTTGGAACAGGGAGCATTTTGTGCCTTTCCTGATAGTCCCCACAAAGAGTCTGCTCCCTCACAGGTTGAAGGCTGAACTGTCTGATCTGGTATTTTTTGCCCAGTAAGTAGACAGCCTAAGGCTCAAGTCCCTTCTTGTCTGCATGTCTCTGAATCAGGTATTAGTCAGGCCCCACACTCTCCATATGTTATCACCTTTCCTTTCTGATAAGGGGCCCCTTTTGACCTTTCCTTTAGTCTCATCTCTGGCACAACTCTTACCTCAATTCTGAGGTATCTGAACTCCTGAGGTATCTCTCTTGACTGGGATCCCATCCTCTACTTGAAGACTACTAACTGGGTTAGAGTTGAGAAATAGGTCTTCACTTATTTTCATCTCTCCCTTCTAACCCTACCCCTATAGGTGCGAAAAGGTTTCTGGAAACAGCCTCCCCTCATCTGGGACGTCAACCCCAAACAGATCCGGATTCTTAACCCCTTCTTTATGGAGATTGCAGCTGACAAGCTCCTGAGCCTGCCCATACAACAGTCACGAAAGATCAAGCAGGTGATGACAAGCTACTGATGACAAGCTGTGACAGGGAGACCAAGCTTCGGGGAGGTTGGGATAATGGGTGGAAAGTGAGGAGGGAAGAATGATAATGGGCACAGCTTGCACTTGACCTTTGAAGAAAGGATTTTTAGCATGATGCCTTGATGGACAGTGTGTACTTTGGAGAACTGAGGTATCCTGAAAGTGGAGTGTGCAAAAGGTCTAGATGAGGCTTGGGTGCTGGACTTTAAGATGCTTTTGGCAGGTTCTGCTCAGAATCAGAAAGCTGGGAGCTGCTGGCACTCTCACTGGCCCTTATCTTTGGAAAGCGTTACTGTTAGACTTTTAGCCCACAGTCTTATATTGGAACATACTGAACTGATGGAGTGAATGGAGACTAAGCTTCAACAGTCTGTATTGCATGCCATGGGTACGGTGAACCAGTTTAGGGAGCTATGAGTTATAGCTTTGATTTCAGCACCCTGTGTCCTGGTAGTCTTCAGCTGGCAAGGTTTACCCCATAAGGTAGCTTTGCAAACAATCTTTCCATGTGCCTTAGACTCTGGTGGGGATAGGTGAGGCAGCAGAAGGAGGTCAGCAGCAGGTATTGGTAGGGCTCTTGGCTGTGCCATTTCCTTCTTTCCTTCTTTCCTTCCTTCCTTCCTTCCTTCCTTCCTGCCTTCCCGCCTTCCCGCCTGCCTTCCCGCCCTCCCGCCTTCCTTGGGTATATAATGTTCTGCCTGCATGTACACCTGCATGCCAGAAGAGGGCACCAGATCTCACTATAAATGGTTGTGCGCCACCATGTGGTTGCTGGGAATTGAACTCAGGACCTCTGGAAGAGCAGTCAGTGTTCTTTACCTTTGAGCCATCTCTTCAGCCCCCAGCTCTGACACTTTCTATGGTTCTCAGGCAGGTCTAGCCCTGGGAGACTTCAATTGCTTATCGGAATGGTGGGGATAATAGTTGTGCCGACCTCTTAAGGCTATGGTAAGACTTAAAATGATCGCAATGTAAAATGCCGGTCATTGAGCCTGGAACACAGCAGCTGCCCCATCAGTGTTTGCCCTCTGCTGTTTGTTAGTTTGCTTGAGAAAGGTTGGCCTCAAACTGATGGCAATCCTCTCAAGGACTGGGGTTACAAGTATGAGCCACTAGACCCAGTTAATATTAGCCAGATTTTAAACCAGTATGTATATTCTTGACTATCTATCTAGGCACCAAATGCGTGCAGTGTGACTGCCCCCATGGTGAGCCTGAGCTTGTGTGCTTAGACAATAAGCTGTGCCCCTGCTCTAAAGAGACGCTGTGTAGCAGAGGAAGCTGCAGGACGCACTGTGGAGTAACAACATCTCACACTGGAGTTGTTAAAGGGCAGCGGAAACACAGAGGGGGGAATGCATCTGCTGAGCTGTCTCTCAGGAACTCTACAGTTGAAGTGGTACCATCACTGATCCTGAGGGGATCATGGTATATATTAGGCCTGAAGTGGCAGGAAGCAGTCCATTTGGTGTGGATGTACAACCCTGCCAATAACAAGTCGTCCTAGTTCAAGTGGAGTTAAAGGAAGAGAGGGGGATTTCTTTTAAGATAGTGTCTTACTGTGTAGACCAGGCTGGCCTGGAACTCACTGAGATCTGCTTGCCTCTGCCTCTTGAGTGCTGTGTGGTTAAAGGTGTACACCATGGATATGGGTGTGATAGAGTGAAGGCTCTAGAGGGAAGAGAAGGTGAATCCAGCTCCTGGCAGTAGGAAGGAAAAAGAAAGGACTCTATAGACTTGATATTGCACTAGTTTTTCATTGCTCCACAATTACAGTCAGCTTAGTGGCCTTAAAAACATCCTAGCATTGGCTCATGGCCTTATAGGTTCTTTGTAGTATCAGAGGTTGATCATAAAAACCGAGTTCCTATCTGGAGGCTTTGTGGGAAATTTTTCTTTCAGACTTGTTTTAGGTGAAAGAATTGGGTTTCTATGGTTCTAGTGTTAGGGTTCCCCCATTCTCTCAGGCTGTGGCCTGAGTGAAGAGGTACCCTCAGGTCTTGGAGGCTGCTCGCATTCCTTCCCCTGTAGCTCCCTCCATCTTCAGGCCACTTACAGCTGAAATCTGACTGACTTCATCTCTGATGTCAGCATCCAGATTTAGATGGTTTAGGTAATTAGGTCAGTTTGCTAGGGTGGTTTCCCCTCATAAGAACCATGTGAAATAATGAACTGTTATTTAAACATCCTATTTGCATATTTCCCATACTTGCGAGAGAAAGCAATTATGAAAGAGAAGGGGGGAGGGGGAAAGTTGCTGTTTCAGTCAGGGTTACTATTGCTGTGATGAAGCACATGACCGAAAGCAAGCTGGGGAGGAGTGGGTTTATTTTGCTTACACTTCCATATCAGAGCTTATTATTGAAGGAAGTGGGAGTAGGAACTCAAGCAGGACAGGAAGATGGAGGCAGGAGCTGGGGGAATGCTGCTTACTGGCTTGCTCCTTATGTTTGCTCAGCCTGTTGTTTATAGACGCCAGGACCACCAACTCAGGAGTGGTACTACCCACAATAGTCTGGGCCCTCCCACATCAATCACTAATTAAGAAAATGCCCTACAGGCTTGCCTATAGCAGCATAATATCGGGGCAGGTTCTCAATTGATGTTCCTTCCTCTAAGTTGACTCTAGGTTGTGTCAAGTTGACTTAAAAAAAAAAAAAACTAGCCATGGTGGCACACATTTTTAGTCTCAGCACTTGGGAGGCAAGGCGGATCTCTGAGTTTGAGGGCAGCCTAGGCTACACAGAGAAGCCCTGTCTTGGAAACAAACAAATAAAACCAAAAACCTAGCTGTCATGAGTTCTCCTACAGTTCCCTCTCCTGCCACCTGTCTATTGAGGGTAAGACTGGGAGGTTTATGAATAATTCTAGGTTCCCCTGGTTTCCTGCTTGGATGAATGGTCAGTTTCAATGTATTTGTTTAGTACAGAGAATGCCAGGTGGAGGGCATTGTGATGACTGTAAGGGGCAGAACCGGCGAGGAGGTGATGGCCATGTGACTCTGCAGGCCTCCCATCTGGATGAGAGAGTGCAGGGTGGTTAAAGTGCCCGGAGTGGCCAAGTGTAGAAGTTGATGCCTGTAATCCCAGCACTCTAGAGGAAGAGGCAGGATTTCAAAGTTAGCCTCATCTACTTAGTAAGTTCAAAGCCAGCTAGAGCTACATGTGATCCTGTCTTAAAGACAGAAGGTAGCAATGGTGACAAAGAAGGCTTACCAAGAAGCCGTGCAGAGAAAGAGACAATTGAAAGGCGTGCTGGGAGAAAATTGGCCTTTAAGAGGCCTTATGGAGGCCAGGAAGTGACTCTCAGGGTGAGTGGGCAAATGAAATGTTGTAGAAAGCTGACTCTTGGAGCAAAGCAGGGCGAGCTTTCTGAAGTTTGAATATTGGGCTGAGCATCGCTGTGAACGGGAGGAATGGGATCCTTACAGTAGCCCATAAGGTGGGCAGGCAAAGTATCATCGACCCTGCTGTACAGAAGAGGTGTATCACACAGCCACGAGTGTTGAACCATCAGGCCCGAGGATGAGGCAGATCCCTCTCATCGTCTTTGCACAAGTTATTTATGTTTGTGAGCTCTAGTGTTCTCACTTGGAAAATGTGGCTGATAACAGTCTCTGTACATATGTGTTTGGAGGGGGCTGAATGAGATGGTGTATTATGCTGTGCTCATATGCAGTACGATGCCTAACCCATCGTAAGTACTAAAGCAACAGGACACGGATGCTCTGGCCTCCAGAGGCTCCTGTATGTGCAGGGTGCATATAATGCAAGCAGACACATACACATAAAAATAATAAATGGTTAAAATTCTAAATTTAAAATCAGGGCGAGGGGGTGTGGACCAGGGGTAGGACACTTGCCAAGAATATACGAGGCCCAGGTTCTGTCTCCTGTACCACAGAGAGCTTAGACATTCCTAGAGTAACAAATCTACTTCCTCATCTGCCTTAGCTCCATTCAGGTGCTTAGGTGGTTAGCTGTTGCTTTATTGTACAGCTAAGGTAAAGGATGTCTCCATGGCAGAACACTGACCCTTGGTGTGTGAGAGGTGGATGGTGGAGGAGGAGGGGTTCTGGCTCCTTCAAACGTCCTCCTTATTCTGTCCCTCAGAAGCCAACCACGGGTCTGCTAGCCATCACGTTGGCCCTTCACCTCTGCGATTTAGTGCATATCGCCGGCTTCGGCTACCCAGATGCCTACAACAAGAAGCAGACCATCCACTACTATGAGCAGATCACGCTGAAGTCGATGGCAGTAAGTGGCCCCGATGGGAGCCCAGTGAGCCTGGTGGGCTAGGACGACACAGCTAGAGGGATGTTGGGTGAGGGGGAGGCACAGGGGCACAGAGTGGTTCTGGATGAGCTCATTCCTTGTCAGTGCTGGCACCTGGGCATCTGGGCACCTCAGCCGACATCCTGTACATTTGCTGAGTGACTTCTGGCTCCTTTCTGAGAACCCACATAAGGAAGAGAACTCCTAAGAAGAGTGGGGCCAGGGAGAATGGGAGGGAGACCCTTCTAAAGGCCGAGAGCTGCTGGGGGGGTGGGGACCCTCATTTACTTCCTTGGCTGTCTCCACAGGGGTCAGGCCACAATGTCTCTCAAGAGGCCCTAGCCATCAAGCGGATGCTAGAGATGGGAGCGGTCAAGAATCTTACGTACTTCTGACTTGGATGAGAGCTGAACACTTCGCTTCCCTGTTTGCCACCTGAGTGGTGTGACTTTGGGGTGCCTGGTGCCAGTAAAACCCCATTGAACTCACCCTCAGTGGGGAGGCTGTTCTGGGACTGGCGAGGTCTCAGGAGAGGCTATGCCCCTGGCTGCTTTGGTGAAGTCTAAATCCAGACAGGGTGGATACACGGAGGCTATAGGAGCCTGGCCACGGCAGGGGAAGGGGGCTTGCTGCTATGGCATCTCCTTTCTGCCAGCACAAAGAGGGTTTTTTGTTTTGTTTTGTTCTTGTTTTGGGTTGTTTTTTTTTTTTTTTTTTTTACAAATTTTTGTTAGTTAGTTTTTTTTGTTTTGTTTTGTTTTGTTTTTTGAGACAGAGTCTGACTGTATAGCCCTGGCTTATCTGGAACTCACTATGTAGACCAGGCTGGCCTTGAACTCACAGAGATCCAACTGCCTCTTCCTCCCAAGTGCTGGGATTAAAGGCATGTACTATGCCCAGCCTCAGCACCAAGAGATTATTTAACATGATATTTAATTGAGGGGTAGTAAAATGCAACGGGCTGGTCCCATGGCATTCACAAAAGGGGCACAACACAGTGTTCTGCCCACTTTTTAATAAAATTTACATTTGTTTGGCCTGTTATGGCCTAATCCTAGAGCTGTCCTCCCAGGAGGATGGAGGCATCAGGAGTGGGGGGTGTCCCCCAGAGAGGGGTTGCTGTCTCCCAGCAGGCATGGGAAGAGCATTGACAAGGGGGTCCACCCAGAAGGGGCCTCACCTGGAAAAGAGGTCGCAAAAGACAATTAAAATATTTTTTTTCCTAAAGCGGAAGCACTTGTGGAGCTCTTTGTCCTTTCAGGTTGGGGAGAGCGTTGGTGGGGGGTGTGATAGTACGCAGGCCTGAGATTGCAGCAGGACACAGCCATTTTGGTGGAGAATTTTTGAGATGTGCCCAGGCAAGCATTACCACCCTGGCACAGCGTATGAGCAATTAGAGCCCAGACCAGCCCTGTCTTCAGACACCCAGCCTGGCATCTTGCATCCCAAGGAACTAAGGAAGGGAGGAGAGGTGAAGGGTGCCCTGCGGAAGTGGGGGCTTCTTTTCCCATCATCCTTTCTCTCCCTCCTTGTTCTTCAGTTACCCAGCCCTTAGGCTGGGAATTGCATGTTTTAAGGGGTCAGAGAGAGAAAGCTGTTTCCCTTCTCAGATTAAGTGGGAATCATAAAATAGAGCTGGTGGAAGGCCCCGTGGGTGCAGCAGTATAGGTTGCCAGCAGTGCAGTGGGCAGGACTAGAGGACAGTACTGGAGGAATTGGCAAGTCCTGTCAGCCAGTGGTCCAGAGAATGAGACTGTTTCTTTCCCAGGTCCATTGAAACTCCACAGTCCTGCCATTTGCTTGGCTCTCTGGCTCTTATTCTCCATCTTCTAGGCCTTGCTCTCCTGCCAACTAGGCCTACTGCCACCCCCACAGCTGTTCCTTTACATCTGGAGCCAGGAGGGAGTATTGGAACTAGGGGACTGGAACTCACAGCTGTGTTCCTGGCTTTCTCAGAAAGAGCTGCAATCTTGAGGTTTTGAGACAAGCCAGGCTGGGATGGGATAGATGCATGCAGAAGGGCAGTAGATTGGGAGGGACTGAAGAGGATGACACCACATCCTGGACACCACTAGACCACCACAGGATGACACAGTACAGAGAACAGCCAGCCTCATCTGACAGAACACTCCCGAGGAACAGTTCAAGTTGTGTGTGGCCTCAGGGGATTCTGAAAGGCAGTAGGACCACACTGTCTGAAGCCCCTCATTTCTCTACCCACTGGGTCAAGCTGGCTTATGGGCTTTGTCTTGGGAATAGACTTTGTAAGGGTTTGTGAGTGCCCCTAGACATCTATGCTTTGCTTATCTAAAAGGGAGTGTCCGTTTCCCTGTCCAAGGCTTTTTAAAGTGGCTGTCTGCACACACGATCCAGCTGCCTTGGACTGAGGCCACTGCCTGATACTGAACGTGCCTAAACTGGAGCCAGAAGCCAGCACTGCTGGGTCACACTGCCCCGCCTAACGCCACAAGTTCTCGTAGATGGGGGAGTTTGTAATCTTAGGCTGACACTTACACCCTCACCATCACATACATAGCAAAGTGTGTATCTGGGCATCGATCCACCCAGACCATTCTTTGCTGGGGTGGAGTGGGAATGGGCCTAGCTCTCTCCAAACTGTTTGCAAGCTGAGGCAATACCCTGCATGGGTCAAGGCTGAGAGTGGAGCTTTGATGTGGAGTTGTTGGATGGGGTTCTTCAGTGTTCTGGGAAAGAAGCTTTCAGCCCGACTTATGTGAATAGACTGTCTGCCAGCTTGCCTGGTACGGATTAAACCATGCCCTGAAAAGGCTGGAGGGGAAAGAAGAAATAATGGGGGACGAAACGAAGTTTACACCAGGTGGGGCCGGGTAACTCGTGACAGTTCACTCTCTGCTTCTTAAAGTCAGAAGATGCACCCACTTAGTTCAGTTGCCTGGGGTGACTGAGAAATGAAGATTGCTGAGCACATGCTGCTGGGTGTGGGGCTCGGGAAGCAAACTCGAGCAAGCATCCAGACCCACTGCTCTAAGTCTAGACTCTAGTCTAGGAGGATCTGTGGACCTCTCTTCAGCCCTCCCAGCCAGGTTTGCAGTAAAGTCCATCCTAATCCCCGGTGTCCTTGAACGGTGTTAAATTAGGCCCTCACGCAGGTTCCGCCCTGGGCGGAGGGGGTGTGGTGGGGGAGCAGCAGGCTTTGACTGCGCTGAGTCTGTCTTTTAACCCTTGTCAGTGGCTGGGCGGGTCCTCCGGCAGTTTCCCCTGCTTACAGCCTCTGATGAGTTAGCGGGCCTCCACCCAAGCACATTTTGGCTTTAGCTCTGGACCCTGGGGTCTCAGCGGGGAGGAGTAGAGTCCGGGAATAATTGCTCAGGAGCCAAAGACGTCTTCACCACTGCGTTAGAGTCTATAAAGGAAGACCAGGGAGGCTCGCTCAGCTTGAGACCATCATCCTGAGCGGCACAGAGTATAGGTTTTTCTTCTAACACATTTAAATGATGTCTTCATTTCAGATACTTCAAGGTGTGGCTTTTTAAAAAAAATGTTTTATTTTAAAATTATGTGTCTGAATGGTATATACACGTGAGGTATATACCATTGGATATATGGTTGGATCTCCCCGGAGCTGAAGTTACAGGCGGCTTTGAGCTGCCCATCTTGGATCCTGGGAACCGAATTCTCCTAGTCTGGCCCTGCATGCTCTTAACCGCTGAGCCATCTTTTCAGCCCCTTCACTTGAGGTTTTGATTTACACTTACAGAGGACATAAGTATATATTCAATTGCTTTCCTCCTGAGACTGTCTAGCCTACAAAAAGTTTGAGCTTGGAAACAATACTGTCTGCGAGACAGTTAAGTGTAGTGTACACACATAAGAATCCGGCCCCTCCCTGCTGTGTCATTTAATTAGCCGAAGAAACCTCTGTTTCACCATCTAGAAAAATACCGATTGCCCATGACTGTCTAAAAAACGAAATCTTAAGGATCTAATGGGACCATGATTGTAACGACATTGTGTGGACTGTAAAGTGAGTTATAAATAACGGGACTGGAGAGCAGTCTTGCATAATGGAAAATGCTGGAGAGTATATGGAACTAGTGTGCGAGAGTTGTGGGACCAAATGCTTGCCCCAGTACTGAATTAACCCACTTGGGAGAAACATCTGTCTTGAATCACACCCACAAGCTTAGCAGAGGGCTATGGCAGTAAAATGAGGGAAATGAAGGTTTTGCATAATCAGCGAACTCAGTGCAAAGCCCTCTGTAGTGGTGGTTTTCACGTTACAGTCTGACACCTCTAGGGGTTCTTGGAAAAGTTTGGAAAGTGATGTCACCCATTTTAGTGGTATGTGGGATGTCACAGTAGCTTCCTAAACACAACTTCATAGTTGGTGTGTACTCCTCCAAGCCTTCCGATGTTTTGGTAACCTTAATTTTAGTTGCAGAGAATGATTTGGTAGCTCAGAATCACCGTGGCTCTGTACAGGCTGTAGTTCTAGGAAATTAGATCGGCCTTCCAACTAAAAAAGCAGGAGGTGTGTGCAGATGGCCCTCAACTAATAAGGATTCCGCTGTGAAATCAAGAGGCATTCAGTGGAATTTTGACCTCAGCTGATGGGTAGAACAATAACCCCTTGATGGTGGACAACAGCAGTGACCCACAGCACCTAACCAATCATGTGGTCATGGCTAGGTGTATTACTGCTTTTTTGTTGTTGTTTTGTTTTTGTTTTTCCTTGAGGCTTTTTTTCCTTGCAGTGTACCCTAAGCTAGCTCTGGTACTCACTCTGTAACCCAGGCTGATCTGGAGCTCATGGCAATCCTCCTGCCTCTTCAGTGCTAGGATTACAAATTGTGTGACGACACCAAGCCCAAATGCATATTTTTTACTTATAGAATTTATCATGAACAAAGAACTGTATCAGGATATAACCCCATTATAAATCAAGTAACGTGTGTGTGTGCGTGTGTGTTTCATCTACTTTTTTCCCCTATGCCTTCCTTTGTCAAGAACAAAAAGCAAAATGAAACAAAAACCTTGCTCAGTGTTAGGTGAAAAATAAAGTAGGTACAAATGGCTATCTGGTGCCTATTAGTATAGCAAAGTACATGCTGGCCTCCAGACGTTCACAGCCACCTGTGGCCCTTCTCAGCCCCTCTCACTCACTCCGTTCCCTCAGCTTCTCCTTCCTAGAGGATCCTGCCATATGGGCCCTGAGCCCTCTTAGTTCACGCTTTGCTCTTCCTCCCTTGGTCCTCCACTCTTTGTTCTCTCTCATCTTCCTCTCCTCTCTTTCTCTTTCCCCCTGATCCATTCTGCTGGTCTTGTTTAGTCTACTTTCTCTCCCTGCTCTCTGGCTGTACTGTGTATCTATCTACAATAAAAACCTTCTCCTCAACCATACCTTGGAGAGACCATGAACTCGTTTTATACAGTTAGGATCTTTGAATTTCTGTGACCAAGAAATAAGCTCCATATATAACAGTGTGCACACTTTTAATCCCAGCACTTTTGAGGCAGAGGTAGGAGGATCTCTCAGTTCAATACCAGCCTGGTCTACATAGCAGTTCCAGGATGGGGCAACAACAAAGAGAAGCCCTGTCTGAAAAACCAACCAAACCAAAAATAAATAAGGTAGAGTGGTAGGGGGGTATGTAGTATAGTTGGTTGTTTGCCTAGCACACAAAACACCCTGGCTTAGATTCTGAATACCACATAAATAGAATGTGGTCACCTACACCTACAATCCCAGTACTTGGTAAATGGTGGCATGGTAACCCAAAGTTTGAGGTCATCTTGGGGCAGATAGCTGGATTGAGACCAAGCCCAGGTTACATGAGACCCTGTTTCAAAAAGGAAGGGAAAGGGGGAAGCAAGGTTGAGACTCAATAGATGGCAAATTTGGGAGGAGCCCAGATGCCCTGGAAGCCTCTGCTTCCTCACTTAGAAAGACAGCAGGAAGAGCAGCTGAGCAAGTTAGAATGTTTGGCAGAGGGGTTAGGGAAACTTGAGCTCTGGGAAGCAGGCGTTATTGCTCGTTCATAGCAGATTCCTGGGGAGAGCGAAGAGTATAAAGCATACAGAAGCATGACTACCTCTACAGGGACAATGGGGCGGGGTAAAGACGGACAGAGAGAAAGAGAGGAGACCTGGGGACCAGCGTTGCAATGACCAAACTAGGCTATTCCAGATCCATCTATGATTCTGATATTTCTTTTTTTTTTTTTTTTTTTTTTTTTGCATCTACCATGAACTTGAACACTTGGCTTGTTTTAAAGTGAGGTTTTTCTCTTTGTCAAGCATCTGCCTGAGGAAGTGAATCTCAGGAGTAAAAGTTGGAATTTGATAGGAAGTCCTGTGGGGCCTTTCTCTTGTTGGGTTGCTGTACTGAAATAGCCCCTCTGTGACAGGAGATGAGCCAGAGGAAGTTTGTAATTAAGTTATTTGCAAGTCCTGCTGTAGCTCTAACCTGTTCTCAACACTTTGTCTATATTTGCCCCCTTTCAAAATTTCTCCAAAGTTCAGTGCTCATTTAGTGAGAAGAATTCAATTTCTTATTGCCCGGGCAACAAAGCCCTGGTCCTTAGATTTCCATGCAGAAGGGATAAAGGTGGTATCTTTAATTTATTCCTCTTGATATCCTCTTGGCCTAATTATCAGTGACATTTGGGGGATGATCCCCTCCTAAATTCAGCTTTCTCTCTGGACTTATGTTTTCCTCTTGCATAACTGGGGATAGATTTCACAGGACTCACCTTCTCCTAACGAAGTTGTGCCTTCCAGACTTCATTTTCTAATCTTTTGGGGGCATTAATTCTTTAGATTCACGCCCTCCCCCCCCACCACTAGCACTGCCACAACAATTATAAAAAAATAAAATAAAATAAAAAGCATTCTTCGAATGTCCTCACTGCATTCCAAGATATTGCCAAAGGTCAAGAGGTTAAGGAGCAGCGGAAAGAGATGCTTGTGTTTGTTTGGTGTTTCCCAGTCAGGGAATTCAAGGGACCCTCTTGATCAGGGGTTCAGGATGCCCTTGCCCTGTGGGTGGCTTGACTGTCCTGAAGAGCACTGGGAACATGGACTGCCAGGCAGATATTGACAGAGGCATGCATACAGCCAGGACTAGCTAGAGGTGTGGCAGCCATATGCTAAGCATGGAGTTTAGTCCCACATGGCCTAAAGGGTACATGCTCTGTATATAAAATCAAAGACATACACCACAGCTCAAAGATGTATCCTGTGAATGATGTATGTTCACAAAAGGCTATTTACTTACTTGTTTCGTTGTTTGTTTTGAAGTTCTGAGGATCAGACCCAGGGCTTTGCACAAGCTAGGCAAGCTCCTTGCCACTGAGTTATACCCTCATCCTATACAGAAGGCCCTTCAAGAAAAGCTGCGGTAGGATTAAAGCTGCGGTGCTTGTGATGAAAGCTTTCAGTGCATGTTAAAGACTCAGAGTAGACATGAGGGGATGTGGCTCAAGGAAGAATAGCCATTATAGAGGAAAAGAACTGATGATTCAACAGCAAAGACCTCCTCATCCAGGAAAACAATCCTTATGTGCAGAAAGGACAACTTGGCATTTTCTCACCTTTCTCTGTTTATGACCTGGCTAGGGAGACTGTGCCACAGGACACTATGAAAAAGAAGCAGGGGAGACAGACTCTTTATCTGCAGAGAGCTGTTTATCAGCGACTGCCAGCGATTGCTGCAGGTTTTGATGCTAGGACTGCTGATGGCTGGTGTGTAGCTGCATCTTCTCAAACCAATCCAGGTAAGATGCTTTCAAAGCCAGGTGGTATGGTGGCTTTAGTTCCAACACTCTGAAGGCAGAGGCAGGGGGAATCTCTGAGTTCAACTCACTCTGGTCTACAGAGTGAGTTCCAGGACAGCCAAGGCTACACAGAGAAACCTTGTCTTGAAAAACAAACGACAACAACAACAAAAATGCTTTCAAAAGGCCTTTGTAAAATGAATGGGTTTTCCCCCCACCCCCAATAGGCAAACTTACTGGTCCTTTAAATAATTTATATTTGAATTAAGATTTTTTTTTTATTACTTAAAAATCTGTACAGTTAGTAAGAGTTTGAAAGCAGGGGTGTGACCAGTGGAAGAGTGCTTTCCTAGCATGTTCAATGCCAGAGGCTTGATCCATAATACTACAAAAGAAAAAAAATAATTAGAAGAAGTTTGTCTTATGGGGAAAGTTTGTAAAGAGAACTCTAAGGACAGCATTTCTACTCTTTTTTTCCTTTTTTTTTTTTTTTTTTTTTTACCCCTGATGGATACCATCACAAATCACACATTTCTGGGAAGTTCTAATCACACTGGTGGATGTGCACCCCCTGTTTCACTTCCTGCTCCATAATAGCAAATACCATATCCAGCATATTTTCTTTCCAGCCAGGAAGTGAGGGATGGATTTCCTGTTAACCCGTCTCAGTTCTGAGAAACCATTCAAGGACTACATCAGGTTTGTCTGCACCACTTTGTTGTTCTCATTTCCTTGACCTCAGCATTCCTGAAACTCAAAGGTGGCTTCTAGGCCTGTGCTTCACAATGACTTGTTTCAACAGGCTTCTCAGAAATAGATTTGGTGTGGCATTTTAGCTTCTTCATTGGAGAGCACTTCCTATTCTGTGGAAGTTGAGGGGTGGTGGAAATAACCCTGGCCTTTGCAGACTGATAGTGAGCCTGAGAATTAGAAACTGGGCTCCTGTCCAGTGACTGTGAGCCGACAATGAAGTCCCAGCTATCAGGAAACTGGATCCTGGCCTGCATAGGGGGAGGGATACACAGAATGGCTTTGTTTCTCGGGCAGTCTGTGGTCCTTCCAGGTCATCCGGGGACTTAAAGTGGAGGGTGAAGGCCTGCCTCCTTGATGGCTTGTGGCTTGTCCTTGTCCAGCCTGCTCTTGAGTAGCCCATGGTCTTTATTGCTAGGCACTGCCACCAGTGCTCTAGAGAGTGTGGCTTTGAGCTTGCACTGTGGCATAGAGATATAGTGTACTGGGAGTCATGTGTGTTGAAATCTTACACTTGTTTCCTATTATCTCCATGGTCTTGAGCAAGCGTTTTTGGCTTCTTTAAGCCTCATTTCTGCATATGTAAAACATGAGGATTCAGCTGGGAGGTGGTGGCACACAGATTTAATTCCAGCACACGGGAAGTAGAGGCAAGCTGATCTCTGTGAGTTCAAGGCCAGCCTGGTCTACAAATTGAGTTCCAAGGCAGCCAGTGCCACACAGAGAAACCCTGTCTTGATAACAAACAAACAGAAACAAACCAAAACCCCCAAACCAAAAGCCAAGTAAGGATGCTTTATCAAATTGAGAGAATTCAGTAAAATGCAAGCGTAGAGCGCTCATTATAATCATACAGGAAAACACTCGCTATAGGGGATTCAGAGCCCTCCCTTCTCTTTTCTATCTTTTCTTTCCCTCCACTCCTGTGAAAGTCAGCAAGGAGACAACTGAGTGGTGTGAACACATTTGGGCTCCTTTTCAATGCTCCAGATCCCCCATTCTCACCCCAAACCTGAAGTGGAGGGAGCTTCCCCTACAGAAGACTGTCCAGTTCACCATATGTTTTTCTGCCCATGCTGTACTCTCTCACAAACACTGTATGGCTGGCCTATTTCCTCTGCCACTGTTGCTGTGCTGGCGCATGGGCACCACACAGTCTGATCATAGTCACCTTGGTGCTGTCTCTTCATCCTTTATAACTGTCTACTCTGAGACAATTTTTTGAGGAAGTTTTGAAGCATTGGGAAATAGAATTGAAGCAGAAAGGTACTCTGAGTGGAGTAGCTATAAAGGCTAGGCATAAGGTCTAAGGTCAGGACCACCCAAGGAAACGGAGTATGGAGGAGGACACACAAACTTGATGATGAATCTCATGGTGGGTAAGGACCTCCAAAAAAAGGTTTCAGAAGAAGAATCAAAAGCTGGTGAGGACCTCCCATCCTTAGGAACAATTTGGGTTCTTCAGAGTTCCATTTGAACTCCATTCCCTATACTAGAAAAATTCATTTATCCATCCTGCCTGCTATGATGATATTTAGTTTTCTACTCAGACAGGTATACTGAGATTATTTTTTTTCTTTTTGAGTCCTATATTTGTGTTTTAGAGTGTTGGTGGTGATCTATAGTCTTTCAAGATGGCCTGTTTTTTGTATATGAAACGTAGGGAGACTCCCTTGCAGAATATTACTGAGATAAAAGACTAGAAGGATCTGGCCAGTGTCCAGATTCATGGTATTGACTTAGCTGTATTTGGTAAGAATTGAGTTTGGCGAGACTTGCTTGTTTGTTGTTTATCTATTTGTTTTGGCTGACTTCATCCACAAGCAGAGAGTTAACCTGTAGGTTCTATTGTGTTCACAACCAGCCCCAACAATGACCTTCCCTGCCTGGGAAAAACTGATGTGAAGAGTGGCAGCAAAACAGAACAGAACAAAACAAAACAACAACCAACCAAACAAAAATCCTGACGTCCCACAGGGGTCTTCCTGTGGCCATTCAGAGACAAAAGCATAGAACAGGTTTGTTGGGGGTAATGGCCCTAACGTTTATTCTTAGGTGCGGAGTGATGGGAGGGAGAGGTGCAGAAAAAAACTGTCCCTCTTGCACACAGAGTCCTGTCTCCTGCAGAAAGAATTGTGTCCATCAGCTGAAAAAAAGTCTGCCTCATCCTCCAGCCTACATTTCAGCCCCCTCAAAACCGCATCTTCCAGGAAGCACTCTGCAGTAACTGTCCAACAGACCCTGACCAGAGAAGTTCTTGTACTCCTTATGTTAGCTTGATTGTGCTGTGGGAAGGAGGGGAGAACACAAAGCAAGGGTGAGGGCGAGGGCTCCGAATTGCACAGCCTGGCACAGGGTGTATTGGGCAAGGTGTTCTCCAGGCATTCACATTCTCCTTCCTTCCCTTCCTCAACTCTGAGGACACTAGATTCTGATGGGCCAGTCCCACCACCAGGCCCAGAGGTATCAAATCCAAGAACAGAACTGCAAGAATATAGACACAAACACCAAACAAACTGGGGGTGGGCTCCCTGGCAGACGCTCGTTAGGTCAGGGCCATTTTTCTCAGCCCTCTGCCTCTGTGGTATGGGCTATACACAGTGGGGAAGCTGGGCGACTCTGGAGCAGCTCAGTGCTGGGAAAAAGTCCTCTGTTCCCCAAGGCTGTAAGGAACGCAGGCACCCGTGATGGCTTATGGGCAGCAAGAGGAGCTAGGAGAGTGGACGGCAGTTTCATAAAAGCAAAGTTCTAGCTGCCCATGGTGCCTGTGTGAGGACAAGGTGGTTAAAAGACCTTTAGGGAAGAGCAAGAGACAAAGGTATCCAGCCCTGAGCACTACGCACTCAGCCGCATCCACTTCATTTCCCATCTGGGAGCCAGATTTGTGCTTGATTAGAGCTTCGAAGGAAGGTGGTAACAGAGGTGCGCGGAGGCCACCCTGGAGGCCGCCACGTTCTAGGGTCCTTTGCAAAGCAGCCCCAGTCCGCGGAGAACGAGAATGTGCCCTGTCCTCCTCCCTGGCCCATCCCCACCACAGTGCGTGATCTTCAGACGTGAGTCTGCATCCGCCGCTGCAGGGGTCGACTGGGGTCGGAGTTCTGGGAAGAGGACTGGGAGTGATGGGAAGAGGAGGCAGAAGCCTTGCTGGCCTTATCAAACTGCACGTAGCCGTCCTGCTTGCCGCTGCTGCTGACGCTGCTGTCACACTGCGTGTCCAGGAAGGAGCTGCTGTCGCTGAGGGAGCCCCTCTGAAACTCCCGCTCACAAAGCTCAATGGAAGAGCTGCCCATGCCCAACACGAACCTCTGTCCATAGTCGTAGAGGCGGCTCTGGCCGCTCAAGGTGCTGTAGATGTTAGTGAAGGACATGCCTGTGGGTACACGCTGTTTGCCTGTGGGTCGCAGGTCTGGCTGGCAGCTGGACAGGGAGATGGTTGGAGTTGAGTGGTGCTCTTTGAAGGTGTTGACGCTGTAGTAGCCATTGGTGGGGTCCTGGGTGGGCAAGAACAAGAGGCATCTCACCAGGGAGCCTTTACTGGCTGGGCTGACCAGTCCTGCTTTGCACTGGGAAGGCATGGAGGGAGGGAAGGATTGGGGAGGAAGGTTACTGGTTACAGGAAGGGTTAGCATGGCAGGGATGCTAGCAGAGCCTGGCAGGTGCCCACATGTCAGCAGGGAAGGTGACGGGGTTCCAGACCTGGTCTACATCAGGGCGATTCAAGATCATTTGAAAAACAGCCTTTAATTGTTTTTGTGCATTTGTCCAGAACATGAACACTGACTTTTCAAATCTATTTGTTACAAGACTGGGGGAGAGGAGGAATGTAGAAATCCAGCTTAATTCAGTTTCTCAGTGTTGGGGCAAAGAGAACAGCTACTTTCAGTCCCTTCCCCTTAGACAGTGGCACCTGTCCCCAGGTTGGCCTTGGGCCCTTCTGTTCTGCTTGCTGTGGTTCTTTGTTTGGGTAAAGGATAGGTGGAACCATCATCTCTGTGGTCCAGACCCATGGCGGCTACTCTTACCTTCAGGTTCTGAAACTCTTTCTCCTCTTCCTTGAGGACCTCCAGCTGCTTCAGCACTGAGTCTTGCTGGAACTCACCCCGATCCATCTACAACCCAAAAATGGCTACTCAGTGCACAGAAGGTGGGCTCAACTCCACCTCCTCCCAGGAGAAGAAGAAATGAGTTCCAAGGATTACCATATGTGTCTCCTGCATGGCCTGGGCTGCAGAAAGGCACGTGAAAGAGTTGGATACAATTCTAGATCTCTAGATGGGGGTTCTGGAAACCCCCATCCCAGGACAGAGACAGAAGTGGGAGGGTAGAGGAAGCATCGGTATAACTGTGACAGGGCCTTGTTTTCTTCCATCGTGTGGGGATATCTTCTCCAGATTTCTCATTTGAATATTTGTTGAAAGCTTCTGGCTAGGCCCTGCACCAAGGGTCTTGTATAGGCAAAGTAAGACAGTGAGACAGAGGGCTGCTCATCAGCGAGATCGACCTGAGAAAAGTAAGTACCCACAGAACATCAACACTATAGAGCAGGTTCTTTAGGGCAGTCCTTCAACCAGAGCCAGGATGTTGGAAGGAATCTGAGTTGAGATGCTGGCAACATGAGTGCTATGGTTTGGATCTGAAATATCCCCCAATGACCATGTGTTCAAGGCTTGGTACTCCCATTATGTGGCACTATTAGGAGGCAGTGCTTCGCAGAAGGAACTGAGGTCACTGGGGGTGTGCCCTAAAGGAGGCCACTGGAATCCTGCCCCATCTTGTCTCTTTTTGCTTCCTGGACAACATAAGGTAGACAGTCTTCTCTGCTTGCTGCATGCTATTGCTACAGTGTCCTGCTGTGATGAAGGTCTGAAAGCCTCAGGGTGGCAGGAACATGAACTGAAACCATGAGCCAAAATTTAAAAAGCAAAAAATAAAAATAAACTGTTCTTCTGGGCTGGAGAAATGGCTCAGAGGTTAAGAGCACTGTCTGCTCTTCCAGAGGTCCTGAGTTCAATTCCCAGTAACCACATGGTAGCTCATAACCATCTGTACATAAGCTCTGGTGCCCTATTCTGACATATGCAGGCAGAATATGATATAAATAATAAATACATCTTTGAAAAAAACTTCTTTCATTTTATTTTTTAATTAATATCTCTGTATATGTGCACATACAATTATGTATATACATGTCATAGGGTGTGTGTGGACATCAAACGACAATTTTTAGGAGTTGGTTCTCTCTTTTCCTCGTGGTTCTGGGGTTTGGACTTAGATTGTCTGGTTTGAGCATCCCTGGCTTTTACCTTCTGAGTCATCTCACCAGTGTTGGTTTTTTTGTTGTTGCTGCTTAGAGACAGGGACTCATTTTGTAGCTCAAGTTGACTTATGCCAATCCTCCTGCTTGAGCTTCAGAGTCCTGGGATTAGAGGTATAAACCAGTATGCCTTTCTTCTTCTTCTTCTTCTTCTTCTTCTTCTTCTTCTTCTTCTTCTTCTTCTTCTTTTTGTGTGTGTTGTATGTATAGCCCTGTGTGAATAAGTTGTGTGTATGTGTGTACGTGTGTTAGGCCAGAGGTTGACGCTGGGTATCTTTTAAAATCATGCTTCATCTAATTTTTTGAGACAGGGTTTCTGAGCCCAGAGCTCATCAGTTTATCTAGCTTGGCTGGTCAGTGAACACTGGTCAGTGAGCCCAAGGGATCTTCCTATGTCTACCTCCCAGAGACTGGGATTACTGATGTATGCCTTTTTTCACCTGAGTTCTGAGAGAGTTGAACACAGGACCTCATGTTTTTGTGTCAAGACACCATCTCAACCTGGTCATCCCTGCAACCTTGATTTTCTCAGTATTCTGTCATAGGAACAGAAAGCTGAGTAACAAAACAGGTCACACCTTTTCCTTACAGCAGTGACTCAAATGAACCAGAAAACTGTCTTCCTTGACATATGCCAAACAGCCTTAGGGGAAAGACTTTGCTCTCTTCGAATCTCCACCACAACTTGGTGTTAGGGCCTTGCATATTGTGGTCACTGACCAGAATGCTTTTGGCCAGGGTGATTGCAGTGCTTGGAGTTTGTGAATGAATAAGTAATGATTAGGTGTAGGATCAGGACAGAGCTTCAACAGTGTGCAGTGACTGTATAAAGTGATCAGAGACCACATAGATGCTTCCCTCACACATAAGGCACACCACGCCTGCCGTGGCTCTCTGGCTCAGGCTCCAACCCAACTCTCTGAGCAGGGTGTTTTGTTGATCTCCATCGCATCTCAGTCTTGGAGGCCCAAAGAATAGGCCAGTGTGCTTTCATCCTGTTATTCCTTCACCAATTGCATTATTTTTTTTCCTTTGCTTTTCCAGTAAATGGTCCGGTTCCACCTAGATTGTTGTTGTTCTTTCCCACCAGATATAATGTCTAAGGCTACTTCCCCTTGATGATGGAGTATTTCCCAGATCATAGGGCATAAGATCTCCTGGTGTGGAGGAAGGGGACCAGTGGATGTCATCCCACGGGAGCCTAGTTACAGAGCCTCAGCAAGTCACTTCTGCCAAATTATCTCCTCTGCTCTGCCCAAAATATTCAGGCACACCTGTCCTTTTCCTCAGGTTATGACTTTGAGAGAAAATTAAAAGCCTTCTTGGGAGAGAACTAAAAGGACTCATTAAGGATGAGAGGTCAACCTGATGAAGCTTAAGAAGCATCATTTCCTTCTCAGGTATGGGGTGTGGCTTCCCTCCTGTGTGAAGAAATGCTCTGCTATGTCGGGCATGTCAGGCGCTGTGTTAGAGAGGTTCCCCGGGGAAATACATGACCTTTGCCCTTGAGAAACTCTGGAGTATCTGGAGAGGCTTCCATATCCAGCAGTGGGCTGTGAAAGAGGCTCATAGGGAGTTCAGCAGAAAGCGCACAGCCTGCCAGTGTGTGAGGAGGGGGCAAGCTGAGAAAAATCTTGGAGTGGATGACATTTGAACCAGTTCTTACTACAGGATGTGAGATTCAGCAGACAAGTCAACAGGGAAAGGGAAATGTGGGTCTTTGATATATAAAGGACTCCCAGGCCAGGAAGGAATCAGCAGCTCTTGGTGTGTCTGGAAGGCTAGATGTGTTTGGCTGGAAGATGGAACTGGAAGGATTGGCAGGTGCCTTGCAGCAAAGGGCCTGATGACACATTGGATGGCTGGACTTCATCCTGTAGACATGGAAGCCGCTGTGGGACCTCAGCAGATTATCACAGGGCTAGCTTTACATTTACTATTTTATTTGGTTTGAGATAAAGTCTCGTTAGCTAGTTCAGGCTTGCCTCAAGGCCACAGAGATACTACTGTTTGTTTCTGCCTCTTGAATGTTGGGGTTACAAGTGTGGGATACCAGATTTGTGTTTCAGAATGACATTTTTTTTTACAGGGCCACTGAGGATGGGTTGTGACAAGTGACAAAGCCCAGTTCCGTTAGGGGATTGCTGCAGTGGGCTAGGAGGCAATAGAAAGGCCCAAAATAAGGACAAAATAAGTGATGGAGGAGGAAAACTAGGGCACATATTTGAGACATCTTTTTGAAGCAGAGTCGACAGACTCTGAAAATCAGTTGCTCAGAGAAAGTGTAGCAGAGAGACAAGTCCGTCCCACTCATCAAACATTTGTGAGCCTCTGCAAGGGATGAATAAGGCAGCAGTTGTTCCCCATCTAGTGGGTGGATTTAGAGCAACACAGTAGTTAGCAATTCTTGGGTTCTTGCAGGCAGGTCTCCAAATTCCTGGATTCTGCACAGCAGATTCAGCCAACCATGGATCAAAAATATTTAGGGCAAATTGCCTGTATCGAATGTGTGCATTTTACTTGCCATTAATCCTTAAGCAATACGGTACAGTAATTGTTTACATAGCATTTACATTGAATTGCATAGTATAAATAGAGATGATTTGTGTATATGAAAGGATGTGGGTAGCGTCTGTGTAAATGTTATATACTATGTTATACAAGAGACTTGCACATCCTCAGATTTGGGTATCTGGGGATTATGGGACCAAACCTGGCACAGATGTCCAGGGAAAACTCTAATGTACCGCATATACACTCAGGTTGTTATCCCTGTAATCCTGATGATGACCCTGCATATTAGGGTGTTCATGTCCATTTCATAGATAGGGTCACTGGAGCTCAGAGGAGCCCATGTCTTTTATTCTGTGCTCTCTTGGCACTGTTCTCAGACATTACCATGATATAGCGTGTTCTACGAGCTTTTGGCACTGTCTCCTAGGCTTCCGAATTGACAGTAGGAACAACTCTGGTCTTTGAAGGGAGGATGAGAAAGAGGAGATGCCAGTTTGGTGCTGTAGGAGAAGTTTTGCATTTGCTTCTGGTAGCTATCCAGTTTCCAAGAAGAAACGGGTGCTTCTGCAGATGTGTGTGTGTGCGTGTATGTGTGTGTGAAGGTTGAAGAAGGAAAAAAATACGTCAAGTATTTATAATATCCCCCTTCCCTCGTGTGTAAGGCTGTATGTAGCTGCACATATAAATTTAAACACAGGTTCTTTTCCTACTCAGTAGTCAGGATCCAGGTCAGGAAATGTATCATAGATGTCTTTGGATCTCCCACATCACTTCACAGATGTGCAAACACTCATTGGCTGAGTGTGTGACCGGCTCATCGGGGCAGAGTTTGCCTGGATGCACTGCCTCCCAGCAGTGGGAATTACATCAAGAAGTCTCTGTTCCCAAGGTAGAGTGGGGCATGGACAGCATTCTTACCATCAGCTGCTTGATGGCAGTGTGATCTTCAGCCTCCCGGCCAGAAGCTGGCTCCTTGTGAACAATCTCCACTCGGATATCATTTTTGGCTGATACAACACCTTTAAGATCTGACATAAGATAGGAAAGTGTAGACAAAACAAAAACAAACAAACAAACAAACAAAAACCAAACAAAATCACTCAGTTCTCATCTTAAGGCAAGAAACATCAACTACCCCACAGCCCTCTGCTGTCACCCCTTTCCCCACCCCACCTCCGGATTTAACCGCCCCTCAGACTCTGACTTTTCAATTTTGCTGGCCCTCATCCATAGAGCCTTTGTAGAGAGCTACTGTTCGCTGGAGAGCCTCAGAGGCTGTCCATGCTGGCAGCCCAGCTTCCTCAGTACCTCCTGTGGTTGGAAAGGTTGTCCTCCCTCATCCATCCCTCTACCTCACCTAGCCAGGCTCTGTCACCCTGAATCCTCACTCCCTTTGAGAAGTCTCCTCTGTCCATCTCTACCTGGATTTGAGCTTTCCATTTATAGGACCACAAACCTTAATGTTAAAAAGAACTTAAGCTCTCTTAGCCCAGGAGTATACAGGCTCCCTGGGCCTACAGGAGCAACCTGTTTGACAAATCTTGCTGAAATCTGCTCTCCCTTCATTTCCATGGAGAGGCGGCAAGGAAAATTGCAAGGCCATTTGGTGGGTAGTCACAAGATGGTAAGGTTGCTTAGCTAGGAGTGGAGATTACATGAGGGGAATCAGTGGCTTCCTTCCAGCAAGTAAAGGGTACTAGGCAGTCACAAACTGTCTTGTTGACTCAGTGCATTCTGATCCCAGAGTATCAGAGTTGGTTGGGGTTATACGTCATGCCATTCTGAAGCCTTTAAATACATGTGACTTGCCCAGGGTCACAGAGTTGAAAGTTGCACTTCTGTCTTCTGCCATCCTACATTTCCCTTACTCTTGCCAATCACATGTAACTCCAGGGCTGAGCTCAGTCCAGAAGTCCCACGTACATAAATTCTTTAAGAAGAGTGCTGGCGTTAAAGCTGCATTGCCAAAGATGACAGATCTTTAAAAGTCTGTCCAGGGCAACTTCTCACATACCTTTTTTGCCCTGTGTGGGTGACTTGCTTCTCAGGTTAGGCTACCTGTCTTTGCAGAGCCAAAGAGGGTCAGACTACGATGTTCCCTCTGAGATTGTAGATATATATGTATCTCCCAAATAACAACCCTGTGTGTCCACCCCAAAGCACTAGTGGCCTGCCCTGCTAGATGGAGGCTGGTTGAGTTTGGTTCAGCCTCAGTAGAGTTCCCACTTTGGGCCAGACACCCTCCAGGTGCATACCAATCCATCCATCACACCCATCCCTGCCCCAGAAGCTCACAACACTGTTATGGCCCCTGTTTGTTGCACTCCTGCTTACTTGCTCTCCTGGGCAGTCTAAGCCTGGCCTTTTTCTCTGTCCCCCTCCCTGAGATCCCGGGTCTCCCTCCCGTACTTCTCTGGGAACGGGCACAGCAGAAGGCCACAATGGTTGCCATTAGGACGAGGAAGGCCACACCAGCTCCTACGGCCACCCCGATGATGACGGCCATTGGCACTGACTCTGTGGGAAAGAGACAGACAAGGTTGATGAGAGGCAAAGGAAACCTACGCTCCTGCTAGGACCCCACCCAGTCCCTCAGGTGCAGCCCCTGCCAAACTGGGGCCAGACCACTGCCATGCGGGCCCCTCTTGGGAATGCCTTCGTGGGGCCTGGGTAGGCACAGGCAGTCCAATAGGAGTCAGCCCTGGATAGGAATGTTGAGACCAGACCAGATAGAGGACATTAGGGTAGGTGGAGAGTAGGGAGGAGCCAGGGGAAGGGGTAGATGCTCTAACAGACTGTGGAGAGCCAGGGGAGAGGAAAACTGGAGATGCAGGACGAGGCTAGCCTAACTTAGCTCTCTGCAGCATTACAGAAGGGGTCTATTATGCATGCAGTGGCCGGTGAGTCATAAGTCCATGGCTTTTCTTTGACCGGAAAAAAAAAAGGTGATGGTTCCTGCTCTTGTTTGTCTAGTTCCTTCCTAACTTCCCTTTCTGTGGTACAGGGAGGGTACATAGAGACAACCAGTTCTCAGAGGTTTCAGCTGTGAGGCAACTTCCCCCTCTGGCCTGCTCAGAGCCACTACAATGCTCAGGAGAAAGGCTCTCTCTTTTTCCTTGATCGCCACCCCCAACTCCTTCTCTTTCAAGGCCAGCCCTTCAGCATCCACCACCTGTTCCAGCCACAAAGGGCCCAGAATTCCTCACCCTTGCTCATTCTCCAGATGGGCAGGAGTGGTAGATGGTGATGCAGGGCAGGGAGACTGTTTTTCCAAAATGCCCTGCCCCTTCTATGGATGTATATGGATCCGAGCACATGATTCTAGGTCCTGAGCAGTCTATCAGCTCTGGGAAATTCTGAGGCTGGCTGAGACCTGGTTATAAAGGAACTCAAGCCTCTCATTTGGTAAAGACACTGAAACCCAGAGAAGTCAAGTGACTATTTCAAGGACACACGTGGCTAGTTCAATCCAGGCCTCCTCCATCTCATCCCAACCCCATCCTGCCCTGTTCCCTGTGTTCTCCTCCAGGCTTCTGGCCAGCTACGTCTCTTGCTTCATCACACCTTCCGAGCATCTTACTCCGCGTCTCTTATCTGTCCAATGGAGTAGCAACAGCGTGCCTTCAGATGTGATGAGCTTTTTAGGTGAGAGAATGTGGGGAAAAGTCTTGGGGCAGAGCCAGGGGCCCAGCCCTCTTTAAGTATGTGTTCCGGCTTCTTTGTGTGTGGCGAGGACAGTAGCAGAGAGAAGCCTTAACCGAGAGAAAAATGCGTCTGAATGCCTGAGCCCCCACTCCACCCACGTTCATCAGTGCAGCTTAGATGATGCGCAGAAGGCGAGGTGTTTGTCCTGGAGCTGCGGTTACAGCGCCATTGTTCTTTTCTTTTCTTTTTTCTTTGGCTATCTTGGGAATGAAACTCAGGTTTCATACGTACTGAGTGAGTGCTCTGCTACCCTTACCCGGGTTTACCAAACAGAAAGAAACGCTGCGATTCTGGTTCTCCAAGCTGTTGCTACGACGTGAGGGGCACCTGCTAGACAGACCTGGTGTCATACCATCCTAGGATTCACACATGAATTCTATTGTTACCTACCTATTAGTGGCCAAGACCACTGTAGACGTGACAGGAGGTGACCAAGAGGAGATAAAAATGGCAAATCACAAGGACTGAAAGGGGAAATGTCTCGGGAGGGGGTTATGCTTAGAAATCAGGTCTGAGTAAGAAGATGTTATCTTAGCCACGCTGGCTTTGACAAACAGGTGTTCCTGGTTAAACCTCATTAGTTCTGGGGTTTACATTCCCCTGTTCTGTGTTTGGTTTAGCGCTCTTGGAGTTCCTAGTAAATTTCCTAGGGAAAACTGAGGGTTATCACAGCTCATCTCAGACCCAAGGTGTACTCTCTTAACATACCCAGGTTTCAACATTTTGTCCATAACTCAGAGAGCCGAGGCAGCAGAATTACAGTCACTGCTGACTTATGTCCTCTAAATCCACATTTTCTTGCACTGTTAACAGCATGCAGTGTATGCATTTGGGTAGGCAGCAGCAGAGGAAAAAGGGCTCTGTGAAAGCAGGTAGTCCCCAAGCGGCATCCCTTACCAGGTCCCAATATGTCTCTTCCTCTCCTGCCCTCTCAAATTTTGACTTAGGACACCTTTTCTGGCTACTTCTTTCTGGGCAGACCATTCCTTTGAGAAGGACTCAGAGGCACTGTCTTTCTTACCTTCCTCTTGGCCCATGGAAGGAGACTGGGCATGGTGGGGGAGGGGAGGGAACTTAGTTACCAAAGGGGGAAGAAGTATGAAATAGAGACAGGAGAGAGCCAGTGCCTCCATAAGACCTAGACTTCTAGAGGTCTGAAGATGTAGGGGCAGATAATTGCTTCTGGATGGGCCACAAGGGCCTCTGTGGGACAGTTGTGATCTAGGTGCTCTGAGAAGAACATGTGTATTCAGGGAGCAGAGGATGTGGGCCCCTCGTGTATCTCATTAAAGCAGTGATAGTCATCAGACAACCAGCGTGGGCAGAGAACTGAGACAGAGGACACTCAGGCCTCAGCTAGCACTGCAGGGTAGAATTCACTAAGCCCCGCTGTTTCCCTCTGCTGTTCTGCCTGGGGGCACAAGGGGACAGTTGTCTAGATGGAACAAATCAACCCCTAGAGAGAGCTTGATGACTGATCTGATAGGGGAGCCCTGGAGGGGCAGTGTCCAGCAGCCTTTGGCTTGGTGATGAGATGATGCTTCCATGGCAGGAATACAGGGAACTGGGAAGGCAATGAACCAGCAAGCATGGATGGAACAGGCCACAGGGCCCTGGGGAACAATGTTGAACTGGTGATGTGCTGAGGAGCAGAGTTTAGAAGGGGCAGGGATGGGAACCAGGGCTTCTGAGGACAAAGGGTGGGAGGGAGCGAGAGCTGTGTCTTGGGGAGGAAGGAGCCCTGGGCTGTGGTATCAGACAGGTGCCTGGACGCCAGCTGCTGGGAGCCCCTCTCCCACTGCTCTGACTGCACTAAGCCCTTGACAAGGGGAGGAAGAGAACTTAGCAGCCTCCCTGCCCCCTTTTGAACCCCTCCCCTACTAGCCAGTCCCTCCCTCCATCCCGGGCAGTTCTCATCGGCTCCTTCCGTACCTGCTTCCAGCCCGGCTCCCGACTTCATTTCCGAACCTGTTTGGAAATAAAGCAAGCGTCCACAGCCAGGGCCTGGCTGGCCAGGGTGGGGTGGGACGGGATTGGTCACCTGGAGGGGTGAAGGGGGATTCCCTTCTCTGTCTTGTCTCTGGGACCGCTCCATAGATCCAGGTTCCCCCACCTGAACTGGAGTTCATTCAGCCTGACATGGCCCTCCGGAGCAGGGGCAGGGACAGAGAGAAAAGTCAAACCTGGAGGAGAGGTTTTAGGGGTGGGTGGGACTACTAAAGGAGGGCACAGGGGTAAGGGCACCAAGGGGGAAGACAAAGAGGGTAGGCAACAGGGGACCAGGGAGGTTTGGATGATGTGTGGATGGTATTATGCAAATTATATGCAAAGCGTTATGCAAAGCAGCACCTATTAGGAAGAGGTGTTTGGAGACACTGAGACTTTTGATCTGTAGGTGCAATCACAGCCAACTCATGATTTACTGAAGCTTTGTGGGGGGTCCGGCTGGGACACTTGCTGGGCTTCCAGCTTCTTATCCAGAGGTCCAGGCCTGCTGAGTACCACCCCTGAACCCCGTGGAGGGGCACTGGCTAGCAGAGGGAAGACCTGCAAGCCCATTCCAGGACCTAATGTGCTATGTGCTGAGGGAACTTCTCTGGACCAGCTCTCATCTTTCTGGCATTCTCTGTTTAGTAGCCTGAGCTGGAGAACTTTAAAATAGTGACTGGAGTTCTACTGTTCCTTCTGAAGTGAGGGCTTGCTGTGTTGCCCAGGCTGGTCTTGAATGTGTAGGATCAAGTGATCCTGCTACCTCAGTCTACTGTGTAACTGAGAGTTCAGGCTCACACTGCCATGTTTGGCATGAGACCAAGGTTCTAGCATCTGCTCAGGAGCTTGGGCAGTAGGCATATGGGGTAATAGTCACGGATCACAGGTGAGCTTCCTTCTTCTTTCATCCTCTCTCTCAAAATCCAGCTGCCCTGTGCACCAGAACTGGCCAGGGTCTCCTCTAGGCTACAGTGGTCCAGCTGTGGTCTGAGCGCAGTCCCTGGCCTTCACATAGGCAGTGCTGCCCTTCAGCTTTAGCTTTGGCGCATTCTTGGGACTTCTGCTGTTCTGTCATGTTTGGGCCAGGTTCCTTAGCACGTCTAAGCACAAGCAAGGGCACTTGGGCATTAGAACCGAGCCCTCGGGGAAAGGCAGAATGTGTGGAAGCCAGGGTCTTTGGATGCCATTAGTGTTTATCACTGCCATCAGCCCAGCTCTCTCTGTGGTCACCCTTTCCTGAACAGCCTCAGAGGTCACCAGTTAGAGTAGTCCCTGCTCCCTTAGTAGGGCTAATGCCCCTTGCTGCAGAAGGTAGCTATGTGAGGCTTGTGGCAGTGAGGAAGAGCACTGTGCCCCATCCTTGGATCTGGCAGGCATTCCCTGGTCCCCTGGGCACCCTAGCAGTTCTCACCTTGTTCCTTGAGTCGGATGATCTCTGTGTCAGAGCCAAAGCTGTTCCAGGCTGTACAGTTGTAGATGGTTTGGAAGTCAGCACGCACAATGTTGCTGATGGTCAGTGTGGAGATGACACCCTCCTCAGTGCTCACAGTCTCTACTGTGTAGCGCCCCGATGTCCCTGACTCCAGGACGTTCTCCTTCCAGGACCAGGCCTGCCGGATTGTGCAGGGTTATGAGAGTTCTTACCAGGACCATGGTGTCACCCCTCCAAGATGCTGAGATAGCTAGGCTCATGTTCATAATCACTGCCACACACCACCAATATAAACACATGTACTTGCATACATATGCCACACTACAAACCAAAACACATGACACACACCATCCACATGAACACATCATCTATAGGAACATATACACCATACCAAACATATGACCAGCATGTATACACAGTGATTGAGTGGGCTTTCCACACTAAACACACACCCACACATGCACATTATAGAACACATATACTCAACAAAACACATGTACATATCAACATGTACAAACACAGTATGTATACACACTGTGCCACATACTATGAAAATAAATATTCATGTACAGCACATCAAACACAGTATGTACATAAGCACACACATCACAAACACTTTTGTACACATGCATACAACATAGACCATGTATTCAGAGGTATTCATTTATCATATCACATCACAATGCACATATGTGTATGTACCACAGTAGAAATAAATTATACCATGGCATATAAACATATGCCACACCACCGTATGCACATCAAACCATATCACATACTACAGAGTGCAAACATACATATATATTTATATGCACACATCACAAACTGCATACTACATATACCTCAAATACATGTACATACACGTATCATGACTCCCAATAGCACATCAGACCATGAATTCCACCATCATGCACACCTAAATAGACCACAACACACTGTGTACTCATACCACATCACACACACCAAGAACACATATCAATGCACATATACTCTAATATAGACACATATTGTTATGTGTGCATCACACATACCACACACACATGCATCACAGTGTATAGCACACACCACACACACACTGCGTGTATACATATTCTACTGACCATGTACACCCATACCCACACAGGCTGGGGACACCTCAGAGGATATTTCCTTCTCTGAAGGGTGCCCTATATAACTCTGCCCTGGGAATATTTTCTAGGTAAAGAGGGAGCCTTGTGGCAGCAATGTGGCCCTCCATATGGCCGCCTGTCTGGGCTTCCTTACCAGTGATCCCTGCTGCTGAGCCTTGCTGAGATGGAGAGACTAACAATTCGTTAAGGCAAGTTATTACTAGACTGCTCTTGAACTCTGAATGTAACACAAGAGGACCTTGACCTGCTTATACACCTGTTTTCGACTCCCACTGTTGAGATTATGGTGTGGCCCATCACGCCCAGTCTGGGGGACCTTGTTTTTCAAGGAGTATGTTTGAAATTGTGTGCTCCATCATCTCCATCTCTCTTTGTTTACGGGGGCCAACCATGTCTAGACTCTTGCTCCATGTTCAATGCCAGAAAGCACAAGTGAGAGCTTGGCTTCTCTTGCTCTGGACCAGATCCTTTCTGGCTGTGGGGCATTTGTGGCATCCTTGGTTCTGTTCACTAAGGCTAGCACCCTTCACCACTGTGACAACCACAAAGGTCTCCAGACACTGATAGAAGCCTCTAGGGGACCTAGGGAGGACTGCTAGCCTAGAAATAAATAGCTAAAAGGAAAAAGATGGTATAAAAATGCTCAAGGGTGATTGAGGGGGATCTTTTACTCTTTTACATGAGTTATATTTATAATTAAAAAAATTAAAGAGTGAATGGGGAGACATAGGTAGCAGTTGCCAGGTGCAACTATTTGCAATTTTGTGTGGATCGCTCAGACAGCAGATGAACCAGATGCCCGAGACAACATTGAACAGCAGTAATTCTCTAGTCGTGTCTTAGTTTACTAGGCAGCATCCCTGGCATAGGCGTGCTCCTGTTTGAGCAGTGCCTGGCTGAACCACAGCCTCGCAGCACTGTTTCAGTGTGGAGCTGGCCTCTGGGTAGCCTTCTAGGGAGACCACTGTGGTTTGAATGAGAACAGCTCCCATAGGCTCATATGTTCGAACATTTGATCCACGTTGGTGGAACTGTTTGAGAAGGATTAGAAAGGTGGACTTCTTGGAGGAGGTGGGTCTGGGGGAGTGGGTGGGCTTTGAGGATTCAAAAACACTAGTGCTCTTTGCAGTGTGCAATCTGCCTCCTATTTGCATATCAAGATGTGAGCTCTCGGCTGTCCTGCCCTTGCTCTGCCGTCATGAACTCTACCTAGGCCTTTGAACTGTAAGAGCAATTAAATGCTTTCTTTTGTAAGTTACTTTGATTTTGGTGTTTTGTCACATCGATACAGAGTACCTAAGACCCCAATTATAGGGGCCAGGGATTACTAAAATAACACTTCCCTTCAGAAGTGCTACAAAACACTCCTTTTTTCTTTGTTTTCATACTGGAGCAGCTACCAGTTTCAGATTTTTTTTGGAGGGGTGGCTCTTCTGTTAAAAAAGTTGGCTTAGTGAGTAAGGCATTTGCCACAGGAGCCCAATGGCCTGAGTTGGATCTCCAAAACCTACACAAATGTGGAAGGAGAGAACTGATTCCACAAAGTTGGCCTCTGATCTCCACTCACACACCATGATATTCACTCCACCTCCACATCCTACTCACACAATGATACCAAATTTAAAACTTTGAAGTCTTTCTTAATAAAAGAAATGCAAACACCATGGTGTAAATGAGGGTGGCCTGTCTTACCCTAGAGGCTGAGAGGTTGGAGGAAGAAAGGTTAATGCAATGGTCATTTTCAATCTGGAAAGCACAGGGTACCTCTTGGATTTCAGGAGGAGAAGAGAGGAAGAGGAGGATTTGGGGAGGTTTAGGGGTATCTGGCTGTAAACTGCACCCAGTTTACAATTTCATCACACTGGCTTTGAGCCCAGGAAAGAAAAGAAATGGGTTGTCCTTCTCCCCTACTGTTTTCACTTGCCCTGTGCACTCAGGATGCCTAATTCAGTCCAAATCGTCAATACTGGCGCTTGGAGGCACATACACCCATAAGCTTGCCTGTTCTGAGATGGGAGGCTGCCTCCCCCTATTTCATCTTCAGTTTATATCCTCAAGACACAGACAGGTATCAATTCCTCCCACGGAGAAAGGAAGCTCCAGGGTTTGCACCAATTTGCAGGGTGCCCAGGTGTTGGCAGAGGTGACCCCTGGATGCCGGGAGTCGGTGCACTGCTCATGCCCTCATCACTGTCCCTCCCTGAGCACTCACAATGCGGTCAGGTGGCGGTGTGCTCCGGATGAAACACTTGATCTGCCCCTTCTCACCGTGGAGGGCATGCTGAGTCTGTGTGCTGGAGATGATAGGGGGTCCTGTTGGGAAGACAACATCATGTTAGGAACGCAGGGAGGGCAGAGCCCCAGCTGGCACCCTCTTTGATGGGTTCAAAAGTGTATTAACCAATCCAAGCATTCAGCTAACCTGTAGGCCTGTGCAAGGCAGAGTGTGAGGTAGGGGACCTGAAGATAAATTAGGCATTCAGTCACAAACCTCTCCAGGGATCATGAGTAAATGCTTCCAAGACAGACTTCCCCAGAAGACATAAATATCTAATAAAAGGTGGTGAGTGTTCATACCACAGGAGCGGTGCTAACTGACTTCAGAGGAGAGAGAATAACTCTGTCTATGGTTGGGGAATGCTTTGCAAAGAAGGTGGTGAGCTTGGGAAGGGAGTGGAGGCAAGCACCAGTATGAGAGAAGATTTCAGGGAAAAAGAGCAGAAGGGATGCCACTCAGCTTTTCTCTGTTGTTGGAATTCAAGGAATTTCTTAGTTGTCCAGCAGAGGGCACACTTGCCTAAGAAACTGGTGTCTTTTGCTGGGCCAAGAAGGGAAAAGTGGTGCTGTTCCTTCACCAAGAGCGAGAATTACCTTGCAAAGAGGAAGTGTGCACGCCGAGCTCATAGCCTTAATCCCATACAGGCCTCAGAAGAGCCTGTGGTTTACTGTCTTGTTTTTCTGCACATATACAAGCCATGCCAGGTGAAAACACAGCTCCAAACCTGACCCAGTAGTATCCCAAAATGTGTATGTGTGTGTAAGAGTGGGGGGTGGGTTGGGGGGAAAGGGGAGAGGGAGGGCAGGAGAGAGACAGAGACAGAGTCAGGGACAGATACAGAGAGACCTGTCAGCTTCTGAGAGCCAGTCTCATCACATTGGGCAAGCCAAGAGATGCTCCTGGGAGTGAAGTCAGTACCATTGATTCTTCCATTTACGTGCCCCTTATCTACACCTAACTTGGGCTGGGAAAGACTGGCTGAAGAATGAGGGTGGGAATGAAAACCTTCTTGCATGTTCCCAGGCCTTGGAAAGAAGGTTGGGATTTGGACCTCAGAACAGAGGAAAGGGGCTAAGAGTGAGAGATCCTGAGAAGAGGCAAAATTATGCTGGGAACAAAACAAAAATTGCTGCAAACATAATTGCTGCTTATTAACCACCTTAATTAAAATAGATTTGCATTTCTATGAGTAGGTTCTCAGCCATGGGGAAAACAGGTATTGGGAGAGTTGGCTTCTGAGTTCAGAACAGAGATAGCTCTAGTGCACAGGACATGGGTGACCTCAAGGTAAGAGCTTTGCCCTCAGAAGGCTTTAAAGATGGGCTGAATCTTGCTTTCCTCCGAGTTCCTCACCTCTAAGAAACCCTTGGCCCCAAGCCACAGCAGTTCTACATTCTGTGAAACATGGAGGATGCTTTGTTTTGCAGCTGGACTAAGAAGTGATGATACCATAAAAATATTTTTCTTTCATTTCCCAGGAACTAGGAATCCCCTAAGGGGTTCACAAGGCTCTAAAAGCTGTCAACAAATACATATGTACTTATGGGCTTCTTGAAAGAAAGAAAGAAAAAAAAAACTAGGATAAAGGAAAGCAACGGGTAATTGGTACCCCAACTTCCCCTTCCTCCTGGTACCTGCTTTGAGCCAGCTCCAGTAGTGCCAATTCATGTTCCAAGGCCACTGGACTGGCTGTCACTCACAGGAGGAGTGGTGGGAGATGGCTGCATTCTAGACACCAAGGTCCCTGTCTACCAGCCTCACCACCCCTCCACCTGTTCTCCAACTGCAGGCAGGACAGACAAGCTCCCTAGCGGAGGTTGGCAGGTTCTTCCCTTTGGATCATTTCGTCCAGGCCCCAGTCTCACTGTGACTAGCACAAAATAAACAAGGGGACAGTTTCCTTCCTCCTGTTGATCCCCTTGGTGTTCTCCTAGGAACCTAGGAAAGACATGCAGCCTGAGGAAAAAAAATGGACAGAATAAATGTTGGCTGGATGCCAGAGCCTAGACTAGAATGTGGGTCCCTTTGAGGTACATGTGTTTCCCAGGAGCAAAGGAAGAATTCTTTCCCCCCAAAAGTCTTTTAAAGTTCCCATTAGGAAATGCTTGCATGTCTTAAAGCAACAGAAAAAATGTCAGCCTCCTCCTCATATACTCCTTTCCCCTAGACACAGCGATGCTCAGTTAATAGCTCCAGGCTTGGGGACTCTGATGAACATGTGTGTGTCTGAGGGTCCCTAGCCTTCAGGTCACAGCTGACAACAGGCATGGCATGTTGGCTCCTCGGCGCCCTCCCCAGAGCGGGCAGTGGGGAGGGCTGCCGATTTCACTGTGGCCTGGCGTACTGAGTGGAGTGTCAGACACCGGCACGGCAGGAAAAGGCTGCAGCCTGTGTTGCCATGGATATACCGAGGCGAGATCAGATGCTGTTATTTTTAGCCCTGCAGTGCCAATTTATTGGTGGCATCCTGGGGACACATAGGAAAGGCAGGAGGCCCTGGGATTCTGGGTTCTGCCTGGGATAGGTGATGTGTGAATGCTCTGGGGTCTGGGTAGACTGAGTAGACTGACCATTTCTCTGCAGCAGTTGCCCTTCCCAGGACAGGAGAAGAGGAACTACCGGGCAGGAGCTGAGTAGTTGGGACAGTGGAGGGGTGCTAGGGAGGCATTAAGCTGGTCTTGGTTGTCGAGCAAAAGAGGAGAATAGATGAGCTTCCTACATATAGTCACTTCGGCTCATTTCCAGGCCTTGGCTCATACCCTGCTCTCTGGCCAGGGCCCTAAAGCCTCACACAAGGGCCTGAAGCTCAGGGCTTTGATCTGAGGCAGACTTCGGCCACCAGCACACAGCAGTGCGTGGTGGGTGGTGGGGTCTAGGCCTCCGAGTTTCTTACTCCTATAAACCGGCAGCCCTGATTCCGAGCATAACCCAAGTGTGCACGGTGCAGGGATCTTAAACGTCCATCTTGCTGCCTGTCTTCTCAAGTCTGGCCTGAGAGGGTTCTGGCTTCTTTATTACCACCTCCATTCCAGCATCCAGGTCTGGTGTGATACCCCCAGCCCCTCAGTGTTTCACAGACACATCTGTCAATGAACTTCCACTATGAGCATACTTTTCTGCTGTGGTCACGTTCGCTGTGTGTAAGACATGCTCTGTGACCTCAGGGAGACCCTGTGGGCTTGGTCCCTGGAGACGGTGGTGTGTCTCTCTGGCTGAAAAGCCCTAATGAAACAGGAAGTGGCAGATCATGAGGAGTGAGGGGGGTGTCCTTAATCTCTCCATGGGCCTTGTCAGGTGGGTCAAAAAGTAGATAAAGGAATATGGTCACCCTGGGACCTCTGACCTCTTTTTCTTGTCGAGGATAAAACTTATCACCTACCACACTCCTTGACTGAGATGATTTTGGAGGTATTGAGGAGGAGGAGAGTGTCCACAAACTTAACAGCTTACCTTTACCTCCATAGACAGATAGAATGCTATGTTAGGAGCAACAATGCCTAGTGTCAGTGACCTCCCCTTTGGGGACAATACTTGGTACCAACATGCCTTGTGTCTCTCCCCTCCTTCCCATTCCCCACTCCCATTGTGGTGTTGCTTTGGAGCCCTTACCATTGACAGTCAAGGTCACCTCTCGCTCCCCAGCTCCAACCCGGGGCACCACAGCCCGGCACACATACTTTCCAGCATCTTCTTGGCGGACAGATTTGAGGGTCAGGGTCTTTTCATTGCTCAGGACCTAGGGGGAGGGAGGAGGATCAGACACAAAGAGTAAGGGAAGGCTTCCTCTGCCGGGGGTAGATTGCAGACACAGACTCCAGCATCTCTATAAACACCCAGGTGAAGTGAGAGGTAATAGACAGATAGTGCCATTAAGGCCTTGAGAGGAGACCCACATACACATGGAAGACCCCTTTCCAGATGCAGGCCTGTGGACATAGAGCACGGAAGTGGCAGGAGTGTGGGACTCCAAGGACCCATGGCTTCTTCATATGAAGAGAGGGATGCTACCCTCCTGTGACCTCCCAGCTACCCATGGGCAAATTTACCCCACAACTGAATGTGGAGGGTCCTTGAATCCAAGTTTTCTGAGTCATTTTTTAGTATCCCCTTGGGAGATAGCTGGAGATGATGATATGACCTTTTCTTGGACACTAGCTATTTCTGGCTCCAGCATGAAATACCTGCATGGTATGGGTCAGTTGCTGACTATCTCAGAGGCTCATCCATCAGATGAGGGCAATGACACCACCTGAAACAGTGCTGTAGGTGTGAGAACATAACAGACTGCAAAAGGAAGCCCTTCCGCCAGCCCCCAAAGCATGGTGCTAAGATTAAAGGCGAGGTCCCCTACCTCCGCCCCTGAGACAAGATTTCTTTTTGTAGCCTTGGCTGTCATGGAACTTGGTCTGTAGACCAGGCTGGCCTCCAACTCATAGGGATCTGCCTGTCTCTGTCTCCCAAGTATTGGGATTAAAAGTATGTGCCACCATTACCCAGCAACTAAGGGCAAATTTATCCAGGGTGAAGTTTAGAAGTCTTTCTAGTGTTAGGGCAAACTGCGCTGGGCATAGTGCGTTCAAAGTGACATGTGTACAGGCAGGCCTCCATAACCCTGCTCCTCTTTCTGGGTCCCCTGGCTTATTACAGAGATTAACTCCCCCTATACCGTCCTGCCTGCTCCACTATCTATTCCCCACTACCTAAACCCTGGAGCCTGGTCTGAGGACTCACCACACCGGAACCCCTTTTCATCCACACGATGGTTAGAGACGGGTTGCCGATCCACGCACAGCTGAAGACGGCATCTGAGCCCAGATCTACCAGCAGGGACTGAGGCTCTGAGGTCATTCGGGGACCAACTGTGATGAGGAGGAAAGGGGAGGTGGGTTCAGGAGGGCTGGCAAGCTCTGGGGAGCCTTCTTGTTCTCTTCTCCTTTCACCCACCCCAAACGAAGGAAGATGGGAGGCAGCTGCGTACTTAGCCACCCCAATCCACTTCAGCCCACTCCCTTAGGTTTCAATTTTCTAACCATGCTGGGGTAAGGGAGTGGGACTCTGGAAGTGAGGATGAGAGAGAGCCCTCTCCTCCAGGTTTGATCTTTCTGGAGTCTATAGAATAGGAGGTACCAGCCACAGGACAAAGACACTTAGGTCAATTTCTACCTCCGTTTAGCTCTCATCCCTTTCTTTTTTGGCCTTGCCCCATCTGGCTTCAGCAAGTTGAGGGAACCTCCTGCTACAGAAATCGTGGGTGCCTGGGACTGTGACTTGAAATGACCTGGTCCACCCTTCAAGGGTGTCCTCCCCCTGGTACTTTCAGAGTGTCTTCTATCCAAGACACCTCAGATCCCTCCTTAGCCTTCTGGAGGTAGACCAGCTCCTGGCCCCACTTCCGACACCTCTGCTCAGTATGTGAAAGCCCTTCCTTGCCCTATTCCAGCACACTGGCTATAGACCAAGCCTTGTTCCATAGAGGAGCTGGGGTATTCAGAGAGCTGCCCAGGAAAGCCTTGGGACACTTCTTTGAGGAGACAAAGCCTGAACCCTGGAACTGGGAGACAGAGACTAGTTACAAGATGTAACAGGTAAGACAATACATCTACTGACTCTCTGTGGGACAAAAGGGTCAGAGAGTCAAGTTCGTGAAAGTGCTTTCAAAACTAATGGGCAGTATGTGAGTTAATTAGATATCTAGGCTTGTGATGTGCATCTCAGGCTGGCCTTGAACTCACTATGTAGCCCTGCCTGGCTGCAAACCCAAGGCAGTCCTCCTGCTTTAGCCTTTTGAGTGCCAGGATTACAGGTGTGTACCACCGCTCTGGCTTCTTCTTCTTCTTCTTCTTCTTCTTCTTCTTCTTCTTCTTCTTCTTCTTCTTCTTCTTCTTCTTCTTTAATCCATCCAGCTAGCTAGTCTTCAAAAGCAGGTTGGCCTCATCTGTTGGGCCATTGATGAGAAAAGGGAGCTGTCTGTGAGTCCCTTCAACGGGACAGTGGAGTGTGGGGATAGTGATGGATTTAGTTAGTGCTTTGCCTCAGCTTTCACTCTGACAATGTCTTCACTGTGTGCCCTTGAGTGTCCCTCTTCCCCATTTTGGTGATAGGGATAATAAGATATACTTATGGACTGTATGATCGTGTCATCCTCAAATTTATATGTTGAAACTTGTGGTGTGGGTGTGTTAGGAGGTAGGGCCCTTGGGAGGTGATTGAGATACAAGGGCCCTAGAGCAGTCGCACTGGGTCTTGGGTTCTGCTGGTCAACCCTCCCAGTCCATGGTAACTAGCCGCTGCACTCTGAGCTGGTGCTGCCTCACTGGGCAGTGAGAGATCTAAGTGGGAGTGGTAGTAGGAGACGCTGTAAACACAAAATGGACACTGTGCTATGCGTGATGAGTCTAGTCATGGTCTCAGTCAGACTCTACCCACTGCTTGCCCCCCAGGGTACCCCGAGTCCCCACACTCACAGTAGACATCCACTGTGCGGCTGAGGTTGGTGCTGCCCAGGGCATTGGTCACTTCACAGGACACAGGCTCTGAGAAGTATGTGTAGTCCACGGTGGTCCTATACAGCTCCCCAGATGCCTCTTTGATGATGTGACCCCGTTTGGCCCACCTGCAATGGAGGCCAGAGGTATAGGGGGGACAGGCATCCCATGGGAAGCTTGACATACTCAATCCTCAAGAAAAGGAGGGGATGAGCTCGTACCCACAAGGTGATCATGCAGGTACTGTCTTTGAGCTATGGTCACCAAGCAGTCAGAGGCACTCCACACGTTATTTGGGAGGTGAGTTACCTGGCTGGCCAGTCCACAGTGGCCAGGTCATTTGTTAATCCAACTCCCAGTCATCACTGGAGTCATCACTGGAGCACTGCCATACTGCTCTGGGCTCTCTTCTAGGCCCTGTCCTGGGCCATGTAGGAAAAGGAGGGAGGCTGAGTGCGTGACAGAGGTGAAGGCTAATGATGCACGCCCTATACATGCATGTATGTTACACACTAGTGTGTGCACCCCCGTACATGCAGACAAAGTTTGGTTTCCAGACAGGGTCCGGAGATGTAGGCTGGTGTTATGAAACCTCTACATTATGCTCTCACTCAGCAACTCTCCTAGCTCTGACCTCCTGCTCCAACATGGGTTCCTCCTCCATCTTCTTACACATCTTTCCAGTCTTATTCCCCAGCTAGATACTCGATTCTACAATTTGTTGACTCTGTCCTCCCACTCTGGCTTTGTTGCTTTGAGGCCACAGATCCATGAGCCCTGGCTGGGTGGGGATCCACTGGGTAGATTTCTCTCATGAGCTGATCAGTGCCATATTGGAAGAAAGAGACCGAAAAGCATCAGGCTTTGCTTGATCCTAAATCTGATCACCATGTCGGACCAGCCACCAGGTGACTGCCTAGTGCACAAAGGTGTGTGTGTGTAAAAAGAGTACATAATGTATGCACATATGCTCATGAGGGTTTTCACGTGTTTCTCATGAGTATATGCATGTATGCCTATATGTATATATGTGTACATGAGGGTGTACAAGTGAGTATATGCCTATGTACCTATGCACGTGTGTGTATGTATGCACATGAGAGGGTTTGTATGTGTGCACATTTGAATATGTGTATGTATATATGTGTCTACATGTGTGTGCACCTATAAGTGTGAGAATGTGTATGTACTCTTGAGTACGTACTTGTGTGTATGTGTATATGGGGAAGTTAACTCATATAAGTGTGAATATGTGTTTGTGTGTTCATATGTGGGGTTTGCGTGTAAGTATATGTGAATGTATATACACATCTGTACATGCGTGCAGGTGAATAAATGTACGAAAGTATGAGCATGTACATATATGTATATATGTGAACGTGAGGATTTGCATGTGTGTGAGCATGAGTGCATGCGTGTATGTGTTTACTTGTGTGTGTGAGGGTTTGTATGTGTTCAGATGTATGTGCATGTGTGTATATGTGTGCCTGTGAGGGACTGCATGTGTGAGTACGTATGTGTAAGCTTTTGTGCTTGTGTTCATGTAGATTATAGATCCCTAAGGGGAAAGCGTTTACAGCTCCTTGGCTTAAACCTACTGTGTACACCACTCACTCTTTGAAGACATAGAACTTCGAAGCAGGCTCCTGGGAATATTCAGCCTGTCTGGGCGCGAGGCCTCAGGGCTCCACTGCTGTCCCATGAACTTGCCACTCCCTCTGACCACTGCTGTTTCTCTTCCCTTCCTTCCTCTGCTCCTGCCTTTCTTGGTGACACTGGTTCTGTCTCCTCCCTCTCTCCACCAACCCTTGGCTCAGTGTGGCCTGCCTAGTCCCTAGAGAGTTCTCTCCATCCCAAGGAACACCTAGACTGGTGCCATGTGGTTGTTATCTCAAATTAATATCGAGTGACTATTAAGAACACGATTAATAATAACAATTATAGTTTAACAACAGAGCAAACCATAGCTCCCCGAGAGCTTAAGGAGCTTCCCAACAAACCATTATGAGTTATTCATGAGTCGTTTCAATTCCTAACTTTAATTTAATGACCAGACTTAATAGTCAGGCACGGCCCCTGCCTGAGGTGGATTAATTCCGTTCCAGACACACAGCTGGGGATCAGTGCCCAGCCTCTACTCCTTCCACCCTGTTGAAGGCAGAGCTTATAAGTGGTGGGATGCTGTGGAGAGGCTGGTGAGGAGCTGATAGCTAAGAGGAGGGTGGGGAGAGGGCCAACTAAGCCTTTTCTGGTATGCTTATAACACCTAGCTGGGGCTGTGCCTGTGCCTGTGCCCAGGGGTGCTGGTTTAGATAGGCAGGGTGTTTTCCCATGAAGAGGATGGGATCTTCTTTCCTCACTTCTTGGGGCCCTCACTGCGGAGCTTCGGAGGGCCATGCTCCCCAGGATCAGATTGTCAGAACTCCTGAGGCCCTGCAAGGCTGTAACCCAGTATTCCAGGGTCTATGGTTACATCATCCAGGTTAGGTTGGCCTTTCTTTTCACCCAAAGGAGACAGAGGGAAGGGGAAGAATTAGGATACAGCTTGCCATGGAAACTTTTCCGCCTCAGAAGAGATATAAACCAGCTCAAAGGGAGAAAAGGCAGAAAGGATACTCTGTCCTGTTTCAGGGTCATGGGAGGAGGTGAGAGTTGGTTAAAGGATTGGATTTTAGGAGTCTGAACCCAGGAATGGTGGCTTCCCATCCCCCAACTCCTGAAGAGCTCATATCCTAACTAACCTGTCTTTCCCTTCCTTACTCCCTTTACCCATCAAACAGCTCTCCGAAGACCCCTCCAGAAGCACACAAGCTGAGAATATCTCATTCCAGTCTTGGGCCAGAGGGTCCCAGAACCAAAGAGCAGCTTCCTTCTTACCCCGCATACTCCACCCATGCCCCAGTTTGTGGCTCAGCCTCATCTGCCCGGTCCCCACCACCTCATCCCCACCGTCTCTCCCGGGTCCTCCTTGAACTGCTTCAGCTTAAAGCCTTTTCAATCAATGTCTAATTTGGTCTGAACAAATGTAAGAGGATTAATTATTTATATCACAGAATCAAGAGCCCCAACATGTCACAGCTGCCGGTCGGTGTGTCAAGCAGGCCTGCACGCTTCATTTAGACGATTTTGCTCTTTTATCCCATATTTGCCAAAGATCTCATCGAATAAAGCCCGGAGCACTTCCTGTTGTGCTTAAGCTTGGTCCATGAACTCAGGCCCTGGGTTCCTGCAGGCAGTGAAGTGACTTCCAAGCCCAGTCAGGTCCTATCTCCGGGTGGGGTTGAGAGAGGATACATGTCTAATTTTAGAGATTACAGCCTCTTAGGTGGACCAGAGAGGAAGCAATCAAGATGAACGAATAGAAGAGGCAAAGATCTCTGTAATCTTGTCAACGTCAATTGAGAAAAATCAATGTACTTATGTTATAGATTTGTTTAAGGCATTTTCTCCTGGGTCCTAGTGCGACATGGAAAATGTATGTGGGATGCTGGCAAGACCTTGTTGGAGGGGAAGAGCTGAACAGGAGTCCAAAATCTCTTCTTGCCTTTGCAGCCCAGCCCGGTTTTCCCACCTCTTCCTTGGGGACCAGAAGAGCTCCCAAGGCCCTTTGAGCCCTACAGCGAGCCCAAGCCGGTGCTGCCACAATCATAGAACCTTCAGCTAATCAGAAGGCCCTATGAACCTGTAGTAAATAAGAAGAGTGATCATCTGCAGGGGGCCCAACCACTCTTTTTCCTCTTCTTATGTAGGATTCAGAATGCTTCAGAGTAGGAGAGGAAGAGAACCCAACAATCTAGGGAAATTGCATGTCTTCTCTGTGTTCATGTATTATGTCGTTAGCTTGAATAAATACAAATTTCAAAGAGAAAGAAAATAATTTAATAATTTAGTTATTAATTTTATTAAATTTAATAATTTCCACTAGCTGCCATCTTTTCTTCACCTAGATTTGCTAGTTGACGATGTTTGATCACAAGCTTCAGAATGATGGCATCCCTGTCTAGGCTCACACTTCCTCCTTATTCTTGCTGTTTTGTGTCTCTGAGTGAGGCCCAGCTGCTGGGTTCCCTCCTGAGGTCAGAAGGCAGGTAGGTGGAGGGCTTCAGGCCTTTTGGGTGAAGGCTGTTAACTGTATGGGCATGCTGCCTTGCTTTCTGCTCAACAGATCACTAGGCTCTCAGCTAAGAGGGAGTCTAGCAGTGCCATGGAAATGGGGAGTTGAGTGTCTCAGTGTCTCTTGGGATCCAGAGGCATTTTGGGGATTGCCGTGATGGCCAATGGACAGGCTATCTGCCTGTCTGGTGGAGGATACTTACGGATGAGAAAGGAGCTGGCATTTGAAGCGTCTCCTGGGAACAGTATACCTGTCTAGGGACCCTGAGCTGACAGCTGGGAGCAGACAGGAGAAAAGCATAGGGTTGGCAGGTGCATTTAGAAGCCCAGAGACAGGCACCATCTTTAGTTCCTTTTGCATCTTCTGTCACTTCTGGATAGTGCCAGATCCAGGTCAAACCAGCCTCTGGACTTGACTGGACCATAGGATCTCTGGAAGTGGGAGGTGAATGTCAGAGGCCCTCTGACCTTCTTGCTTCCAGTATAGCAAGGGTTAACTCAGGAGGGATGGATAGAGAGGCTGTAGGTCCTCCTGACTTCTGGCCCCACTGCTGCTCTATTAACCACACTGCAGGGAGCCAGCACAGTTCACTCTGTCCACTCTGAGCCTGCCATGGCTTTCTCTGGGGCCCATTGCCCTTTCTTCCACCTGCTGGGACTGCTCAGCCTCATGCCTCATGTCTTCCCTCTCCTCCATATCCCTAGTCATTGCTTTCCTTGTCTGGGACCATTAGCATTCTTGCCACTTGCAGAAGCTGCAGTGTAATAGCTCGTATCCACAGTGGAAGTGATGTCCTGGGCTCTGCCATCAAGCCTGGGCTGGTGGGAAGTTAGGGTCGTGGGAATCTCTACAAATCATCTAAAGGAGTGAGCATCGTGCACCTGTACTTGGACACCTTTGAGGTCACTTAGTTTTTGGAATGCTGTGTGAATGTGAAACTCTTATGCACAGGCAGACAGGTGCTCAGAGGAGCAGCCCTGAAGGCATATTTGATCAGATACATGTAAGGAATGCCTAGTTTATGCCATGCGACACATTGCATGCTGAGAGCCATAAGTGACTAAATTGCAGCTCTTGCCTCCGAGAAACTCGGTCAGAAGGCGGGGACAAGCATGTGAAAAACAGTGATGCCTTTATCAGTTTTGTGGGTGAGGACACAGGGTGAGGAGGTGGCTCTGAGGATTCCAGGTACCCTTAGGGCTCTGGCCAGCTACACAGCTGACTTACCCATTCTGCTAGCTGTTTCAACATTTGTCTGAGCTTTGCTCTGTTGTTTCAGAAAATATGGAATAAACCAGCCGTTGAAAGAGGAGGGGCACCCCTGGCTTCTTGGCAGAGGAGGTGCGTGTGAGCTTGGAGGAAGGAGAGGGTTTGCTTGGCTAGCAGGCGGGTCTGTACGTGGCGGCGGGGGTTGGAGTGGGAGGAGAAGGCTATTTGGGCACCTGCTGTGAAGCAATACTGTGGCCACATGTGACATCCCACATGACAGGCGTGGTGGGGGAGCCTTAGACCAAGCTGTCTTCACAGCAGTGATGCTCACCTGTACTGTGTGACAGCTGGGTTGGCCTTCGCAGAGCAGTGGAATGTGACGACGTTGTCCTCCAGGACTGGCTGTGGTTCTACCGACAAGTTGACAAGCGGGGGATCTGCAAGGAGAAGAGATTCACATACAGTCTGGGGAAAGAATGGGGCAAGGAGACACAGAAGGGCAAAGCCGGGGATGCCGCCACCCAGGGGCCTTAGTGATGGGCTCCCTGCTTAAGAGAGAGAGGCCTCCGGCAAAAGGCGACTTTGCTCTTTGGTGCAGGTCCCTGTGTGACCCAGGGTCTAAACTGATGTATTGGCTTCCCAGGCCCTGGGTGTGTGCAGCCTAGCTTCAACCTCCAATCCACTTGTGGGGAGTGGTGGAAGGGGCACTCAGCCCATCGCATGAGCTTTCTGTCTGTGAAATGTCTGTTTATTATCTCCACGGAAAGGTTGTGGGGCCTCTGGTAACTCGAAAGTGGCATTTACACCCTTTCATCAGTGCAATCATCTCTGCTGAGTACTGACTGGTGTCACCAGGCCCTCAGCATCCCGAGCTGGGGCGGCTTGTTTTTCTCATCTGACATGATAAGAAGCCACACTCTGAAGTGCTAAATGGTCTGAGGTGGAGGAGAAGGAAAGGGGGCAAGGGGAACCACATGGAGAGAGCCACATAGAACGGTTTGGAGTGGGCATGGCCAACTGAGGGAGGCAAAGCATGTAACACGGAGGACAGAAGTGATAACAGCAGGGAAGGACAGACACAGCTGCGTCGATGAGGGAGAAAGAGAGAGGACAGGCGGAGAGACAGAAAGGCACACAAACACACCCACTGAGGACTGCAGAATGAAAGAAGTGGAGAAACTAGAGATGGGGGTAGGAAGAGGGATAAAGAGTGACAGGGAATTGTGCACAGGCACACATCCAGACTGCACTGAAATCAGGAGAGCCAGGGACAGCTAATACATGGGAAAATGATAGGGCATTGGAGAGAAAGAGCACACGAAACAAAGAAGGTCACAGGAAAACGGGGGTGGGGTGGGGGACAGAAGGGAGGGAGGGAGAGAGACAGAGAGAGAGAGAGAGAGCCACAGAGACACAGAGATACAGAGACACAGAGACACACAGAGAGACACGGGGAGAATGATGGGGTTAGTGGAACTTGAAGGTCTGCAGCAGACAGAGAGGCAGACCTAGGCTCAGGGAACAGGCTTATCTTCTCTTGTAGTCAGCCCCACACTTCCCGCAGAGGTTCATCCTGATGCTGTGCTACCTGTAGCTCCCAAGCCTCGACAGAGCACTTCCAGGCATCTTGGCACCCAAAGTGCAGGGGAAGGGAGACACCAGCTAAGGTAGGTTTTTCCTCAACAGGGACTGGAAGCATGGTTAGAGTGCAGTTCCAGCCTGCGTTAGAAGGTGCTAAGTCCTTGTGGCCTCAGTAGCACCCTAGGCTTCATCTCCCCGGCCAGTCAGTACCCGGTGGTGAATGGTGGGGAAGGTCACAAGGACTTTCTGTGGATTCAGTCCATTCTCAGAAAAATGAAGGGAGAAGCCAGTTTCTCAGAGGCTGTGGAGGGTATCTTGAGAGACACCCCAGGAAGTGACTCTACCCTGGTGCTCTAGGCTCCTGGTTCAAGACTACAGGAGGATCCTGAGAATCAGGCCAGAACTGTGGACTGAGCTTGGGGATTGAGACCTGTGTCTGCTCGATCTCTTCTGTTAGCTGCTGCTCAGGTTGGGCGCTGGGTCGAGGCGCAGGGGTGGAGCCGGGCTGATAGTTGCAGATGCCAGCAAAGAAGCCCACTTCTGAGCAGCAGGTAGCAACCTGTGCTTGAGGGTCTATTCTCTGTACGTTGTCTCCTAGTCCCCCAAGGGAGACTGCAAGCAGGTGGCCCATCTGGTACAGGAGCAGCTGGCCTGTGTACCTTTGTATTTGGGGTTACAGGGAACCTTGTGGTGCTGTAGTGTGGAACTTAAGCCTCCTCCCAACCCTGAGGCCCATGGGTTAATGACTCGGTCTTCAGAGACTTGTTATTGAAGGGGAATTGGAAACTTTGAGAGGGGAGGGGGCAGTGGGAGGCCTAGTAGAGATCTTGTGAGATTCCACTCGCTTTTCCCTTGTTCCCTGGCCCTCAAGCAAGTGCTCCTGCTTGAGCAACCCCCTCCCCCCCCCCCCCCAGCCCAGCCATGAAGGGCTGTTTTACCACATCCAAAGCAAGGGCACCTGATCGTGGAGCAGATCATCTCAATTTGTGAATGGAAATAAACTTATTTTTTTTCCTGTCTCAGCTTTTTGCCATAATGATAGGAAGCTGAGTAGTACAGGTAGGCATTTCATTCACCTCACTTTTGATTTTCAAAGCAAGATTCAAGGGCTCACTAAGGTATCTGTGGCAAGGGACCACCATGAGAACTCTCCTTCAGCTTTGTAGACTTGTAGTGCCTCTTGCTGTAAGTTCTACGGCATCTTCCCAGTGGCTTCCTAGCAGCTTCAGAGACAAGGCTGACTCGGGACTCTCACTGTCCTGGGCAGGGTGGGGCAGCCTAGCTGAGTGTCCCTCCTCATAAAGAGGTTTGTCCCAAGGAGTTTGCTAATTGCTGTCGGAACCCCCGTGCATGTGCATTGCTAGCCTCAAATCGTGAAATCCAGTCCCTGTGGGTGACAGATAATCTCAATCCATTACCTGTCTGATATGGTGGTGTCAGGTTAAGATTTTCATTATGGAGCTCAGGGGGGAAATATCATAAGGGTCATCCTTCACCTAGTGTTCTTCAAAAAGTGATGACTCCTTGGGAAGCAGGAGGATGGAGCGCATACCTGCTTCTTGGGTCTTCACTTGCTGGATTTTCACTTAAGTCCCTGTTGCCAGTCTCTTCTGCTTCTTCCCTCATGCTTTGCAACACCCTTGGTCCCTAGAGCCTTAGGAGGATAGACCCATGGGGTTCCACTCCAGTCAGTTTCATTTGCATCTCTATCCCCAGGCCCCGGGTTTGCCATGTCTCTGTTTCCATTCCTCTCCTTAGGATGTGCAGGATGTGAGTTTCTAGGAGTCTGCCAAGTTCCAGAGGTATAAATAGTTGATGTCATACCCAACTATTAAACATGATTTTAATCCCACTTGAGATGCATAACTTGCAGGAGGGTGGAACTGAGATCACATCGAACAGATGTTACAGCTGAGAGTCTGTTAGTGTTTCCATCAGCAACCTGTGTGTGTGTGTGTGTGTGTACGTGCACATGTGCATTTTCAGGGGAAGTGTTGGGGGTGCATAGAGAAAACTTCATGACTCGGTGATTTTATAGTACATCCATCTGAAACTTGGCAGCTGGACACGGAGTCCAGATGTGGTGATGCTTGGGCGGGGGGGGGGTCTACGCTTTCCCTCCCATTACTCAATCTGGGGGCTTTGTCTCCGTTGGGTAACATATAAAGACCAAGGGAAACAAACAACAAATGTGCTTTTTGCTGAGTTTGGAGACTTCTCGGTTGACTAAGAAAATGAGCAGGATTGCAAAGGTGGCTCGATCCAGCTTGTGGTGTCCACTGCACACAGCTGGATGCTTACTGAATGAGCAAGGGAATCTGAGAAGAAAGGGGGAGGAGGAAGAGAGGGAGGAGGAGGAGGAGGAAAGAGGCATGGAGTAGGTCTGGGCCTTTTCTTGTTAGCTATTCATAAACACCTCCCAGCTAGGGGAGATGAAGTGTTGGATCAAATAGATACAGCTATGATTACATCTGGGGGGGGTGCATTACCACACACCTGTCACAGTGGATTTCAATCACAACATACACTTTCATCAAAATACGGCATGCATGGTGCTAGGGGCTGACATGAATGATGTCATTTAATCCTAACTGCGACCTTAAGAGGTAGGCATGGTTCCCTTCATGTACTGATGAAGCTAAGGCCCAAACCAACTCACTAGTGAGGTCAGTCAGTAACTGGCAATGCTCACTTTTGATTTTCAAAGCAAGATTCAAGAATTCAAACTATGGAGAATGTTGGACCCCGACCACTCTTCTGTACTATCTTGGAAGGATCCCAGCTGGGAAACCTGAAGCCTGGGTCTAAGCCTCATGCTGGCCTCATTCCTGCATCCTTTCGGGCACAGCCCTGTTAACTATGTATCCAGGTCAACCAGCCCTCTGTTTGGAGGAGGGATGTATTTAAATGTGCATGGGATGCTATTATGATGACATTTTTGTCACTAGGTTTTCTTGGGGGCAAAGGATAGTGGTCTGGAGCAAAAATGCTGTTTGTTCTCCATCCTTCTCTGTCAAGGTCCTGACTTCTGTCCTGGGGTACCAGTTATGTTTATGTAGGACTCTAGCTGGCATAGCTTCCCACCTAAGTGGGGCTAGGGGGCAGGACAGTGCCACAAATGGCAGCCAGGAAGCAAGGGACTTAGATAAGCATTGTCTCCTACCCTCATTTCCCCCAGATTTGGCTTGTGTCTATGAGAGAGCCCTCAGCTTTGATTGCTCCTAGAAGCCATCAGCAAATCAGCAAGAAACCTGAATTATCAGAGAGAAGTGACAAGTCTAGAGCCACACACTTCATGGTAATGGATCCATTCTGAATGTTGAACCACATGCCAAACAAACATCTTACTTCCTTTCCAGAGCTGGGCTTTGCTCTAGCTACAGCTGCTCACCTGCTTGTCGCCTGGTGCTAAGACCCAGGGTGGGACCAGGGCCCTGGATGGAGGAACATTGCCCTAGGTGCTTCTCTCCAGCCTCTTTGTGTGTGTTTGTTTGTTTGTTTGTTTGTTTGGGACACGGTTTCTCTGTGTAGCCCCAGCTGTCCTAGAACTCACTCGGTAGACAGGCTGGCCTCAAACTCACAGAGATCCACCTGCTTCTGCCTCCTCAGAGCTAGGATTAAAGGCGTGAGCCACCACGCTCTCCAGCCTATTTTAACTCCCCAGACCTAGGTTGGTAAGAACTCTGTGGCTCCTACTTTCACTGAGTGAGGAATGGAAGAAGGAACCTGGTGGTAGGGGAGGGAGGTTGTTAGTAGCAAATGGCCACAGAGTGCAAGTAGAGCGTTCCCCAAAATGCTGTTGTTTTGCCGGGGTGCTTGGACCCTACGCAATACTTAACAAATACCTCTTCTTCTTTCTGCACTTTAAAGGGTGTCAATTAGGATTTGTGATGCTGAGAGGGAACTTCTGCCCTCTGGCTGTCAAACAGGCGCCGAAAACTGTAAGACACAGTTCCCGCTGGACCCCTTAACTCTGGAGGGCTGTGTAGAACCCAGAAGCCCCAAATAAGCCAGGGCTGTTAGAAAGTGTTTTTAAATCCATCAGCATTAGGGGCCTGGAGAGATGGTTCAGTAGTTAGAAGAGCTTGCTGTGCAATCGTGAGGATGAGGTTTTGAATCCTAGCACCCACAACAGGCTGGCATCCTCACACACCTATAACTCCAGCTTCAAGGGGGACAGAGACAGCAGAACTGTTGGGGGTTAATGGCTTCTGGCCTAGCAGAGAATACCTTCGACCCCGTCACCTCGAAGGAAGAGGTGAACCTGATAGAAGAGGACACTCCACACCCCCTCCTGGCCTTTGTGCACACACACAGGTGTGTGAGCCTGCCTATACACACGCACATACATTGACATGGGCCGGTTCCAAACCTGGACTTAGCCAGACCAGACACGACACGATCGGTTGGTACTCACGCTGGATGTCTATGGTGACTGACGTCTCCTTTCCTCCGGGGATGGCTTTGTTGGTGGCTCGGCACACAATACTCTGTCCATTTTCTACGTCTCCTGGGGAGATGAAGAGGGTGCTGACAATGCTCTCACGCTTGCCATCTCGAAGCAGGGTCTGGAGAAAGAGGTGGTGAAGGGACAGAAGGCCTTATGTTACTGAGCTGAGATGGCCTGAGAGGGAGGAGCGGCTGCAGAAGGGGAAAGGAACGAGAGAGAGGTTGCCATGGGTGTGAAAGCAGCCTGGCCTTGCAAGCCAAAGGCTTAGCAGAATCCTGCCTTAACTTAATGGAAGCCAGGTCTTGGGGAGGGCCTCTTTAAAAGTTAACCAGCATCGGTTCTGCCCCTGGTGTTGGTGACCCTGCAACAAGCAGAGTCCTGGTGGATCTGCAGCAAGCAAGGGAAGGGGTTGCAGCAGACACAAGTGGGTGTGGAAGGGTGATCCGGTTAGGAGCACTGAGTTAGGGACCAGCTAAAACAGGTAGGGGTGTTAAGCAGCCTGCGTGTACCCACCTTGGACTGTTTTCCTGTGTGAGCCTTTGCACCTTCCCCAGTCATTGTACTTCCTGATCTCAGGAAAGCTTCCACACTACACCACAGCACTGCTAATGCGGGTCGGGGAGGACACAGGTAAGGCCCATCAAGAGAGCGAAACTTTCCCAAACTCATGCTCAAGTTAGTGGTAGAAGGTAGCACTTCTGTGAAGGGTGATGATCCCCCCCACCCACCCCTTTTGTGTCTACTCCAGTTCTAGAACAGGGATTCATTTGTAGATGAGACCATCCTGGTTTCAGGAAGTGCCCTTTCTGAGACGACACAGAGAGGCTTAGGTAGCCTCTGAAGTGATGGAGACAGAGATTAGGATGCTCCTGTTATAAACCAAGGGACGCTGGGAGCTGCCAGGAGCTAGAAAAGACATGGAAGACCTTTGCATAGCTGAGGTCATACAGCCTGGGCGGCACCTTGGTGACTTCAGAGTTGTTAGTTTCTACAATGCAAACTGCTTTTTTTTTTTCTTAAATTATTTAAACAGGGTTCTCTTTGTAGCCCTAGTTGTTCTGGAACTCACTCTCTAGACCAAGCTGGCCTTGAACTGATAGGGTTCTTCCTGCCTCTGCCTTCCTCCCGAGTGCTAGGATTAATGTCGGGCGTCACCACTGCCCAGCCTCCCCAACACTGCTTTAAGCACCAAGTTGTGGCACCTGCCTTGCTAGGTGCTGTGGATGCATCAGGAAATGAGCACAAGCCATGGGTCTTTGCTTTTCTTCCTTCCTGGATCTGGTCACTAACCCGTAACTAGTTCCTCAGCTTTACCACCACCCCCTTCACTCTTCTGTCCTTCTTTGCAGACACTTCTCCACCTGTCTGGACCCCTTTAAAATAGGCACACATTGGGGATGGAGGGTAGGCAAAGGGCCACTGCTGGTGAGATTGGAGTTGGTTCAGGCTCAAAGGCTTCCCCTCTATGGAAGGAACTTTACATCCTACCGGGAAAGGGGTGGCCGGATGCAGTCCTGTTTTTACCTGGACTGGAGCCAGGCAAAAGCTCTCATAAAATAACAATAGCTTGGTATCACATTCTCAGATTGGTTGTAAGGGAAGAAGTGTTTTCTGTGTTTTGCAAGGCAATGCCGAGTTCAAAGTGAACTCACTGAGCACAGCTGGAAGTCTTCAGAGTAGGAGGACAAACTCTGATAGGCACCTGTGTTACAGGTGGCAGCCCAGTGACCAAGTCCCACAAAAGCCAGTTACTAAGGCAGTTGACAGCAGCTCACAGGCCACCAGAACTCCAGGTCCTCAGCTCAGCATGGCCCTTCTTAGCTTGGGGCCAACCTTGGGGCCTCTGGGATGAATAAACCTGCATAAGGGGTTCCTGCTGTAGGTCAAGCCTGTCTGCAGCATTCTAGAGTAAGACAGAGCAGAGGAGCAGCGCTGCACTTTCTCCTGTAATGTAAACCTGGCCAGATTTAGGCTCTGTGGCTTGAAACCTTCTAGCACTTTCTGTCCAGGAAGGAGGGGTGTTAATTCTAACTATTGCAGAGGGGCTCGTGAGAGGGATGTGGCCTGTTCTAGCAGTCCGAGTGGCCATTCTTTGTAGTCCCCGGTCTTCAGGTCAGCCTCTGGGCAAGAGGCACAACTGGAGGTCTCGGAATAGGGTTAGAGGAAATATAATTTAGCTCTGAAGCAAAGCCAGGGTGTGGAGGGAGCTGCAGCCAGCCGCCACCCTATTACCACCCTGGCTTGGGGCTGCTCAGTAGACCTCACCACCTCTATAAATAGCTAAGCGATAATAAGAACAATTTCCTGGATGAAAATAAGACCTCCGGGTAGAACGAGGGGAGGAGGGAAGGGGAGGGGAGAGGGTGAGTATTGTTCTACCATGTCCTTTCCTTTCCTTTTCTGAGGTGCTAACAAGGGACATTTACATAAGTTTGACTCAGCCAAGAACCCCTCCAATTGATGTTGGAGATGGTGGCTGTTGGCTCTGATGTTGGTGGTGGGAGTGGGACTGGGAGGGTGGGGCTGGGAGGGGAGCAGGGGGGCCTAGCTCTAATTAGGCCCTCTGACTGCTTTTCCTCCTCCCCAGCCCAGCGTGCTCCTCCGCCTCGGAATGATGATTAATGACATATTTACTGTGTCCAGGCGGGTGCTTTTCTGGGAAATAAAAATTCTGGTTCAAGTTGTTTGTTCCACCTAATTAGAGAAAGAGGAAGATGTGTTCATTAAACAAAAAGGAAAATGAGGAGAAGGCGAGTGCCCCAGTAGTGAACCGCCCTTGTAGAAGGCCCACTGAGTACCTGCCCCACAGCAGCGAGTCCGCTGCCCTCTCAGGCACATCTGCTGACACAGCTGGGGAGGGAAGCCTGAAGCTCTAAGCCTGCAGAGGTGCAAGCTGGCTATGGGTGTATCTCGGTGGATCCAGCTGTTGGAAACGGTTCTTGACAAAGCTCCTTTCTGCACCCTCTCCCTTTTCTTTGTACCCGAAATGCCAAAGAAAAATGCGCCTAAATGATTAAGATGTTACTTCAACTGAGAGAACCCAGAACGTCTGGTGATCTTTAGAAGTCACCAGAATGGGTAATCCCCTTCTTATTCTGGTCCTGTGCATCAGCTCTGGCAAAGCAAGAAAACTGCTACAAGGTTTACATTGTAGGAAATTAAGATTTTTGACTGAAGAACCAGAATGTTCAGGCGGGTTCCCAGGGCAGGCCCCTGCTCTGGGCATAGCGTGTTTGCCCATTGCCCAATGGTATCTCCTTTCCGTCTCCTGTTGTGTACTTGTACTTCCTAGGATGTTCTGGGGATGACAGTCCCCTCCGTGTTTTTAGAGCTGACCTTTGATTTAAAATTTATTTATTTTTATTATTTATACAGCATTCTGCCTCCATATGTGCCTCCACACCAGAAGAGGGCACTAGATCTCACTCACTATAGATGGTTATTAGCCACCATGTGGTTGCTGGGAATTGAACTCAGGACCTCTGGAAGAGCAGCCAGTGCTCTTAACCTCTGAGCCATCTCTCCAGCCCAAACTGGCCCTTGATTAAGTATGATTCTTTCCCACCAACTATCTTGAGTGTTGTCTTTTGAATGGTGAATAGATGCATCCAGTTCCGCCTTGCCCAATGCTCTCCTTCCCTCTTTTATCTTCCCCTTTGTTCCTATTCTGTAAGTCTCCTCTGTCAAATGAGGCCTTGAGCCTTGATGGCCTTGAAGGTGGCTTGCAAATGGGACGTCCTGTTATTTGCTGATTCTATCAGAAACCTGCCTCTTTGCCTCTCATCCCTGTGAACCTCACTTCTCTCCTCTCCTCTCCGAGTTTGTCTTTGGGGGACACAGGCAACCAACATGCAAATAGCTCTGGGGGTGGGGTGGGGGAACAGATAATAATGGGGTCACTAATTTCTTGACTCACTCACTACCTCCTTGGAGCTTGGTGGGCACTTACATGGCATCAGCTTCCAAATCCCAGCCTCCCAATTCCCTAGGCTTATGGATATGACTTTGATGGCAACCCCTGAGCATCTATAGTGATCTAGCCCATGTTGGCATACAGATAGAGGCTGGGCACTGGGCATGTATACAATATATAGGTATTGGAACAAAACTCCTGAAAATCAACTGTCTGCAAAGACTGATTGACTGATTACAATTTCTGTATGGTGAATTGCTTATCTTGGGCTTTTTTCAGTCCTCTGGAACAGCCATTCATTGCCCACCTCTGTGTCAGAACTAACAACCTGTGACCAATAGATAACAGTTTTTGGGACTCTATTTACTTAGCAGACCACTACCTTCCACCAACCCCACAGCTCAGATAGTATCCTGGGCCTATAGAAAAGCTTCCCTCATCTCATTGTATCAGCCTCTCTGATATACTCACCAGTGCATTTAAACTTGGCTTGATTTATGAATGTCTTTATTCTGTAAAACTATAAAAACTTCGTGAAACTTCTTTTATGTAGGTACATTGAATATTGAGTAACCTAAATCTATGTTCCTGGGCTGTGCTTGCTCAAAATGCCTCCAAAATAAACTATCTGTCATTCCCTTTAAGACGAAAGCTGTGGTTTTTGCATTGACAGCATGACGTGGCCAGGAATAAGGGTGTGGAGGAGCACAGTTCTCCAACTCCTGCCTCTCCCCTGCATGCATGGACCCGCTTCTGTGTGTGGCTGTTCACAGGCTTCCGTCCACTAACTTCGTCTAAGGAACTTTCTCATGGGCTCCAGTGACTGTGTGAGGCTCTGGGTTCCTGTCTGAACAGAACTGGCTCTGGTGCCTCTTCCTGTTTGTGCACCCAACTCCCCTGATCCATTCCCAAGGTCACTGAGTTGGCATTTGTCACTCAGCGCTGGCCTGAGCGTGGACTGTGGGGGTGCTGAGTGTACTCATGGGGCAGTTGCCAGGTGTGGGTGACAGATCTTTCCAACCCTCCCAGGGCCTCTGGTGAGCAGAGGAAAACCAGAAGAGCCCTTAGAAATGGGCAGTCTGAAAGCAAGGCAGTGTGTGTGTGGGTGCCCCAACTCTGGTGCTAAATATGGGCTGCTCATTGATATGCAAACAGCCTGGAGAGGCCTTGAGCGGGCCTGATTGCCTGGCAACAAGGCCTTTTCTCTTCTTCCTCCCCATCACCTCCCCCACCTGCTGTGTCTTTTTTTTTTTTTTAATCATCTCTCTGCTTTCCCTTTTACAGACATTCCCAGGGTCTATACAGGCAGACCTGTTGTTATCTGGGCTGAATGGGAGTGGCACAGATAACATAGGTCTGTACAGAGTCATTTGCCTGAGATCCTTCATCCAGCCTTCTGCCCCAGGGCTAGAAGAGATGTCGTTCGTAGATAAGGTTGCTATCACATAGCATGGAATAGGGTAGAGACTCTGGGCCCCCGAAGTTTGACAGGTCAGACGCAATGTGACAGAGTGACGGAGGAGACAGTGTGTACCACAGCGAGTGAGGGCCTGGGGGATGTGAGCCCGCATCTCCTTCCTGAGCAAGGTCTCTGGAGCTCATCTAAGCACAGGCGCTATGGAGACCATGGGGTGGCCGGCTGACAGCCCCTTGAGTAGGCAGGTGGCCGGAAAGTGGAGAAAACAAAAGCAAGTGGGGTGGAAAGATGGATCTCCTAAAACAAAACCATCTTCTGTGTGTCCCCTGGTGAATCAATCTCCACCCCTGGAGAAGCAGCAGAAGGGGTGGGAGGAGAGCTCCCAGGGAAGGGTTCCCTTTGGGCTAAGCCTATACTCCTCTTCCACTCCTCCATCCCTGGCTTTGTAGATTTGCTCGCATTTCAGACGCAAGCTCTGTGACATCCATTCTTGTCTCCAGCCACAGGGGAAACTCTGAGGTGGATGAGATGCCACAGGGGAAACTCTGCTGGGTAGATGAGATGCAACACCAGCCACCTCAAGCTCCAGCTGCCACGCCTTCCCCACCTCAGTGAACCCTAACCCTCAACTTTGAGCTAGAATAAACCTTCTTTCTTTAAGTTGCTTTTGCCAGGTTTTTTGGTCACAGTAGTGAGAAAGGTAACAAATACACAGTCTTCACTTTGTGCTATCCTCCTACCAAGGAACGTTGAAAGAACTACATTTGCTGGAAATGGCAATGTACAGCTTGAATCCTAGCACTGGGAAGGCAAGGCAGGCAGAGCTCACTAAGTTCAAGACCAGCCTGGTCCGCAAGGTAAGGGGCAGGCTAGGCAGGGCTACATAGTGAGACCCCATCTCAAAACAAAACAAAATAAGCAATTCATATTTATTTATTTATTTATTTATTTATTTATTTATTTGTTTGTTTGTTTGTTTGTTTATGGACTGCATGTATGCACACGTGCCATTGTGTTCATATAAGAGGTCAGAGGATAATTTGCGGGTATGAAAAAGTTCTCTCTATCATGTGGGTCTTGGGGATGGAACTTGGGTAGTCAGGCTTGGCAGTACATGGGTTTACCTGCTGAGTCATCTCATTAGCCCTACAAGGAACTTTGATGTGTGATTTATTTTGAGCCCTGCGGTAACACTAACAAGTGGCCATGATTACCATCATTCCCATTTTTGCAGCTGGGGAAACTGAGGCAGAAAGATTAAGCCAACACTGGGGTTTGATGGAAGGCTAGCCTGCAGGGTCCTGTGGACTGCTCTGTTTGGAGGCTGCCACGGCACCTAGAAAATGCAGGTGGCCGGGTATGAGGAGCCATAGGACCAGTGACGGTTCCAACAGCTGTACTTATTGCAGGCTCAGTCTGCCAGGCGGGTTCCTTGGTCGTGTCCCCAGCCATCCCTAGACCTGGGTGCTAATGATGCTCTTGGTGTACGGATGAGGTCACAGATATGGAAAGTTTAGATCACATAGCTAGATGCTGGTGGAGCCTGGAATCCAATTTAGGTCACCCAGCTTTACTATCAGTGGGCTTAACTGCCACCATGTGACAAATATTGTAAGCCTGAGGTCTGAATCTGTCACAGCTGCTTCCTGGCAACCTCCCTGTGGACCCTGTCTGAGTGGTTGTGTACACTTGTGTGTTCCCAGCCTACCTCTGACGTCCCAACTATTGTCTTTTTAAAAAAAAATCATTTATTTTTATTTTATGTGCTTTGGTGTTTTGTCTGCATGCATGTCTGTGTGAGGGTTTCAGATCTTGGAGTTACAGACAGTTGCGAACTACCATGTGGGTGCTAGGAACTGAACCTGGGTCCTTTGGAAGAACAGTCAGTGCTGTTAACCAGTGAGCCATCTCTTCAGTCCACTATTCTGCCTTTGTAAGTTAAGTCAGCAGTACTATTTGGGTTATGAATATTGTCTTTGCAGTTCTGGAGAAGAAATAGACTGGACTGAGCTTCTGGGAGGAGATGGGTTGAGGGGTCAGTCGCTTGGGCCATCTCTATTTTGTGGGCATGTCTGCCCCTCACATTAACATACGGCCCATGGGTTTGCAGCCTGTCTCAGCTGGAGCACTTCCTGAGTGTCTCTTCCAGCTCTTTCATGTGCAGAGGAGAAAACTGAGCCGAGGAAATAAGTTGCCTGGAGTTACAAAGAGCAGGGCCTGGCAGGGCCTGGCATCTGGCCCAACTGCCATTCCCTTTCTGACAGTCCAAGTAGGGGTGGAGCTGGCAAGGTCAGGCCAAGTCTCCCTTTCAGAAAGGCAATGTGCCAGGCTTGCTGAAGCATATTCATCATGTGAGTGAGAACGGGTTGCTGAGTAGGCTACCCTGGAACAGGTCTCATAGGTAACCCTGACACCTGTCTTCATGAGATGAGGCATGTCCTCTTCTGTTCATATATCCTGGGAAGCTCAGGCTGGCCCAGCTTCAGAGAAACCCTGGACAGGCACCTCTAATGTAGAAACACCCTCTTCTTCCTTCCCAGCCTCCCCTGAATGACCTTGGCCCCTCAGCCATGTGTTTGTCTTTCCTGATATTCTTAAAGTATGACTCCACCCAGGATGTGAGCAAAAGGACTCATCTCCCAAGAGAAAGCATTGTTTCTAGGATGGATTCAGGACCAAGAGAAGCCATTTGTTTAAGAATCTGTCCCCCAGAACTGGGTGGTAAGCCAAGCTTTGATCAGCAGCCTTTGGCAGGAGAGTCAGTTTGGGATGGGAAGAAACCATCCTTAGAATAGGAACGGCCTTTCCTCACAGCCTCTGCTGATGAAAAAGGCATTTCTTCTTTTTAGGACCCATGGAGAGGAGCCAGCTGGGGGCCAGGACTAAAGAACAAGTCCCCACCTTATCATCCTCAGAAATTGAGGGCCTTGAGTCAGAGTTCTGGAAAATTAGACCCCAGCTTCAGAGCCTGGAGGCTGCTTTGCTCTGGGGCCCTGATACAGCTTCTGGTGGTATTTTGGGGGCCCATAGGGATCTGAGCCTGTTCTGGGAGAGGCCCAGAAAGAAGAAAACCCAGGTGACAGATCTTGGCTTTAGTTCTGGTGCTGCTGGAAGACAACTGGTCAGTGCAGGCACTTTAATTCAAGGTCCCAGTGTTCTGTCTCTAGACAAAAGAGCTTGGGTCAGGGAACCTCCAAGGTTTCCTTCATCTGGAAGGCTCCACAGGACATAACCCCCACCTGGCAGTGCATAAATGTCTCCTGGGGAGGTGTGTGCCACAGGTTATTTCTGGCTGATTTCATGAACAGTGAGACCAGCCTATGAGGAAGCCGCCACCATTGCAGAGATGGCTTGTTATTCACAGTTCCCAAGAGGAAGGAAGGGGCATGGCAAGCCATGCCACACCTGGCAACTGGGAGTAGAGTAAGGAGTGTGTGATTATCTTTTGCTGTGGTTTGTGGCAAGGTAGGGTTGAGCAGCTTGAATAGCTTTAGTGGATTCTGCACTGTAGAGAAATGTCATGTTTGTGATTCCTGGTCCTGGGGATACTGCTCTGGATTACAGGAGGGAGAAAAAAGGTAAGCATGGGCTACGGGCCCAAGAATAAATAGTAAGTTGTTAATTCTTTCTGGGGGCTGGTTAACCTGGGCCAGCCTCTCATTCCAGGATCTTTGAGGCCACAAGCTGTCAAAACAGTCTAAAGACAAAAAAAAAAAAAGCAAAGGAGTACTGCAGTTCAGGATGCTACTGTGTGAGTTAAAGAAAAGCAGCCCCATAGGCAGGAACTTCAGGCCACAAAGCTTAGATCTTAGCCCTTCGTGGTTCCTGTGCTGGCATCTCATCGGGCAGCAGTCCAGATTTAGCAGATCAAAATACAGGATGACCAGTTAACTTTGAACTTCAGATGAACAATGCATGATTTGTTAGCATGAGTGTGGTTCATGCAACACTTGGAAGAAACATGCTAAAAATTAACTTAGTGTAGTTTCTGAAATAAGTCTTATTCCATTAAGGCTGTTTTTTTGTTTTGTTTTGGTTTTTGTTTTAAAAAATTATTTTATTTTACTTTTATATTAATCACAGGATATGTATTTTGTATCCCAGCTGTAGCCCCCTCCCTCATTCCCTCCCAATCCCCCCATCCCTCCCTCATCTCCTCCCTGCCCCTTTCCAAGTCCACTGATAGGGGAGGACCTCTTCCCCTTCCATCTGACCCTAGCTTATCACATCTCTTCAGGACTGGCTGCAATATCCTCTTCTGTGGTCTAGCAAGGCTGCTCCTTCCTGGGGGGGGGGGGGGTGCGGGGAGAGGGTGGAAGAGCCAGCCATTGAGTTCATGACAGAAATAGTCCCTGTTCCCCTTACTAGGGTACCCAATTGGATACTAAGTTACCATGGGCTATATCTGAGCAGGGGTTCTAGGTTATATCCATACATGGTCCTTGGTTGGAGAAACAGTCTCATAAAAGACCCCTGCGCCCTGATCTATTTGGTCTTTGTGGAGCTCCTGTCCTCTCCAGGTCTTACTAACTCCCCCTTCTTTCATATGATTCCCTGCACTCTGCCGAAGGTTTGGTTATGAGTGTATCTGCTTTGATACAGGGCTACGTAGAGTCTTTCCGAGGCCTTCTGTGGTAGGCTCCTGTCCTGTTGCTTGTTTTCTCCTATATTCAATGTCCATCCCATTTGTCTATCTAATGAGGATTGATCATCTTACCTCGGGTCCTCTTTCATGTTTATCTTCTTTAGGTATATAGATTTCAGTATGTTTATCCTATCTTATAGGTCTATATAAGTGAGAATCTACCATGTGTGTCTTTCTGCTTCTGGGATACATCACTCAGGATGATCGTTTCTAGGTCCCACCATTTGCCTGCGAATTTCATGATTTCCTCGTTTTTAATTGTGGAGTAGTATTCCATTGTGTAAAAATACCATAATTTCTGTATCCATTCCTCAAGTGAAGGACATCTGAGTTGTTTCCTGGTTCTGGCTATTAGGAATAAAGCTGCTACGAACATGGTTGAGCAAATATCCTTGTTGTGTACTTGAGCATCTTTTGGATATATGCCTAAGAGTGGTATAGCTGGATCTTGAGGAATCACTATTCCTAATTGTCTAAGAAAGCACCAAATTGATTTCCAGAGTGGTTGTACAAGTTTGCATTCCCACCAGCAATGGAGGAGAGTTCCCCTTTCTCTACAACTTCTCCAGCATGTGTTGTCACTTGAGTTTTTGATCTTAGCCATTCTGATAGGTGTAAGGTGAAATCTCAGGGTCGTTTTGATTTGTATCTCCCTGATGGCTAAGGGGCGTTGAGCATTTCTTTAAGTGTTTTTCTGCCATTCCAGTCAGGCTGTTATTAACAAAACATTAAAAGCTGGACAAGAGCAGAACCACAGAAGTAATTTTTGGTTTTTTTAAAAATATAGTTCTGAAGGCCAGGAAGCCCAAGACTGGGGCAGACTGACTGAGTGTATGGCAAGACCCAGATACCTATTTGTGAGTTGCCGTCCTCTTACGATGTCTGCCCATGGGGGAAAGGACAGGGGTCTCTCTTGGGCCTTTTATAAAAGCAATAATCATAATCACAAGGAGACCACCCTCATGACATAACCACCTTCCAAAGGCTCCATGTCCATTCTCTTGAGGCTTAGGGTTCAAAAAAGGAGGGTTTTTCTGGTGGAGAGGGACAGTTATTCAAAGGATCTTATATTACTTGTGGCAACCGTAGGCCTGGCTGCTCTGCCTCAAGTCTCCTATTCTGACCAAACCTTGTTCTAGGGTTTTTACTTAGTTACCCTGGTTAGGGGGTAGGATGGGGGTGTGGGGGAGGGGAGGCTACTGGAAGAAACAGCCTGAGAACTAAAATAAACAATAAACAATAAACTAAACTAAACTAAACAAACAAACAAACAAAAACACAGGGAGAATGAAACAGCAACAGAAGCACTTCCACATGGAGAGACACAGAGCTTTCCCTCATGCAGCTGACATCACCACTCCCTCCTCCCTTTATCCTTTGTCCCACTGCCCATCCCCAACCCCCAATCTCTCCCTCAGGCTCACCTTGGAGTAGGTGGCCCCATTGATGACCTCTCCTTTACGAAGCCAGATGATGGAAGCCGCAGGCTTGGCATTATCCGCATGGCAGGTGAGGTTGAGGGGGTCCCCTGCCCGAAGGCTGATTACAGGCCCCCCTAGGATGATGGGGTCGTCTGGTGGCACTGTGGGGAGAGGAGTGGAGAGGTCAGGTTGGGGCAGGTCTCTGCTTAACATGGCAGAAGATAATGAGCAATAATTGTTATGCTCTAATAGATTGCCACCCTCTGCATTGCAATGATAGTAATAATAAAAGGATGTGCTATTCTTCTATTGTTCATGCAAAGAACTAGCCTGTGCAATGACAGACCGGTGCCCTTAGCTTGTTCCACAGGCCTGGAAGCAGTGCTTTGCAACTGAGATACCAGGTACTACAGGATCTTTATTTTCAACTAATTAAAAAAATTATTTCTTTTTGAAAAATTTTAGTTGTAGGTTGCACATGAGTGCCAATGCTCACAGAGGCCAGAGGCATTGGATCTTCTGGAGCTGGAGTTATAGACAGTTGTGAGCTGCCTGATGTTTGCATTAGGTTCAGGTTCAGGTCCGTGGAAGAGCAGTACCTGCTCTTAGTAACTGAACCATTAATCCAGCCCCAACATTTGTTTTTCTTTTCTTTTTGCCAAGTTTTGTCACATTTCTCACAACAGTTTTTCAGAGAAAATGCTATTTTTATTCCAGTTACATAGACCTGGAAATGAGGGCTCACCAAGAGACTTGTTCAAGGTCACATGGTGAATGTGTGGCAGAACTGGGACTAGAAGCCTGGCCTTTGACCCTTGAGCAAGCTGGCTTCTGTCCTCACAGGTGACAGGTGACAGGGCAGGTCTTCGGTTCTTCAGAGTTTATGCTCCTGGTCTTTCCTGAGATATATCCTTCAAAGTAGCTCCTGAACCTTGATCCCCACTCAGAAGGAGCCTCCCTATTCTGAGATTTTAAAATTTAATTTAATTTTTATTTTTTTGCTCCATTAATAGTGTAGTTGGTGATTGGTGGCCCCATCAGATATCCATAGTGTTAAAGAGGGAAGGACATGGGATTGACCCCTTCTTTGTGGAGCAAGATCCCTGCAGGACCAACACAGATCCATGCCTTGAAGCGGCTCTGCAAACATCCACTGGCTCCAACGAACCACCTTTGATTCCCATGAAGACTGTACTGTAGGATGGACAGGTATGATGGGAATCAGTTATTATTTGGTAAGAAAGCTGAGAGATGTCAAGAGTTGACCCAAGGACACAAAGTTTCTTGTGAGGCTGCTGCTTCTAGACATATTGAAGTTCTCCATGAACAGCCATAGAAGAGCTGGGGCTCCATGGAGATCATCTGAAGAGACTGTTTTCCTGAAGAACTTCTATCTGTTCTACTGAAGGGTCTATTCAGTTAACCCCAGAGGCTGAAGGGGGCTCAGGGACTCCCCAGTGGGAACTTTAAATGTTGTTAGGAATAAAGGAGAGGTGGGTGATCAGAGTTTGAGGACCGAGAGCAAAGATCTTCTTATCGGCTTTTTGGGACAAGCCATCCCCCAGCACACCCCTGGGCAAACACCTATGCTTGGGGCTTCTGGCTTGCGGTGTCTTCCAGCTGCAGCTCAGAACTTGCTTTCCTTCCCTCTGTCATCCCCATCATCTAGTCGACTGGACTTCTCCAATAGACAGGAGGACCCCATGTTTGGCTAGGCCAGAGCCCCAAAGGAGCAAGCCTTCAGGATGGTCACCCCCCCTATCCTATCTGATCCTGGCAGAAGCCTGGCTCAGCTCTAACGTCACTGAAGAACCATCTCCTAATGGACCCCAACTTTGTAGGCCTCTGGGGATGGGACCACTTATTTATCCAAACCAGCTCTGGATGCCAAAAGGATTCTGGCTGAGGGAGAAAGTTGCCCTTATCTAACCTTCCATGCCCAGAGCTATGAAGCCAGGCCTCTCCGGGAGGTCCTGGAGCTGCCAGGCTGGAGGAGACAGGAGGGTATGGGCTGGACACCGAAGATAACCGCTTGTGCCCACTGTACCCTTTTATTAGTGCCTGTGGCCTTCTTGGTGTAGGCTTGGCCAGAGAGCAAAAAGGGGCTAATTAGGGCTTTCCATCAGCGGGGGTGTGGCTAGCAACTGTTGAAAGGGATCTCAGCTTCCTGAAGTGGGGGTGAGCTGGGCCCCTCCAACAGTGAGCCCTGGGGCTCACAGTTCTGTGGAAAGTTGGGTAGTCCTGCTCAGCTCTCAGTGACAGCAGTCCTTGCCTCAGAGCTGGATGCTCAAGAAAGAGGAGCTCGCGCTCCTGAGTTGAGCTGGGACTAGAATAAACTGGTCCCAGAGCAGACGAACCACCTGGCCCGTTTGGCATCCTCTGCCTTGCGGTGATGAGTCAAGAGACGTGGACAGCAGAAGGTGTCCTAGGTCAGAGGATGACAGGAAGGCAGGTCCCCCCTCTACTCGTCAGTGCCTTCAGCAGGGAGTGTGCGCATTCACTCTAGCATCGACATGTATTGCAACAAGACAGGGGTTTCTGGGGAAGTTACATCAGTCCTGTGGCCCCATGCTCTCTGACCAATGAGACCCCAGAGCCTGGAGCTGGATCTTGGCAGCAGGTCTTTTAAAGCTTCTTCCCCCAAGATGTGGAAAAGGAACCACATTTGAGTACCAGATTTCCTCTGGGTTCTTGGCTTAGGTGCATAGAGTTGTTCTATATTCCGATCAAGGTGTGTGTGTGCGCACATTGTGTTCTTCCTAGATTCATACTGGAGGCCTTATTCTTCCCTGCCCTCCTGCTGCACCAGTGTTGTGCTGAGGAGATTGCATTAGCAGGATTGGGGATGAGGGAAATCAGGAGGGGAGAGGGACTGTGTTTGTGGGAGTTCTTAGGCACGCACACACATTCACACACACAAACATCCACCCTCAGAATGGGTCCTGATTACATCTTCCCAAATAAGTGGTTATCATGCTGGTTATTCATGTAGCCATGCATTATTGATTGGCCTTCGCCTCGCTGCGCACCAGATGGGGGTGGGAGGGGTAGGTGGGGGTGCAGTGGGTGGGGCGGGTGGGTGAGGAGGGAGGATGTTTGGGGGCCATCAGCTGAATAGAAATCAACACTCATTCTTGGCAGCTGTAGCTCAGATGGGAGGTGTGTGTGTGGGGGTACTCATTACCTCTCCATTCAGATGGGGGCCCATTGCTAGGGCCATGTGGGGAGGGAAGGAAGTCTCAGAGAAGCCCAGGCCTGGAGATGCATTATTCATACATCCTCTCACAGGATTGGTTATTATCTCAAACTACTATAGAGTTTGGTCTCCTAATTTTTAATCACAAGGAAGGTGGAAGTGTTAGCCTTTTTGTGATTAATCTGGAGATAAAAATAGTTGACTGTTTTGGTGTTGCTCCTGTTGTCAGTCAGGAGCTAAATTTGCATTAACTGATGGGGGACTGAGGCCTGGGGAAGACTGAGTGGAGACCAGGCAGAGTCTCTGGTTTCGAGCCTGCTTCAGACTGGGCCAGCCGGTGTGAACATACTTTACTCAGCTGGCCCCTTGAACAGAGGAGAGCAGACCCTCCCATACAGGTCTTTGTCACAGGGGTGGTGTGTCTTTGTAGTTGACCTTCCTGTCTCCAAGGTTTTGAGCAACACCTAGGGTCTCTCTCCTGTTGTTTCTCTGGCACCTGCCCTATAGTGGGCAGTGTGTGGTGTCCGTGTGGATGAGGAGCCCCTGAAAACCCTCTCTGAGCTCTGCTGCCAAGAACAAGGGGGAGGGCTTTTGGGAGGAATAGGGTAGAGAGACACTCCACAGCCCAATTCTTCACTGACATGAGGAAACTGGGGCCAGAGAACAAAGTTACCTGGCATGAAGCAAACAAGGAAAGGAATGGATTTGGAAGGCTCATCAGGGAAGTAAGGCTTCTATTTGTTGATAAATTAAGCCACCACCCCCTTCATCAGATTTCCGCATCTGGAAGCTGTAAGGAAGCACCACTGAGCCTGACACTTCTCCCTGAGATGGCCTTGAACTTGGAGCTGGAGCTCTTGGACAAGGCTTCTTCTCTTGCAACATCAGCTTGATGGGAGGCTGCCTGGGTCTAGGGTTGGAGGACTGTTGCCCCTTTCTGGAGCTTCTGTCAAATCACTGCCTTGGTGTGCAGTGACTGTACAGAGCCAAGCTCATGTGACTCATTGTTCTTATGAGCTTGGCCAGTGTCCCTGAGCAGCCCAGGTATACTGTGTTGGGACAACACTGAGGAAGTTTTCTGCCATTCGTCACCCAACTGGGGTCCTGCCCTGTGAGTCAGCAGCACCCATACAGAAGGTTCTGTGTGGTCACAGGAAAGGTGCAAGGCCAGCCAGGCCATCTTCCCACCTTCAGCCAGCATGGGGCAACTCACAGAAGTTAGGCTTTGGGGGACATGGCTGGTCTTTAACTGATCAGCAGAACCTGAAGGGTCCTGTCCCTGTTCTTTCTCAAATCCTCTGGGGCTCCCCACTGTACCTGAAACATAACTTGGACTCGGAATTGCCCACAAAGACTTTCACCCATGATCCCTGGTGCCCTTGAGACACTGGTCCACCCACCCACCTTTCTACTTCCCCAGGTCCTGGCCCATAAGCCTCTTTTCCTAAGGGTCCATGATGGGGCCATTTCAGCATTGCCTTCTCAGAGAAGCTTGCCCTGGCCACCCTGTGCAACAGCCTCATTGCTTTTCATAGAAGTACCCATATTTTCTACTTCATGACTGAATAGCAAAGAACAAGAAAAACCTTTTCTTTCATGGTCCTCATGGCAGTGCTACGCCTAGGTCAGTACCCAAGTCACGGGGGCACTGATATACACCTGTTGAATAAGTAGTGGAAGATCTAGGGAGGAAGCACAGATACTGGATTATGAGGTCCATGTTTTTATAGTCTTTCCCTCCCTCTCTCCCTTTCTCTTTCCCTCCCTCCTTCCATTCCTCTTTCCTTCCTTCCCTCCCACGTGTATGTGTGTGTGTATTTGTGCATGTGTGTGCTCATTCAGGGTACACTTCTGGGGAGTGGTAGACAAAGTCCTTTCTTGGTCTAGCTGGACAGCTGTGGAGGAACCTCTGGTCTAAAATTCCTAGAAATAAGAAGGCTGAAACGGAGGAGGCATGCTATCAGAAGTGGTTTGTAGCCTGTCTCAGAAGGGGCAGCAACCTGATTTGCCAGCTTCACAGGCTTGAGAGAGGCTGCAGGCTAAGCTCAGAGACACTTGGCTCAGAGACTATAGTCTTGCTGGCAGTCTATACTTTTTCTTTCAGGGGTTACCCTATCCCCTGGCAGCTCTGGGGAAGGACTGAAATGCAGCCCGGTTCTGTGCCATGAATGAGTCCCACTGTCGACCAGACTTGGAGAAGTGCAGCTAAGGTCTCCGGGGTCAACTGTCACATGGTCAGAATCTTCTTTCCCTTATTATTAGCTACAACCCTATATAATGGTTAGCCAATGTTCATTTCTGCCCTCTTCCATTCGACTGCCCTGCTCCTTCCCTTACTTCCATGCCTGCTTGGTGTTGTAAACTGTAGATCCTATGGTGAGTAATGCCAGACACAAGTCCTCTCTTGGGGCTGACGATGAGACCCCAGTTCCTCAAGGCTCATGCTTGGATGCATGCAGAGGCTGCATCTTCACTTGTGAGCTAGTTAAAGACCTGGGTCATTTGCACATATCCATGTTTGGGGAGCACTGCTCTAGGGGTCTGCTAGAAGAAAGTGGAGACTGATGAGTGTGAAGCAGGAGGACTAGATCTGAGAGTAGCTCTGGGGTCTCAGGCCCTCTGTTGGCCCCATTCATTCTTAGCTTAGGTTGGAGAACAGGCAGATTGTTCATTGTCTGCTTTAAAGTCAGAGGACCTTGTTTTGGAGAAGGTCTTCTGTAGACTTCCTCTCTTTAGCCTGGGATGTGAAAGTTCTCTGGCTCCTCCTCCTCCCAGGTTGCTCTTACCAACTGGAGCCCAGCTAAGAGGCCCCTCTCCTGAATCAGTATTTTCAGTGTCAAGGAAGTTCTTTTTCTGTTCTGCAGTATCCCAGGCACCTCCCTTTCACTGTACCTAGCGTGTCTTATGGAAATATCTGCATCTGCTGCCTCTCTCTCACTCGGTAACTTTGCCCATCCTGGTACAGCACGTACGGCACAGTACGGCACGTGTAATACAGGACACTGTGGCATGTGTATTTTCTGGGCTGAACTTGACATAGATTCATCATTTTACAAGCTTTTTTATTTTTATTGCAGAGAAGTTAAACAACCTGATAAATTGAGCCCTCTTATTTGGGAAGTGGGGTAATAAAAAAAATGCTTATCTTGCTGGGTTATTAAGAAGATTAGGTTTATGTCGTAAAGAACGAGGCGAGAGCTTTGTAAAAAGCTGCCAGGTTATTATGCCAAGTTTGTTTTTGTGGTTATGTGAAAGGCATTGTGTCAACTGTTTCCTGTTTTATTGTCAGTGTCCTTTGAAGCAGGATCTTCTAAGACCTCCCTTTTACAGCCAAGGAAACTGAGTTCAAGAGGTAAACTGCTTAGGTGAAATTACACAGCTGGAGGTAAGGGCATCAGAATGTGACTGAGGCTTGGTGGACGTTAAGTATTCCCTAGAGTCTGAGCCTCTCCGAGACAGACCACCCTGTCGCTCAGAAGTCTCAGGTCTTCCTGCCCTCTTATTGAACCTTTAATTCCCAAGCAGCTTTGGCTTGGGCCTGCAGGGCGTTTAGATCCGGCCTTCCGCCTCCCCGCCTCCCTGGTATCCTACAGCCTGAATTTCAGAGAGCTCCAGAAAGCACAGGCCGGGCTGGGCTTGTGGCTGGTGCCTTAGTGACATCTGCTAAGGAACGGATGCAGATTTCTGCAGGTCAGAGCCACTGATTGCTCACTTTTGCGATTTTCCTTTCTCAGTCTCTGAGCCATGTGCAACGCCAGCTGCCACCTTCCTCACGTACATGGATGCGCCACCTATTGTCCTACATGTAGAATTGCAGGATAGGATATCAAGAGAATGTGGAGCTGGTTTTCAGGGTAGGCTTCTGAGTGCTATCCAAATGTTCAGCTAGAACGTTTGTATGGAGAACCTACTATGCCATGCCCTGTTCTAACACTAGGAATACCAACCACTAGTCCTGGTGGGAGGGTTAGAAAACAACAAAAAACTCCTCTAATGTTGATAAATATTAAGAAGCAAATATATTAGCTAGAGTATGGTGGCATACAACTTGGGAGGCAGAATTGGGAAGAACACTGAGAGTTTAAGTCCAGCTTCCTTACAATGAGAGTTTCAGACTGGTTGACCTTGGAAATCTCTGTCTGTCTGTCTGTCTGTCTGTCTGTCTGTCTGTCTGTCTGTCTCTCTCTCTGTCTCCTGTGTGTGTGTGTGTGTTTTATGTATGCATTTGCCTGCATGTACATATGTGTACCGCACGTGTATGGTGCTTGTGGAGGTCAAGAGGGCATCAGATCTCCTAGAACTGGAGTTACAGATGGTTGTGAGCCACCATGTCATGATTGAGAACTCAGCCTTTGTAAGAGCAACAAGTGCTCTTAACTGCTGAGCCACTTCTCCAGCTGCCTCCCTTATATTTTAGGACAGGATTTCTCATTCAACCTAGAGCTTGCTGCTTGGTATAGAGCCTGGGATCTGCCTGTCTCTGGTACTCGCTCTCCCCCCAGGTCTGGGTTTACAGACATGCCTCCACACCTGGCTTTTTGCATGGGTACCTGGGATCTGAACTCAAGTCTTTGTGCTTGCACAGCAGGCCCTTTACCCCACTGAGTCATCTCCCTAGCCTCCTTGGCTCTTTCTTTTTGCCTCCATCCCTAGGTTTGCTCTTGACAGGCATTTCTCATTCCCCATATCATGCATTCAAAGTGTATTCAGCTACCATCTTTACCCTGATAAAATGAATCTCAGGCGGGCATATGAGCTCAGAACCCCAAGGCCCAACAAGGTCCCAGGTTTCCCGGGCTGGCCTTGAACCCACCGTGTAACCAAAAATGACCTTGAACTTCCGATATAGGGAATGCCACCATGTCAGGTTTCATGCAGTGCCGGGGAGGGCTCCATGCATGCTAAGCAAGCACTCTCCCATGAGGCACATCCCTAGTCCCAGAGTCAGGATCCCATCTCTGCTACAAGACCCGTTCTTCCTTCTCCACATTCTATTTGGGGAGATGGCAGACAGCCATCTACCTAGAGCTGTCTTTCTGGATTCCACCGTCTTCATTCTGCATGGCTGGATGGCCTGCTTGATTCTCTGGAACCTCTCTCCAGTTTGTCTCTCCCCTTCTATCCCCATACTCTTCCTGGTTTAGGAAGTCCCTGTTTCTAGCTTGGATTATAATTCCTTGCCCTTCCCCAAGACCTCCATGCCACCCTCCTGTCCTCTCCGCTCCTCCAAAGTGATGATTATGGCAACCTGCTCCTGTATTCATGGTCAGGCCCCGTGCAGCAAGGCCGCCAGCTCTTTCTCTGAGGCCTTAGTTGAACTGGACAGTCCCCCTTTTCAAGTGTAGCCTGTTTTTGTGATGCTCCCTCTCCTGGGAGAGTCCTTATCACGAGTCCTATAATCTTCGTCTATCAGTCCAGAGGCTACTCTTGACCTTGTTAACTCCCGGTCTTTCTTTATGTTACTTTCTTAGGTTACTATCAGAGAAACAGTCAATCTTAGCCACCCCCCCCACACCCGCTCCTTCCTCCTCCAGTCTCTGCACTACTTCCAGACTATGTGCCATCTCCACAGGTACATGTGGCACTTACGACACCCCCTCTGTTAGTGCATGTGGCACTGGGTGCACCTACCATCTGCTGCCTCCACTGATCTGTGAGTGGCTTGAAGAGCCTTGCGCACACTTGGCGTTCAGTCCCTAGTCCTTAGAGTATCAATGGCGTGTGCTTAGAAGATGCTTGTTGCCTTGTGCCTTGCTCCATCCCAACCACATCAGAAGAAACCTCCCTCGTGGGCACATGAACACCTCCCTTTGGCCTCTTACACACATGTTGCACATGTGACACTCATGTCATCTCCATGACGATGATTTGTGGACTTATTTCAAGACCTCTGCAGTTCTGGAGCAGAGGTCTTGTCGTCTCTCTGTGTTTCTCTTACTACAAGTGCTTTGCCTTGGACACACTCATAGGGAAACAGTCATAATGTGAAAAGTAACTTACAGAGCAGTAAGAACACTTCTGGATCCCTTACAAACATCATTTGGTTCTTACAACAGGCTGTATTAGGCATGCACACTATTTATGCACATCTTATAGGTAAAGAGACCGAGGAACTAAGTTTCTACCTAGTAACACACAGCCTATGAGTAGCAGAGCGGGACTGTGCTCTGGGTTCCCAGACTCCTCACAGGATTCCCCAAAATGTAGACTTCAGAAAAATACTTTTAGTGTTAGTATGTTAGTATCTTGTAGTCCACATTTAATAGGGCACCCTGAATTTTATTTGGCAATATGATGAGTTAATCATAATATTGTGATTTAAGTAATAAAGGTATCTTTCTCCTCTCTTCTAACTCTCCCTACCCCTATTTTGGTGTACATAAAACAGATTTGGAGAAGGGTATAAAAGGAACATTTTAGGATATAGAATGTACTATGGTTTCTACCTAGAAATTTCTTTTTTGGTTATTATTCATAATCATAAAGTTAAATCTGCAGTCTAATTGGAGCATGTCTTAGTTAATGTACTATTTCTGTGAAGAGACACCATGACCAAGGCAACTTATAAAAGAAAGCATTTAATTGGGAGCTTGTTTACAGTTTGGGAGGGTAAGCCCATGGCCATCATGGCAGACGTGGATGGCAGCGAGCAGGCAGTCATGGCAGTAGAACAGTAGCTGATAGCATGTATCAATCTGGCCCAAGATAAAAGGGAGAGAAGAGACTGAGCCTGCCATGGACTTTTGAAACCTCAAAGCCTGTCTCCAGTGACACACCTCTTCCGTAAGGCCACACCTCTTAATCCTTCTCAAACACTTCTACCAACTGGGAACCAAGCATTCAACCATCACAGGTAAGGAGGAAAACATGGAACTCAAGGAGCTGCAGAGGAAGCACAGAGATTGTGGGCTACTGTGAGCAGATAGGGTAGAGTGGTGTTCCCCTGAACTATGGAAGGATGGTCTGGTGTTAGGATACACACAAGGCACTATATCAGGCAGCACTGGTGAGCTTCTTGCCGGTCTTGCCATTCCTGGACCCAAAGCACTCCATGGCTTCCGCAATGCTCACGCCATCTTTCACCTCCCCTAAGACCACGCAACAGTCATCTGACCTGTCAGATTTCTCAGTGCAGGGGTCAGCAGTGTCTGGGAAACCTGGGTCTGGAATTTTCAAATGCTCAGTATTCAAGGCTTGGTCCCTAGAGAAGTTGTTACTGAAGGTGGAGAAAACGGTTGGGAGGTCTTTAGGCTATCAGGGGCATTTTCTAGAAAAGCACTGTAGGACGCCAGCCTCTTCCCTTTCCTCTTTCCTGGACTTGAGGTGAATAGTTTCGTCCCACCACGATGTGTCAATCAGAGGCAAAGCAACAGGACCAACAAACAGATCACGGACAAACCCCTTTGAAATGGAACAAAAAACCAACCCCTTTCTCTTAGCAAGTTGTTGTTTCTGATATCTGTTCCAGTGACGGCGAGCTGACCGTCATCCAGTCTGTGGCTAGTAGTAGCACAGACATCTCTCCTGGGAGGTGAGGGGAACAGGGGAGGGCAGAGAGAGAACTACACCTAGGCGCGAAGCGCTGCTGTATGGATTGGAGGATGGTGCGCCGAAGGCTGCATGTTAGTTCTGCCCCTAACACAGATGGAGACTCTGAACCAGCAGGTGCCTGAAGTTATCTTCAGAGTTGAGGACACTGGGAAGCCCGCTTTAGTTTGGACCTTATGCTGCTGGGGAGAAGCAAGAGAGGCTTGAGGTGAGGTAGGGAGTCTAACTTGACTACTGGCTCCGTCACTCACTGGTCACTTCCCTATTGTCTGTGCCAAATCTTGGAGATATTACGGTAGCTGTTTCACAGGGTTAGTGTGCTGATTAAGGAGCTAATGCAATGACTGTAAATGTGCCTTCTCCCAGAGTTTGCCACCATGGTGAGGATTCACCACACTGGGGCTCTTAGAGTCGTTATCGCCTACTCAAAAAAGTAACTGCATACGTGTGAAAAAGCCTTGCTTCAATCTCTTGTTCTGTTACTCTCTTGTTCTATGTCCTGGATCCAGCTCCCCACCTCAAGAAAAAATGGAGGGTACTTGCCCAAGAGCACCCACACAACTTCTGTGCTGATGAGGACGTAGCAGAGGCAGTAGGGGTGCCAAGGGAGCAGAGGCAAGGGAGCAGAGGCTGTCAGGGACAGAGAGTCAACAGTTTCCTGTTTTCCCTTTCAGATGAAGACAGGGACTGGTCTGTGTATTTTCAATAAACCTCGAAAGAAGATATGAGCTGTCTCTTCGGAGAGGGGCTGTTTGAGGGTAGACGGCTGTTTTACTAATTTAGCAAGCAAACAAATCTGAGGACGCTTGTGAAGCTGGAGGAGAGTGAGGGGGAACCAAGAGGTTGGCAGAGCAAACCAGACAGATCCACAGCCTCTGCTCATGTGCAGGTGGCCAGACGTGAGCCCACCTCTCGGTGCTGGTGTGTGGATGCTGGGTGGGTGGTAAATGTGGGAGGGCTTGAGGGAGTACTTTCTGTCTTCTGGGCGACGTGATAGTGGTAAAAGCATAGCAAGGAGAGGGTGAAAGAGAGAGGAAGGGTTTGGGTAGGAAGGGCAAAAAAGAGCAGCATGTTGGGGATCCTATATCAGAAGGGGCTGGCTTCTCTCTGCAGTTTAGCTCCTGTGTGACCACAGTGACCTCCCAGGGCATCCCTGCCCAGGGCTTTTTGCTTTCTGTCTACTTCTGACCCTGACTGTGGTTGAGGGTCTTCTGCTCATGTGTTGTCAGCTTGACTAGTGGAAGGCTGCTATCGTGTTAGCATGAACTAGTTCAATCCTCATAGTAACCTCATACAGTGGGCACTATAGGAGTATCTTCATTTTACATATGGGAAAACTGAGGCAGAACCTGGCCAGCCCACTTGTGGCAAGTCACACTGCTGTCACTGGGGGCTGGAAATCTGGTCTACTCCTAATGGTGGCGCTCAAGGATCTCCACACATGATGTTCTAGTTTTGCTTCAGTTGCTTTAAAGCCTTGAGGCAGCCATCCTGGCCCCACAAAAGCCAGGCTGAGACCAGAGTCCCCACTGGCCCCATAAATAGAAACCAGAACTGATCTGGTTGGCTTTGCTACAGGCTCCCATCCAGCACAGCCACCTCCCAAGGAGTGCTGTGGCTTTCAGAAAGCAGGAAAACCAGGCCAGGTGGGGACCTTCCCTCCCACAGCCTGGAGCCCCAGAAGCCTTTGCAGAAATCCAAGGGCACAGGAGAAAGGGTCACCTCATTAAAAGGCTTAAACAGTAAACACAGGACATGCCAACGATAGTCCTTTGAAAGGGCAACTAGGAACGTTGCCTTTTGCATTATAAAACTGTACTTGTTAAAGGACAGAAGGAGGAGGTGGCAGAGTGGCCATGAGCGAGGAAGCGAAGAGGACACAGAGACAGCCAGACACAGAGGAAAACAGTCAGACTGGGTGCAGGTCACCCACTCAAGGAAAAGACAGATGTGAAGAGGAACAGTCATTAAACCAAAGGCTGTGTGCCATAAGAGGAAGCCACAGAAGTCCATTCTCTAGGCCTCCTGCCACACAAAATTTTGCACAAAATTTAGGGAATTCCAGAAAACCACTTACATGTACTTTTCAACTTCATGCAAATTTACCAAATTCATCACCTGCCAAAATCCTAAGAAAGAAGAGTTAAAAATCTTCTCTCTGACCCAAGCCTTTCTTCCTCAAAGTACAAGTCTCTGGATTTGAAAAAGGGTAACAAATGCATTTATAATTCATCATGAGGCAGTGTTTTAATCTCATCTCTAGTTTGGCCTGACATGTTTTTGAGCTCTCCCAGCCTTGTTGCATTTTGTGACAGGCGTCTGTAGTTCTCTATGGAGGCTCCTGGATGCTGAGCCTCATTCTGCAAAGACAGGGTACATTTTAGAGATAGACTGGCCAGCTCTGCAGTCTTTTAGGGTGGTGTGACGGGAGACTTCAAAAGACTGGAAAGCTCTTTGAAGCTGCAGGACGTCTTTGAGTATACCAAACTGTGCCTGCTTCAGGGTTACCACAGGCTTGACCCCAAGATAGAGGGCTAAAGAAGGTTAGCTGGGAGGGCCTGGGACCAAATCCATATCCTCTTTTATTCTTGCCTCTTCCTCATTTCCCTTTCTTCCCTGTTCTCCCTCTCCTCTCCCTCTTCCCCTCTTTCTTCCTCCCCTTCTTTTTTCCACGATTCTCAGGGGTTCACTATATAGGCTGACTTTGAGCTTGTAATTCTGCCTCTTCCCTTTGAGTTCAGACATTACAGCTGCACATCACCATTCCTGGCTCAGGAGCAAATCCTGATGTGAGTATTAGAAACAGAACCAGAAGCAAAGATGAGGGATGAGAGGTCTCTGTAGATGCCTATGCTCAGTGGCCAGAGAGTAGACCCATTCTGGGACAGGAAGGTCTAATCTTTGTACCCTGTGGGTACCAGCAATTGAAGCGAACTTTTTCTCTACTGGAAGAATCTAGCATGGAATCAGGAAGCAGTTGGGTGGCCTCCAGCACTTTGGTAGCGGGGACATTGAGTTCTGCTCTGGGAAGGAAGCCTGGGTGGCAGATCACACAGTGTTGGCTCACAGGGTGGAGGGCAGTGTCCTTCCTCCCAGTGAGCACTCGCTATCCATCACTGTCCAGGTGGGATGCAGGTGGGTTGGGCACCAGAGTGTTCTTGCATCAGGATAAGCCCTGGATAGGCAGAACTTGGTTACTGGGTGACATGATGAGCCTCTAATTCCTCCATGGCTACAACTGAGCTAGGTTTGCTGGGGACAGCCTCCCAGTCTGGACGTATGGTATTTATAACATCGATGGGCTTAGTTAACTCTGGGAGGGGGGCAGGATTGGGGTCGAGGAAAAGGCATAGCCTAACAGGGGAATTTTGCACAAAATTTACCTCCTGAAGCCTCAATGAACTTATAGGTAGGCAGAACCAGCCTGTGCCACCTGTAGTGAGGGTGTTAAGCAAAGAGTGACAGGGCCAGGACACGTCTGTCCTTTGCTGTGGACATGGCCAGCTAGTCTACACATGAGGTCTGCTGGTGCTTGAATAGCCTCTGTTCACCCTGGCCAGGTGAGCAGTTCTCTCAGGGAAACTCAAGTCAGATTCACAGATGCAGTGGGCAGAGCCATGTTATCACCTGGTGTCAATGGCCACGAGTGACTGTGTCAGGTCCTCCTGGGATGCCATGGAAGGCTGGTGGGCTGTAGGGCACCAGTGGTGGGTAGAGAGACTGGTCTACATAGGGAAAAGGTTCCTGCAGCATTCCTAGTGTTTCTGCTGACATTCTATTTTGCAGCTGTAGATGCTGACTCTGGGCTGGGCTCGTTCCTAGTCACACCACATCCCAGGAAGGTGGGAGTGTTCTAATGAAGAGGATAAAAGAGAATAAATAAGGATTTAAAAATCATGTTATTACATTATTTGTGTGTGTGTGTGCTGAGATCAGAAGACAACTTTGGGGTGCCGGATCTATCCTTCCACAGTATGGGTCCTGGGGATCAATCTCAGGTCACCAGGCTTGGTGGCAAGTGCCTTTACCTGCTGAGCTATCTTGACAGCCTGGGAAGAGGATTTTAATCTTGCCCTCTTGGTTTGATGCACAGGTGCCCATTCATTTAATTCCTCCCTAGTGGGGGCCAAGCAACCTGGGAGTGTGAGGGTCACAGGGTGACGGTTTCCTGTCTGATTAGTGGCTTCATGGCTGAGCAGATCCCACCTCTGATTCTAATGCAAAGCCCCAGGCTTTCCTCACATCTGTATGTCACTGGGCACCCACTTTCTCTGACAATCCGGGGCTTGAGTCTGAACACTTATGCTCTTGACAGGGGGATCCTGATGGATTGCTCAGCTGCTCTCATCCTTTACAATGCCAGTTCACACCAGGGTGTAGCTGGGTACACCTATGTGATGAGGTAATGTTTCTCTCTCTCTCTCTCTCTCTCTCTCTCTCTCTCTCTCTCTCTCTCTCTCTCTCTCTCTCTCTCTAGTTCAGTCTGGGTTTAAATTCACTGTGAGTAGAGATGATCTTGATGTTCCCTCCTCTGTCTTTTGAGTGCTATGATTATAGACATGGACCACCACACCCACACAGGTTTATGTGGTGTGAATGCCTGAACCAGCATTTTGAGCATGGTGGGTAGGCACTTTACAAACCGACCTACATCCCCAGCCACAATACACTTTTTTAAAAAAATTTAAATTATGAGTCTGAAGAACTGATGATAGGGAGCAGAGAAGATTGTATGGTTTTCTGTTGGCTCTCCAGCTTTCCTGATGACTTTGTGGAGGCTGGTCCTTACCTGGGGGTTACTACAGTGAGGGCCTATGGATCAGGGCACTGGGTGAGGGACAGGAAGGATGGGGGTATTGAAGCAAGAGGGTCTTGTGATGCCAGCTAACACAGAGCTGCTCCTGATCTGCTGCCCAGAGGAGTGGGGGTGGGGGTTTGATGCTCTGGGTAATCTCAGACTTGGATGCCTCTCATGAGTGGTCTGCTGATACCTCTCAAGCTTTTCCTAACCCACCTGCTTCCCACAGCCACCAAGCATCTTAGCCACCCACCCCACCGCTCTGCCCCACGACACTCCTGTGGCCTCTAAGGCGCCACTGCATCTAGGCCTTGTGAACGTGTACAGCCTCACCCTGTGAAGGGAGGACCAACCTGGCTATTTCTTGAAGATTGCAGCCATGCCTTCCAGGCCTTGGCATAAAGCTCTGCAGTGTTTTCTTCCTGGAAGGGACTTTCTTCCTTGCTCTGACCTTTGGAAGCCTATGTGACTGGCAGGTTTTGTTCAAATGCCTCCTCTGACCTCAAGTCTGTGAACGGAAGACAGAGTCCAGTCTGGCCCACAGGTAGATCCCATTGACAATCATGGTGCCCTGACCATGGCACAGCTGTATGGGGGTTTCCTCTGTCTCATAGCTGCATGGGTTTCACCACGGCATGTCTGTAAGCTTGCAAGAGGACACCCTTCTTGTTACTCTTTGTACTTCCCGCCACACCTGGACCCTATACTGAGCAGGTGCTTAGCACCTGAGTGCTGGTTAAGTGATATAATATGAGGGAGAGGCTCCTCATTGCAGGCCAGCTGGGTCTGAGAAGCAAGGCTTCTAGAAAGGACCCTCTGCAAGAGCCAGAGAAGTTCTCTAGGTTCTGGGTACCTGTCCTGCTTTGGAAGATTCCCTCAGCTGTACTCTATGTTGGACTCACAGTCCAATCTGAGGAGCTAGGACTTGAAACCCATAGGGAACTTCTGAAATGGCTGCGGGTACTTGAAGTACTGTGAGTTTGGGGAAAAGATAGCTGGTATCTTTTGGCTTCGCTGAGACCTTGGACAAGTACCTTACCCTCTCCACTTTCAACCACCCCTCTCTCTCTGGGGCCTATGGGCCAGGCCTAAGAACTTTCTCCCTCACCAGCTTCTTTTAGCCTTCCCTCTTGGCCTTCCCTCTCCCTTTCGTTAGCAGCCCGCTTGCCCTGGAAACTGTTCTGCACATGGTGAACACTATAAAAAGAGACAGGCATCAAGTTCTTGTGGGTGCTCTGGGCTCAGGCTGCATTAGAATACACTCACCTTGGATCTATAACACTGTCACCATGACAAGCTTGGGATGTAAGGGCTGTGCATGCTGGTCCACATGACATTGTGCTGCTTGGGAACTGTCTGTGAGCTGCTCTGAGGAGGGATCGGTGAGAGGCTCTATGCCGGGCGGTAGGACTGGACGTGTCTTAACATCACTGGCAGCTCCTATGTTGAACATTGTTAGTGTGTTTGAGGCCAGAGGCATGGGCGACCCAAACTTGGATACAGTGGAAAATATCATTTGAATATTTTGCTTTAGAGTTGGTGTTGGTGTGTGAGAGAGAGGGAAAGAGAGGGGGCGGGCAGGAGAAGCCAGGTAGCTTCCCTTTAGACCCTGTTTCAGAGTCCCATCATTAATTTGCTTTCCCTGACTACATCCAGGAGAGTGGGGAGCAGAAAGGTCTGTGCATGAGGCCTGTCCATGAGACAGGTAGCTGTGAATAGACTGGCCAGCCTGTTCTCTACCAGGCCTTTCAGTCCCCAGAAGTCAGGCTGCTGTTTCAGGGAGTGGCGAGAGTGCCTTTGGCCTTGGCGCAGAACTGATTGGAATGCAGACTGTTCCTGGCTGCATGGCCATGGCTAGTTGGCTCTGAGCCTGGCAGTGGTGCAAGAAGCCAGAAGATGGACTGCTTGCTGAGAAGGACTGGTGTGCAGCTGATGGTGCATGCAAATGCCCAGTGGGATTTATAAGTTAGTGCCCATCCCCCCTCCTTTCTGCCCTCTTCTCTCCCTGGCAATGATTTTGCCTTCTATGGCTCCACACAGGTGGTGATCCTGGGGTCCAACACTCAAAGCCAGAAGTAGGCCTTGGGTTCAGACAGAAAGAGTAGAGTCCTCTGCTTTCCACCTGAGCTTAAGGTTGAGAGGAATTGATCACATGCTAGAAAACAGGGGTGGATGAGGCACAAATGATGCAGAATCTCAGGCCACCCGCCATTCGTAGTCTGATAGGTGTCCCCTGGAGAGTGAGGCAGAGCTGTGGATTCTGTGTCTGTTTGTGTCCAAATAAGAGGAGAGAGAGTGGCACTTCGGATTGTCCTGAAACTGAGTCCCAAGGATGGACCTGAGTGCTCAGAGCTCCTGCTTCTTGGGCTGTGGGTGGCGTGTCACTTCTAGGAACTTGCAAGCCTGCACCTGCAGGTGGGTATGACAGGAAGTGCCCTCTGAAGGAGATGCCCATGCATGTAAGTGTGGAGCTTTGAACAGAGTTGCATGAGATGTAGGGGTTCTGTGGGGGTGCCCATCGGGAGCTGCTCATTTCCCTTCCTGCCGGGTAGGCTGAGTGTGAGCCAAATTTCTGGCTGAAGCCTGCTATGGCTGTTTGCTCCCCTCAGGGTTGGTCTTTGACCTTCCCAGGATATGTCCTCTCATCAGGTCTTTGGCAGGTAAGGTGATCAAAGGGCACCTGCCCACATGCATCTCACAGAGGGGCTCCTGGTACTGCAGAGTTGGCCTGGGCTGGCTGCCAGCATGGAAGCCCCTCAGGACCAATGAAGCTCCATGTACCTCTCCTGTCGGCAGATTAGAGAATTGGCCAAGAGAATTTCAGTGACGTGTCTAAATCCACACAGCAAGTTGCCATCTCACAGGTGTTCCCACGGCATAGATACCAGGTTTGAAAGGAGGAGTTCCGAATCAGACTTTCTTAACTTGCCCTCATTGAGCCAAAAGGCTCTCCCTGTTCCATGTGTGCCTCAGTTTCCTCCCATCTCATAAAATACATGAATGACTTACAGAGCAGCTGTTCTCTGTACAGTCTCCTCCTCACTGTTAGAGGGAGGGAGAGGGACTCAGGATGCAGCATGAGGGAATCTAGTTAGACGGTAGCAAGTACTGTTGGAAAGACAGTGGGAGGGAGAGAGGCCCAGCCTCTTTCTTTCACCCCAGGACTTATGTTTATTTTTGTTTGTTGGGGTGATTTGAATGCTGCACACTAATAGGACTCTGAGGCAGGGGCTGGATTTGGTGGCTTCCCAGAGCCCCTCTTAGTTCCTGTCCACCTGTATGGTCCTTTTCTAGAGTTACTGGCCTGCTCTGAGTCATCCTCTGTCTGGTCTTGGCAAGTGGCTCTTGTTTGTAGGGGAGGAAGGGGTGGAGGTGGGTAGAGGGTCCAGGAAGGGATGAGCAACTATAGAGGAGGTGAGCTGAGCTGCTGGTGGCGCTGCCAGGCTGCTATGGGGAAAAGGCCTCCCCTCTACCCCAGTTTCCTTGGCTGCAGCTCAAAGTTCAGTTACATCTACCCTGCCTATGGCTTATGCCTCATTGTCTGTCAGTAGTTAGCCATCACCATTCTGGTGGTTTTCTGGTGGGCTATCAGGAGAGACCAACTTCTTCCCTGCCTTCCTGGAGGCCTCTTCCTGACCTTCCCCAATCACCCTTGCTGGAGAGGTGACCAAGAAGAATGAACAGAGACCTCAGTGTATGACACTGACATGCAGGAATGAGGCCATTCACAAAGCAGAACTTAATATTGTGATTTGTGGGGAGCATGACAGAGCAGCGAGGGACAGGGGTTTGTCCTGGTATAGGCATTCACAGTTCCCATAAACCCAGAGGCAGCTCAGGGGAGGTGGGGATTTGCTTAACACACACACACACACACACACACACACACACACACACACACACACACACACGCACGGTGAGCTGGAGCCTGAATCACAGGTCCACAGGTGAGTTGGAGCCTGAATCACAGGTCCACACGGTCCCCTCAGCCCTTGTGCTCACAGTCTTCAATGCCCCATTTGCTCAACCTCAATGACTGCCAGCTGCCAGCGAGGACATCCCCACCCTCAGCATCCTTTTTTGGTTCAGGCTGTAGGCAGAGGCCCAACATCTCTGCTCCTCCTCAAGACTTGGGTCAGGGAACCCAGTGAGGCATGCTCTAAACCACGGGACTGCAGATAAATGTCCTAGTACAAACTCTGCGCCCTGCCCCACAAACCCCACAGCAACCAAAAGGCTCAATTAAATGAAGGCAAAAACTGAACATAGTGTAGGTGCTGAAGATGGTCATCTAGTCTCTTGAAACAACACACAGGCAGTTCTACAGTGGGAATGAGGTTAGCAAGTGGGATCGATATCATGAATAGGTTTTGCAGCTATACCTGCTTGGGAAGCCGAGCTAGTTCATTTAATTTTTTTCTGTAAACAAAATATTTAAGCTTAAAATAAGGTTGTGAATTTTAATACATTGGCTTTAACTGTTTCAATATTCTTAAAACTACTTTAATGTTCTTGAAAAAATTACCTATTAAGAGGTATGTAAAAATATTGGGCACAAGGTTTTCATTTTGCCTCAGGCTTTGGTAGGCTCTGCTGAGCCTCAAATGACCCCCCCCCCCCCCCGACTCTGTTTAAATGTTGGATGTCTTGTTTATTGGAGGGTTTAGCACTCATTTTGATATTTTAAAGATTTGCATTACAATGACCTTCCTGGTAGATGGGTGGTATTTGTTTTGTGGCCCCGTACATTCTGCCTGAGAATGATGTGTGGCTGTAAACTCAGTTGTCGAGGCTCTGGGGGATGCAGGGGTTTGAGTAATAGGGAAGGCCTGGAATTACACTGGAAAGGTGAGCATTAAGCTGGGTTGTGGGGGGTGAGAGAAGAAAGATGGGCTTCCTAGGTAGCAGCTGGTTTCCAGCTCATTCATCAGGTCCCCATTAGGCTCAGGAAGCAGAGAAGAGGTGAGTGCTTCTGAATAAAGGTTGCGATAGGCCCAGGCCTAGACAGGTTAACCTGATGAGTACTCATTCCCTTGATGGCTCTCCACAGTGAACCATCTCTGGGTCTTACTTCCAGGACCTCTGCTCTCCCTGGTAGACCCTGGAAAGGCTCATCTTTGAGACCCTGGTGTTGCTTCCACACAAAGCCCTGACTATTCATTCACAGCCCCCTCCTCTCTATTCATATTCTCTATTCATAGTCCTTGCTTCCCAACCATCGCTGTGTGTCATGGTTGTCTATCACCCATGCATGTGTGGGCACTCAGGACTACTGCATATAGACAAGTGTGACCATGGTGTGTGAAGATCAAGGGACCACTGTGAGTGAAGGTATTTGAACAGTGTTTATGAGGGTTAGCATGTACAGACCATGTGAGGCTGCATGTGTGGATGAGCCATCTTCTAAGGAAGCTCTGAATTCTTGTAGGGTCCTTCTGGCTGCTCACACTAGGGACAGCAGCAGCATACTGACCATATGAGGCATCACATGTCCATAGAGTGCCACTGCTTGGGACTAGCTTCCTCTGGCTGTTACATCAGGACCACAAGGAGAGCTTAGAGACCACTCTGGCCAGTCAGAGCCCTGTGGGTGACCCTTATCACATAGGCGTCCTTGCGGGGACTGAAAAGTGACAAGCACACTCTTGCCACAAGACCATGTACTGTGGAGTATCTTTCTGGGTCATTCTTTCTCCAAATATTTACTGGGCTTACCCTCATAGCAGCTTCTCGCCTCCTTGTTTTTTGTGTGTTTGGGTTTATGGCCCTTCTTGCAGCACACAATGGCTCTCTCCTGTTTCCTTGTATTGGGATCAACTGTGAGGACACATTTTCCTACTCACTGTTGCATTCCTTGTGCTGCAAGTACCAATGGCGTACAGTAGGTGTTTAACATAGACACCTTAGTTGCTAATTTCAGGGTAGGGGGAAAATGCCTTTCCCTAACTTGGCCTTGGTTTTCTTGTGAGCATGTGGGTACCCAGACACCAGTCGTTTAAGGACCAGCACGGTCTGCCCTGTGTTCCACAGACTCTGATGTGCAGCAGTTTGTCACTTTATGCTTCTGACGGCTTTCATATGCATGGTCTTAGTTCATGTGCCTGGTAGTCCTGGAGGAGGCTTACAGGGAGATGCTTGGGTTACAGCCAGGGCCTGGTTGGAGAGGAGTCCTCCTGGAGTCAAGCAGCACCATCATGTCCTCTAGGGTGGTCCTGGCAGTCAAAATGACATGTGCCCTTTGGGACCTGCGCTTGGGCGGTTGCTTGGGAGGAGGCTGTGCTGATCTCCAGTCTCCCTGGGCTGGGAACAGTCCCAGCTCTCATCCATTGCACTGTCACTGCTCTTGATTACTTTCCAATGAAGGATGATTATAATAAAGGACATTAATCAGGGAGCATGGTAGCTCACACTTGGGGGTTCTCCAGCCTGGTTTTGTTAGAACACAGGGTGGCTCTGTTCACTTCTAACAGGAGGTAAGCAAGAATGCCTGTTCCTAAAGTACAGTTAGGAAGAGTGGGTCCAAGAGAGAGGGCGCGTGCCTTGCCTAGTGGCTGAGATATCAGCAACTGTGCTGGGACACTGGCTCTCTGAAGTGAGTAAAACCAAACTGAATCAGGCTAAGTCAAGCCAACCCCACCAAAACAAAAGCCAAATGGAATCAACAAGCCCTGCTTTGTGGCATTTCCAGTTTCTTAGCTGTGACTAAGAAACTCCCCCCAACAGTGGCCAATTCCAGGTACCGACATGTCCCTGGAGGAAAGTTGCGCAGAGATGGACGCTGTCAGTGCTTATAAGCTGTAGTCCCACATGGTGCCCAGGTAGTAGCCTATAATTTCTTTTCAGAGTTTTCCAGTTCATAAAACATGTTCACGCTCAGCCCTCACCTGTTTCATAGCAACCCATTTGGATGGGCAGCTATCACTATGCTCATCCTTTTCAGTGGTGGTCTCTGACTACAGAGGACACTGTCCAGCTGGAGGAGAGAGGCTCAGAATAAGCATGGTTGGTGCTGTGATAGGGAATCGCAGGTGTATGTTCTTCCTGAGTCCAGGGAGGGTGGGGGAGGCAGCCTGAGGCCAGAAGGGTCCCCATAGAGCTGATAGGTAGAACTAGGGGAGGAGGAGTTGTGCCCCGTGTGGAAGAAGCTGAGTTCAGTGTGTACACTCAGAGAAGAGGCTGTCAGGGTGCTGTAGGCAGTTTGGGCACTGAGGCTGCAGACATGGGCAGGTCTTGAGGTAGACACAACCCTCCTGGGGGAGGGGAAGAGCTTTGCTTCTATATTGGGTTGTGCTCAAGATCTGGCTTTTTGGGGATCCATGATTTCAAGCATGTTGTTGCTGTAAGTTTGTTCTCAAGAGTCTGGAAGGCAGTATAGCAGTGCTGGTCTGACCAGCTAAGACCACAGTTGAATGTGAGGTCTTTGCATGCTAACTGGTCCTAAATTCTTGGCTCTCAGGGCCCAGCAGATGTTGGGGTGCCTAGCATTTTTGCTTTGCTTCTGCTTTCACCCAACACCCCGATCTCTGAAAGGGCAAGCATGAGGTGTGGGGCTGGTGATGAAATACTATGAGTCACCAAGGCAGATCACATGTTAGAAAGGGCCAAGCAGGGATGGTTATACTCAGAGGGCTGATGAAAGGGCTGAGGCCAAACCATACTCTGCTCTGTAGAATCTTACCCTTCTCTGAAGGGCTTGTCCATATTTGAGAGAAAACTGTAGTTTAGATTCATTATAGACAATGGCTCACATTCTGTGAAATTCATAAATGGGAATTATACATGATCTTTGTAGCCCTAAGCATCCAAGTTAGAAGTTAGCTACCTGATGATGGTTTGAATGAGTAGGGCCCCCATAGACTCAGATATTTGAATCCTTGGTCGCCAGTTGGTTGAACTGATTGGGAAGGATTAGGGGGTATGACCTTGTTGGAGAAGATGTACCATTGAGGGGTAGGCTTTGAGGTTTCATAAACTCATGCTATTTCCAGCTAACTTTCTCTGCCTCAAAATGTGAGCTCATAGCTAGTGCTCAAGCCCCATGCCTGCCTGCTTGTTAACATGCTCCTCACCATGATATTCATAGACCCTAACTAACTCTCTGAAACTGTGAGTGCAAGTTAAATATATTTATATATTTATATTTATATAAATATTTATATATTTAATAAGTTGCCTTGGTCATGCTTTTATCTCTATTGCTTTTATCACAGCAATAGAAAAGTAACTAAGGAGTACCTTAAAGCCAAGTGTTGGAGAGATTACTCAGCGTAGTCCAGATCCTGCCTAAAACCCTAGGTATGCTTTTGATGTCTGCTAGCATAGGCACCAGACAGGCAAGAAAAATGGTATGGGATGACCCTGGCCCCTCTTGCATGTAACAGCAAGGATACGTCACAGTTAGACCAGGCCAACTATCTCAGGCTCTCTCTCTCTCCCTCTCTCCCCACCCCCTCTCCTCACTTTCTATTAGGCTTCGTGTGTGCGTGCGCGTGCGCGCATACGCGCGCACATGTGTGTCTTCCTTTTCATTGCAATGACATAGGAGTTGGTTTTCAGTGTACCAGCCACCAGTGTACAGAGTCAAAGACAAGTCTTTCTGGAAATCTGGGGTTGGAAAGAAATTATTTGGCTCTCTTACATCTGTCAGACTACAGTGACCATTTTGATAACTCAATAGATACCCGGCCCTGTCCCCAGCATGGCCAGATCCTTCCTCTACTTTTTAGCATTAGCTCAGAACCCACCCAGAAGTCTTTGTGAGCAGAGATGCTTGGGTTTAGCGAGGTGAGCTGACTTTCCCTGAGATGCACCGGCAGGCTTCCAGCTTTCCTACTCCTTCTCCACAGTGAACGCTAATTGAAAAGGCCCTGATTTAATTTACAGATGAAGCCCCACTGGCATGCTCAGGGAGTGTACCTGTGGGGGATGGGCCACCTTGGCTGGCCTTTCTTTTGCAGATGCTGCTCTTGGAGAGGGAGAAGCCCCTCAATGGCCTGGAGTGGGGGATTCCTGTAATCCATCCTTTAGATCCCATTATGTCTGTCTTGGGATTGAACCCAGGGACAGGGACTGTAAAATGCCTACAGTCTCTGCTCCAAGAAAGCTTGTGGGCCTATTTTCTATACATGATGCTTTCCTCACCCTCCCGGAGACCCTGCAGACAACTATCTTCTCTCTCACACAAACACAGAAAGTGTAAGCCACTTGTCAAAGCTACACAGTGAGTAAATTTGCTTATGTGGTCCACTGTATCATACTGGCCAAGACTGGGCTAGTTGAATGATGGTGGCCACCAAACCTTGAAAGCCTGAGGTAAGTTACAGAAGGGGGCCTAGCAGGGGAATTGAGTTTCTTCCCTCAAATGATATCATCAGCAGAGACAAAAAGGAAAGAATAAAAAGCCCATCTCCTCTCTCCAAGTTTCTCCTCATTAATTTAATCTAATTTACTCACAACATTCCTTGGTAAACATCGGCCTCTCTTTAATAAACCAGGCTTTCCACCCCCAACCCCCGACCCTGTAATTGTATTTCTAATCATCCAGTGTATCAGGAAAGACTCGCTGTTAATTGTTGCCAGGCATCGAGCTACTCCGTGTGTCAGGTAAAGGATGGCAGTGAAAGATAATTATAATCAGATCTAATTAGTAATTATAACAGATCCTGACTAGAAATTGTTTTCAGTTAAATATTCCCCAAGAGGTGCTAATGGTCTCCGGGGCATGCTGAGTGCCATGGAGCAAGGAGCCTCTGAGGATAGTGCCGCCTCCTATCTCATCTCTGACCTTATGGCAAGTGAAGGAGCCAGAGCCAGAGCCAGCAGCTCAGGGTGTCTACGATGAGGTCTTCTCTCTCCTATATGGTGGCCATGGAGTCCCTCCACCAATTCTGTTAGTCAAGGGATCAGCACACAGAAGCTTGGTGACTTTTGGAACGTCAAAGAAACTGCACAGTGCACAGCACAGCACGGGGTGCTTAACCGCTAGACTCACTGCTGGACTCAGCCGGGTTAAAGGCATTGCCGTGGACTCCCCCGACAAAAGCAGAGGGAAGGGCTCTCCCCCACCGTTTAGTGTCTCTGCCCCAGGACCGCTTCCTTCTTTTGCCTCTAGCAAGTATTTGTGCAAACTTGGGGCTGTCCTACTTCTGCTAACTAGGATCAAATTAACCAGCACTTCCTGCTTTTATATCCAGACCCTGCACCCTGCACACAGCTCCATTCTGGAGACCATTAAATGCCGACGGAGGCTTCCTTAGGCAGCAGCCATAACTCCCTACCGCCTGCATGGCTCAGACTTTTTAGCATGGCTCAAGGCCCTTTCCTCTGATTATGATTCTCCATCAGTCCCAACACCCACTGCACTTCTTCAAGTCTCTGCCAAACACCCTTAAACATAGCGGCGCTTGCCAGCTGGGCTTTCGCTCATGTCTCTATGGTGTGTTTTTATCCTTTAGCCTCATCCCCTTTGGAGGGTTCATAAGCTGCAACCTCCTGAAAGCGTCCCAGTTTTCTTCATAGCAGTGACGCCTCTCTAAGCATTTTGTGTGTACAGTTCAAGATGCTATTCAGCCTCCTGTGATATCACATGGTTACATGGCTCCTCCCTCCCCTCAAGATTGAAGCCTCTAAAGACACAGAGGGTGTTTGGCTATCTCTGCATCTTCCCATCTCATCTGATACAATGTACACAGTAGGCATTTAACAAAGACCAAGAGAATATCTGATTGAGTATGAATCCGTGAGAAGCTGCTATCCACCAATGGCATTCTGGCATTGGTGCAAAAACTTTAGGCTGCCTTGGTGTCTTCAGGCCCAGCTTTCAAGCCTGTCTCATCATTGAATGCTATTGGCTTTCTGTGGTGTGATTAAATAGCTTTCCACCAGAGGACTCAGGAATGCTTAAATCCCACTTAAACCAGCCTTGCGAAAGCCATCTGTGCTTTTCAGCACTAAACAAGGCTAGTGCAATGGAGGAGGTGCATTTTAAGCTTAACTTGAGTTAATTCACACTGACAGAGCCATTTGTGGTCAGTGGCTACCACAGTGCAACTCAGCCCATGGCCTTTGGAGAACTCACTGCTGCAGCTGCATGAAAGGGCTAGGACCCAAAGCCTATTTGGTGACAGGTGAGCCTGGGCTCCAGTTAGAACACTACTCCTGGACCATGTCATTTAGAACCTGTGGTCTGGTTGTTGCCAGTTCTGCACATATGTGTATCTATTTGTCTCTGCCCATGGTCCCAGTTCTGTTATCTGCTACCTTTGAGAGAAACCTCTTTTAGCTCTTTCAGATCTGCCTTTCTTTGCCTTTTCCTCTGGGTCTTCTTGACTATGAGCCTTGAGCCCCAGGCAGGCGTTTCTGGCACAAAGATACTACTGGGATTCAGGTAGGAGCCTTCTCTACTTTTCTCTGCTCATCTGTGGTCTCCTAGAGCAGTGCTCAAGGTTGTAGATGGCAGCTCGGTGGGCAAACTGTGGAGGTGGCCTGGCTCTAGAGCATGCACGGCTGGGTATGGTCCTAAGGCCCACAACTTTGCTCCATCTTTTCATGAGCGGAGTAGACAGGTGAGTCTTACAGGCTGAGAAAGCTTGTTTGGGGGATGTGAGGGTGACAGGAACAGATAGGCAGATCTGTGGATGCACAGTTCCAGATGTGGATGCACTCTTTCAGATGTGCACTTGTTTGTGTCTTTATGCATATTCCACAAATCACTTTTCCTCTTTCCTGGGAAGGCAAAGCCTCACAGGAAGCAGGGGAGAGCCATCTCAGCTCTTCCTGGGTCCTTCTTACACATAGGTTGCATGGAGCACTTCCCAGCTAGAATATGGATTCAGGAATTTCAGCTCCAAATTCTGGGCCCCTTAAACTAGAACAGCTGTTAGTGGGAAGAAACTCATTCCCCCTCACCCATGACAATTCGATTAATTTGTCCAAATTCCAGTTATGTTCATGCCTCACCTACAAACCCTTTACAGCCTGCCCTTGACATCTCCCCTGGCACAACAGAGTACCACTGTCTCTGCCACCTCTCATTTCTTTTTTCCTGGTCTGTTTTCAGCTTATCCTCACCTATAATGCAATCTCTCCGAAGGGTGGTTTTCTTCTGGGGTGGGTGAAATCAGGGGTACCACCTCAACTTGGTGGCATGTATGCCTCTTGTCGCCAAGGTGAGCCATGGTGAGGGGTGGGAGGGGACTAGTAGGTCACATCTGCCAGAGGGAGCAAGGCATTAACATGATGCCTGCCAAACAGGCAAATGGGCCTACTCCTGCCAAGACTTTGCAAGAGAAACCGGAGATCTGAATTTTCATACAAAAGCTCCAGAATCTTAAATGTTGGCAATGATTGTAAAAAAAAAAAAAATCTCCAATGGCACTCCAGGAGCTAACCGGTCTCATCTGTGAGCTTGCTCTCTGGCCTGCTAGTTGCCAGCTGCGGCTCATGAAGCTGGCTTCAGCCATTCAAACAGTCCCTACTCACTCTGAAAGCAAGGTTATGGGTGTGTGACTCAGCCGCAAATCCCTGCTGCCCAGAACAGAATATGTCTGACACCTATGGGAAGGACAGTTCTAGAATGGTCAGTATGAGCCTGGGACTCACTTGATGACTCCCCACTGGCAAGTTAAGATGGGTGCAGTCCAGCCGGAAATCATTGCCTCTAGGTGTATACACCTTGGAGGGAAAGTAATTCAATTAAGCCCGGGTTCCTAGCGAGTGTTAAAACCTTCTCCCCTGGAGAACCGTTTTCTGTTATGGGTTTTTAAGACCAGCGGCTGGAGACTCACTCTCCCTTTTTTTCCTTTTTTGGTGTGATGTCTCTAGTCACTAAGTAAGTGGGAAAGAAAGGATTTGTAAGAAAATAGAACACAGTCAAAAGGTAAATTGTAGGCTTAAAGGTTCCTAAGAGACAGGCACAGGGCTGGAAATGTTGCTGGGCCTGTCACTGTTCTCTGCTCTGAACACTGGCTTCCGAAGCTTCGTTTTGCTCCTCAGAAAGGTAATCTTGCAAACTGATTTCCCTCCGTTGCATTTCACTGGTGTAGAAGCTGAACAGGCCGCTGCAGTACAGTAATAACATCAACATTTCACCCACCTTTGCCTTAATTATTTTTCTGTCTTGACAATGGAAGCCATTTAATAAGATTTATAGGCAGTGAGGCAGAGGGGTGAGCGGGTGTGCAGCTTAGATAATCGGCCCAGCCGATTCACCCCTCCTCCCGCCCCGTTGGTGTCACCAGTATAAAAACACAAACTAAAAGCTTTGCAGCACTTAAGTAATAATAATGCCAACATATCACATGCTTCCCCTTTAATTATTTTTCTCCCTTGTTCTTGCCACCCGAATTTGTTTAGATAAGATTGCCATATAGATAATAACCAAGGACTTCCATTTTCGTAGGCAGATAAGCAACTGCTTTGCTGAGCCATGGAGTGCAAACAGAGCGGGGCTGGTGACAGGTCTGCCCTTGGATCTTCTGGGAGTGGGTGGGGTTTGGTGCCAGTAGGTCCTGGAGGGACCAGAGGCAATGGAAGAGGATGACAGCAGCTGTGCAGGTGACACCGAGGTGGAACCCTAGCCTGGGAGGGGGGTGGGCGATAGAAGCTGGAAGGAGAGGAGCCAGGTTGGAGCCCCTACTCTCTCTGCACCCAAGTGGGGGTGAGTGGTCTTTTTGATCTAGGCAGAGGGGTTCTGATTGTGTGTTCTATGAGGAAATTACCTACCGCAGTATACACATCTCTTGAGCAGCTCTGGCTTTATTCTTACTTAGCTAGGTGGACAGGCAGATGTGGGACAGTAATTCAACCTTTCTAAGCCACAGTTTCCCAAACTGCAGAGGTGGGCTGCTGTGGGTCTAATGTCTACGGATTCCTGAACCCCAACTCATAAGATAAAACTCTGTCATCTAAGTACTAATCAGGCCCAGCCTGACTTAGCTTCCAAAGTCAGGTGCCATGTGGTGTGTCAGTATTGTTATAAATAGATGCCAAAATCCCACCTCTCAATGAAGTAGTGTTTACAGATAAGCCATTTGGGAAGAAATTCAAGTTAGATGAATTCAAGTCATGAGAGTAGTGCTCTCTCAATGGCATTAGTGTCCCCAGTAAAAGAAAAGGGAATCTCTGTCTGTGGTTGTGACCCCAGGAATAGTCTAGTGGGGACCCCAAGCAAGTGCTCAGCAGAAGCTGGCCCTGCTGTTGCCCTGCTCTTTGAATGAAGACCAACTTCAGAACTGTGCAGAATAAATAATTGAGCCATCCACAGCTTTGTGTCATTACAGCAGTCTAGACTGATCAGCACATTGGTCTAAAACGATCGTTCTTAAATTTTAGGGGGATGAGAATATAGACCCTGTCCTGGAAATGCTTGCAAGCATTCTGAATTTTGCATATCATTTTATGGAGTTTAAAGGCTTTTGGCAGAAACTTTGGCGACAAGTTGGCTTCCTTCCTTTCCACCTCCACTGCTGTCTTGGCCTCACTGTCTGTAGCAGCCTCTCCATAGGTCTTCTTCCCTTGTCCCTTACAATCTGTCCTCAAGCCAGGAGTGTGTGTGCATGTGTTAAAATGTGTCAGATCCTGTTTTTCCTTTGTTAAGAACCATTCTTCAACTCTGCTTTTTTTCAAGGGGTTTTGGGGAGGGATTTGGCTCCAAGATTGACAGCTAACTCCTTCCCTTCCACAAGTCTTTGTACAAAAGCTAAATTCTGAAGAGTAGTCTGAACTGACCAAATCAAATAGAGAAATTGAATTTAATAAAGAAAGCCTTCCCATACAGAAAGCCCTGGACTTAGATCGCTTTACAGGTGAATTCTAGCAACTAGAATCACTCCTTCATGGAACCTTCCAGAAAATAGAAGAGGAAAACTTTGCAACTCATTCTACAAGACTGATAAGTACCCAGATCCTGAAGACAGATGAGGATATTACAAGAAAAGGGAACAAGGAGCTGTTGTCCATTGTGAACACAGAAGAAAACCACCCAACAAAGTATTAGCAGACTGACAGCAGCAACATAAGAAACAGCACATAGTGACCAAATGGGATGCCTTAATCCTGAGAAGTTAAGGGATGGATAGCTGAAATCCAATTAATAGGATATATTAATAGAATAGGGAGGGAACCCCATATGGTCATGGTAAGAAGGTGGAAAATCATGTCACAGAATCTGGCACTATTTAAGATAAAGACTCTCAACAGAGTGCTCAGTTAGTGCAAAGTTATCATTTGATAGGACAAATGTGTTCTAATGTCATGTTACACAGGTAGGATGACCATGGTTAGCAAAAACCGTCACGTACATTTTAAGATAGCCAAACTAGGGGATACCAATGCTCTCACCACACAAAAAAATTCTGAATATTTGAGGTGGTGATGTGCTAATTATCTCTGTTTGATCACTGTATAACCTATGCATGTTTTGAAGTATCACATTATACCACATGAACATGCACAGCTTTGTATGTCAGTTAATAATTAAATAAAAAACCCATCTCAACAAAGTAGGGACATATGGGTACTTCAACCTGAGTCACAACGCTGATGAAAACTGATCAGCTGGTGTTATAGTGTGGTGTGATGATTTCCTCTGATCTTGGAAACCAAGCCAGAGTGTCTGTTCTTACCACTTGTGTTCAGCATTGGACCGGAAGTTGTGGCTGGTTCAATAAGGACAAAAGGCTGATCAGGAGAGAATTAAACAGTCTTTATGTGCATACAAAATAATTCTGTATGCAGAAAATCTTACAGAATTCAGAGGAACCAATTAGATCAGAAAAAAAAAAAACCAGTTAGCAAGGTTGCAGGCTCCAAGATCCGTTTACAGATGGTCCATGGATTACTGTATGATGATTCAACTAATGAATTTTTAAATTTTAATTTATGATAGTGTGAAAGCAACATGCATTCAAGAGAAAACTACATCTTTTCTTGGGCTGGGGATGTGGTTTCACACTCATGAGGCAGTGAGCCACAGTTTCCAAGCAGCCCCGTGCTAGTGAAGGTAAGGAACTGTTACTCTGCAATGCACCTTGGGGCTAAGTGAGCATGTTTGGCAGCTCAGGCGTACTAAATGCATTTTTAGCAGATGAAGGAGTTTATTGACATGTGATTCCATCTATACAAAACCAATTGTATTTCTATCGGCTACTGACGAACAGTTTGAAAGTGAGATGAAGAAAAATAATTCAACAACACCAAAAAAAAAAAAAAAAGGAACAGAATAATTAGGAATATGTTTGACAAAGGACTCTCTTGGATATCAAAACTTGTGGATGCTCATCTCTGTCATATGAAATGACATGATATTTATGTATATCATGTGAACATCCTCCTGTATCCTGAATATCCCCTATAGATCACACATGATGCTGGATACAGTGTAACTGCCATGTGGACACCCATCACGCTGTATTATTTAGGGAACAATGACAAGAAAAATGCTTGTATACACATGCAATATACAATAGGCAATAATTTCAGATACTTTTGTGGATGCAGGACTATGAGAGGCAGAGTCTGGCCTCAGTTGACCCATGTGTAAAATGGGTTATCCCCAGTACATCCTAGTGACTATTTGTGGGAGAAAGTAAGCAGAGGGTGAGAGAAGAGGTGTTTGCATTAGAGCAGAATCAACTCTTCTGGAGGTATACGACCCTCACCCTTCTCTTTTCTCATCACCACTGGAGATGCCTCCTGGGTCATTTCCCAGCCTCTTCTGACATATCTGCCTATGGGAAGTTCTTCCTTTATATCAACGATATCAGTCAATCGACTGCTTTGTGAAAACACAAGCGTTCTGGAAGTCAGTCTTCTTGGGCTGTAGGCCTCAGCTGTTCATTATTTTGAGAAGGGGGCAGTTGTGTGAGTTTCTGTGGCCTGTGAAAAACCCGCCCCACATAACCAGGGCAGCATCCATGTCGTGGGTGATGGGACAAGAAGAGAGGAAAGCAGCCACGGGTGAGACTCAATGTCACCTGGCTTCCAAGGCACAGTGAGGAAGGGCTTTCTGAAGAAGTCGGTTAGCCATCCAGGATAAAACTGACTCTGTAGGCCCTGAGAGGCCGTGAGGGTTCTGACAGGCTTCTACAGTTCCTAGAGGCCAGATGGAGGGAGGCCTGCCCACCACCCATAATTGTATGTGGGAGACAGACAGCTGTGGGTCCAAGCAGAATTTGGAAAGGGCCAATTCAGATTCTGGCTCTTTAACTTTCCTATGTGAGCTTGAGCTTGGTAATGGACCTCTCTGGTGACATGGGCCTGCCTGATAGAGTTGGCAAGAGGGTAAGGGAACACACTCCTGCGTGGGCTAATGGGGCCCTGGCAGGCATACAGAGGAACTAGCCAGAGCTGTCTTTCTTTTTTTCTCCACTCAGGAACCAGCTGATACGCTGCCATTTCTGTGGACAGATGATGTGCCCAGTGGCACACATCCAGGGGCAGCTGCCTGAGGTCTAAGATTCGGGGATGGAGGTTTGCATCTAGGCCCCATCCCTGTCATTATCAGTAATCTGGTCTGATGATCAGAACTTCCTGGGGCTGTGTGCCAGTGGCTTAAGCCAGCTCTGATGAGGACGTGTCCGAGCATCCCAGCACACTTCGCTACTTCCTGGAGGGAGCCTTGACTCATCTGGTTACAGCTGCACCTCACCTCTGACCTAGGTGAAAAGCACTCCCTGCTCCATGTGAAGCCGCATATGACACAGCCCAGGCATGTTCACTTCCACTGCCTGGACCTTTTGGTACACTCTCTGGGTGCGGAGTTACTTTTGCAGCTGGTGTGCACGGCATGAGGTTGACAGGACAAAGGTCCTATTAGGTTCTGCCTCCCTTTTGCTCTGGTTCATACCATGACATTCCCGTGGCACATCAAGATTTTGGTAACAGACTTACAGCCTACACAGGGTTTGATTGTTATTCAATGACCTCTGCTTTCTGTGACTCCCCAGGGTGGTGGCCTTGTGTCTTTACATTTTTTCACTGACTCAGTGGTTGCTTTCACTGTAGCGCCATGACACACCGGGTGGTGGAGGCGCTCAATAGACATGGTTCTAGGTCTTCTCTGCGTTGTCCTTCCGCTCACGACAGCTAATTCCTGGGGCTCAATCCCAGCACAAGATTCTCACATCTGCGGATGAATTCATTTTGTCCCTCTAGAAACAGGCACGTGGGAGACTCAGTGTCCGCTTGGATGATCCAAGAGACAGAGTGCTTACCACTTCACTGAGCTCAGACTCTCTGTTTTAATTGCTAAGATAAAACACATCCTACCCAGCCTGGTTCCGCTCTTGAGCTCCATGAAACAAATCTATTTTCCTCCTTCAGCTATTTGAGAAGGAGCGTCTCCCCCCTCAAGTCTTCTCTGTAGCCACTTAAACTTCCTACTTAGTTCTTTTTCTTTTTCCATTTTTTTAAATGTGTGTTTGCATGTGTGCTGGCACAGATGTGTCTAGGTGTATAGACATGTGGGTGTGTGCATACCTGGAGGCTGGAGGTTGATACTGGGATCATCCTAGATCTCTCTGCTCTTCCACCATATTCAGTGAGGCAGAATCTCTCAATCAAACCCAGAGCTCACTGATATGGCCAGTCTTACTGCCTGACTTGCTGTGGGGACCCCCCTGTCTCTGCTTTCTGAGGGCTGAATTACAGGTGAGATGCCACTTTAACTCAGCTTTTACGTCGGTCCTGGGGAATCAGACCTCTGGTCCTCACACCTGTACAGCAAGCACTTAACCACCGAAGCATCATCCTAGCCCCTCCCCCCTGTTCTTTTAATTGTGCACATAACATGTACCTTATTATATACCAAGGACTGTGTCTGTGTCTATCAGGATATACCAACCCCTCAGCACTCCATGCAGTTATTCTTATGTGTCCGCCCTCAAGGTGATGAGAATCCTTCTGTGCCCCTAGGTCAGTGTGCCATAGGGAGGGTAAATGGCTGAAGGCTGGATCCAGAGGGACCCCTGAAGGTAGGCGGGGCCTGCGAAGGATCTGAAGGGTTGGTTAGTGTGCTGGAGGAGAACAGAGTTCCCGGTTGAGCCTGTGAAGGATGAATGGAATGAAGAGGATAGCTGCAGGGGCTGCCCCGATTCCTGGGAAGCTGGTAAAGACGTCATAGACACCCACCTGCATGTGGACTGATCGGAGCAACACAGTGACAAGGCTGTGGCCATCCGCGCTCCAGAAGCAGCAAGACATCTTTCAGCTACAAATATTTTACGTGTTTGAGTGTTTTGCCTGCATGTATGTGTGTGAATTGTGCAAAGGCCCAGTGTCCGTAGAGACCAGAAGAGGGCGCCACATCCCCTGGAACTGGAGTTAGATAGGCTTGTAAGCTGCCCTGTAGATCTCCAGACCTGAGCCTGGGTCCTCTGCAGGAAGAAGAGTTCTTAGCCGTTGAGCTGTCTCTCCACTCACAGCTTTTACCATCTTATTTTTTTTTCTGCATAAAATTAATCACTGAAGGCTGGAGGGTTGGCTCAGTTGGTAAAGTGTCCTACGTAGGCTTGAGAACTTGAGATCAGATTTCCAGCAACCACATAAATAGCTGGGCATGCACACCTGTTACTCCTGACCTGTCATGGGAGGATGGGAGGAAGAAACACGTGGGCCTCTGGGAGCTCATAGTTAGCCAGCCCAATTAAGTCGGTGAGTAGAAGCTCAGTGAGAGACTATGCCTCGAACAACAACAACAAAAAATGGAGAGTGATGGAGCAAGACAGTCACCGTGGACCCCTGGGTTCTGCATTGCAGCCACACACTTCTACATACCTGCATTACCTGCCCCCCCCCCACACACACACACAAGACAAAGAAAATACATCACTATCTGGACCTGGCTTCTGGACACAGGGCATCGCACCCCCTGCTTCTCTGCTCTTCTGGCTTGCTGTGAAGTGGCAGGTCCCCCCTCCCCCACCTTAGGCTTAAGGTCCTGTCCACTTTCCCAGGTCCACCTTGTCTATGACCTCTATGGGTCTGCTCATAGAGGGGGGTGCGCGGATGTGTGACTTGGCCTCTAAACCTTCCCTAAAGCCCCACCTTCCCTCAGCCCACTGGCCACTGGGGAGAGGCTTCTGTTGAGCAGCGTTTTCCTTTCTCATTTCATGCTGTAATGGGGATTCATTGCCAGTTTTAAATCCATAATTTGCCATGAAAGCCTCATCTCGGGCCTGGGCTGAGGTCAGAGCAGAGCAGTGATGAGCTATTTTTAGCCCTTAGAGGGCTCCCTGTCCAAACCAGTCTTTCTAGACTTACCCTGGGCTGGCTCAGAGTCTCAGGACTGACACCAGGGATACCAGGACAGGAAAGGGGCAGTTTGCTCATGCGTGGCCCAGCATCCCTGCTCCAGTCCTAGCTGCAGCGACTCCTTGTCTGCATTTCATTTGTCACTGGGGGAGTCAATAGAAAAGCAGACTCCAGCTGATAAAGCGGTACTCTGTCTGCCCCTTTCTTCTCTGGGGCTGACAAAGGGTAAGAGTTGATACCTTTGTCAAGAACCAGTCCATTTTCCACAGTGACTTGATTTCTTCCATCGACATTCTCTTGCTTTTCTACCAAGTGGACACTGATGGCTTAGCCTCACTCTTATCACTTCTGTGCAGGGGCACATATGGGCCCACGTGCATACACCAATGCGTTAGTTCAGAGACCAAAGTGTGTATGGTTAAGGGTGCATGAGCAGGAGCCCTTTCAAATGGCTGGTAGCTATCTTCATAGCCTGAGCAAGGAGTCTAGAGAGTACCACAGCAGAGGTAGTTCTCTTGTTTGTGTTTTATGAAGCTTGCCTAGATTTTGGAAGCAACCCAGGCCAGGGGAACCAGCCTCATAAAAGTTAGGGTGGACCAGGGTTTTCTGAAGGCAGTTTATTCCACAACGTCAAGGGAAAGGGGTCAGTGTTGCACAGGGAATCCGGGTAGCTGCTGGCCTCACCCCGAATACAGTTACCAGTGGATCTGGTCCTGACTTTTGCAGATCTCTGTGGTGTGACACTCGCTGAGTAGGCGAGCACACTCCTTGTCGCTCAGGGTCACGCTTGGCTGAAACCCAGAAGGACGTATTGTCCTTGTTCTCAGAAGCGAGGGAAGAGGGACTCAGGGAACAATGCCCTTTGTGTGGACCCCCATAACGTGAGTGTTTATGGGAAAATCACAGGTAAACTGTGGGGTGGATTTTCCACTTCATCTTTCCAGCTCCTGGTTCTACCAGGGAGAAGGTGGACAGAGCTGCTGAACAGCATGGTCCTGTATCTCATGCTGAACAGTGGCAGGCTGGGGGCAGCAATGTGTGATTTTTGAGTCCCACGCTGGGCCCCCTGTCCTGTGCAGACCTGGAAAGTTGCCACTACTCTGGGTATAGTTGTATCACACTTTAAGATTACATGGGGGATGCCCTGGTGGGCCTCAGTCCCCTGGAGATGGGGTGTGTGTGGGGGAAAGTACTAAGGCTTGTGGGGTTTCAGAGCAGGAGGCTAGTTTCCCTGTGTGGGCAGGTGATCCTAACTGGGCTCCGAAGGACTTCTCTGTCCTGGTTTTGAAAGCCCAAGAAGCTGAGGGGAGATCCTTTTGGAATGTCATCTCCAGCTTTAAATAGTAAGCTTCTGGACAGGGAACATCAGGCTTCCGGGCCACTTGGGAAGTACTTGGGACTGGTACTGGCTTCCCAATTCTAGAAGAGGAGCTGCCTGCCTCTGTTCTCTGCCCTGTAAATGGGCAGGGAATGGAAGCCTCATGTTTGCCTCGACTCCTGATGGCTCCTGAGGCCTTCTGGAGCCTTGGGAGTAGCTTAGTTCCTTCATTCCTTTCTCACTTCTCTCCATGGGAGATGACCCTAGCTAGGGAGAGGCCCCAGGGCCAAAGAAGATGAAATGCTGTGCAGCGTGGCGCACATCTATAATTCTGGCACTCAGGAAGACAGAGGCAGGTGGAGCTCTGTGAGTTCAAGGCCAGCCTGATCTACAAAGTGAGTCCAGGACAGCTGAGGCTACACAGAGAAACCCTGTCTTGAACCTTCCCTCCCCCTGAAAGAAAAGTGTCACAGAATGACCTGACCCTGAAGGTCAGCACCATTTAACCCAGGAATGCCCTTATCTCTCCTGGCCCCCATTTACTGTGGTGCAGATACTCAGGTTGGCGTGGAAGCCAATTGTAGATCCCAGAGATCACTGGCTCCCGACTCCTAAGCCTGAGACTTCAAATTTAGAAGAGAGATGCTTCACTCAGTTGGTCTGTCCATAGCTTTAGTTGTGCTCACTTTATCACTGAGGGGCCAGGTAAGAAGAGTTAGACTAGAAAAGAAGGGTGTGTGTAATGGTCTAAAGGTAGGGAATGGAGTGGTCACTGGGGGCAGTCTGGACTACCCATAAGGGCACAGTAAGGGAGGGAAGGACCTGGTGTCCTGTGGCATATAGAGGGGAGCAAACTAGCAGAGCCTGGCTCCCATATAGAGCTTTGGAAGATAAGGATGTTTTTCTCACTCTCCTCTCCCATCTCTGGCTTGTTTGCGGCCCCTATTTGGGGGGTGATTGAGGGTAATGAATGTGGCAGGAAACAGGCACACAGCCCAAATGAGATTCAGCACCTAAGACCAGGCCACAGCCCAGGCTAAACAGACTTAATAAGGAGATAAAGAATCAATTCTGCTTGTCTTCCCTGCGTGTGCCTGGGAGGGGCCTCCGGGAATCCGGCTTCCCACCTGCTGCTCCTGTGAACAAGCTTCTTTAGGCCAGAAGCTGGTGCTCTGAGAAGGAGGCCTGGTGATTCTGGGCACTGAGCAGTAATAGCAGTGATGGAACTAGCTAATATAATAACAGCCATATGCTTTTATGTCTTGCTGTGTATCAGGCACTATTTTGAGACATGCTTGCATATGTTATTTCGTTAAATCATGAAGGCATGATGGCTCTGTCTCCCACTCTACATACAGGCACAGGGGAGCTGAGCAAGTTGCTCGAGGTGACACCACTGGTAAAGGAATGCAGCCAGGTTCTAAGTGCAGACAATCTGGCTTCCAGAGTCTGGGCTCCAAACCACGAGAGGCTATAGTGTCTCTTCAAATAATATTCAAACAATTCCACACCACACCATGCCACACCACACTACACACAGAGCACTGGGTACCACCACATCACACTATATACCTGCACACTGCATAACACCATACCATGCTACTACTATACCACATAGAACCACACCATTTGACACTACACTGTACAAAATTGCATGCCATCATACTACACACAACCATACTACACACAACCATACTACATACAATATCACACCATACAGTACCACACCAGATAACCTTGTATCATATAACACTAACATGACAGAATACCATGCCACACAACACCATACCATACAATATCACGCCACAAAGCACATCACACAACATAACACTATACCATGTAATACAACATCACACCACACAACACCATACCACAAAACACCATATCACACAAAACCATGTCACAGAACATCACACCGCACAACACATATAATACCATACCACGTATTATTCAGCATTACATCACACAATACCATATCATACAACACCATGCCACACTATACCATATAACTTTCATATGAGCTTGGCATTACAGTGTGCTTGCACTATCCTTCCTCCAGCTGTCCCCAAGCCCTCTTACTTCAATTGCCATAATGAACATTCATTGAGCACCCAGTATGTCCTCCCAGGCCAGGCATGAAGATTGCTAGATACTCCTGACAGGCTCTGTGTTAGAAGCAGACAGATAAAAGTCACTCTCAACACAACATGATGTTGTCATGGAGACTACACATGGCAGAAGGAATGTAGAAGACAATAGTCAGGCCATGTGATGTTCCTCTTCCTAGAGGAGGTGATGCCGGAAGTATATCCTTTCAGATGGTCAGGAGTTAGCCAACGCAAGATGCAGGAAGGGAGGGCTAGAGGCAGGCTCAGAGGCACCATGAGCGGAGCAGGTGGTCTGGCTAATGGGTAGTGGATTATGCTGGAGAGAAGGAAGATGGCATACTTCAGCGGTCCTGTGGGCCATGGGATTGTGGGTTCTGTTCTACGAGACAAATTCTCCCCCACGTCTCTGAAATGCTTCAACTACCCCTACATACGTGTCATTTTATGTTAAGCAGCTGGGGGTAGGTTTGTCCCAGCCAATACCTACACTCAGAACCATCTAGAAGCCAGCACTCCGCACCGTGTGAGCTCTGCACCCATGACTGACAGTGCTCAAGCTATCTGCAGATCCTCTTTGTAGCCACCTGTAGTCTGGGAATTGAGAACTGACGGCTTGTGATGGCGAATCTTCATTGCCAACCTGACTGGGTTTAGAATCACCTAGGCATCACAGGAGGAATGAAATGGAGGAGAAAAGACCCAGCCAGGATGTAGGTGGCATCATCCCATGGGATGGTGGGCCAGACAGTAAAGGGAATAAGAGGAAAAAGAGCTAGGCATCAAGATCCATCCCTCTTTCTGCTTCTGACCCATGATGGTGGGAAGAAACCTGCCCTGTGACACTCAGACCTTGAACTAAACTGGTCCCAGCTGCCATGCCTTACCCCCTTAAGCCTTAGGCTAAAATATCTGCTCTCCACCCCCAGTGTTAAATGCTTCTGTCTATGATTTTGTCACAGTAACAAGAGAAGCAACTAATCCAGAGTTGTTCTCTATGGGAGAACAAGTTAAGGAGTGTATCTGCTTGCCCTCTCTGATGTCATCACAAAAGACGCCCTCTTTGTTTGCACTGGCTCAGTCTCCATCTTAAAGAGTTCATGTTCACTTAGGAAACCTGGTTCCTAATGGGAGCCTCAAAGATAGTGGGGGTCGGTTTTAGACTGGGCCAGGAGGAAGAGGGCATAGGGAGAGCGGCTGGGCAAAGCCCTTTAATAACTGACATCCAAACTCCTTTTCTCACTTTGATCTGCCTTCCTCTTTTCCTCGGCATTTGTTACCACAATCATTCTAACGACACCATTTACTTGCTCAGTCTGACTGTTGCTTGTCAGCTGCCTTGTACCCAGCTAAATGCAAGCTTCACCAGGCCAAGGATGGCTTTGTCTTCCACTTACTGAGGAATCTTGAGCATCTAGAAATGAGAAGCGTTCAGGAAACATTTCTTGATCAAATCCATGGCGTCTACTTCCTCTTTGGTGAAAGTCTTTGCTACCTGAGTTTTCTGGCATTTGGAAAGATCAAGTGTAATGACACTCTACACTGAACGAAGCTCCTAAATGTCTTAAGAGCGGGGGGTGGGGGTGCCATCATGCATACATGGGTAGATTGCTTTAAAATGGACGGAGTATCATACAACTTTTTGTTAGATGGCATTCTCTGCAGGTGTGTGTGTGTGTGAGTGTATATGTGTGTGTGGTGTCTTGTGATATCCATCTCGGTCAGTGATTCTCAACCTTCCTAATGCTGCGATCCTTTAATTCAGTACCTTATGAAGAAGCATTTTTGTTGCTACTTCATATCTGTAATTTTGCTACAGTTGTGATTCATATTGTACATATCTGATATGCAGGATGTCTGATATGTGACCACTGTGAAAGGGTCATTTGACATCCACAGGGGTTGTGACCCACAGGACGAGAACTGCTGATCTAGGCTGAGCCACTGCAGAGATTGCTAAGGGTGTGTGTAAAAGCTGGGTACCTAGAGAGGCCTGGTCTAAAGCCTGGTGGGGCTCTTTGAGGTCCTGTCTCTCAGCTTCAAGGTGGGCTGCTGTCTAAATTGTCATGATTAGTTACCTTCTCAGCCTCAGGCACCACTTGGATCTTGGCTCCAGTAGGGAATGGTCCATTTCCTAAAATAGTCAGTGCAACATTTTGGACTCTTAACTGGGAATAAGGCCTTTTGGGAAGTGAACAGTTCTTATACATCATTTGTTTAGTCATCTCCTCACATTCCATAGGCCAAGAAACTGGGATCTAAAGAGGTTGAGTAATGGTGTCAGGGTCACACAGCTGATTTTAAGTCTGAGGTCCTTTCCTGGATAGCAAGATTTCCTGAGTTGATGTGTGTCTGGAAAGATCTTTGTGTTAGCATGGATTGAGTCAGGCATAGGCCTTGGGAGCTGGCTGGATTGCTGGGGGAACTCAAGCTGACTATAAGCAGGGCCATAGCTTACTTCTCTGGGCTGCTTGAATTCATAGGTTCAATTCACTCTCCCATCTTCCCCTCATTCTCTGGCTCCTTCCTCCTCTGCCTCCCAGGCTAGCAAAAGCTCTGCTCAGAGTTGCATTTTGCCTGATTGCATCTGAGTGCTGCAAACACAACACTAATTAATGTGTCTGTGACTCTAGGCTTGGCTCCTGGGCTGGTCCCCATGCCCTCCCCGGAGCCAGCCAGGCTTGGAGAGCAGGCCCCCTGGCTTCTTTGAGCACGATGCCGGCAGATGCATATTTTAACAGTGCACATCTGCTGGCTATATAATCTCTTGTATTTGCCCTCCTCACTTGGTGCTTTGATGGAAGACCTCCGGGGGCCTCCCTGTGTTCCAGCCAGAGTGTTTGCTTTGCGATTTTGCCGGAATACCATCTGATTCTGCCCTCACATGTTCTGCAGGTTCAATCAAGCTCTTACTTTATTTAATTAAAAATCTATCTCAGGCAAATACAGAGTAAATTAGGAAGCTCTCCTATTCCTGGAACGTAGGAAAGGATGCCCTCCTTGGGGGAACTGGCCCAGACAGTTTCCTCCGCTGAGATGTCACAGTATAGCAGGTGGTGGTGGGGTCTTGGTTGATTGGAAAGGAAATCGGCTTTAACACCCTTAAGAGTCCTTAACAACCATTGTACCTGTCTCATCCCTAGGGCAGGAGCCCTTTTCAGTGAACAGGTTGGCTTCCAGTTAGGGATGGTTGGAGGAGAGCCCTAGAGGACCAGGATCCTAGAGAGGGCAATTTACAAGACTGGGAGGAACCTTCAGGATTCCCTGGGGTGGGGAAGAGGGAATTCTTCACCTGCAGAAATAGCTGAGGTCAGGAGTGTGGAGCCTGTCCTCCTCTTTTTGCTCAAATCCAGTTAGCTTAGGAGAATGGCTGATATAGAAGATGGATGTTTCCTTTCCACCTGTAGGAATTCTCTGTGTGCCCTGATGGGGCCTCTCTAACCATCCCATCTTCCAGCTGACCTCTAGGCTTGAATAAACACCTAAGCCACACAAACCTAGCCCTGTGCTCTAGGCACAGTGCCAAGCCAAGGACTTGACAGGAAGAGAATACCTTTTAGAGGCGACCCCAGAGCAAACTGGGTCTGTTTAGAACCAAGGCCCTATTCTGAGAAGCCTGGCTTTAACCAGTTGGACAGATGACATTCTGCCGGTATTTGGGATGAGAAGACTGGGGAAAGAGTGTTGATCTGGAGCTAGAAAATGTGATGTTAAATGTTAATTAAGCTGTGTGTCCTCCTGTGCATATCTTTGCCTTTATGAGTCTCCCATAAGCTTATCAGTAAAGCTTTACATGTGATAACCTGGAGTTTCAGTACAATGCACTTTGTTGATTAACTGAGATAGTAAGGAGCGAGGAAGCTTAAGTGGCAGGACTTCGCTGGTGAGTCTTCTGTACCTCAAGGACAAGGTAACATCCTGTTTTAGCTCCTGCATGGTGTCAGAGGAGTGGCTAATTCCTAGGTCCTCTCTTTCCTGCATTCTCAGGCAGCCTCATGGAGGGGTACAAGGGAGCAGAGGAAGGTTTTCTGAGGGCAGCGACTGGGTGGTCGCTGAAGAGGAACATCCTACAGCTTCACATGGCAGGTCTGCAGTCAGTGCCCAAATCATACCCAGAAACATGCCTGGTCCCAAGACTTTCCCATCTCCTCTCTCAGCTACAATAAATTGCAGACCCCTTCTTGATTCAGCCCTATCTCAAGGCGGGGGGGGGGGGGAGAAAATGGCTACTGTCCCCTGTAGTGTCCTTGTCTGTCCTATAAAACATGACCTGCCTGGCCCCATTCCGTAGCTCATTTATCCCACAGGGGCTCTTCCTTCCCACCCGTTTCCTGCCAGGCAGGACAGGCTCCCAGGTTGGAGGTAGGTGATGTTCCAGAGCTCTGCCTCTCAGCCTCAGTTCAGGCTGAGCTGCTAAACGGTCCTCCGTGGCCTCTCTGCTGTTGCACTTGGAATCACACACCCCTTGTGTTTAGCTGTGTAGATCTGAAGATAACCTGACACGCTCTTAAATATTTCATCTAGAGCATGAGCAGTGTCCCAGCTGCTGACCCTGTCATCAGCAGCTGCCAGGAGGCGGCGAGGCCAGCCTGGGGCTTCTCTCTCTTGCCTGCCCAGGCTGCATCCATCTGTGCCTGGCAGTTGCAACTCTAGGGGGCCAGGGAGGTGGAACCCAGAACTCCTGAGCCTCAGTTTCTCACCTAGGGTGGCAATCCCTGACCCAGTCTGAGGAGCTTTGAGAGCTGCTTTGGAAGTGTGAGAGATTATCACTTATTGAAAGGACTGTTTCCCCACAGCTCCTTCTCCTTCCCTGGAAAATCTGGTCAGAGAAAGGAGGTGTCAGGGCTGAACTCGGAGTCAAAATTGGGAAGCTTAAGGAGTCATTGAGCAAGTCCCAACCCCAGCACATCTTCTAGCAGGTCTCTCCTAATGAGGGAGTGGGTACCTCTTCAGGAGGGCTGCCCCAGAGACATAAAAAAAAGAGACTAAGGTAGAAATGAGAATAAGGACCTGAAATGAAATCTCATTGGAATGACCTGAGAACCAGGGCTGGGAAGGCTCTGGAACAATCCTTATGTACATTGAAGTCATGGAGGACCAAGCTTGAGGCTCATTCTTATGGGTGTCAGGGCATATAGAGCTTTTCTGGCCACTTTGGAGGTCAGCCACACCCTTTCCTGAACTGGTACTGCTGCTGCAGGCCTGGCCTCATTTACACTGCAGAGCACTAGGACCTCACCCACATTCCAGGGTACAGCCAAACACACTATGTAGGACAATAATAGGCTGGTGGCAGTATGATTTCCTGAGGTGGTGGATCTTCCCCTTTGAGTGGGAAGAGAGAGGAGAGGGCAAAAGTGGGTGGAGCCAGATGTATGATCTCCATTGGAGAGCCTCCCACCACTAGCTTTGTAGAAGGTCCCTCCAGTAGCTGAGTCCTGGGTGTTTCCTATAGCCCCGCATGCCTGTGTGCCGGTGACTTACCCAGGACTGTAAGGCGTGCAGGCCGGGACCGGATGGCAGCCTGGATGGCCTGGCACTCATACACAGCGTCATCCTGCAGCTCAGCCCTCAGGATCTTCAGGTGATGCTCTCCTGACAGGTGGTTCCCCACCACCAGGTACTGTGGGTAACCTGGGGAAAGAGCAGGGAGCTCTGAGAGATCAAAATAGTCCTGCTGCAAATTTCCAGAGGGCTATTTGGAGGTATTGTGACCCCTTGGATAGAATGGCTCAAAATTTTTTTTCTCTTTTTCAAAAGGAAATATACATCTAAGGAACAGCGGCTCAGGCGGAGGCCTTCCTGTCTGACATTCTCCCTTCTGCCAAAGGAAGATCATTCTGGTAGGTTGGCCAGGGGAGTCTAATGCCTGACCTGGGCAGACCAACCTCAGGTGGCCTCCTGATGATTAATACACTGGAAACATTTTTACAGTAAGACTTCCTGGGTTCCATAGTAATGGGGACAGGGACTGTCTCTGACATGAACTGATTGGCCTGCTCTTTGATCACCTCCCCCTGAGTGGGGAGCAGCCTTACCAGGCCACAGAGGAAGACAATGCAGCCACTCCTGATGAAAGCTGATAGACTAGGATCAGAAGGAAGGAGAGGAAGTCCTCCCCTATCAGTGGACTTTGGGAGGGGCATGTGTGGAGAAGGGAGAGGAAGGGAGGGTTGGGAGGGCAGAAAGGAGGGCACTACAGGGAGGATACAAAGTGAATAAAGTGTAATTAATAAAAAATTAAAAATAAAAAAAATTAGAAAAAAAAAGACTTCCTCTGAACAGCTTCCTTGCTGCTTCCTTCCCTAACTCACAGGGCCAACACCCCCAAGCGCCTTTTCTTTGTTTTTAAAAATTCTTTTAATTATCTGCTTGTTTGTTTGTTTCCTTATGTGTGTATGAACACAGAGAGGCCACCCACGTGGAGGTCAGAGGATGACTTGTAGGAGTCAGTTCTCTCTATCCTGCAGGTCGAAAGGGTGGAACTCAGGTCACCAGGCATAGCGGCGGGCAGCTTTACCTGCTGAGCCATTTCATTGACTCCCTTGTTTGCTACAGCTCAATGGGCTATCAGGGCCCCAACCTTTAGGCCCTTCTATTGAGTCTCCTACTTTATGGATGACTCCCATGTTTCTCCCTGTTTACCTGTGCACTGCTAATTTACTTTGTGGGCTAAAATCATGGGGCATTCAGAGGGAAAAGAGAAAGGTAGCACTTCCGTAGCTCAGGGGCAGCTGGGGTGGTGTGACAGGTATTGGCCACAAAGAGGCACTGCAGTGGGAGTCTATGGCCTTGCTCAGATCTTTGATCTCAGTGTAAAGGAGCATAAAAGCAAGAGTTCCCCAGGATGCTGGTGCGGTGCGTGCGTGTGCGTGCGTGCGTGCGTGCGTGCGTGCGTGTGTGTGTGTGTGTGTGTGTGTGTGTGTGTGTATTATTGGTCCTAAGTTCTAAGAAAAATGGGAGAAGTCAGTGTTAGAGACAAAAGTATAGGACATGCTGAGCAGGCAGACCTGGCTATGGGGTATCGCTCTGGGAAGGTTGCTATCCATATTCAGTAATGTTTGCTAAGGAGATGCATGGGAGGTGAGAGGGAGGGAGAAGGAAAGAAGAAGCGGGGGTGGGGGGAAGTGAGGGAAAGAGAAAGGGACGGAGAGTGAGTCTGAGATTCACAAAGAAAAGAGCAAGCAAGGAAGAAATGGAAGGAGAAAGGAAGAGGGGATTATGTACTTGGAAATGAGCAAGAGTGACTTCAGGAGAGAAATTTTGTCCCAGGAAGCTCAGGAACCTAGGAATCCAGGACATCTAGCAATGCTGGGTACCATGCATCATGAACCACAGTGGGCCATTTCTGGGCATTCCTACCTCCCATCTCCAAGCCCCAGGGCCTGATTAAGCACTTAGGAGGCACTCAGGACACTTAGGAATTTGGGGCCTCAGTACATATACACTGGTGATGAATAATAGATAAATAAAAGTTTGAAGATGATGAATCATTCATCAGTTGCTGCGGCCAGCAGGCTGAATGCAAACACTGACTGCAGCCATGGCCATAGACAGGTCCTCACTCTCTCTGTGGTCCTGGGCTCTGAGCCTCTCGGTTTGCCCTATCAGGGTGTTATCCTTCTACCCCCTCACCTGAGTTTTGCTTTCCTCACACTCTTTGCACCATGGGATTATGTAGGGGTCCATTTTTTTGTTTAGGATCCACCCTTGTCGCCATCTCTCCTCAGAGCCCACTCTGGATAAGCTAAGGGTAGTTGAGAGATGGGACAAGGCTCCCTGGCTTGACTGCGCTAGGACCCATCAGTGCCTATGTCCTGGTCAGTGAGGTGTGGAACCATGGTCTTCTAAAAGGCCCAGCAGCATGCTCTGTGGGTGATTGTACAACTGAGGCCATACTGTCCTCCTCATGACACCAAAGGGCCCTGCCCTCTACAGCTGAGCAGGGCCGGACAGAAATGGTGCCAAAGATCAGCTTCACCGAAGGAAGGCACTGTCCACCCCTCACCCACTTTTCCTGCCTTCTGACGGGCAAAAGAGTAAACCCAAGCAGGTGAAGCTGGGTTGCCAACTGCTGCTGGCATCTATGCAGCTGGCTGCCCTGCCCTCCAGCCCAGCTCCAATCCTGCTGTTCTGCAATTAGGTCTATCCCCTGCAGGCGTGTGGATAGAACTGGTGTTTTGCTTTTTTTTTTTTTTTTTTTTTTGTCTTGCAAGCCATCAGCAGCAGGATTTCACTCTCATGAGCTGTGGAAAACGTCAGTGATGGGTTTGTTTGTATTTGCCTAATTAGGCAGTGAGCTTCGATGCTATCTCAAGGATTGGCAGCGTCCTCAGAAAACATACAGAGGAGCACAGCTTCTGAGGAATTTCTAGCTCCTTCCATGGTAGCGTTGCTTTCTATTCTCAAAGGAGACAAAGACACAGAGCATCTAGGTTCCAGTCATGTGGTGGAGGTTCAAACTCCAGCTTATTCTTTCTTGCTCAGCTACCTGGTGCTTTAGCTCTCTTGTTTATCAGCTTTGTTACCAGTAAAATGCTAGCACCTCATGGACGAAGATTAAAACAGGACGATATACGTAAAATGCCTGTTGCACACCATGTATGTGAGGAATTTCTTTTTTCTTTTTTACAAGATCGGGTCTCACTCTGTAGCTAAGGATGGCTTTGAACTTACAACAGTTCTGCACTAACTTCCCCAAGCGCTATAATTACAGGTACCAGCTACCACGTCTCTATCCTCCATGCATGCTAACTTCAGTACAATCAGCAGGGCTAAGGAGATGGCTCAGCGGATAACGCACTTGCTGTGCAAGCCTGGGGGTCTGTGTTCAGATCCTTAGCGCCCCAAAAGCTGGGCATGATGGCATTGAGGATAGGGGGCAGAGACCAGTAGATCCTGGAGGCTTGCCATCCAGTCAGTCCAGCCAACTGGTGAGCTCCAGGTTTAGCGAGAGGACCTGTCTCAAAAAATAGGAAGAGACTGACTGAAGGAAACACCCAACATTGACCTCTGGCCTGCTCTATAAAGACAGGTGTGGCGGTCTGAGTGAAAACGGCCCCCACAGGCTCACAGGGAGTGACATTGTTAGAAGGCGTGGCCTTGCTAGAGTAGGTGTGGCTTTTTTGGAGGAAGTGTGCCACTGTGGGTAGGCCTTGAGGCTTTAGAGGCTCAAGCCAGTGTCTCACTCATCCTGCTTCCTGAGGATCTAGATGTAGAGCTCTCGGCTGCTTCTCCAGCACCATGTCTGCCTGCGCGCTGCCATGCTTCCTGCCACGACGACAATGGGTTAAACCTCTGAACCTGTAAGCCAGCCCCGATTAAATGTTTTCTTTTATAAGAGTTGCTGGTGTGCCTCCACAGCAATAGAAACCCTAAGACAACACACATAGGCACACTCATGTACACATATATATACATATACATACATACATATATATACATATACATACATACATATATATACATATACATACATACATATATATACATATACATATATATATATAACACATACACAGTGAAAAAAATACAAGTAGCAGGGAGTAGAGTGGAGATGTCAGTTTCAGAAGGGAGCAGATAGGGTGTCATGCATTGAGATTGGTAATATAGTTGAGTCAAGGTTTTTTTCTCAATTGTTACTCTGTTTACCTTTCAAAGAAAGGGGGCTCATAATCTTTTTCTCCCTCTGGACAATCATAGATTCACGAGACATCTGAGAAGTACTTCTTTGGAGAAAAATGCTCTATCTGCCCCAGAGAATGTGTTGGAAAATATTTTATTTCTGGTGTCTCAGCCTTGGTGACCAGGAAGACACTCACTAAGGTATCAGCGACAGATTCATTTCTAGTACACGGAGTGGGGTGACGTGGTTGAAATGGAAGAGGACACAGCCACAGCAGCACAGCATCCCTGTGACACTGGCCCTCGGTTTCCTTGTCTAAAGCACTCAGCAAGTCTTTGCTGAATTCGGTTGTATTCTGTTCTGTCCCTTCTGTACCAGGCAAGCAAGGGGTATTTATGGAGCCTGGGAGACTCTATCATTATTGCCGGGATGGTGTTTTGGAGATGGACGATTAAATACAGGGCAGATATTTCTCAGGAGTCTGAGCTTATGGGCCCTGCAGGAGACAGTCCAGGGCCTATTTTCCCTCGTGACTCAGTCAGGCTGGAGAGCAAGCCAGCCCAGGCCATTGGATCAAGTTGTCTTTAGCACCCAGCACCCATATTCTCGATCCTAGAGAACCAGATATGGAACGTCAGATCAGAGATTCGATTATCTGAACCTTGATGACAACTCTCCGATCTTTCTCTAGAGATCTGAGACCTCCACTTGGCCACTGACCTGATGAGACAATACTCTGATAAAAGGCTGATAATCCTTGACCTGGAGCCCAGACAGTCCTCTTCATCAGTCAGGGTGTAGTCCAGGCTCACAGCTGCCCAGAGCATAAGCAATTCTCATTTGGGAGGGTTGCTGAATTCCCCCATCTCTCTAGGGTTCCGGACCTGAGCATTTCTGAAGTTGGCTGGTTCCCATAACACTTAAACTTTACAGCCGCACAGTATATTTTGGAGATATTCTTGGGTATTTTATCTGTGCTCAGCTAGGCCGCAGCATTAGGCCCCGTGACTGCTGTTGACCATTGCTATAGTGTTTCAATATACATTTTTGGCAAGGCATAACTCACATTTTAAAATATTAATTTCCCAGCCCCAGTGTTTCTGAGCACGCTTTTGATTTTTAAATTTTCCTGCAGCTGTATAGCATGAACGAGGTGAGACTGCTTCCCAGTTGCATGCATGTTTCTCATCCATCCTCTAACCCTGACATTCCCAGACGGCAGGGCAGTGACACGCAGATCTGTCCTTCTGAATTTCACCATGCATATCAGCCCAGCAGTCAGCCCTTTGCTTGTCCATTCCAGGGCAGAGTAATGACAAAACGGGCAAGTGACATGAAGATGGCTGCGTTGTTTTATGCTCCAGGGAAAGGGGAGATTGGCAAAGTGTTCGGATGAGCTTCTGAGGTAGCCATGCAAAGTAGTTACCAAATGACATTGCTGGGCACAAACTACAGAGTGGATGCGCCAGCCGGTAGCAGCTGCAGGAGGCCCCTGTGGTGCAGCTTGCCTGGGTGGCTGAACAAGGTTGGCAGTTACTATAAACCTTTCCTGTCTTTTCTTCCCATCATGAGATGAATCCTGGGAGAAGCAGGCTTTCTTGTGAGTTTTCAGTTCATTGGCTCTCTCCTTGGGTGGGAAGCTGGCTAGTGCCTTGATAAATGAGGATTCATATTGGGCCAAGAAACAGGAGCACATGATGTTTGGGAATCAGACTTCAGGGATCACATTGGCTTTGGAATGGACTCTGTTCTAGGTTTAGGGCTGACTACCATAGTGGGAATCAGTACTCACAGCCAAAGGCACTTGGCATTCCTGGTGATGTGGATCCAGGGCTTTGCTGCCCAGAGAGTTGGGGCTGGGGATTTGAGCCCCAATGACACTGGAAATGGAAAATTGGAGTTCCACAGTGGAACAGATGGGGTGAGGCAGTATAGGCACTGGGCCTCCGTGGTGTGGGTGGGAGAGTCGGGAAATACTCACTCGAGAGGTCTCTGCCTACACCCAGAGCCAAGCCGTCTTTGATCCACAGGACGAAGCCATCATATTCTGGGATGGCGCACAGCAGTGTCACTGGCTGTCCTGACACCACCACTTGGTCCTGGGGTTGCTGGCTGAAGGAGTAGACTTGGCCTGGGGAGGGAGAAGCACAGTAGTCAATCAGTGAGGTCAGCAGTCCCTTTCACACTCAGAAATCAGAGCTCAGCTGCCCCCAGAATCAGACTCCAGTCCTGTTTCCGTCTTTCAGGGACTGGCTTCAGACTCCAGACTTCAGCCCCTCTCTTACCCAATCTCAGTGCTGACTTTGGGGATGAACCTTGGCCACCAGGGTCACCTCCCTTCTCCATGTGGGACTCCCACCTGACTTCACTTGCTCAGGAGTGATATGGTTCTAGTTCAACCTGGCAATCCAGGCAATCTGAGTGGCTGGTAAGGCTTTAGCAGGAGCTAGTTGCCATGTCTACCCACATCCTCCTCATTCTTTCTTTTTCTAAGGTTGGCTCTTATAGTCTCTCCCTTGGAAATCGCTTGGAAGCTCATGCCTCTCACCCACATCTCAAAGCAAGATGCCACAACCACTGAAGCTATTGGTTCATATTTTATTAAACAGATAGCTTGCTGCACATGTGAGATGCTAGGTTGTGTGCTGAGACTTTAAGCATCGGCTCACGAATTCTTTCATTCTGCTAACAGCATAACTGCAGTCTGTACATCGAGATGGGGAGGCTGGAATAAGCAGGGAAGAAAGAAGAGCAGCACTGAGCTGACTCAGTACTTCCAATGCTGGGTCTATTGCCTGAGGGTACTATGCTAGCACTCTCCAGAACGTCAGCACATAGTTCTGCAGGACTGGGAACTGGGTTGGTTGCCAATAGCTGTGGCAGGTTGGGGCTGGGAACCTGCCCCTTTCTGACTCTGAGGGTTGTTCTCATCTGCTGAACTGGGATCCACGCAACTCCCAAAGCATGGGGTGTGGGGAAAGTCACCGAAGAAGGGAGGTGACATGGTCTGTGTTCCTGGGAAGCCACAACTGAGTGGACAGTGGGACAGTGATACTGACACTCTGGGAGGACGGCAATTAGTGCTTTTCATACTCGCTTCTCCTAGAGACAAAATAATGCTTCAGGCCAGAAAAAAAGGGTCCTATTTTATAACAAAGAAACCGGGATCAGAGAGGCACAACAACAGGTCCAGGGTCAGGCAGATAATGAGTGGTGGAGCTGGGGACGTCCACTTAATTTTAGCCCTCAGGCTTTCCCACCCCAGCCTTGAAGACAGGTCTTCAATGGACAGAATGGAGCCCGGGCACCAACTGCTACCTCCTTCCCACAGATGACCTGAACTTGGGCTACTGTCCCACACAGGATCAAACTATGGACATAGAAGGAGATGAGGTATAGGGAAGGGCATGGGCCCCCCAGAGCAGCAGAGAGGTGGGGGCAGTAGGTAGGTCTGGGGTATGCAGCCTGATGAGATCTTAGTGACCTCGCAGAGGAGTTTCATTAGAAATCAAATTGGCTTGGAATAATGGGAGTAACTCTTTTTATTCTGATTTGAGCTTTACAAATTATATTACATAGGGTATTTTAATCAGCTTTGGGTAGTGGTTTCTTTCTTTCTTTCTTTTTTTTTTTCCTTACTCTGTCTCTTCAAGTTTTCTGTTGTAATTAGGCTCTTTCTGGCACCAAAACAAGAAAGAGGAAATGATAAGACAGAAGAGAAAGATAGGTGACAAGAAAAGCCATAAAATAGGGTTCCAGACAGAGACGAAGGAGAGAGAGAGAGGGAATGGGAGAAGAAAAGGCAGAGGAGAGAAAGAGATGGGAAGGGCGGGGGAGAATAGATGATGATGATGATGATGGAGTTGGGAGGAGGGAGAAGAAATAAGAAGCAGGAGAGAAGACACCTTTTTCTAGGCATCTCTCCCTGCATCTTTTATCCTGGAATCTTTTCTACAAGGATAGTGTTAAGGCAGTTTCAGTGGCAGCCAAAGATTGTATGATCAGAGAGAATTATCAGGTTGTCAGCCAGGGGCTAAAGGGGCTGTAATGAGAAAGCCCTAAAGGAAAGTGGTGCCTGGGCTTCCAAATGTCCCTTATTAGGAGCTTCAGCAGGAGGTAACTATCCATTCACCACACCCCATCCTTTTTACGCTGGGTAGAAGCAGCAGGAAACATTTCTGAGGATGTTTGGGGTATCCATTTCTGGGGTCAAGGGTGAATCCTGGACGAGCGTCATGAAAATCAGGCCAGTTGGATGCTAGGGGACTCTGGGAGGAGAGGTCAGTGGCAACACTTGAGAGGTCAGCTCTGAGTAGTCACAAGGCCACACCGGAGGGTGTCTCAGAACCAGAAGTTGCAGCTGATACAAGATCCTCCTAGTGACACCTGGAGGGCAAGGCAGGAAAGGCCAGAGAACTACTTAGGTGCAGTTCTGATGGCAGCTACATGGGGCTTTAGTCACCTACTCTTTGTGTTTGGGCCCACGTGGATTTTCTGTGGAAAGCGTGCTTCTAGCAGTGAGAGGTCAGGGAAAGGTCACACAGTTCTTCTCAAGTTATTTTAGGGAGTGGTGTGGGAGCTGAGTACTCCCAGTGAACAGTCTTTTCCATCCAATTTTAATATTTTCACATTATGTTCAGGCCACTAAAATCACTTTGACTCTTAGTACCAGGTGTGGGATCTGGGGACCTCCCTAACAGCACAGGATATTGACATTGCTCTCAGTTGCCCACTGTAGATAATAAAACTAGATATTACAAAGATATAATATACTTAGATTGTAGAAATCAAGCTAGAACTGAACTGAGAACTTTGTCTCTGCTGGCTACATTTCAGAATGCTAGAAGGTAACATGTAGGCTTTAGGAGAAAAAGCATTAATGGAATTAGCTAATGGTTTACCCTGAATACTACGGTATCAACTTGCCAGGCAAGATGTGCCCACTGGTACAATAGTGGCATGATGGTTTTGATGGCAACCAACTGCCTTCTGATTGGATTCGAGGCATGCTCTAGAGAGAGAAAATGTACCTGATTCTGTAAATCTTGTCAAAAGCCATGACAAAGGAGGTCAGAGACTCCAGGAAGGGAACTATTTAAATGGGCAACTTGTCAAATTGCCGTCTAAATCTTTACAGTTGTACCAACAGATTTCATCCTTTATTTCAAGATTTGTCAAAGAAGCTTCTTTTGTGCAGCAGTCAGCAGTAATGCAGGCTCGTAACTGTAGTGGAAGTTCATTTTTTTTAAACTTAGTTATAGTATGTAAACAGGTTTTTGTTTTAATCCCAAGTGTGGGATATGGAATTGCTTTTAGTTTGCTCACAGCAGATAATTGCCTTGTGTGGCTCAAAGGTACAGCTGGCCCTTTGCCAGCTGTAGAGAATTTAATTCTGAGGACTCTGAGAGGGTATAAATATGAGAGCCCAGAGAGAGGAACGGTGTGGGCTTCAAGGAGACGGATGGATGGAGAGAGGCTCTGAGGACATAGATGGGAAAAGAAGAAAGTTGCTAGTTATCTGGACTGCTGGATTTCCTGATGACTGACAGTGGTGTTGACTCCAAAGACCTTGATGACCCTAACCAGGCAGAATTAAGTCTAAAGAGGTCCACATCTCTTCTCCCTTCTTTCTCTCCTACCTAGGACTGGGAGTTGGAAGGAGGTAGAGGCTTAAGGAACCTCAAAGAAAATAGAGTTTAAAACCAGCACTTACACATAACTGGTCAGAATACTGAGATAAGTAACTGTTAAATGTTCATCTGCAAATGAGATATATCTCTATCATCTTCTAGCCCCATTCTTCAGGGTTTAGGGAACAGGAAGAGGGGGCAGAAAGAATGGTAGAGATGGAAAATGAGGAGAAGTACTGTGAAGTGCTGTCTTCTGGCCATTGCACCTATGAACTCATTGCAGCTATAGTTAGTTGCACAAGACCTTTACAAGATCAAGTCAAGAAAAGAAAGTGGAGGGAAAACTTATACTCTTTCACCCTTAGGATAGACCTTGAAGCCTTCCCTGCCAGGGGTTCCTGAGAGCTCCGTGTGCAAGGCATAAGTGGTGTTATCTTTAGAGAGGCCCCCTCTCACTCTTTGCTCCCATTTCCTTGACCCTTTTCCCTTCCACCCTAGGTAAACTGACTTCCTTCTACCTCTTCCATTTTGACCCCTAGCCTATGGGATAGCACCACTTACACCCAAGGCAGCTAGCCTCTCCTTGATCTCACCAAACTACTACATGGACACACCCAGAAGTTCACTTTGCTAACCTCCCAGCACCTACTTAATCCAGTCATGTGGCTGACCAAGATCAACTAGGGCAGTCGATTTCTCCAAATCTTAAAATAGTATTTACTATCTGTCCAGTGCTGGAGAAACGCAAAGGAAGATGTGCAGTGCATCTCCTGGAGGACAGAAGCACAGCATCTCTCTGTCCCAGTGCCTGGCACATCACGTGAACATCATGTGAAATGCCTGTAGCTTCCTACTTCTGGTTTGTTCTCTGTTCTGTGTTCTCTGTAGCAAAGTAGCTTTTGCAGTATAAACCACTGACCAGGTAGATGCTGTGCTGAGCACACCATGCAGAAGGAGAAAAGTAAGAGGCAAAGGGGAAGGGTCAGAGTCACAAGGGATCAACTTACGTGAAACACACGGTATGAAGGACCTGTGGCCCTCAGTGCACACATGGCTCTCATATATGGCAGTCGCCATTATCAAGGGCTCTGTGATGGATGACAGCAATCACTACCATATTTTATAGGCTAACTGAGTGTTATAGCGTGGTTCTTAATGCTTGATGCTTTCAGGACGTGGTAGTATCATCGTAGGAGGTAGTGTCCTGGGAAGTCTTCAGGTCATGGTGGGTATGCTCTGTTGTGTGTGTGTTTGTGTGTGTGCATGCACATATGTGCATGTAAGCGCAAGTGCATGTGCCATGGTGTAAGCATGGAGGTCAGAGAACCGCCTCTGCTGCCATCGTCTCCCATGTTTAAGAGAGAGTCCCTTATTGTTCACCACTGTGGACTCCAGACTAGTTGACACTTGACCTTCCAGGGATTTTCCTGTCTCTTCCTCCCATATTTCAAGAGGAATATTGCAGATGTGTCCTACAGATCCTGTCTTTATAGGGATTTGAGGACTCAAACTAAGGTCTTCACGCTTTATCCAGTGAGACATCCCCTCAGCCTGGGGTCATGTTCATGGAGGGACTTGTGAGACCCTAATTTTCTTTCTTGCTTGTTTCTCAGTTTGAAGTGAATAGTTTTGTTTTGACATTGACAAGGGGTAGTAGAACCCCTTGACAATCCCTGGATCACCCTAAACCATGAGCCCAAATAATCATTTTGTTTTTATAAATTGTGTTGGGCATCTTCTGAATGCCAGAAAGCTGCTGAACATACAAAGACTCCCACAAATGGAGCGATTTCCCCAACTTTATAAGCTTGCCATGAGTTAGCCATTATGAGTTTGCATGTCCACCCCAGGTAAAAGTCAAAGCTGAGAGTCTCTGCAGCCATGTTCTCTTAGTACTCCACTGTGGCTGTTAAGCTGAGGGTCTGAACGCAGGTTCTAATCCTCTGTCCAGTGCTCACACCACCAGCCAGGTCACCCAATGCTGAGAAGGCAGGTCTTGATGCAAATCATCCTGTATACACAGTGTTCCATAAAGGGCTCTTATTATCACCATACACACATCTCTGTGATCCCTAGACTCTATAAGCCAGCACCCAGCTCCTGTCAGAAGCAGAAAACGGAACTCATAAGAATCTGGTGTCGCACCCCCATGAGAAATCTGCAGAGATGGGCTCTTCTGGTTTTGTCAGAGTATCCCTTACTAGGCAGCCTTGGAGGCTCCCAGAATGCCTGGCCAGCAGGACAAAAAGGGCTCCAATGTGGCCATCTGCTCCTATTAGTGACCAATTGGAGGAAGTATAAGAATACTCATTCCAGGATTATTTATTGCCAGTTTTCTCTCAGCTCAGAGCATGGAGTAAATTGCCTCTTATGAGATTAAAGAAAGCCATCCTTGTCATGAGAAGCAAGTAAGGGAGAGGAAGAAGAGCAGGATCCAGTGGCTCCTTATGACACCAGAATAGTACTAGGAGATACAAGGAAAGGAACTCAACATGCAGCAGGGAGTTGTTTCCTGTCATGACTTGCCAGCATGTGTACAGAATGCTGGGTTGTGATCTCCACAGATTCAAGTAATAGGAATGCGCTGCTCTATGATTGACAGAGAAGAAGTCTGATTTTTATAGAGGATCTAAGTAGGCGACAGTGACTGCAGTAGCCTCAGGGACTAAGGTAGAGGCAGAAGCCATTTTACCTGGGTAGGGGGACAGAGAACTGTACCTTTTCTGCTGGCCATAAGCTTAGAGCCTGGTGCCAGCAAAAGTGTGCGCCTAGAACTGGAATAAGAAGCTACATAGAATCAGTTCCCAAAGTGAGGCATAAGGAAGGAGCCTCAGGAGGCTGGATTCTGAGCAGTCTTGCAGGGCAAGCCAGGTGAAGGTGGTGATGGGTTGTCTCTTGGAATGTGGAGCATCTAAGTAAAGTTCTGAGGCCAGGCTTATGCTCTGTTATCTCCTTGACAGCTGGGACATTCCCCCGGGAAAATTGCGCAGTTTCTCCGGCTCTGGTTTCTGTGTTGGAAACGTTTGGAGTTTATTTGAGAGAACAGGGTCTAAGGCACACAGGACCTTTCTATCTTCTTTAATGATAACTATCACTCTCATTTTGAACTAATCTGTGGTGTATACAAGTAAGAAAATAATCAGAGGGGCCACTAACCCAGAAGGGGGGGGTTAAGAATGGGGGGGAGGATTGAAAGGAGCTGAGTGCACCAGCCCTCAATTTGTGCTGAGACAATTACATTTAATGAGAAGCCATCAAGAGTTTGGGACCCATTTTCTCAGACCCCAGTTTTAGGAAGATCACAGGATGACGGTGGAGAGGATGGATGGAGAAGGGTCATTTAAAGACAGGAAGACCGATCAGAAAGATTGTGCTGTCATAAGGGCTCAGCTAAAGCTGTATTGCCAGAAAGAAGAAAATGGGATTGTCATCTACCTGGAGGTAGAATTGATAGTGTTTGGTGGGGAAATAGAGGCTGTTGCTGTCAGTGATGGTGAGCCTCTTGGTGTCTTCAGAGGTGAAGCTGGGCTGAGGTGAGGCAGTTCTGTGGTCGGTGCGTTGATGCGGAGGGCTCTGAGTCACACAAGGAAGCTGTGTTGGGTGTAGTGGTCAAAGTGAGAAGGTGTAAATAACTCATAATTTACTGGACACTTGCTCTGGCCAAGGTGTATGTAGGTGTGTGTGTGGCATATGGGGGCCAGAGAATGACATCAGATGTCTTTCTCAATTGATCTCCACCTTAATTTTGAGATGGTGCTCACGAGGACTTGAGGCTTGCTCAGTAGGCTAGACTGGCTAGCCATTGAGCCCCAGGGATCCTCCTGTCTCTGCCTCCCAGTGCTAGGATTGTTAGTACACACCACTGTGCCTGACTTTTTACATGCATGTTGGGGGTTGAACTCAGGACTCACACTTTATCAACCAAACTATCTTCCAAACCCTTCTCACCGTTATTTTTTTGTAATTTATTTTTAGTCAGCATACAAAAAACAATAGGTTTCACACACACACAGATCATATTCATGCCTCCAGTATTCTTTTTTGATCTCCACTCTTCCTGTATAGTTTTCCCTTCTCTAAAGAGTTCCTTGCACGTTCATGGCATGTGTTTGCTATGGACCTGAGAATTCATCTCCAAACATTCGAAGGTAAATGTGTGTGTGTGTGTGTGTGTGTGTGTGTGTGTGTGTGACTATCTAAGTAGGCCAAGGTTTGTTTAGTCAGGGCATTCTGGAACCAGCTGTTTGGAATCAGATATTTAAAACACTAGTCAAGGTTCAGACAGGCTTTTAGTTATGAGAACAAGTTGTTTGAGGCTATGAGAGCACGAAGGCATCTAGGTCTTTGTTGGTAGAAAGAGAAGCTGGGAGAACTTAGCTGGAGACCTTTGCCCTACTGTCCCTTTCTCTTTGGCCTTTTGTGGGAACAGAGATTTGAAGGCACTTTTAGCTCCAGCTTCGTCATTTGTAGCCGCTGATAACTTGCTTCTGATGCACAGGTAAGGAGAAGCTTGCCAGAGTCATCAGTGGTCTAGATGCTGCATGAGGATTTCGTATAGGTATACAGGAAAGTGCCCACCGTTCTTCCTAGGGCCAGGTGAGAGGGCAGACAGCTGGGGTTCATTCTTTCTCCATTCCCCAATTCCTTGCAGGAGCTAGAGCAGTACAGACAGCCCATGACTCTGAAAGCCTCACAGCCCTCTCCTCACGACACAGTCTGCCAAGGTTGTCCTGGACACTGTGGGTCTCTAATGAAGAGCAATCGGGCTGACCAAGGCAGGGTGAGTCCAAAGTCATCATAAATCCTGTGCCTGCTGATTATCAGTGTTGCAGCCCCAGCCAGAGTATGTCCTGTGATCATTAGCAGCAGGAGACGGACTCCTCCATTAATCCAGCAGAGGCCTGGGTGCCAAGAAGATTCTGATAAGTGTTGCAGCAAATGGGGTGTCTCCGTGCCTGTGAAGGAGCCCATCCATCCCTATCTGAGGGTACCCATAGCAGATGAGGGTAGGCAGAGGGGTGTAGAGGAGAGTAGGAGGTATAGAAGGGGTACATTTGGCCATGAAGCAGAACCCTGGGTGGTGTCCAGCCTGTTGCTAGTTGGTTATTGGACTCAGGCTAGTTTCCTTCTCTTTTCCTCTGTCTGAAACTATGATTTTCGTGACTTCAAATAGGGGAGGATGGTGATGGATAGGGTTATGTTGGTATGCCAGAGGGAGATGCTGGCCTTGGCCATGGGAAGAAAGTACATTCAGAGTTGCTTCTTAACAGAGCATCAGTTTGGGTACCACTGAGCTAGGATTAAGGCTGGGCCATGGATTAGCCTACCCCATGGTGTCCAGAATCTTTCTCTCTCTTTCATAAAGGCCACAGGTTGGACACATGAAGCTGTATCCATGCCATGAGGATCCTGCTTTGCCACTTTGTAGTTGTGTGTCTTTGGACCTGACTTTGCCATTCCTCAATCTTGGAGCAATCACCTGTCAGATGCAGAACCTAGACCTCTAGATAATCAACCTCCTCAGCCCCCTTCTACCCAACCCCGATGCTGCATGCTCTAAGTTACCCAATCTCCTAATTTCACAAGCCCAAAGGATGAAAATAATAAAGCTTGAGGCACAGGAAGTCAAAACAAACCCTCAGAGACCCTTGGTCTGTTTTGAGGAAGATCTGTGTCCTAAATATTATTATTTTTTAAACAACAAGCATCTTAAAATACTCATTTTTATAGTGCTGTAGGCATTGCCCTTCAGAATGGTTCTAAAAGTTTTATGTACATAAGAATTACCCATGGACTAACTAGAAATATATTTTCCTGGACTCAAGCTTAGAGAGATTAAGATGGTAGATTTGCATGGTACCAAGGAACCTGTGTTTAAGAGCTCCAACTGTTTGGGGATCAAAGCTGAGGTGTACCCACAGGGTATGCTCTCTTTCTAAACTCTTAATTTCAACAGTATTAATAACCAACTACTGCCTCTTTCTGATTGTGCCTTATTTTTTTTTTCAAACTAAACAGAGAAGGCATTGGATAAAGCCCACAGGTTTTCACATACCTTTAAAAATTCCTGCAACCAGGAATCATATGAAAGAAGGGGGAGTTAGTATGACCTGGAGAGGTCAGGAGCTCCACAAGAACCAAATATATCAGGGCACAGGGGTCTTTTATGAGACTGTCTCTCCAACCAAGGACCATGTACGGTTATAACCTAGAACCCCTGCTTGTATGTAGCAAATGGTAGCTCAATTCCCAAGTGGGTATACTAGTAAGGGGAACAGAAACTATTTTGGACATGAACTCAATGGCTGACTCTTCAACCTCCCTGTCCCCTGAGGGAGGAGCAGCCTTGCTAGGCCACAGAAGAGGACATTGTAGCCATTCCCGAAGAGACCTGATAACCTAGAGTTAGATGGACGGGGAAGAGGTCCTCCCCCATCAGTGGACTTAGAAAGGTGCAGGGAGGAGATGAGGGAGGGAAGGTGGGGGGATAAGGAAGGAATGCAGGAGGCAGCTATGGCTGGGATACAAAGTACATAACCTGTGATTAATATAAAATAAAAATGAAAAAAAAATCCCTACAACCCTTTTGTCAATGAAATGTCATCTGGTACTACAAAGGTGAGGTTGGAGGACTGAGTCCTACCCTTGGCCCTGCATTGGCTCCTACAATATCTGTGTACAATGCTCGAGGGGGTTGGATGGCCTGGTTCAGTTTAGATGACAATCTGCAGGGGTTCCAGGAAGGGTGGCTTGGCTCTGTCCCACTGACAGGAATACAAGTCTAGTTCCTCGGGACACTGTGTGCTGGGGCAAGCTGGCATTAAGCATGAGGTACTTCTGTCCATCTGCACTAACCTTATGTTGAGAACCACAGCCTAATGACACTTAATGAGGCGTTAAGTCCTGGCTGCAAGTAAACCATTCCAGTGCATGTCCTCAGTTCTTTTCCTCTTGGAGACTAATACGATCAACTTTAGTTTTCTTTTTTAAACTACATTTATGCAGCGTGTGTGTTGGGAAGCAGCTCTCTTTTACCATGTGAGTCCTAGGAATTAACTCTGCCTAGGCTTGGCAGCAGGCATCTTTGCCTACCAAATGATCTTGCTTCCCCTAAATGTGACCAACTCTTTTCTTCTAGTCTTTGTTAACGGAGAGGAACAAGGGTGAGAATAATCCACATGATGGACAACCTGAGCTAATAAACTTACTTACACTTTGGAATGTGTTCTGGTATTCTTCTTTGAATATGAATGTACTTGATATTCGAACATGAGGAAATTTTAATATTAAATAAAAACACCAAAAAAACCCACAAACAATCTGACGATAGGGCTCCCTGCCTATCTCCTCCTCAGCTGGATGGGGAACATTACTTCTGTACTGGTCCAAAGTGAGTATTAGCCTCACTCTCCCTCCCTTCTTGTCATCTCTCTGGCTCACACCTTCCCTAGGAGAGACTGGGGATATTAACTGATTTTGCCTTTAAAGGACTTTCATTCCCTTTGGGCCTCATGCAAATAAGAACAGAATAAGAAGCTGTGAAATGTTAACAGAGGACTTCATTAAGCAGTCTTGGTGATAGCATTTGCCAGGAATGGGGACAATTTGCCAACAGATAATTGAGAGCTGACTATATATGTGTCCTAATTAAAAAAGCGGTTCTTGTACTGCCCTGGGATTCTGGGCCCAGTATTCTGGTTGGTTTGGGATATTAGCCACAGTGAACTTTTGTATATATACTTTATGCTTCACAGAGCACTTACCATATATTATCTTACTTAACATAGCCTCTCAGTACCCCATGGAGAAGGGTTGATCACCAGTCTCCCAAGTAGAGACTTGAGAGGCTAGGGCTCAAAGCCAACTATCCCACTGTAGCAATGACAACCCTATTCAGTATTTTCCTCACTCTTGAGCTATTTTTTTGTCCCCATCAGAGAGACACCCTAGAGAGGACTTTCATTATTTGTTTCCACCCAAGAAGGCATCAGCAAAGAAAACACAGCTCACTTGTAACAGCTACCTGTGTCTTTCAAAAATTTGATGTAGGCTTGTGTATGAAGGAGAAGTTTTATGCTAAAAGCATGTAGGAAAAAATGGGAGGGATGTTCAGACTTCTGGGGATACCCAGGATAAGAATTGAGTTCTTCCTTCCAAGGAGTCTTAGACTAGTATCTGGTGTCCCAGATGATAGATTAGCCATATGGAGATGTAATGGGTAAAGACAGAGCTCCTAGGATATAGCAGCAGACCCAAATCCAGGCTGGCCATTTCCACAGCAGTCCTAAGACCTAGAGAGAGCCTTTCCCATTTCATGAATGGGGAAGTTGAAGCTCAGAGAGGATAAGTAACTGGTTCAAGGTCATCAATGAGAGATAACAGAACTAAGGTTTGAATTCTTTCATCCCAATGCTGGCTTTTGTTTATACAGCTGCATTGAGTACAGAGGGTGTTTGATCCCTGGGTTTACTCTTTAGAGGGCAGAGACTGAGTGCAGTACCCTATAACTGCTGCAGCTGTGCTCTAAGAACAGATGTGACAATGATAGGCCATCTGCTTCATACCTTCCACGTATAGCCCCTGCCCAACTCTAGATCAAGGTAATGCTCCCATGTGCCATTGGGGCTGAGGTGAGTCCCATAAACATCAATTTAGGATGAACGCTCCCTATATCCAGGCTCAGGCATGAACATTAAATTCTTTTCTCTGTTTGTATATGTGCATGTCTAGAGGCCAGCATTCAACCTCCAATGCCATTCACCTTAGTTTTTTGTTTTTGTTTTGTTTTGAGAACATCACTCACAGAACTGGAGCTCTCAATGGCCAGCAACCTTCCTGCCTACACCTCTTCAGTGCTTGGATTACAAGTGTGTGCTACCATGCCTGGTTTTCTGACATGTGTTTTCAAGATCAAACTCAGGTTGTCATGTAAGTGGCAAGTACTTTCCAAACTAAGTTATCTCCTACACCCTCTCCTTTCTCTTCATCTCTCTCCTCCCTCTCTTTCAATAAGGTCTCATTTTGTAGCTCAGACTGACCTTGAACTCATAATGTTCCTGCTTTCCCTTGCTGAGTACTAGGATTAAGAACATGCTCCATCATGCCTGGCTTAGAATGGTGACTTCCACTCTTCCTCTTGGCACATCCTTAGATGTGGAAGCCAGTACTCTACAGAGCTTTCTCAGCTCAGTCCTGAGCTCAGTGACTGATGCCTTCCATTCCCTGCACTGCTGGAGCTGTGGGCCTTTGCAATAGCTTCTACAGTGCTGAGATGCTTATTTGTAGTGCTATAAATCAGGGAAAGCTGGCTGGTGCCTACCTGAACCCTTGTGCTGGGACGTGGGATCAGGGAGGACACTGTTGGTGCCATCTTGGGAAAGTGGTCCATGTCTGTCTGCCTTTAAGGACATCTCTGTTTTCTAGCTGGAGGGCCTCTGGAGATGCTTATGGCTCCTATAACAGCGGAGTTACTCATGGCTTCACTGGAGAGAGTAGAGCAGCTTTGAAACCACCTCCCCTAAATGCAGCAATATTTGGTAACACTTGGCGTCTTGGGGAGAGAATTCATGTCTGTAATTAGTTACTGTATATCACCGTGAGTACTCTGCTCAGGATTTACTGGGCAAATACCATTTAACTGCACAATAACTACAGGTCCTTGCTGCTTATTGGGTAATTTACTAAGGCTGGGAGAATGGGGCAGGAGGGATGCTGAATTGGAGGTATTGTAACCCCTTGAATCAAACTTTATGAGTTCAGGTTTGGCAGAGAAGCGGCTGCTCTTCGCCAGCTCTCCTTGCTTTGTTTTGCAGGCTTGGTGGCAGATTGCTTCCTTTCTTTTATTCATTGCAGAAGGACAGGTCTGAGACTGGGCTGTGGGACTGCCCAGGGCCACCTAGGGTTATGGAGGGGTCTTTTGATTGAGAAGGTCTTTGGCCAGAATCTGCTACAGAAAGTCAGGCTATGCATCCAGCCTGTCATTGACTCCCTCCATGGGGCCCCTTTCTGTATCTGGGCCAGTGGGTGGGAGGGCAGGGAGCTGTCCTTGGCTGGCAGCATTAACATAATCTCAGTTCTCTCTTCTCTCACAAGTACACGGGTTGCTTGGGAAGCAGCCATCCCTGGACCTTGGATGGCGTTCCCAGCCCTAATCTGCTTCAGCAAAGTCTGTCTTAGTTTGGTCATGCATTGTCTAAACTCCTGTAACCTATTTAGGCCACAGAGAGGGGAAGAGACACAATAATGAAAAACTCAACGTGCAACATTGCCTTACGCAATCTAATAAATTACTCCGTAGCCGGCTGCCAGCTCAGACTAAGCCCAATATTGCCTGCAGTAATTATTTGGATCAAATGCAGTTTATCTGCTTCATATTTGTGCTTCTGTGCTCAGTGGTAACTTATAAATGTCATTGTGGTGTTTATTCGTTATAATGAAACTTAATGGCATTGGAAGCTCGGAGCAGAGCTGGTGGGGCGGCAGGTTTAAAACAATCTCTTCATCTCTGGAGAAGGAGTGAGCCAAGATAACACTACAGTGCCCCGTAGAGAAGATATTTGCAGAAACATTGTGTCCTTGTACTGTGTGGTGGATGAGAAGGAGCCAAGAGCTCTGAGCTGGCACCAAATGTCATTTGGTTTTGCCCCTGGGGACATCTATCATGAGTGGGTAAGACTTGGCTGTAGTTAACCTAGCACTTTCCAATCTGTTTTCTGAAGACTTTTTTGTGTTCAGTTTTCACCCAACCAGTGGCTGCTCTAGATGAGTGATACTCATTGCCCAGGGGCTTCAGAAGCTGAGGTCTTGAATCAGAATGGAAATTAGAGCCCAAATGACTGTGTTATATAGGACAGACAGTCAGGGGAGACCTGGAAGAAGGGAAGGAGGGGAGACAAGGCACTTACATAGTGGTCAGCAGGCCTGGTACCAAGAAGCATGGGGAATGTACAGGTAGAGGAGGATCTGGCAGGCTTGGAGCATCAGGTTCATTACAAGTATAAGGCTCTGAAGAAGCACCACAGAAAAGGGTGAGGCACTGAGCATAGAACTTGAAGTTCTGGTGGATCCATTGCTGGGTTCTACCTTTTACTGGCTGGATGGCTTTGTGCAAGTAATTCCTCCCCCCTGAACTTGGTTTCCTCATGTGGACAATGGGAGTCAGTATAGCCATCCCTCAGGACTGTGGTGATCAGGAAACAAGCTGATGTGACTAAAGTGATAAACGTGGTATCTGGCACAGATTCAGTGATGGACACAGATTGTGGAGGCAGTGGTTGGCACACAGTATATGGTCAAGCAATGTTAGCTGAGTGAATAGGCGAGTCATGTCCCCTCCCACTCATGTGTGTTACAAAACCCTCTTTAAAACAGCTGAGCTTGGATTTGGCCTTCACAATGCTCTATAGTGTGGACCAGGAGAACCAGAATGGTTAATGACTTGTCCAAGGCTACCCAGCTGATATGTGGTAGGGAAATTTATTCTCCTACATTGCAGGGCACAGTGCTCTCCATCACTCCTACTATGACAGCTTATGACTTGACTGGGAGGCTGAACTCATCTATGCTGACCTGCTGCCTTGTATAGACTTCAGACAGTCACTCTCCAGTACAACCAGGGGCTCCTCCTCCCAACGGCTTCCTCTGAAAATTGCATTTGCCATTTTCTCATGAGATGGTCCTGCTTTCCTCCTTGAAAACGTGTATGTGTAAGGCCTCTACCTCATGAATAAGGACGAAGAATATTTGTCCTTGTAATTTCTCCCACCAGCCATCCATCTCCCAACACTCCTGTTTTGATCTCTGCACAAATGGGATTGAACTGGGGTGTCCACTTGGAATAGTAAGTACTATTGAACTTTATGCTTTCCTAGAGCACCTGCAGAGTCATCATGTATGTATTATCTTTATAACAAAGGCATGCAACAAAAGGGTTGGTATTGTGAATATACCCATCTTGTGGATGAGAAAACACAGGTTAAGAGAGATCAAAGTCAAAGTTTTATTCCTCATCAAGAACAGGACTAATATTTCAAAATATTTGCCTTTGTTTGTTTGAGCCCTAATTAAACATTACCTGTGGAAGTGTTTGCTTCATGCAAATAACACACTGTCTTATTTGTGTAACAGTTTACGCTTAATGGTATTCACCCATATTAGTTTACTGGAGCTCACAAGGCAGCTATGGTTTTCTTCCTTGTCTGATCATGCTCACTCAAAGAGCTAGTGGCAGGTATGGGCCTTAAACCACCATTTCTCAATGTGGATTTCAAGGGAACACTAGGCCTGAGACATCTTGTAAAGCTATTTTGTAGACAATGTGTTTGAGAACTGTTCCTCACTGTTGGTGATTCATTGTGCCCTTTGGCATGTTAGTTTCCAAGATATTCAATAAAAACAGACTTGTTTAATTAGAGATTGTTCAGCCTTTACCTGCCTTGTCTAAGCATCAAGGCTATATTTTGCAAAAATAAAAATAAAACTAAACTAAAAAAACAAAAAATAAAAAACCAACCTATAAACAGGATGTAGAAATACTGCTTCAGGCCAGCATCCTTGTCTTGTGTTTTCAGATGTAAGGCTGAGAAAGGAGGGTAGGGATGGGAAGAGGCTTTCTTCTGTGGACTACCAGAGTTGAAGCCCTCTCCCTGGGATGTGCCTTTCCTTTCTGTGACCCTGGACAGTGATGCCCAGAGAATTCACTCAATACCAGGCCCAGATAGCCTTCATCTTGGGTAAGATCAGAGTAGGGTCTGTGGGTGGGGAGATATGAAGCAGCAGTTCTGAGCCTTGGGAGAAGTGCACAGGGACACACTGCAGTCCTTTTAGTCACATCAATCCTTCCTGATGATGGGGACACCACCTCATTTTATCACCTATGGAAGTAAGCAGAGTGAAAACAAGAAGCCAAGGCACTTCTTGGCCATATGCCTTAGGTAAATGTATCAATCTTTCTAGGCTTCAGTTTCTTTATATTTGAAATGGGGACAGTGGCAGAACACAGGTGATACAAAAAAACCAAGACAGGGAATTTGGGACAATGAGGGAGGAGGGTTAACTAAAACTAAGGATGATTGAAACTTAGTTAATTAAAATTAAGTTCTATGAAAACCACAGGTTTGTAAGCCAACTAAGAAACATAAGTTAAGCTGAGCAGTGGTGGCACATGTGTTTAATCCCAGAATTTGGAAGGCAAAGGCAGGCCTTTAATTCTAATCTAATTTTTAATCCTAGCACTCTGAGTTCAAAGCCAGCCTGGTTGGTCTACAGAGTGAGTTCCAGGACATCTAGGGCTACACAGAGAGACCATGTTTCAAAAAGCCCAAACCAAACCAAACCAAAACAAAAGCCCATAAATTAAAAAACTAAAAAGTGTCAGATGGGAGAAATATCAAATGTCTGTATAATGCCGCTCCAGAAAGCCAAGGGTCATTAAACAAGACCCCTGGTGTCAGGTGTGAAATGCTGCCTTGTGATTTATTGTCTAGCGAGACCCCAGAAGCCTCCAAACAATACAGGCTCTTGCTACTCCTCACTGCTGTCCCCAGAACTAGTTGATAAACCCTATTGCTGAAACTACTACACACCTTGGTTGCAAGATATAAAGTAAACAAAAACTGAGCTTCCTCCCTGCTGGTTAGCTTCCATAGTCCTAGAAGATGCACAGGATACTGGAAGCTTCGACATGAAAGGTTTTATTCAGTTGTGAACGCTATCAACTACAATACCAGTCTGCCAGGCAAGATGCACCCACTGGTACAATATTGGTACTTGTCTATTCAGGGAGTAACTAACTACTCTCTAATCAGATTCAAGGCTTTGAGCCACAAGAGAGAATGCATGCCTTATCCTATTACCCACTCAAAACCCCTTTGCTGTGGAGGGCTGAGTTCAAGGGGTAAAGTTACTACTGTCTCTTAGGTAAATTGTCATAGCACCAAATAATCCCCAAATATTTATGTTTGTACCCATAGACAAATGCCACTCCCAGCCTTAACCAGAGAAGCTTATCTTTGCAATGAGTAGTAGCGACTCAGAGATGTATGGCTGCTCAGGAGGCTGAAAATAAGTGAGAGTTGAGTGCTCAGGCTTAAATAAGACATATATACCACCTTCTCTGGGGCTTGTTGACCATCAGGGATGAGGGGTGGGAAGACAGTAAGAGTTGGGAGATAGGAGAAGGGCTGTGAGATGCTATCTTCTGGGTATGATGTAGCCAAAGCAGCCATGGCTTCACAGTGCCTGTGGCTGCCTGCAACGGGTCTACATGAGACTGGACCTATCAACAGTCCATCAGGGATCAGGAAGAGAGCCCCCTTACCTGAAGAACTATTGGCTCCTGTTGGATTCTTGGGGAAGAGCAGTCACTGTCTCCAGTGTGTACCCACCGAGGAGCCCCCTCCCATGGAGAGTTCCAAACCCACGGTCCTACAGATGGTCCTGGCTAAGCTCAGGGCACCGCAAAGCAAAACAAAAACTAGATACAGCAACATAGAAAAGGGACTTGAGGGGCGGGGCTGAGATTAAGGAGGAGGATAAGGAATTAAAGTCATTTTCTATAGTTCAATAAGTTCAATAAAAGTTAAAAAAAATGGAGTTAAGAGCTCTTTCTGTTCTTCTAAAGCAGTGCTTCTCAAACCTCCTAGTGCTGCGACCCCTTAATATAGTTCCTTACGTTGTAATGACCCCCCCCAACCTAAAATTATTATTTTTGCTGCCTCTTAGCTGTAATTTTGCTACTGTTATGAATTGTAATGTAAATGCCTGATATGCAGGATATCTAGTATGTGACCCACCAAAGGGTCACACCCACAGGTTGAGAACTGTTGTTCTGGAAGACAGAGGCTCAATTCTGCACTCGCATGAGGCTGTCTGGTGCCTCTCCATCTGTTAACTCCAGCTTCAGGAGAGCTGATGGCCTCTTTTGGCCACTGCAGGCACCAGTCATGCATATGATGTACAGACCTACATGCAGGCAAAACAGCCATATCCATAAAGTAAGATTTTTAAATAATGAGGATGACTCTTTTGTTGTGGTGGCTGGTAAATGATACAAGCACATACAAGTGGCGTCGTCATGGGTTTGCTCTGGTCCTTCTCTCTCTAGATGTTTCCTAGAACTACTGCCATCAGAGCTTCTGGCTTTATACAGTGTTGTGTCTCATGGGAACATTGTTTTTACATCTCTTTGGCTCTCTCTCACTCCACCTTGCCCTGCCATTAGCCACTCATCTCTCACTAAATCTTAATTTCTGACAGAGGCTACCAGAACCAACAGAGCTCTGTTGGTTCCTCTTGAACCTCTAGGCTGTACCATTTCAGAATCCATGGGACAGTTTCTGATCCCCAGCACCTGTGAATCCTGCTGTTGGGGGCTCTCTCTTAGGTGGTACTCACACTAATCAGGCAAGCACACCAATTAACATACTCACACCAATTAGCTGCATGTTAATACTCCCATCCCTTTGTGTGAGCCCCAACCATCTTCTAACCCATTTCTCTGGAGAGATAGTATATAAATGTTCCACTCTTTGAGTCTCCTGACTTTGAGCCACTATTCTATAGTGTGTCCCAGAGTTCCCATGAATCTAGGCTCTAGTTGGCCATAGTGGTAACAGGCTGGGTGATACCCCCTGTTGCTTCCATTCTCCCATGTCACTTTTTTAAAAAAAGTCATTCTGCTATCTTCTCCTACAGATAAATGATCACATTTGAATGTGCCTCTGGGATAACTAGGCAAAGTGAGAATATTCCCTAACATCTCTCACTGCTCTGAGCACACAGTAAGCACATGATAAATCCCCAAATCAAACAGAAATGAACCTTCAGAACAGACCCAAGTGCATCTATCAGCACAATGAGAGCAGCAGGCTAGCCAGAGTGGCAGACTAAGGGGCGTTGGATGGGAAGCTTTTCCCTTGGTAGGTCTGAGGGCATCCATAGCTACGTCCTCACCTCTGCACCCACACACCCGATTCTGGGCTACACCTTTCCAGGTGCAGAGGAACCATGGCCTAGCATCCTTCCCCAATGACAGAGGCGTGGCTTGTACTGTGTTTTGAGGTCCTTTCATGAATAGCAGTTGAGATGTGTTACTCTTTACTGTTAAGAACGGTGGTTATTCCCAGTCCATTTGACTCAGGGGTGGGGGACTGTTACATTGCGCTATTTATCCCACACTCGGTATGCAGTTACTGAAACTGTCACCGTGTCCTATATTCCATAGGCTATTATGTGTATTTCAAACCATTATATAAATGGACTTGATTTGGTACTTCTGAATGTCATTAAACTCCTCCCATACCAGTAACAACACGGTTTCCATGGAAACAAATATATTTCAGCAAGAAAGACATGGGGAAGAAGCAGATGGAGCAGAGGGGAAAACCAGTACCCCATTGCTGCTTCCAGAGTGCTGGACCTGGCTCTGTGCAATGACCACCCCGCGAAGGTGGTACAAGTGCCTTCAGATTTTTATTGACTTCCCCTCAATAAAGTTCTGAGTAATTCATCTCAGCCCCAAACCTACTCATTCTGCCGCACAGCTCTAAAAACTTTATGGCACCACAGGTCATTAGGCACCTCATTTATTTCCACTCCTCTCTCCTTTCTCCAGACTCTGGGGGAGGGGCCTGGACCGTGGGTCTCCACGTTCAATGAATTCAGCAATGAAGATTTGACACTAGATGAGGGCAGAGAGGCAGAAAGGGGAGAGAAGCCCTTCTCAGGACACAGCATAGGGGGAGTCCCCAATACCTTGCCAAAAACTACTGCTTCCCAGGTCACTTGATTCCTTGTTAGTGCAGTTGGAATGCTAGGATGTTGAAGGAGGATAGTGTTTTATCGTATTTTAAACCTCTTTATGAGAGCCTGACTGAGGAGACAGGTGCTCATGGCCTTGGTAAGAGGGTGTATCTCATTGTTTAGAAGGAGTCAAGCATTGGGTGCAATGGTCTCTTTAAGAAATGCAACCAAGTGTCAAATTCTCTAAGAGGTCACCCTGGATACATCTTGCATCGCTTTCAGCCTGAATAGAATTCCTCCCTCTCTGTGGCCACAGCTGATTATTCATACTTGGTGAAGGCAGCTGTGACACTGTACTACAATATTATATGCTAGATAGCCTTGGAAGCAGGGACCATCTTTACATGCCATGGGGCTGGCACTGTGCCATACTCAGAGAGCCACTGGATGAATGGTGGTTAGTCCTAAGCGTCAAGCTCCACAGTATTCACGGAGTTTTCCCATCATGGACATTGAGTGGAGGAGAAAACAAGCAACAGGACAGGAGCATGCCAAGGAGGACCTCTTGGGGGGGGGTCAATGTAGCAATGTATCAGAGCAGATATTAAGACTCGTGATCAAGCCTTTGGCAGAGGGCGAGAAGTAATGATAGATCTGGGGGAGGTTAGTGAGACTTGGGGAGAACAAGAGCTCCACAAAGAGCAAACTGCAGGGCACAGGGGTCTTGTGTGAGACGGTTTCTACAATCAAGGACCATGTGTGGATGTGGCCTGGAACCCCCGCTCAGATGGGGCCCATGATAGCTCGGTGTAGGACTGAAGACCCTAGTGAGGGAAACAGAGACTGTTTCAGTCATGAACTTGATGTCTGACTCTTTGACCCTCCCCCATACAAGCCGGGGAGTGACAGACTGGCTAGATCCCAGGGGAGGATATTGCAGCCAGCCCTGAGGAGACAGGATGAGCTGGGGTTGGATGGAAGGGGAGGAGGTCCTCCCCTGTTGGTGGACTTGGAGGGGGTGGGGAGGAGGGAGATGAGGGAGGGAGTGGGAGGGTGGGAGAGAATGAGGGAGGGGGCTACGCCTGGGATGCAAAGTACCTAACCTGTGATTGATATAAAATAAATAAATAAAAAAATAAAATTAAAATAAAATAAATAATAGGTAAAAAAAAAAAAGAACTTGGCAAGGATGTTGAACCATCGAAATATGGTGTGGACTACGTCCCAGCTTATTAAACTGAGGATCACGACACCATTAAGGGTTGTTATAAGCTGTATATGTAGGTGACAGGAATTTTGGCATCCATGAAAGGTTTCTGAGCATACAAAGACTTTAAAAAAATGAAATCAAACATGCAGTGAATCGAATGTTTCTGGCAGTATTCACCTGTGTCCCAATACTCAGATGCATTGCTGATTTGGTTCTGAACACACAGCACATGCACTTTCCACTGCACACACGTCACACCACATAGTGCCAACCAATGCTTCCTGAGGCATCTTAGCTCAGTTTTGGTACTACAGAATGTTACCAATGGTGGTGTTCTTACTGTGCATACAAAGTTTTGGCTGTCATAGAAACATAACCATTTAATGATGGAAGACAAAGATGTCAACATTTTTCTACCATCATTTCTTAAGTGTGTAAGTATCAAAGTAGTTTATCTTTGGATTGTACTGAATTTGAGTGTTTGATCTTTAAAAAAAATTCTATTTAAATTGGTGATTTGAGTTTTATGAAACAAAACAAAACATGAAATGAAGTTTGGCTTGGGATTAGGACAGCATTTCCAGCAATTTCTGAAGTGCCCTAAGTGTGCTTCTGTGATGTCATACCTGTGCTTATGCAAAGCAGAATTCTCAGCACTGGCAATTTTAAGATCAAAAAACTGATCTGAAAACCATTAGACATGTTCCACACCCTGCAGCAGCAAATATTTAGTCATGATTTAATTGTTTACATAAAAATAAACAAGCACACCCATCTCATTAGTGTACTAATTTACCTTTGTTTTTAATAAGTGGTGAAATTATGTGTGTATCAAATATTAAGAAATATTAATTCCTTTATGATTTGTCATCAGCAAATGATTGGTTTACATGCCTATGTACCTGGAGTCATATAAATGTTTAACTTAAACATCTGTATATCTCTAGAGTCACATTAAAATGTCCTCAACAAAGGGTGGGCAAGAGGAGCCATCAGCTAGATGAGGCCCCCTTCTGGCCTCACGAATCTATGATGATTTTCTTCTAAGCCTATTATGACTAGAGCTGGAATTGCCTCTATACTTCTCTGACTCCCAAGCTACATTGTTTGGTTTTTAGGCTTATGAGTTATAGTGCTAAATGAAACACCTAAACCGAAACAGGCATCAAGACAACTGGCATGAACAATGGCTGACTTTTCCAGGTGGATGGCAGGGATTGCTGGGGACAGATCACATGGGCTAGCTTAGGGTTTCTGAGTCTGATACAGGGCTGAGTCTGATATCTGTGGGGGTTAGGGTGGGCAGAGATGACTTCTACATGTTCTCTCATGTTGCTGTCTGAAGAACCTACTTCCTTTTCCCCAGAGGTTCTTGTAGCCTGCCTCTTACAAAGCACACCCTAACCCACTTGATTAGGTATTTTCCCCTGATTGGTTCCCTCAATTGTGTTGGCTCAGGCTTAACTGGTGCTTAAATTTGAGTCCCTGGGCTCCACTTTCCTCCTGGTCCAGTCATGCTAAGCAAGTCACATGCCTTTCCTTAGGTGGTTTCCAGGCACATGCATATCTTTGTTTGTTTCTTTCTTCCTTTCACCTAGCCCAGTATCTGGGGGACAGAGACATCTCCCATCTTTACTCTTCTGCCATTATCCATTCTATGCAAACATTTGACTTAGGACTCTGAGACATAACAGACCTAATGGAGCTTACTGATTGGGAGGGCAGACAGCTATTGGTGAAGCAACTGTAACATGAACTTAAATCTGTACAGAGAAGTAAGAGTTCTGGAGAGCATGGATGTGGTCTATAAGACCATGTAGTACACAGAATTGGCCTAAGCTGGGAGGGCAGAATAGAAGAGGACTCAGTGGGAAAAGATAATGGAGCTGCGGTTTAGAGAATGAGCAAGAATTAGCATGCGAAGAGTAAGGAGATGGGTATGTTGCATATGACGTATGGTCTAAGAAGAGGGACCAAGGACTCCAAAGTCCTGTGTAGGAGAGAATCTCCTTGAGGAGGAGAAAGAAGGGCCATATGACTGGGGAACTTGAAGGAATCAGATGCATAGAGACTTATAAGTTATGGGAAGGGTTTGACTATTCTTAAAAGCAATAGAAAATCATTGAAATATTTTTTAGAACATAGTATCAAGTTTGCATTTTGAAGCATTCCTTTGGCTGTGTGTGAAGATGAAATGGGCTAGGGGGTAGTCAGACATGAGGAAAGAGATGTAAGGAAGGAGAGGGAGGGAGGAAAGAAGAGAGGAAAGAAGTATAGGGGAAAATGGAAAGGGAGAGAGGGAGGAAAAGAGGGGGGAAGGAGGGAGGGAGAAAGAGAGAGACAGAGACAGAGACAGAGATTCAGAAGATACCTAAAAGGTAAAATCCTCACAATGTGGTGAAACCAGAATGTGAAACGTGAGGGAAGGGGAAGTTTATAAAGTAATTTGGCATGATCTGCAGCCAAGGGAACCCTCTGGCCTTGGATAAACAAGTCTTCTGCAGGAATGATGACTAGAGGAGTAAGCCTGGGACAAAGTTCTAGAATCTTCCATCAGATTGTGGCAGGAGAATGGAAATAGCTGGTCTCTTGTTCCAAGATGCTGAGTGAATTAAATAACAATCATAAAGTGCCCTGGAAGCCTGAGTCTTGCCATAAATAATAAACAGGGACGTTATACAAATAACTAGCTTTGTAGCCCCAGTGGAGGAAAACACATCATCAAGAAAAATGAAATAAGAAAAAAATATGCGCCCCAAAGCACCAACTAACAAAATGACAGTATTAGCCAACATTCTGGGGACTGTGGCAGGCACCCCAGGAATGCTCTCAGCAAAATGATTGTCTGCCCTCTGCATGAACCAAACTGGCCCCAGTGAGCCTTATGGCAAGAGCTGCCCATACTAGCAGGGCTGGCCTTTCTTAGGTTCAGGGCTCTGGGCAGAGGTTCCAGGCTTCCTGCTTCTGCTTCCCCTTGGCACTGACGGAAGTACAATTCGTTTTCAGGTTAGGTGGTATTAAAGTCAATCATGACTTCTATCTTCTCCGAAAGGAGAGGCAGGAGAAAGAAACTCCAACGTGCTTTTGGGGGGCAGTTGGAAAGACCACCCAACTTAAAACAGGCTCCTTTGGTGACCACGGATACTTTGTTTACCAGAGCACGCAACATTATAGGGTGGGTGAGCCAGGAGCTTGTGTGGTGTCAGAGTCATATTTGAGTTTGCATCATCACGATTTAGAGCCTTTGCTGGTTAGTGTTTTTTTTGTCAACTTGGCATGCACTAAAGTCACTTGGGAAGGTGAAACTTCAAGTGAAGAATTGCTCTTATCAGTTTGACCTGTAGGCAATCTGTAGGGGCATTTTTGTGTGTGTGTGTGTGTGTGTGATTAATAATTGATGTGGGAGGGCCCAGCTCACTCTGGGCAGTGCCACCGATGAACAGGTGGTGCTGGGTTTTCTTATACGTAGGAAAGCAGGCTCAGCAAGTCACAAGGAACATACCAGTAACAGCACTTCTCTTTGATTTCTGCCTCCAGGTTCTTTCCTTGAGCTCCTGCCTTGGCTCCTCCCTCAACTGTAAGCCAAATAAACCTTTTCCTCCCCAAGCTGTTTTTGTTCACTGTTTTGTCATAACAACAGAAAAGCAAACTGATATAGAGCATTACAGATGACCTTGTCTGTAAGGTCATCTTTGTGTTTGAGAAGGGTGAATTCCAGATGCCCAGGGTCTTGCCAGGACAAGTTCCCACACCTGGCTCCATATACTACTCCAACTATGGGGAAGGTTGTGTTTTTTTGTTTGTTTTGTTTTTGTTTTACCATCTCTTTTAGGAGATAGTAGACAGAAGTTTTTTTTAATACTCATTAAAGGAAGAAAAGACAGGCTCCTTTATCATCACAAGGAACTTCATGTTTCCTGTAGAAGACTCCAAGTTCCCATCCTCTATGGCCTCTTCTCTGCATAGGGCTGAGAGGTGAGGACAAGAGCTAGGGGGGCAGGGGAGGGCGGATAATGCACTTGTTCATAGAACCAGAGTTAGCACGGTGGTGTCCTCAGTCTGTGAGCTGACTTGGAGCCAGGCATCTGGCTTCATCTTCCTTGGGTGTTCCAGGAGGCCAGAGTCTTCAGACATAAGGCATTTGTGCTAATTCCTGAGTGGCTCTTTCCATGAAGATGAGAGAAAGCCGGGAGGTTATTACTGCTTTCCCTTCACTGAACAGAAAGAAGCAGTCACACAGTGGGATTCAGAAACTGCTCTGGAAATGTGCTGCTTGTCTCTCCCTGCAGCCCAAGAGGGCATCTCTGTGCAGGAAATCTAACCCTGCAGGCCCACCTCAGTGTGGGGAAAAGGACTGGGTGTAAGGGAGGCCAAAGTTTCCCTGCCTCCTCTCTCCTTTAAGCATACTTCCTTGTTTATACTTCGCAAGATGGGCCTCACAGAAATTTCTGGTTTCTAAGGGACTTGTGCCCTTTGATCTAGATTTCTCTATAATGTTTTGCCTTTGATACACCCTGGGCAAGGACAGTCTTATTGACTTTCCACTCTGCCTGGGGTTTGAGAGGCCTCTAAACCTATAACTGAAGGAAAGCCTGAGACTCAGGTGCTGCTGAAGATATGGAGACAACCCTGGTCAGGGTCCTATTATGTAGTGATGGCTGACCTGGAACTTACTATGTAGACCAGGCTGGCCTAGAACTCACAGAGATCCACCAGCCATTACATTCCAGTGAGGTCAAAACATACCCAGCCCAGAGATATATTACATAAAATGCTTGTTTCCGTTCGAGACTCCACTGATACCTGTAAGTCACTTTGGACATTCTTCTATTATGACTCACAGTCTCTATTAAATGTTTACTTAAATAATTTACTGTAAGTGACTCTCCCTATATGTGAGTCACTGAGCTAAGTCCCTAGCATGTGAAAAGATGGCCATGAATTCTTCCCTCTCCCACAGGTGGGGCCAACAGCACACAAGTGAGAAGTTGGTACATCATCACAAATAGTGATCCATACTGCTAAGAAAACAGACTGGTTGGCCAGGTGGAGCATATGCTAAGGGAGAGGGGCTCTGATTCCGGTGAGGTGTGAGCAGGTGCTCTTTGGAGAGAAGATGTTTTTAGTGAGACATGACTTGTGATTTTGCTGTGAACTCCTTGTGGGTAGGGGACTATGTTTTATTCACTTTAACGGCTCCAGTACTTATAATGCAGCCTGACACTTATTATGAAAAATTGGTATCATTTTTATGGTATTCAATGAATGTTTGATGAATAAATAAACAATCTCTTTCCAACAGTTCCTGTAAAGCACCAACTTCTTAATCATATGAAGACGATGATCTCAGACAACTGTGACATTCTGTGCCCAGCCTGTCTTTACCCTCTCCATCCTTGTCTGCCCTTAGCTGATTTTTGCCTATATCTCTTCTGGATCCCCAGATTGTTGAGGCCAAACAGGAAAGAACTCCCCCTTCCCCTTCAACATTTACCAACCACCCTCCATTCCTGCGAATGCTACAGATTTTTCTCTGAGAGACTATTAGGCACTTCCAAATAGAGCAACTCTCTCATTGACTATCACATGCTTCCTTAAATGATCTTTGAATAGCATTTTCTTTTTATTGCTTTGTGTAGCTTAACAGCACCAATTGCGATTATTCTAACTTATGACAAGCCCCACATCTATAAAGCTCTTGTTCATTCATTATTTTCCTGTTGCTCCTTCTCAAATTTATTTATTTTTTTGGATTGTAGTGAGGAGGGGGTGATGGTGGAGGGGAAATAAAATAAAAGGAGATGTGAAATTAACAGGGAAATAAATGAAATAGAGGCTCACTTCTCCCTGGGTGACAGACACCTTATTAGATGCTGTTAAACAAAACAAATATGCTTTAATACAGCACAAGTACGGGTTTTATATTTATTCTGAAATGGAAATAAAGCAATCACTACTATGTCTCTAATGGAAGAAGCAGCTAATTGTCTCAATAGCTCATGAATTCTAGCCACTTTGAGAAAAATAATCATTGTTTTTTTTTTTTTTTTTTTTTACTGTTTTACCAATTGTTCAAATCATACCAAGGTGTACTTTCTGTCATGGGCCAAGAATTCTGTTGCTTGATCGATGTCATGGCTGCCTTTCCTGTTCAATTATTAATATGTAGGAGTTATAATTATTTTGAGTATTGCTATGAGATAATTACAATCCATAAAACAGTCCCTGCACTTGTGGATGCCTTTCTTATCTGCAAATGGGTTGGGGTTTAAGAGCCCCTGAGTAGAGCATGCTTCTCATCTGCTTCCTTAAACAGCACATGAACTTTAGGAGAGAGAAAATGTGCTGTCTGGGATTTGGAAAACAAGGCTGTCTGGCCTGGAAGAAATTCCCTCTCTCCCCTTCCCATTGTGACTTGGAGCCTTCCAGACCCAGAACTAACACACTGCACATGGCTTCTTCTACCCCATTATCTCAGCCTCCTCTAGCCTGTCTCCATTTTGTTAGTTGAGACTTGTAACCCATCACACACCTTGACTCAGCTTGCTCAGCACCCCTTCCTTCATTTTCTTGGTCACTTAGAAGCTCAGGTCAGGCACCTGGAGCTCCAAGATACAAAAGCATCCCAGATTCTGACTTTTTCTGCTCGCCCAGTCCCTAGGAGCCTAGCCTCCGTTACTGTAATGAGCATCTCCAATAAGAGAACATGTCTATTCAGCACCATGGACAGAGCCACGCTGTCAGTTCCCACAAATTAGAAGTTACTGCCTACCTCTCTCTTCTGGGCTGCAGTGTTGAGAATGGAGAGTGACGAGAGAAAAAAGTCAATGTAAAAGACTGATGGGCTTGCCACAAAGTGTGCAGCCCCAACCTCTGGCTGTGCTCAGCCACAGGGTTCCTACAGATGATAAGTGGCTTTTGGAAGCTGCTACTTTCTTGAACAGGCAGGAAGTGAATGAAAGAGAGAAGTGCTTTCTAGACTTTCTTGTGCTGATCTAACTCCTCACAGACTGTCATCTTGATGGTTTCCGGCAACAGGCCGATAGCTAGCTCAGGGTTATTGTCTGGGCTACATACAAAGGCAAGGGTGTCACAGATGGTGGGTTGGGAGGACAGGCGGCTGTTGAACTCAGGGAGAAGGCACTGGGCTGTGTAGAGTGTAACTCATGGCCAGATGACAGGGGTGTCCTGTCTCTCTTTTTGGAGAGGAAAAGAAGCTACAGGAACTATGAGCCCTGATTGGAGGGGGCAGCTCATGGCAAGCTGGGCTGCTCGTAAAAAGCCAAGACTTCATTTGTCTGACTGTAATGAATAAATGGCATCCCCAGCCATTGTTTATCTGCTTTTGAACCTTGATAAACAGTCTGTGGCATCTGATGAAGAGGGTTATTAGCTGCATGGAGACAGATGGCTGGGGATGGAGAGGATTGCCTCTTTATTACAGCAGACCAATAAATGACAGTGATAGTCTCACATCCCAGACCCCATGTCAAAGTCAATATATTCCCCAAGTCCTCTGGGACATAGGTGAGTCTCAGAAAAGGCCCAGTGCTTGAGAAAGGCAGAGCCACCCTGGGTGGGAGACAGAATTGAGCCTGTGGAATTGGGAAAGTGGGGAGATCTCTAAGGCAAGGCTCTTGGGGTATAATACTGCCTTATTCTGTTATGATTCTCCTGAGCACCCTATAAGGTGCTGTCAATTCAAAAAGTAGGAATGATTAAAGAGAAGGAGGGAGAACTTTGGATTAGAAAGATGACATAAGCAGATTTTACTGGACTGGGTGAGTGGGTAAAAGAGCAAAGGTAGGGCATAAAAAGAAAGAAGTAAGGGACATGTAGGGAGAAGAGAACATAGCAAACAAAACAAAACAAAAAACCCCTACTGAATCAACATCCCATGCTTTGGCACAAGCTGTTATTCTCTGTGTAAACAGCACCATGAAGAGAAAGCTGAGCCTCCCACTCTCCTTCCTGATCTGTTTTGTGTTTCTTGTCCAGCTTCCTCTGTACCACAGTTGTAGGCATACCTTCCCCTCACTGCATTACCCCTGAGTAATGGGGGGGGGGGCTCACTGACCTTCATTCATTCTCCGAAACTTGTCCTTGGCCATGTAGCCCAGCACCAGACAGCATCCTCTCTTCTGGAGGCCAAGCTCTGGAAGGAAAGCATAGGTGGGTGAGTTGAGAATGGGTCAGGTGTGAGGAGATGTCTTAGCATGGGGCTGTGGATAAGCAGGGCTGCTCATTCAGAAAATGTTTCTATGACACTTATGTCCCAGGTATAGCTGAAAGTCAGTGGTTCTTTCTAGATTTTCTCAGCATCATGTGAGGCACAGAGCATTGTGCTTTTCTTTTTCTACCACCTTCATTTACAGATGTATGAAGTAAGCAGCCTTAGCAGGTGTTGGAGTCAGGATTTTGGAGTAGACTCCGGAATACATTCTCATAACGATTACTCTGGGCCACAGAGGTTTTTTATAATCTAGGGTTGAGGACCATGCCCAGGTCACTTTGAGACTGTGGCCAGACTAACTAAACAAGGACATCTGAGGTACCCAGAGTGGAACAGCATGATCAGACACAATGGGTGACCCAAGATAAATAGCGACAATGGAGAAGACACACAGATGGATAAACAAGATGTGCTCATCCTTCGGGAAGGGTGGGATTCTGCAGTTGCTGATTCTTGTGTGTTCCTATGGGCAGGCACTGGTCAGCATCTAGAACTTGGGAAGTGTAGATTTAGAGTACAGGGACCAACAGTGCCAACACACACAAGGACTAACAGCATGTTGACTTTCACAAAAGAACAGACAGAAAAGCAACTCTGGGGAGCAAAGGCCTGACATTATCTCCTGCAGAGCATTTTATAAACCATCTTCTACTGTGTGTGAGCGCTGGACTTGAGTTATCTACTTCACTAGACGGCAAGATATTCATTCTGGTATTTGGCTTTTAGTCCTGCTTTGTCTTGGGTACTTCATGGGTTCTGAAACAATTTCACGTCCACTTTAATTCTTAACTCCCACAGCAATGCTTTGTCATATGCAGATGGGCTACTGCCATTTGTGTGACACAGATGGGGGAGTGGAGGCTCAACAATGTTGATGGACTTGATTGCCTTTGATACGTTTGACTCATTATCACTACCTGTTTGTTTAAAAGCCATAAAAAATGTGACAGCTGCCCTAAACTGGGCAAATGGGTATGTGATAGTGTTCTAGAGGGCATATGACTGCAGCTGGTCCCTTACAGAATCTTGCCAGGATTTCTGCTACCTGGCTCCTTCCATCCTATGTTCTCAGAGAAGGAGGTTCCTCCTGAGTGGCTTCCCATTTGTCCATGATATAGATGTATCCTTGGCCTTTCACTTGCAGGAGTCTTGGCTATCAGAGAATAGATAAGGTGGGATGGTTCCTCCTCCTGTTAAGCAGAACATCTTGCTAAGGATGTTCTGAATCCATCTTCTGCTGCTCATGTCTAGCCTCTGAGGACGGCAGGATGAAAACAAGGGTAGGGCCCTCACCAACAGATAAGTCAAGCTTAGGGGCTCATGCCCTAGGGAAAAACAAAACTTAGCAGGCAGTGGCAAGATGCTTCAGCCCAGGGAGGTCACCAGCTTTGATCTCCTGATTTTTTAAAGGGATTTATTGACTATCAGTGAAGAGCAGAGAGGCAGATCTGAGCGTGCTATTTCCAAAGACTCACTTCCCTTCCTTCCCCTGCACACTCGCTCACTCATCTGAAGGCGCAGCCAAACCACCCTCACTTCAAACAGCTTCACATCTCAGGCACCCAAATTGACATGTTAAGTTCTCCCATCCAAGGCCTTGGCCCTTTCTTCAGGGGCTCCTGTTCTGTTGAGGGCTCTGTGGATCAAAGCCCCTTTGATGTTTACTTACTGTATTTGTGGATTCCTTCTAATAGCCACCTCCAAAAGGCAAGAATGCAGCCTGCAGAAAGAGGGCCAGTGGAAGTGCAGGCTGTGGGGAGGCTCCTAGTTTCAACCAACAATAGCTTTTGCCTGAGCTTGCATCGGAAGTCCAGGTGCTGACAATAGGAAGATAACCTGGCCATTGGAATGATAGGCACATTATTCATCACGAGAATGATATAAGTGCTGATGGTTCCTGTTATATTTACCACTGACTTATGTCTGCCTAAAGCACAGCAGTGTGGCTTCTAATAAGAGAGGGTGTACAGGCTACTAGACTGAGAGCCTAGGAGAGACTGTAGGGGAGTGTTGAGGAAGGAGGGCAGAAGATGCTAGAAGGATTTGGCCAACATTTCCTTTGTTTTCTGGGCAGCTCCCCTCACTCTCAAGTGAATGCCAGGGGAAAAGTTCTAAAGATTAAAATATGAGTGACCTGTCATATATGATTTCCACAGGGTTTGTATCTACAGCTCAACCTAACTTGTTTTATGTGTCACATACCAGGATACCTCCCAAGTGAGCGGTGGAGGAGAGGCTGAGCACTCATAGAGTTATTATAAACAAGAGTCTCCCAGACTATATTTGATTTTTGTAAATGAGCAGGGAAAGAATTTTCTTAAAGAAAGTTCTGATTAATAAAAGAAATTGAGGACGAGGTAATTTCTCAATGTATTTGCCTCATTTAATTTGACACGTGTGGGTTAGTCTTAATTATTTAGGCGGCTACATTACAAGGCGCTAATAAGCACACTGCAGAAATTTATTAAGTGAGAGGGCTTTCTGGCTGCGTCATTGCTGAGAAGTGGGGAGAAGCCACTGGGATCCTTTTGAGAGCAAGTGAGCTGGAGGATTGGTAAAGTAAGGATTAGATAGCTTGTCATATGCAATAATTTGGGAATGCTCTTTGGAGAGATTCGTATAACTAAATTAGAACTCAACAAATCCACATGTGGAAGCCTACAGGAGGGACAGAAGTGGATGAGGCAGGAGAATGTAGGTGCCCATGTGGGGAGGAAGAGCATTGTCAGAGGTACTGACCATATGTAGACCAGGAAAGAAGCAGAAAGTAATCATGGAGGCTTGGGGGAAACATTCAACAAGTCAAAAGAACAAGGCTGCTAAGGGAGACATGGTACAGCGTGAAAAAAGAGAGCAGGAACTTCTCTTTGCGAGGCAGTCCAGCCACCAGCCCAACCCTTTCTTGTCTCTGAGATGGACAGCAGAGTGAAAACACAGATGCTAATTTTGAACTTCAAGATATGGGGTCTTCTTCAAGTAGGCTGCTATTTTTGGCTTCATCAGTGGCAGAATCACCCAGATTCTCCAAAGGTTTCATGGAATATGATTGAATGGAGTCTTGGCTTATGAAAGACTGTTCATAGCAAAGTTTAAAGTCATTTGCAGTTGGGTTGTAAGGCTGTCTGAGGGGGGACAAAGGCTTAATCAGTGCCGTGTGCAAAGAGTCAGTTTTCAGAACAGGGATGTTTCTTAGGGTCAAGGGATGCTTAGCACTCTGGGAACTTTTTGGCTCTGGATTGTGAGCAGCAGAAGGATCAGAGTGTTCCTTTCCAGCCCTGAGCCCCTACTACCTGGCTCAGTGCCTAGCATGGGGCAAGTCCTGGACTGGAGGACTTCTGACTTAAAGAAAGGGCAGACTCAAAAAAATGTAGGGGTAGTGTGAGCAATTCTCCCCAACCCAGGTCAGAATGAAGACAGATGGGCTTAGATGCAGCAGGATGCATTTAGGTTAGGCTGTGGAGTGAATGAAACTTGTAATTCATCCAAACAGGGAACGGTTCCACAAGTAGGGAAAGCTGTGGGATGTTCTCCAGGGGGGAATAAAAAGGATAGCTTTATAAATGGAGTGAGTTTCTTCAGCTCACAGGCTGTGGATGGGGCTTTCTAGACTCCAGATCCCTTTATTCTCACAACTACTGCTAATGACTCGACGAAGCTGCATTCCATTTGTGGCACACTTATTTTTTTTTCACAATGCTGTCATATTTACTATCTCATTAGATGCTCACAGTAGCTTGGCGAAGTAAGCAAGGTGGAAATTATTTTCTCCATTTTGGATTTAGAAACCAAGGCTTATAGAACTAAAACGACACTTCAGGGCCAAAGACCCAGCTGTTGCTGAGTCTCACCCTAGAACTCAGGACTGGTTTTAGGGTTAGTTCTTAGGGATGCCAGAACTGTAGATGCTGCAAGTCAAAACAGACCAGGGGATGCCAGAGATCAGTGGTCAGCACTATAGGACTGCATTGCAGGATGAATTGAGAACCCACTCCTATTCATATTTTCCTATTCCACTCAGCCCCGGCCAAATCTTTCCTCCCGATGTGTGATTGTATATGGAGACTGGTACTTTGCAGAGGTAGTCAGGTTAAAATGAGGTCATAAGGATTGGCCCTAGTCCAATATCACTGGTGTCATTATAAAAGGAGAAGAAGGAATTATATGAGAGAGAGAGAGAATGAAACATGAACACAAAGACAACCATTTCTAAAACAGAGGGAGACAAATCTTCAACTAGTCCTTCCCACATAGCCTTCAGAATTACTCAAGCTTTGACATCCTGATCTTGTGCTTTAAGTCTCTGGAATTCTGAGAGAATGCATTTTTTTCAATGTTGGTCACACACTGTGTGATACCTTGTTACAGCAGCCCTAGCTAACTCATACAGACAGCAAGGGGAGGAGTTGGCCTTCCAGTGAGACTTGGCTATTTCCAGTGTCTGTGATTCTCTCCACCCCATTCATTTGTTCACAGAGCTACTCTTAGAGAAGAGTGTCACATGATTGTTCACTGGGTCCCAGCTGATGGGCAAGCAATTAGACAGTAGGGTTGGTGGGCGTAAAACCCAATGGGAAAGAGAGCAGTATGGAAAGAAAGCTGCTATGTGTCCACGTGGCCCTGAACATTCATAGGCAGTCTGGGATGCTGTGAGAACTTTGCTTTCTACTTATTGTTCTTCACCTAGAGGCTAAGGAGCTTTCAGGTAATTTGAGCTAGAACAGGAAATGATGGACAGGAACCAGCTCCTACCTCTCCCATTTCTAGGTTGTGTAGAGTATGAGTGGATGACTGTATTTAGGAGGGCTTCCTGTTATGTTTCCAGCCTACCTCTTTATGAAAACTGGAATGATAGGGTGATAAAAATTTTCCATTTGTAGGTTATTTATTTTTTGTTTGACCATGTTACCATATTCATTATCTTGATTCAGTTGCCAAAGACTAACCTTTTCACACATATGTTTGTGATAGGGATATAAGTTAGAACAGTAATTAGGGAAATTAGGATGGAGGTTTCTAACATTTCTAATAGTAGAAATACCAGATTTTCCAGTTGTCCCATTGCTGGGTTTGTACCTGAAGGAATCTAAGTCAATAGACCACAAAGATATCTGCACATCCAACAGCCAAGACACAGAATCATCTGAGATGATCAACAACAGATAACTGGATTAAGAAAATGTATTGCATGTACACAATGGAATTTTATTCTGCCATAAAGAAGAATGAAATCATGTCACTTGTGGGAAAAATCAGTTGAAATGGTGATCATTACCTTATGTGAAATAAGCAAGACTCAGGAAGACAAATCTCTCATGTTTTCTCTCTTGTGTGTGAAAGTAGAAGGGGGATTATTTTGGAAGAGGAAGCAGACAAGAGATGTGGAGAGAGGATGCAAAAGAGGGTGAGAATATGACTAAGGTACATTATATGTGTATATGGGAACGTCATAATGAAACCCATTTCCTTTTACAATTAATATATCTAGCAAGAAATTGAAAACAAGAGATTAGCACTTTTACTCCTGAACCTACTTGTCTCCAGCGTGTTTCGACAAGCTACCAAACAGGAACTGGAGTATTGCTGGTGGGCAGTTGTGAAGATATCAGGGAAGATGAGGGAGCAGAAGCAAGGTGGAGGTCAGATCCCAGAGCAGCTGAGGAGCTGAGGAGTCTGTGCCCTTTTTCCTTAGGGTGCAGGGAACCCTTAGAATGGCTAAGCTGGGGGAAAAAAGGTCATCGTGCCCTGACTAAAGAGGACCTTAACCCAGTGTGGGTGATGCACAAGAGAGATAGGCCCCCAAAACAGTGAGAGCATCTAGGAGAGTCCTGCTAGGTGAGAGACGATGGTTTCCCATCTGCTGTCCCTTCTTGCTCTCTGAACACAGCAGAGATCTGGAAACAGGTAGAAGGACACAGAGGCTTCTCAAGGGGGACACACAGAGCCTGTAGATCCTTGCCACTCCAACACAGAGAGCAGCAGAATGGCTGGAAATAGCTTGACTTCCCCAGATGGTGCCTTGGACCATATGGAGAAAATGCCAGCTGGACCTGGTTGGAGTTGCTGGGAGGTCCTGATGCTTCCGAATGAGCTGCGCTGGCTGATACTGCGATGCAGCACTCAGCAGTGAACCATGGGCTCTTCCGAGCTTCTGCTTCTTTTATGTATCTATGAACTACTGCTCCTGAGATCTCCCTTGAATGATTTATGTGAAAAGAAAAAAATAAGGTAAAAAGAGCCAAGGGTACCTGAAAAGATTAGTCCAATGAGGCAAATATCAGAGTCGGGTCTAAGGAACCTCTTTCTTTGCAGATACAAAAATGGAGATACGAGAGGGAGGACCTCACCAAATCCATGTGGCCAACTCTCAGCTCAGCATGGTAGCTACAAGTCAAATGTGCTGGAAAAGTTGAAGGAAGTTAGAAAAAACCCATCCCAGGAGAGACTTAGGGCTCTGAAGACCCAGAAACAAGGAAAAAAAAATAGTAAGTCTGAGAAAGGTTCTTGAGTGAGACTTTGGAACTAAAGGGCTGTAGAGCTCAAGAAAGGAGGCAGAGCTGGCCACATGGTCTTTCATTGGAAAGATCAAAGGATAGGTGTGTGTATATCAGCTTTGCTGCGTTCACAAAGGGAAGCTGACTGTGTTTCAGGGCAGTGATGGTGTACTGTGGGCATCAAGTCCCTAAATGAAAAATACTCAGGTAATAACTTGAGCAGGGGTTGTGGTCTGAAGAAGTGAACTTTTAATCAACTATATTCAGCTTAGAGGGTGAAAATCTTGTGGATAAAAATCCTACCCTTCGAAGGAGGTCCTCCCCTCTTGGTGGACTTGGAGGGGGCGGGGAAGAAGGAGATGAGGGAGGGAGTGGGAGGGTAGGAGGGAATGGGGGAGGGGGATACGCCTGGGATTCAAAGTACCCAACCTGTGATTGAGATAAAAATAAATAAATTAAAAAAAAAAAAAAATCCTACCCTTCACAGACAGCATATATTGATAAAAATTGATGGGATAACATCCATTCCACAGAACATTCAGAGGGCACCACACAAAGGCATGCTTCCTATCCCAGCAAAATTAATTATCCAATTGGTTTACAAAGGCATATATGGGTAGAGTATCCTTTATCCAAATGCTGGGGCCAGAAGTGCTTCACATTCTGTAATGTATGCCTTAGAGAATATTTGTGTAGACTTTACTCATTTGAATATCTCCAACGATTCAGGTTTGAAGGCCCCAAACCTGAAAAGTTTCAATATCTTAAACTTGCATGTGGTCCTTGCTGGAGGAAGAATTGAGAGACGAGAGTTGGGAGGTGGCAGGAGATGCTCCCATATAAGGTTCTGAAGGCTGCAGTTGGCCCCAGGGCTGCCTTAATAGTCTGTCTGCCCAGTGGCCTCATATGGGTGATTGTCATCTATAGCCACCGATAGCCATTCTGTCCTTGGATGTCTCACCAACTGAGGAACTGCAGGTCTCGTGTTTGGAAAGTTTTCACCATTAGTTTGCTCTTCCCGCCTCACTTCTACCTGGTGCTATTTTCAGCATAATCACTCCCATCACATGCAATTAAGATACCCATAAATCAGCAGAGTTCCCTGTTTTCTGATCAAGTCCTATAATAAAGAGGCCGGCGGAGAAGATTAAGAAAGGTTTGTTCATATTGACTAGTTGTCTGGCCCCAGCCCTCTAGGACACATAATATATGTTTAATAGGCCAATAATACCTGTTTCATAATTTTTGAGTCTCATTGCTTGCTAATCTAAGTTTATTAAAGAACCATAAACTTTACATTGTTGTAAAGACATAATTGTTATTTCATAGCTAATTTAATATGGGTTAATTATATTAGAACCAAGTTTTCCCCCCGTTCATATTAAGTATCAATTAGTTGTTTTAAACTATTGATTTGTATTTAATTAACTACGCTATTACATACCAATTAAATTATTATAAGAGAAACTTGGAACAGCTGTGGTCTTACATTGAGTTTTTTAAAATAATGGATCACATAAAAAGCTTGCGTTGAGCTCCTGTCTTTTAGGAAGAGTCAACACTCATTTGTGATAATTTCAAGGAGGTTCTGTGTCTACCAGCCCACCCTCACTTGCTTCCACAGGACGCATGACTTTCTCAGACACCTGCTGATCAAAACCTTCATATCGGATAATGGTCCCTGTCAGTGGGTGGCCTCTGCCTGTTCCTGCCCTCCTAAGTCTTCCTCAGCTGTGTCATTACTAGCTGGCACAGCCCCATCAATGGTGTGGCTGAGGCAGACAGCATTATTAACAGCTCCTCACCACCAGCTGTGGGTCTAGAATAGTCTGTTCTGCTATTGGCCCTACATCCCAGTGCCTACAAGAAATCTGGGTGACCATGTGGTCACCAATCCTTTGGCTCTTCCAAATCTCAACCCTGCTGGCCTAAGCTTATGAATCTCAGGGAGGAAAAAGGCCAGCCAACAATGGCAGCAGTAGGCATGAGACTTTTCATCTTGTTTTAAAGGTATTTTTCCATAATAATTATAATGACATCATCATTATTATTTGTGTGTGTCTCACACATAGATACAGATACACAGAGAGAGACAGAGGGAGAGAGAGACACAGAGAGAGATATATTATGCGCATGGAGGTTAGAGAAAAATTTCTAGGAGCCAGTTCTCTCCTTCTACTGAGGGCTCCAAGAATTAAACTCAGCTCATCGTGTTTACCTACTAAACCTTCTCACTAGCCCTCTTATCTTGTTTTCCTCTCAAACATCATAGAAGCAGGCATTGTCACACCTCAATATTTATAAGGATTTTTTTTCTCCCCATCCTGGGGATTGAACCCAGGGTTTTATACATACAAAATACTCTTCCACTGAGCTTTAGATCTAGCTCAGAAATTGACATTTTAGAGGGGCAAGAAGTTTGCCCACAGCCATGCTGCTGCTGCTGAGCAGAGAGACTTGGCACAGTGTTGTCTGGCTGACCCCACTCTGAGCATAGTGTGCACTGCTCCAAGCTCTTCTCTGCAAGACACAGCTCCCTGCTGAGTCTGAGTTTCAGCCCTATGTCCTGGCTCTCTGTGACCATGCCTGGCTCTTCTTCCCCTTCTTCTCTGGCAGGGTTGTATACCTCCCCTTCAACACTGCCTGGGGTCCTTCTGTCAACTGATGAACTGCTTGGAATTCCAGCAGAGCTACCATCTGACCCTGAATGTGCCTCCTTTGGGGGTGCTTTGCCATCAGTAAAGACTGTAGACTGGGAGAGTCCACTCTAACTCCCCCGCTCCCCCCCCCCAGGCTAGGATGAGGACACTAGACATTTTCCTTGGGTTCTGAACACAGTCAAGCCTTTTCTATTTTTGTGGTGACCAAGCCCACATTTGCCATCATTTGCCATCACAATCAAAGTTGCCTGGTGTTAACTGGCTGCAATTCATTAATTTCTGGGCTATTTTGTGTGCACTGTTTGCGTCAATCCTCAGAAACTCTATATAGTTCTATCTGATGGAAGAGGAAACCGAAACTCCAAAAGGCTGAGTATTAATAACATCCTCATGGCCAGACAGCTCGGAAATGTTGAAGTCAGTAAAGCAAGTCACAATCTCAAATCTTTGGGATTCTGGTAGAATTTCTGTGGTTGAAGAATTTTGTGGGCAATAGTTTTATCACAGATACAGGATTTCTCAGCTTGTCTCCTCACTCAGAATATTTAGTCCTGGTGAGTCATCTGCTCTGTGGGGGAACATAACAGAGAAACATGAAAGCCATCCCAGCTCCTCTTCCCCTGGCTTGTTAGCAGTCCATTTAACCTGTAAGGAACAGGTGCTGCCAAGGGCCCCATGCCTGGAAGCCTTTTATACTTCTCCTGTGTGGAAGCTGGAAGTCTGTGAATACTGTTTGAATGGGGCCAGATGCATGACAGCTGTGTGTCCTGCCCCTGGGGAGTCTCAGCCCGGCATATCCTGTCAATCATAGATGGGAGACCGGGCAGAAAGAGAACATCTTCTATTTTTCTTTCTTCTAATGTGACCGACAGTTTTCAAAAAGCTAAGCATGAGGGCAGTATGGAGTGAAGTCCCACCTTACTTCTACATGTCCCATACCATCACCCACAGGTCTCTTGAGGCCCAGATCTTTAGAAAGACAGAGGCCCCCAAAGATGCTCAAAGACAAGCTTGGTTTGTGGGATTTAACCTCACACAGATTAGTGAACATATGAGCATTAGCTCTGCTGCACAGGAAGATGATTAATTTTCCTGAACTTGCATTTGGGAAATGGAGGACCCTGAATTAAACCCAGAGCTGCTTGGTCCCAGAGCACTGGTCCAGGTCCTTCTCCTAGGATGTAGTGTGAGAATGCACACATTGCCCAGAGGACCAACCTAAACCTGGGGAGAAGGGACCAACAGAGTGCTGGCTGATGGTTATAGGCATTGCTGTTTAGAGATGGGGTACACAGAGCAGCACTTGTGGGAGTCCAGGGCCTGGGGAAAGAAAAGTTGTTTTTAGGGGGATAGGCAGTGAATAGGGGTACAGGAGGCATGATGGCACCTAGGCTCCTGCTCACAGTAGGCTGGCAGCAGGGGCATGGCTGTGGGTTGGTGATGTGCTTACAAGTCACTTTATCACCTTTTTATGGTCCAAATAAAATTTGACCATACAACACTGATAAGGTGTGCCCTAAGAACTTATCACTAGCAAGGATACCCACCCTTTGCCCTCATGATCCCCATATGTCACTGAACATTGAGGCAGAGACAGGGAAGGGGAAAAGGTAGAAGAAAAGCTGTCCTTTGAGTTGTACAGGGTTGGCTTTTAGGAACCTTAGAGCAGATGAGTTTCCTGTGGGCTAGGAGGCATATGCTTTACTTTCTGGGGAAAAGCAATATTGATGGGTGATGATGTCATGCTCTTGTCTCCAGTCATGACCCAGGAAGAGCTGCTGCATTTGCAATCTAGTGGCTCACCTGTCCTTGCAAGGTGGGTCTTGTCTTGGCTGCCCACCTTGGCTCAGGGAGAATGGACAGGTGTGAGGATACAGAGTTCCTACCCTCTGCCTTCTGCTGGCCTGGACTATTCTCCAGGGCATTTGCATCTGAGCCCCTTCAGGAGCTGAGGATAGCCAGGAATAGAAGTCCAGGAGCTGAAGGGTTAGCCAGGAGTAGAGGTCCCCAGCTTAGAGAGACTTGGCCTCCAGGGCCGAGGCGGTTGCTGCTGCCCCCTTCTCTCTCCCCCCCCCCCCCCGCTCCATGCCCACCTGGCAAGGAAGGCAGCCAGTGGCAGGTTAGAATGTATCAAGGATCAGTCAAGGTTCCCTGCTGCCCTTCTGTTGCTGAAAGCCTCCCTGAGCTCCCCACACTCCATTACGATTCTGTATCTTATAATTAAATTGAATCTGCCAGTTACCGCTCAGCACGGCAGCAATTCAAGCTCATTGGAGGCTTTCTTTGTTTATTTCCTCTTATTTATTTATTTAGTAATTATTTATCCAACTACCCATGTAGCTAGATGAAGGCTTTAGCTCAATATTTCTTTTGCTTTCTCATATAAACAAATTCTCATACTCCCTCAAACGTAGATTCCCCTGACAGCATTGCAGTCGCTCTGGGAGGAGGGGGGCAGAAGGTTGCACTGGAACAAGGTTAGAGTGAAGGTCACAGGGGAAGCCTTGTTGTCGAGGCCCAGGCAAGGGTCTACCTTTTGGGTGATTGGAAGAGTTCAGAGAATGTGGAAACCAGGCTGTGACTGGAAATAATTAGCAGCTGACACATGAGTGAGGCCTTGCAGTGGAAGATGTATTTAATGTGTGTCTCCCTCCAATCCGCACAGCACCTGGAAATCTTTGCTCAAGTCAGAGAATTGTGATTTGAACACCAGGCTTCAGGTAAAATAAAGCCCCTCCATTTTCCTCAGAGCTCCGGATGCAAGTGAGGGGTCTAGCCTCAAAACCCAGTGCTTCTCTTTCCTCTGTAATGGTAACCTTTCAGCAGAGGGGGCCAGGGAGAGCCTGATAGCTCTGATTAAAAACTTGCCTTCAAACAGATCCAGGGGGGTGATTCAAAACAGCCAGACACCACTTAACAGGAATGTGAAAGTTTACTTCCTACAGGGCCAGATCAGCAGGAGGCTGATTGTGAAGAGCATCCCAGGAGCTACACAAGCCTTGCATCGCAATAGCCAGGTCCCTGAGAAATGACCCACTTAGGACCTATGCGGCCTAGCAGCTGATCCATCAGGGCAGAAGATGAGGGATGCTCAGTGTGTGTGTGTGTGTGTGTGTGTGTGTGTGTATGTGCTTGTAACTGGGAGGAATTCCAGACTGAACTGACAATGTAGATTTGATTTCTGTGAAGAGATAATGGTGTGTTTTCATCTCCGCCATCCTTGTGGCTCTAACTCACAACTTCACAGTCTCTAGCTCACTTAGGCATTGCTTTGTAGGAATGAGCAGTGTCAGAAGAGAACTTGGCTCATGGCAGTGTTTTCAGGCCCCAAAAGGAGCAATTGAGCTGTCAAGGCTTTCGGTGAGGTGAAAGGTGGAAATCACTGTGCTTCTGTAACCTGTCTGCCCATGTGAACCCACCAGGGATCTCATTTCCGGTCCTGGCCGGGTCACTGAGGAGGATCATAACGCAGTGAGGGAGACTAGTGGCATTGTGTGTAAAGGCAGATGGATCCTGGTCTGGTGAAAGTGAGAGAGCCTCATCTAAGAGAGAGAATCATGCAACTAGAAGGAGCACTGAAGAGGAAGTCCTAAGCTACCTGGCTTAGGGCCTACTAGCTAAGGTCTCTCCCAGCATTCAAGGCCAAGAGGAGCTGGTTCCGGAAGTTGGGCCAGTGGCTATCACTGACAGTTTGTGGGACTTCTCATACACCTATGAGATCCTCCAATGGCCTCTTGGCTCTTGACGGCTGGTACCCACTTTGAGTGTTTTTTTTAATGTGCAACCGGTATGGTGGCTCATTAGGCAAATACATTTGCTACCCAAATTATTTCTTCATGTTTAGAACAGAGCTTGAACCAGATATGAGACCTACTCCTGTGTCTCAAGACTCTACTGAGTTTGCAAACCGACAATGTAAACACGTCTTTTTGCTAAGAGAACTGTGATGCCCCTCCCCCACTCGGACAGCTATAAAATTATCATAGATGGAGACATTTGTAAGCAGGCGGACTGTACTCTTCCAGTTTTGTGGATTGAGACACATAAGCTCAAGGCCACACAGCATCTGACGAAGGCTACTTAGGTCTCTGGCTCACAGTTAGCATCTTTTCTCTGTCCTCGCATGGGGGAAAGAACAAGCAAGCTACCTTGGATCACTTCTATAAGGCACCAACACCATTTACAGGAACGGCAAGGCCTGTCCCCCTAATGCCATCATCTTGGGTGTGAGGCTATCAATACGTAAATTTCAAGAGCTAGAACATTCCGACCACAGCAGACCTGAATGTCTTAGCGCTTAACCACAACCTTCCTTAGCAAAACAAGCAAGCAAGCAAGCCTACAATCTCTCTATAAGAGTCCTTGCATTCCAAGACCCCTTGCGTGAAGACTGTAGCTTAAAAAGCAAACTTGGTTAAGGGAAGGGAGGCTTCGAGAAGTGTTACAGCTTTCATTAAAGTAACATTTCCTGAATGTTGGGAGTGCTGATTGTGGGGCAAAAAAGGAATATCAGCTTTAGCCTCTGGCCCAGCAGCCCTATGGTGTGTTTCTTCCTTTAGCATCTCTTGTGCCATGAACTTTCTCAAAAACATGTGTTCCCAAGAGACAAATGGAGCTCCCCATCCTTGAGGGCATGGGGAGGAAATAGGGTGAGGAACAAGGGGTTGCCTTACAGGTATGCCTGATATTGGACAGCACAGCTAGCCCATTCATGTCGTAGGCTGTTGTACTAGATTGACCCACGTGTTTCCTTATTCCTCTGGTCTTGTGTACACATTTGATCTTGGGCATTAGTCTGAAATGTCACCGAATGTTAGAACCAGGAAGGAGCCTTAGAAGTCACTGGTCCAACATAGCATAGAAGAGGAGATGAAGTTCAGAGGAAGGAGGGGATCTGTCCAGGGTCCCCTGCGACAAGAGCCATTTCTTTCCCAACATAAATGCACCAGATGCTGGGAACATGCATAGCTGCCAGTGCGGCTGGCATTGTTTTCCAACCTTCTCTTTGCTCTTATCACATGGGGCTGGTTGTGTGAGTTGCTTCGAGACTGTGTCCCCACATGCCAGTGCTGTTGCCCTGTTCTGTGCTGTTGCCCTCATTTTTCTCCCACGGGCTGTCCATGCTCCTTGTAAGCCTTGTTGTATACAGACCTCAAGATCCCTCCAGAAAGCTCTCCACACTCTTCCCTATAGGTGGGTGGGCTCTCCTTTTGGTAACCTTGTCTACCTGACAGTTGTATGTCAGTATTATAGTGGTGTGGGTTCCAGGACACACCCTCCTCTGTGGATTCCAAACTCTGCCCAGGCTGCAGCATTTGCATGAAACTTAGCACATTCTCCTATATTCATTGAACCATCTCTGGATTTTCTTTTATACCAAATGCTAGGTAAATAGTTGTTAGATTATATTGCTTATACAATAACAAGACAATAATCTATATGTCCACAATACAAATGTAGCTTCTCCTCTAATGTTTTTGAGAATCCATGTTGAGAATCCAGTTGGAGAATCCATGGATGTGAACCCTATGGATGTGAACATGGAAGACCAACTATGCAGACCTCTGCTACAAAAGTCTCATAGTTGTTAACTTTGGTCTCATATCTTTGGCTCCACCCTTCTGGGCTGAAAGGTGGGGACCATCTCCATTGCCCTTGCATTCTTGTGCTCATGCACAGGGCCTGACACCTGGTAGTCATGCAGTGAGGACTCAATGGTCAGCCCTCTTTGACCCTCCAGATTACCATATGACTTGACACCGTATGACACCCTTTTAGTGTTGTGGGGGTCAAAGCGAGGGCTCAGTACTGAGCAATTCTCTGGTGGTTTGGGAGTGGACCCCACTTTAATCCTATCTACCATCATCTGTCCTCTCATAGAAACATGGCACAGGTCAGCCACATGGGCAGAATGGTCTTATGGGGTAGCCTGCTAGACATTCAGGTTATTGCCTCTGAGTTTTGTTTTGTTTTTCCTATTATTCAGCCATGCATTCATTCATTCAGCATTCGCTGAGTGTTCACTCGGTCACTTCTGGCTGATCTGGATATTGCAGTGAATAATCCAGACAATGTTTTCTTCCTTGGGCAGCATCTGTTTAGCCTTTCTTATACCTGTGACTCAGTAGTAGGAAAATCTATGAGTCTTGAACAGGTTTTTAACATACCAGGGATTCATCTCCATATGTAAAATGCTTTTACTAAAGACCAATGCTGGGACAGTGTGTGTCACCAAGCCTGTGTGTCTCGGGCTTGGGGCTATCAGTTGGCTTGAACGCAGGCACGGTCATGGGCAGGCTTATTCACCTGTTCCTCACTTTCTTGGCTACTTTATTTTTGAGGTATACTGTCCGTAACCATTTTAACTATCATCCAGATATCCTTAATCCTAGCAGGCTGTGCTGCAATCAGAATGGAAAGACAAGAGACCAGCAGTCACCCAGCAGCCACCCGCTGCTCAGTGACTTCACACACACACCACACCATGGTGCTGTCATTCCAAACTGCACCCACTGAGGGAGCCCTTGTTTTCCCTCTTTTCAGATGAGAAAAATTAAGCACCAGAGAAGCTGACGGGCTTGCTCAGAGCTCCATGACTAGTGACCTAAGGTGTGGCTAAAGACCTGTGCGTTTTCTGTGATGCCTGCCGTTTGCTGAGGGATACTCCCCATGTGAAGCAAGGGAGAAGTAGAGTACTCCATGCCCTCTCTCACTAACAGGCTCAGCAACATGTTTGTCTTGGCAGCGCTTCATATCGACCCAGTGCCCGGCCCATGGATGAAGAATGTAGTTGGGTGGTTTTGCTCAGGATCAATAAATTGAGGGAGATTGTATCTAATTTTATCAAAATGTCATCTGAAACAAACTTACTCTTTGGACTTCTGACCTGAATCAGGCAGATGGTGAGGGAGAGGGGCAGAACCTGAGAAATGTCAGGTCTCTTTGGAAGATGGTCTGGGAAAGTCTACTGCTCACTGTGTGAGGGTCTGTTAACCTAGGAATGAGCGGATCTTAGCTGCCAAGTGGTCCCCTAGAAACCCCTATATACACCGTCCTTTCCAGAGCCATTTCAGGGAAAGCAGCTAAATGTAGACCTTCTGACCTCAGGTCCTCCGCATAGAAGGGGATTCAACATCACTTAGTTTCACTGTAATATCCAGTAAAAAAAAACTTTTTTGTTGCAGTTTTGAGAAAGTCACACTTTCTCCTTAGATCCTTCTAAAGATGGGGAACTCATTACTTTGCAACCTGTGGTTTTCCTCTTTGAAGAGTTAAAGCCAAGTTCAACAGAAATCTTCTGCCCTGTAAAAGAAAGGTCCAGAGATGGCCCCTTGAGTCCTGGGATGCTTGCAGCTCAGGAAATACTCCCTGGCCCTTCAAGATCTTGTATTCCCTACTGTCCTTTAGTATCTCAGAAAAGAGGTAAGGTGAAACAAGCATTTACTGCCAGAGGAGGCTGACTCACAGCTTTGGAAGGGGAAGGGAAGGGCTCTGCTGGTGTGACTTCCTTACAGGTGGTGTGTCTATAAATGTATAAAGTCAGTGTTATGGGAGATGGGGTAAGAATGTGGAGTGTGGTCTGTCCTTGTGTGTACATATGTGGTGTGTAGTGAGGGCTACAGATGTGTGTGTGTGTGTGTGTGTGTGAGCGCACGCACACGCACAAGCATTTGAGTGTGCTTGTGTGTGTGTGTGTGTGTGTGTGAAAGGAGATTACATTACTCATGCAGGCCCCAGAGGAGGGCCCCAGGATCCCTTCCTTGGAGAGTTCTAGGAAACTGGATGATGCAGTGTGTAGACTTTTGTGCTTCTGACCAAGTCCAAGTTCTTCTCCCTCTGCCTTAAGGACCCATCAGGTTGTTGGAGGTGTAAAAATTGTTCTTTTATACTACCCAGGTTTGGGTTTGCTGGCTTTCAGGTGTGGGGAGACAGCCATATGCTGAAGACCATCCATGAGCAGACATCTACCTAGTTACATCCTTTCCATACAATCTCCTGCTACTGTCACCGCACCCACAGATGGGAGTTTATACTTATTTGACTTATAAAGCTGAGGCCCATCAAAGTCATGTGAGGCCATACCGCTAGAGAGAAAAAGGACTGGACGTGGATCAAACATGGTTGACATGCTCTGTCAACCACATGTCACCTCCACAAAGCAGCTGACACAGAAAGTCTCCCTGTCTGAATTTGTCAACAGCTATGCGAGGCTCTTCCTTACCCTACAGACATCTATGAAACTGGAGGGTGAGCATGTCATCGAAAACAGGACTTCAGGGATCCCAGCTTGAGCCCAGGGGTTTCACTATGGGGAAGAGAAGTTAGCTTCTAAACACACATGAGAATAAAATCCAATTTTATAAATTCCATCTGAGGCCAGGGAACTCAGGCTGTCCAGTCGATTAGGACTCTCTCAGGTGCCTGGGACTATAGTTCCTCATTTTCCTAAATCTTCCTGCTTGTTGCTGGTGCACTCATTCCTCTGACTTATTAGATTTCTTCTAGGCCTTTCCTCAGCTGAGCCTTCACTGTCCCCAGAAACCATCTCTAATTTAACCATTAAGTTCTCTCATGAATGAGAGGGACATGTGGGATCTGGTGGAAAATAAGTAGAAGAGGAGAATGGGGAAGCCAGAGTGGAGGGGTGGAAAAGACAGAGCCACAGAGAGATCAAGCATAGTTCTCTCAGAGTCCCTATTATTTTCCACATCTTCGCACTCAGATCTAGGCAGATCTCCCAGGTCAGGTATCCTGCTGATCACCATGACCCCTAAATCCCTACCCTGCCCCAAATCTCTCTGCCTTGTTCCAATCCTGAGTTAAGATGATCTTTTTATAAGCCTGTCTTTTCAAGTTGTGATCTCTTGAAAGTAGAAAGCAAGCCTTGTCCTTGGCTGGTGTCACTGTGCTTGGTCCACAAGGAAAGTTTAAGACATACACACACAGACACACACACAGACACACACACACAGACACACACACACACACACACACATTTGCCCAGTAGGCCAGTCACAGGAGAAACTTAATGAATAAGGATGCAACAGACTCCAAATCTTACCCCTCAAGAGTCCCTAGAATCTGGAAGAGAGGATGTATATGCAAAGGCAATCAAAATCACCATGGCTACTTTGGCCAGAGAGTTTTTGTGGAGGAAGTAATAGGATGGTGGGCCACCTAGACTGTTTAGGACCAGCCAGGTAGAAGGGATACCCTATTGTAGACAAAAGGAATGGTTTGAGTCATGGTTGAGGGAAGACTAGGTAATGGGTTACCAGATGGGACTGGATCTATGCAGGAATGTCTGGGCAGGTTGAAGCATGCTGTGAAAGGTTTTGACATAGAAGTAGGAGCCTGGGATTTCTCCTTTTAGGGAGGGTCCCTAGCTTACCTGGACCAACCCAGGTGTCAGTCAGGTCCATTCACTCTTCTCTCCAGGAATATTCTACAGGCTGGCGTGGCCTTTATGCAAACTGGGCTATGAGTGGCCTGGGAATACCCTCTCCTGTCTTTCTCTATCAGGAAGGAAGACCCACTCTCCCAGTCTAGACTCTTCTGGCATGAGGGGACCTCCTTTTCCATCTGGTTCTCTCTCTTTCTTGCAGGATTTCCTGATGCTGTTGTCGTTTGGGTTTTACCTGTCCCTCAGTGTCCTCATCTTTCAGTCTTTGCACATGCTCAATAAACAAACGTTTCCACTGTGCGAATCTTTGCTCTAGGCATGATGTGAATATTAAACCCTTGATTGTGACTGGCTCAATCTCAGACTACCTGCAGTATAAGATTGTTGACTGGGAAGGAAGGACAGAGGTCATAAGGAACGGAAGCTCTGAGAGAAAGCCTGGTACCTGGACCACCAGCTCATCTATTCATCAATTAGATTATCAACTGTGATTTTGCTACAGTTTGGGGCTTTAAAACTGGTTACATTATCTTCATCTTGAAATGTATATGTATGTGAGTAAGATGTATGTAATGAGGAATGACTGAAGCAAATTAATGGATACATCCATTACCTCACATACTTATGTTCTGAGGGGTGAGAACTTTCAAAGTCTGCCCTCTAGTATTCTCAATTATGTAACATACTTTTGGTCAAAGGAATTAAGAATCTCCTCTGAACCAGGATATGGTATTGGATTCCGAGCAGATCATTACATTAACATAGTCACTGGGGTTTTGATGGTGGGGAGAAGGGTATAAGGGTAAGGTTCTGGACGGTGACATTCACAAAAAAGTCCAGTTATGGCTTCACACCATCCTGGTGCGAGCAGCAGGAAATCATAGCTTCTTTTCACACATAGGAAACAGGCCTAAGCCACCCCCTGAAGGTCTCATGCTTTGATCTGGGGCTGGAGCCACACTTACTCAGGGCCAATGTCTTAGTTTCATTTCTGTTGCTGTGGTAAAATATCCGGTCAAAGGCAACTTTAGGGGAGAAAGGGTATATTCTGCTTTTAATTCCAGGTCCTAGTCCCTCACTGTGGAAAAGGCAAGAAAGGAACCTGAAGCAGTTAGCCCCAGCCACAGTGAAAAGCAGAGAGAAAATGAGCCGGATAGGAGACGCTTGTGCCCAGCCTGCGCAAGCTTGATATAATCGAGGGAATGGCACCACCTGCACGGGCTGGGTCTTTCCACACCAATTAAAATCATCAAGCCAATCCTCACAGACCAACCTGATCTAGACGATCACACAGTAGGACTGTCTTCTCAGCTCTGTGATTAACATGGCTTTACTGGGTGATCTTGACCAAATCCCTGAACCTCTCTGGGCTTCAGTTTTACCTATCAAATAAGTGTGCCCCACAGGGCTGTCTTCGCTGCTCAGGAAGGACCAAGCAGGGACCCCTTTTCACTGTCTACTGCCACGCCAGGCTTTTTGCTAGGCAGCTTGCATCTACTCAGCTGCAGCCCAGTGGCTCCTTACTGACTCCGATAAGCCCTGGTTTGTGTTTCTGTCTCCTGTGTTTTGCCTGTGTGAGTTGGTATCAGAATTTGCTCCCTTGATGCTGCCGGGAGCAATAATCCAGACACGGTTCAGAGGTTTAGTGGAAATCCTCCACTATGGCAGAAGAAAGCAAAACCCAGCGAAGTAAGGATTTTAGCAGATGCAGAATTTGCCCATTTACCTTCTAAATCCAGGCAGCGTGGCCTGAGAAGCCAATGGATACCTTCTGGGGTAGGGACAGGAGCTAGAGCTGAATGGAAATCCAAGGGCCTAAATCTCCGATGGCCCAAAGCTCTAGGATTGGTGAAGGCCGAAGGCTATTCACAAAAAGATTTTTAAAAGGTGGCGATTTGACCTTGTGTCAGCCGTCCAGCAGGCCAGGGCTCGGTGCAGTGTCCTATGCACTTAACTGTTTAGTTTTTACAATGCCGACATAAGAAGTAGGATTAGCCCTAATTTCGAGATGAGGCTAAACAGGAAATGACAGAGAAGAACAAAGCTTCTCCCTGTTGATGGAAACATCACTTTCTTAGCAGAAGGTGGCCTCCTCTCTCCTTTGCCTCAAACCAGCCACCAGCATCATGGGAAATTACTCTGATGTGGTCAGCCTGGCCCTATGTGCACCTGGAACCTCCACCATCTGACACACCCATCTGTGGTCCCAGTTGCTCCTGCTGTCCTCAGCTGACTGTGACCTCCGAGCCAAGTGAGTTGTGTGGTTAACGAGGAAAATGTGCTTAAGCTCCAGGCTTGCCAACAGCTCTAGAGTAACAGGCTATCATTCTAAAATGAGGTTTTCCATTTCAGGGACTCTGAAACCTCCACATTCGCCAAGATGCAGGCTCTCCTCCCCACTCTAGATAGCTGGGATCATGGCCAAGGCCAAGCTGTTCACAGACCCCTTCTCAATTCCATCACACCAGAGAAGACAATCTGTGGAGGGCTCCAGTGCCTGGTGTATGGGCCAGCACACCAGAGCATATCTCTCTTACCTATTCACTAAGATATAAGCCAAATACATAAAGGAACCTAGCAAAATGGCGTAGCATATTTTGTGGAGTCAGACAGACCCAGGTTCCCGTCCCATCTCCAACACTTACTTAGCTCCTCAGTAAACCTGCTTCCTACCTGGTAAAATGGATTAGAGACGCTAGAAAAATGAGACCAAGCATTTAGTGCACTGCCTGGCATGCACTGAGGACTCTATTTAAGTAGGTTCTGGTCATTGCACCCACAGTCTGTGGGATCGTTACCTACCTTCTCACCTTCGAGCGATGGTTAAAGGCAGGCTAGAGGCTGCCAAGTAGAGATGCTGCCTCTGCTATGGGTTGCTTTGGAAGCCACTAGTGACTGGAGCCTTTCGGAAAGCATTACAGGGCATTGTTTTAATCAATACTATATTATTTCCTCCCCGGCATCTATCCCCATGTTTATTATGTGCAAATAGGGTTTTTTCCCAATGATGTGAATGTGTTAGCTTAATGTAGCTGACATTCAGTGTGTGCAATCTAGTGGCTGCCCCTGAGGACCTCCAAGAAAATGAGATGATGTATCTGCCACAAAGCTGTCCTCAGGAGTGAAATTTAAGAAATACATGGCAGCGGTCAGGGTACCGTGCATGTTTGCAGAAGTCTGGGCAGTGTGCTCCAACAAGGAGAGCTATCAATAAACATGAGCCTGGGAACGTGGCTGATTTGGTGGAGGAGGGAGGGGGATTGTACGGGGCCCTAGAAGTTGGGTTCTGGGTCTTGCTCACTTTGCTGCCAGATCTAGTGATGGTCAACATCCATCCATCACTCTGCACTGGGATCTGACAGTTGCCCTTATTAATGCTGCTCCTCATTCCCTGGATTCTAATCGCTTTTTCTCTTTGTCTCAAGTCACTCCAGTAGTCTGAGAACTCATCTTGTTCTTGTTCCTATATTGCATGGGCATGACACAACCTTTCCAAACCTTTCAACTGGGCTCATCTCACTTCCCCCTACCGCAGGGTGCAGAGAATAGAAGGGACCCCTCTCTCTCCTGGCTCCTCTCTCTGCCCCAAGGGTTACAGCAGTTAAACTCAAAGGATTTAATTTCCATGGGGGTGGGGTTTCCCCACTGTGACAGCCTTCAAGTTGCAGGACAGAGCATACTTATCTTAAATGTGCGTCACAATCCGTAAGCCAGGAAACCAGTTATGGGCATTTGCCTCAATGTTGCAAGATGTCAGACAACTTGGAACTCACTGGAAAGCATTGTGAAGAGATTAACCTATTCCAAAGCAGTCTGTGTAACTGTATCAACACAATGAGTTTCCATCCACAGTTTTCTTAACAGTGTTTGGAAGCAAAGGACTGGTAGGAAAACGGGCTTTTCTCCTTCATGCCAAATGGCCAAGAGGGCCAGAAGGAGGCTTGCCTCTGAGAAGTGTGGGAAGAAAGAGATCTGTGTCTGGCACTTGACTGTGTGTTTATCCATCTAGCATGTGTGTCAGATTCTGGGGCTCCATCTTGCTAAAAGGTGCTCTATAAATCCGAATGGGCGTCACTATCGTTAAGCTCTGTTGTGGGTCTTAAACCAATTACCCATAACCTGATTGGAGTTGGTCTTTACCTCCCTTCTCTTCCTGAGAGATAAGGGGAGGTGTTTTTCTTGGCAAATAAATATGATATCATAAGCTTTGGCAGCTCTCCAACCTGAGTAATGGCCGTCTGCCTTCCTAATTCCCTGTACAGCTCTGAGAAGGAACATTATTCTTTACTTCCTCCCCCTACAAACAAACTCTCTATTGGAGAGCATCACTCAGCCACAGGATACCCCCTCCCAGGTAGGACATGAGGGATGAGCTCAGATTACAATACACATTTGGGAAAACACAGCCAGTCATTTGGCCCATAAAAGGCACCTGAGGACCTTGATGACAGTGGCCACTCTTCATGACAGACACAGGGCCAAAGTCATTAAGGATCACGTTGCTCGGTGTTGCCATTTGCCTTGCCTAAATTAGCACGGGATAACTGGGTGATCTTGCCCGAGCCAGATACTCTGCAGTCATACTGTGGAAGCCTTCCATGGTATATCCTGTCACTGGGCATAGCTGGGAACTGCTGAAGAATGGGGTGCCCGCTTGTGTGGGCACTGCCACCCTGAAGGATGTCCACGCTTAACTTTGGTTCTTATTGGTTCTTTACTACATAGTTTGAGAGAGGTAGTGGCTATAGCTATGGCTATGGGTTTGAATCTAAAATGTCTCCCAGAGAGTATGGGTTGAAGGCTCGGTCCCCAGACCATGGTGCTTCTTTCAGAGGTGGGGACTAATGGGATGAAACTAAGTTATTGTGGGTGTGTCCTTAAAGGGAAATTAGGACCCTACCCATTTCTCTATCTCAGTTCTTTGGCTGCTGCAAGGTAAGGCGCTCCCTCTACCATGTACTCCTTCCTGTGATGCGCTGTTCCACCACAAGCTCGAAAACAAGAAGCCAACTAACTGTGGCTGAAAATAAGGCCAGAATAAACCTCCCGCTGTAAGTTTTTAAATTACATCTATGTATGTATGTATGCATGTATCATCAATTTACATCTATTTATCATCTATCATCTATTTACACATCCTCTATCTATCTATCTATCTGTCTGTCTGTCTGTCTGTCTGTCTGTCTATCTTGTGTGTGTGCGTGTATACCAACATGTGCTGTGGTGCACATGTGGAGATCAGAAGACAACTTGTAGGAGTTGATTTTCTCCTTTGGTACACCATAAAGATTCTAGGGATTGAACTCAGGCCATCGGGCTTGGCAGCAAGCACCTTCTGCTGAGCCATCTTTCTGGCCATCCTTTGGGGTTTTTTTTGTTTTTGTTTTTGTTTTATTTTAAATCTCAGGTATAGTGGAAATGCAAAGCTGGCTATCATACCTATGCCCCCTCTAATAATACTGAAAACCGAGGCTCAATGAAATTAATTAGATAACTTATTCCAGGGCAGAAGTAGGAGCTGAACTTGTATATTTCAGCTTTAAGTCCAAATGCCTCAAGCCTTACCATTGCTTCTGAGCTATGGGAACTTTGGCGCTGCCACCTGCCCACATTGAAGCTGCTGTTACACAGTCTGGCACTGTGTCAATAGCTAGCACATTGTGTCAGTTCTTGATGGCCGCTGATCTGCTGGGGACTCACTGACAGTTGGTCAGCTGAGGCCAGCACCTGGATAAGCTTCCAAAGGAGCGCTGAGGCACGTGTCTGGCACAGACCATAGCAGTCCTGGGAGAAGGCAAGTCACTATATCCAGGCTCAGGCTGGTTGGTCCAGTCAGCTTGCACTGATAGAGCAAATAGTATGGCTAAGCAGGGGACCACAATCTAAAGCATAGAGTCCCTGCCCCAAGGAGCTAGCAGTCTAGTAGGAGAGACCAACTAACATAATAGTTTGAGAATCTACAGTCTGAAAAATCTGAAATCCAAAATGTTCCAAAATTGGAAACATTTTAAAACACCAGTGTGATATCATAGATGGAAAATTCTACATCTAATCTTATGTTATGGGTCATGGTCAAGACAGGGGTGTACTAAAAATTGCATAAAGCTAGCTAAAAGCTGCATGTAGTGATGGTATATATGGTTTTATGCTTAGATTTGGTTCTTGTCCATGAGATATACATAATAAGAAATATAAAATCCCCAAACACTTATGGTTATAAGTATTTTAGTTATGAGATACTCAGCTTGTACAGTGACGGGATTGTTCTATTGACCAAAGACTCACACACCATCATAAATACAGGGAGAGCCAGCCACTCTTCAGGCATGCTGTTCTTCTTTCAACACGTTCCCAAGGGACTGTGATATCCATGTTGGAATTCAAAACAAAGATGGGAGAAAGATGATGAAGATGGGGCCGCAGAGCATTCTATGCTGAGGACACAGCACGTGCAAAGGCTGTGTGTGTGTGTGTGTGATATTAAGCTGAGGTAACACCCACCCAGTGGGAAGCCAAGCTGGAGGAAGTGGTCATAGATACAGCTGGGAAGTTAAGAGCAGGAACCAATTTGCAGGGCTAATCCGTAGTAGATATTCATGGAACCATCATCAAACTTCTAGCCCTTCCCTGCCTGAACCTTAGAGCCCAGTTCATCTTTATTTTGCTCCAACCCCCTCAGCTTCTGATTGTGCTGAGAGGAGCCAGAGATATACCAAATCCAAGCTGGCAGTGCCAGCCCAGAATCAAAGAGCACTGTGCACTTTATCTAACAGAGGGATGGAATCTGTGAGATGCTCATTTAACATATTTCTGCCTTCTGAATGGCTTTTACTTTTACTAAATTGAAACCGCAGTACAATATATGTGAATGATTAGGTTGTGTAATACATTCCAGCAAATTTAGATTAGGAATGATTATGACTTAAGTAAAATAGTTGAACACAATTCATATTGCCATCTATCTCTTTCTCTTCTCTTTAAGTGTTCATGAGGCTGATTGAATGCAAGGAATGAAGGACTCCAAGAAGAGCTGGGGATTGGCAGGGAGGAGAAGAGGTCTGTCTTTGGAGGGCTTTCAAAGGAGAAAGAGGTTGTCGGGAAGCCTCAGGGTCTGAGATGTAGGCAGAAGCCCCAAGCTGTGAAGCAGATGGGAGGCTATCCCTTCCTCTGCTGTTTGCATGCTTTGTGACCTGAGGCAAGGAACTGACGCTCTCTGAGTCTTCATTGTCCTGAGTAGAGTAGGGTGTGCTGCTCCTGGCTGTGAGCTTGTGTGGAGGTGAAAAGGGGTCAGGGTTATGAATACAACACTGTGGAGCAAGTAAGAGCTTCATGGAAAGTTGAACTTCTGGTCAAATTTTATCTGTGTAACACTGGCCTCTGTTATTCAGCCTCTCAGAGCTCAGTCTTTCCAGTCCACAAAGATGGGAATAAATGCACTTGGGTCTTATTTCACCAGAGAGTCTCAAATGGGATATATATATACAATTTGCAATCTGTGAGCCATCTGAGAAGGATGTCTGGCTGGCAGAGGTGGGAACAGGTGTCTGGGCCGTCTACTTCCCAGGAAAAGCAGGCTGGCACGGGGAAGGCTTGCTGAGGCCAGGAGTGGGAAGGAGCCCAGAGTGAAGTTTTCCTTTGGAGCCCCATGAAGCATGCATGCCTAGGGTACTCCTGGCCTATTGTGTTCTCTGTGTGATGCTGATCACAGTCTGTATGATGCACCATGCTCTTGCTTTAGTGTCGGCATCCCTGGATCAAAGGTAACACAGACAAGGACAGGGAGGTTTTTTTCACTAAGAGCACAGCCTGGGAGGTCAGGAGGTGCCTAGGAAAATACAATGCATGCCGCTAAGTGAATGGCTTTGAGTGAGGCTTCACCTCTGCCCCTTGGGAATAGGAACCAGGGAAAACCAAAGGCATCAGTCATGCCAGCAGGAAGCTTACTGCAACGAGAAAGAGCAGCAGTTGGGGTGTGGATCCTAGCACACACCACTCTTCAAGGAAACCACAATCCTTAGCAATTTGTCCAAACCCTGGGGACATCCACAAGAGCAATCTGCTATCCGCTTCCCAACAACCAGACAAAAGGCAGAGCAATCACTGCCACCCCTGTGCCACAGCCTCTTGAGGTATCAGCCTCCCGTGGCTCCAGCAGGAGACAATATTTCTCTTCTGCTCATCGTGACAACAGGGACAACAAATAACATCATGGCAATGAAGGGCCCTCCAAGCCCTCCAGAGCTGAAGAAGGTCGGGCTGGCATCCGCATCTGCTGGGGAGAGTAAGTAGCATCTGGAGATGCCTTCCTCGCTCCTGGACGTTGCAGTGTGTGGCCCATATTGTTCCTGTCTGGGGCAGCCAGAATGGTGGCAGCTAGTCACTCACTAGCATGCAGAGCCCCAGGTGCCTATACTAGGTACCATTCAATAAGATAGGGGAGCTGGCGCTCTCCTGGAGCTCCCTGCCTCAAACACATGGCTAAGTGCTTCTTTTCCTCTTTTCAATTCATCCTGGGAAGTAGCTACTCTCCCATTCAAGCGAGGGAGGCTGCTCAGAGAGGTCGCATCCACCCTTTCCAGCCATATTTGCTTCTGCAGGTTCAGCCAACCCCAGAGTAAAAACAATGTCACACTTGCTCTGAACACATTATAAACATTTTCTCATCATTATCCTTTCAACAATATAATCCAACAGCTATTTACATGAGATTAATGTTGCATTAGGTATTATAGGTAAACTAGAGATGATTCCAAGTATGTGGGAAGATGTACACAAGTTCTATGCAAATCATACGCCCTTCCACCCAAGGAACTTGAGCACTGACCTAGTCATGATCATGGACCTAACCCTTGACTAGTGAGCAGACGCTTGGCTCATTAACAGTCAGTGCCGACAAAAGAATGCCACATTTACGAACCTAAGCATCCCTTCTCTGGCACACTGAGTCCTCCATGATGTGCACACTCTCCATGGGGTGAAGGTGCAGGACTTACCTTCCAGCCTCAGTTTTCCCACTAATGTAGCAGTTATCAAAGCCTGGTAGATGTGCCCTACAGCTCAAGCCGCTTTTTCCTGCCACCTTGCCAGACTTTAACAGCACCTTCGTGTCTGTCTCCTGGGGCTTGAGCTCACTCTCCTGGTGCTTCTACTGCAGGACAAGGTCCTGTTTTGGTAGCTACCTGGGAGTTCTTTCCCTGTGTCTCATGCTAAGGATGGGGCTCCAACTAAGTCTGACTAGAGCAGACCACACAGCAGCCATTGATGCTGAGCTTAACACCAGGACTGACAGTGATTCTGCCTTACACTGCTGAGCACTTACGAAGCTCAAATGGGATCTCCCAGGGTTGGCCCACTGAGGATTATCCTGCCTTTCTCATTTCACATGGTCTTTTGACCTTAACTACTTCAATGGTCTTCTGCCTTGTCAATATCCTTCCTTAAACTTATTTCTGGAACTCAGTCCAGGGCCGGGGAGAAAAACCATGCTTACTGTACAAGCATAGGGACCTGAGTTTGACCCCTAGAACCCACATTAAAAAAAGCCAGCTGTGGTGGTATGTTCTTGTAGCCCCAGCACTGGGAGGTAGAGGCAGCTGGATTTCTCTGGCCAGTCACCTGAGCCAGGCTCCAAGCCTCAGGCCAGTAAGATGCCTAGTTTTTTTTTCTCCTTATAATACAGTGAAGCAAGGTGGACAGGCCCTGAGGATCACCACATGCACACACACACACACACACACACACACACACACACACACACACACAGAGAGAGAGAGAGAGAGAGAGAGAGAGAGAGAGAGAGAGAGAGAGAGAGAGAGAGAGAGAGAGAGAGAGAGATGGAGAAACAGAGAGTGAGCAGTGAATGAAAAAGAGAGAGAGAGGCTCATATCCCATCATATCCCAGAAATGGCCAGATAGACCAAGCAAAATCCAGGGTGTTGCTTCCCTCAATATGGAATATTCCTTAGCAGTTACAATAGTCTCTGCCCCACTTTCCTACTCCTCAGCCCCAGAGCCTTCTAGTGGGATGCTTAGTCAGCCCCACAACTTCCCGAAGGGCTCCAGAAATGGCCACAGGCTGTGTCTGCAGGGACAGCATTCAGCTCAGCTATGGCTCACAGTGGTTGCAGGAGAGGGAAGAGAACGTGATATTCGATCCAGTGAGGTCTGTGAAGGGGGCAAAACAGCCAGTGAAGATTGCTGTCACTGTCAAGCTTCCGAATGTCACTGCTCAGGGAGCAATCTGCCCCTATTTCAGCCTCAGCGGGGAGGAGATGGAGAGTGTAATGAGGGCTTGAACTGTACCTCTAGCAGCTGTTGTGCTGGTCACAGAGGCTGGGGATGCAATGGCCTTCCTCCTCTGAGGTGTCTTGGTATTGCCACCTGGCTGCTCAGGGCAACTCCCTCATGGCAACAGACCCCAGATTTCCCTCACGGTTCCCATTTCTGTCAGCAAAATTTATTTGTCCTGTGTGTCTCATTTTACCCTGTTCCCTTGAGGTCTTGTCTGATTAGTGAGTGATCTAGAGCACTAATGTTTTATTAAGCTGTTCAAGTCTAACTAGCTTGATGTCAATGACCAGCTGAATCCCAAGGGTGTGTTCTTTAACCCGAAAGCATGCATCCAGTAGGGGTGAAGCTGCATGGACTCTGAAAGGAGGTAGTCTGCGTAGAGTGGGCTCCTTGAGTTCCTAACACAGAAGTTGTTATCTTACAGGCTCCCACTACTTCCCGGGGCTGATCAGTCAGAGGTTCCCAGCAGCTACTCTGTATTTTTCCCAAAAGTCCCCACTGTCTGTAGGTGGCAGAGTAGGAGAGGAGTCAGCACTGGTGCTCTTCCTACACAGCTTACACATCCTGCCCATGACTTAGATACACCTGGGTCTAAGGCCAGCCCTGAAATGCTGCTGGAGTTTAGGTCCTGAGAGTTCCCAGGGGCTCATTTGCTGGCTGAAGGTTTGGTCCTCAGATGGATGCACCATTGGGAGACAGAGGGTTCCTTAGGAGGAGGGGCCTACTAAGTGGAAGGAGGGTGATTTAAAGGGAGAATGTCTTAGAAGTGGACACTGGGGCCAGTGCGGTGATGCACTGTCTGTGATCAGAGCACTCGGGGAGGCGGAGGCAGAAGGTGGAATCACTGTGAGTCTGAAGACAGCCTGGTCTACAAAGCGAGTCCAGGACAGCCAAGGCTACACAGAGAAACTCTGTCTCAGAAAAAAAAGAAGAAGAAGAAGTGGGTCTCTGGGACTGAGCCCCCTTCTGTCTCTCCCTTCGCCTCCCACCTGCTGTAGGGTGGACAAGCCTCCTGCATCATGCACTTGTAACCACAACCACCAACATGCCCAAAGCAACAGGGCCAAGCCGCCATGAGCCGAGATCTCCGAAATGGCCAGTTACAACAAGCCTCTCTCCTATTGGTTACCTAGGTATTTTGTGATAGCAATGGAATGCTGGATAAGGTAAATCCTATCACCAGGATAGAACAGCTAGGAAGCTCTGATATTATATTCAGAGAGCCTTCTATTAAAAAACCAGGGAAGGGTGGTGGCAAGGAAACTATCAACATTGGTATGAATTTTTTTTTTTTTTGGTCATTTAACATGTCTCTGACAGCACGTCTCCCTTTTTAAATATTCATATTGATAGGGGCAAGATGGCTAGGCAGTTAGCCTTTAACCTGGATGTAAGCTAGAGGGCACCTTTGGAGGAATGAGAGAGTCAGTGACCTTGGGGCTGCACACATACACAGAGAGATGATAATGAGGAAAAGTGCGGGGAGTGATAAATGTAGACACATCAACACTGCGCATCTTCGATGCAGGGCTGATGACCTGGCACACAACTTAACTTTGGAATAACTGATAGAATGTTCCTGTTTCTTGTAGAAGGTGCCAGCTGGAGTTGAGTTAGAGAATTTGGGAGTGGATGTTAACCCCCACCGCCTTCCCAGATTACTGTCCCTCTGAATAAAGCACAGCTTAAAGGTTCGACTCCTGTGTGTGCTCCTTGGTGTTTGTGCTGACAGGCAACACTAGCTCTGGCATTGTGTTAACAACATCAAACTGTTACTTGTTATCACACTCTGTTTTTACCGGTGAGGAAACTGAGGATCAGAAAGTTTAAGTGACTTGCACTTGGCTATGAGTTTGCAAGCCCTAAAAGCAGCAAAGGCAGCCTACATTAGCATTCATGCCCGCTCTCTTGTGGCATGCCTCTCTCATGTGGCCCCATGCCTCTTGCTGGCCTCTCATCCCAACCCCCTCCCTCCCCGGGTGGCACTGCAATGCTCTGGGTAGAGCTGCATGCTCTTGGATGTCCCTGAGAGGAAGCCCTAATGTATCTGAGGGCTTGCTACCACACATAGGTGGACAATGAAATAAAACTCCAGAACCCTCTGTAGAGTCCCTTGGATGGGGCTTCGATGTACAAAGTCTGCTGATGCTTCAGGTCATTTCAGGTTGTTTTTTTTCCTCCTCCTGATATGGTGGAGCAGGCATCATCCTTTCCTCATATGGATGAAGGAAGGTCACACAACTAGGTAGTAGGGGTGGCTGAGACTTGACTGTCAAGTGATTCCAGCTTCATTCACCCTCTAGCCTTCCAGGAAGGTCAGGCTCCTAGGGGTGGGGACAGAGTTTTACTGAGGAGCCTTGGGTCTGGGACAGAACATATTGGGATGGGAAAGACAGTAATATCACCTCTGGACTTAAGGCAGGCCTGGACTGCTTCCTGTAAGATGACCGAACCTCAAAGAGCCCGCTGTCCTGAATAAGGGACCTGGGGGAGGGGAGGGAAAAGAGAGTCCTTTCATTTGGATAAGGGCTGGGTTACGGGGAGGCCATGGGGAGGCTGAGACCCTGGTAGTCATCCCAGGTGAGGCTCTGTTCTCTGTGTTCTCGGATGTGAAGGCTGGAGCCAGGCGCTAGGAAGGAACCTGAGAATAAGGCTGAGCTCTGGTAGAAGATACTACACTGTACACAGGGGCCTGCAGCCACTGCTTTTCCTGGAAGGAAGGTGGGGCTACAGTGGTCATGGAAGATCTCAAGGTTCAGCTACATGAGGAAGTGCTAAAGCCCAAGATCTACCTCTCTGTATGTGAGCTGCCTGTTGAAATGGTTCTCCAATCATAAAAAGACAGGGATTTGGAAAAGCCCATACTACAGGCTCCCTGTGAACCAGAAAGCTCTCTAGAGACTCAGGTGTGTCTTCTATAGGTTACTCATATGGACACAACCATTGGTCAGGCAGCTCTTCAGAGTGTTCCCCTTCAGCTCACTCAGTGATTGAGACACTGACCACTGCTCTGCCCTTGGTAACTGATGACTTGAAATTTACCTTTATTTAGAATTTTTTCTTGGGAGGCTACCGGGTGCTGGCATTTCTCCTGTTCCCCCTCATTCTGGCTGGTAGTACTCAGCAGCCTTAGTTTCTAGTCCAGAGCCTAAGCCCTAGGCCATCCCAAGTCCCATAGAGACCAGGGACCAAGTGGTTGTCTGTAGGTGGAATATTAAGTGGGTGAGGCAGACTGGTCTGAGGACAGGACAAGCGATGGTCACCCGTTTGTAAAGATCTGTTTGGTACAACCTGCTGGCCTGTTAGTCATCTCCAGAAGCCATTCTGCTCTGAATACAGGAGTTGATCTAGAAATGTGGGCTTATGGAGGCTGGGCAAGCTCAGACTTAGGAGCTGTGGGCCTTGTGTAGTTCCTTAATTTTTAGAGGCTGTGCATGTAGCATTAGTGAGTGTTGTGTCCACAGTTTCCACAAGTGTCTGGAGGGCTCCCAAGAGCTATTATGACTACAGAAAACTGAGATGCCCACTTCTGAGTCACAACCCTCACAAATCTGTGCAGGAGGTCACTCCCATATTCCACTGAACTGGCACTCTCACTGTGGTGACTTTGGGGATGCCAGGTGATGTGATGGGCCATCCTCCTGAAGGGCAGATCTGGGTCCACACTCCACTCAGAGGAGATGCAGGTAGATGCTGTTGGTTGGCAGGACACATAAGAAGACAAAGGTAGCTTAGCTGGGTTCTGCAGAGCTCTGCCCTGTGATTTTGGTCTTACTGGGCAAAATAACTTATCTTCCTTGGCTCTATCTTTGCCGAGCACTGGCATAGTGGCCAGCCTGCTTACTAGGAAGGGCTGAAGATGATGTGGAACTTCCTCAGCTGGAGAGGGAGGGAGGAAGTGTGGAGAGTATGAGGAACTGAGGAGATGTTGAGGCAGGCACTCCCCAGGGAGGGAGGCTATCTACCATAGCATAGCCAACAGTCAGCCGTTATCTGCTGAGGCCAGGTCAGCCCTTTATTCCTTCCAGACCTCAGAGGCCTAGGAAGTGGACCAATGAACTGGCCAGTGAGGCCTAGCAGGGATGTCTCTAAGGCCAGCTCTATTGTTTAACACAAAACCCTAGTCATCTCCTTTCCTCTATCTGGCCCCACCAGGGTCTCCTAGACAGCCACTCAGAACATACATGAAGTCTGAAAGACCATGTCCACAAAGCCCCAGAGAAGGAAAGACACTTTTTAGGAGTTGCTCGCTGTTTTCTGCTGGCTCTCCACCTTATACTTCTCAGCCCTCAGTACCTCTGGGCGGAGAAGCCAGTTGTCTAACAAAGTCATCTCACAGATGCCTGGGCCCTGGCACACTTGGGGGTTCCTGGCAAAAAGATCCAAGGCTCTTAGTGCCCTGTGTTGAAGAGGCAGGCACCGATTGCAGAGGCAGAGGGCCCTCAGCTGCTGTTGCACTGTTTCCCTGCAGCTGTGGGGACAGTGGCAAGGCCTGTGGGCGATCAGCCCAGCTGGAGAGCTCTTGAAATCTACTTCATCGACCTTCTCTTTTCTTTACAAGGCTCTTAGCCCACTGGAGTGGTGGGGAGGGCCTGATGGGAAGACACCCCTGCGGCCAGATGAGGGAGCTGGAGCGAGTCTCCGGCTGAGCTCCTCAGCAAGGCTGAGTCTGATACTGGTGGACCCAGCAGAGAGAGATCTGGGCAATTGGAGCAGGAGTTGCTGCCAGGTAGGAGGCCAGGTAACCCCTTTATATTTTGAATCCTAGCCTTTGATTTAAGCGAAATATTTACACAACACATAAAAGTTTGTCTTATGCAACCCTGGGAAGGTGACTCAGAGAACCTGAAGGCTTTACCCACATCCACATGGCAAAATCAAGGCTATGAGGTGTCCTTTCCAAGGAGACCCAGTTGGCTCTCATTCTCCTGAGGCCTCCCATCCAGGCCACACTGCAGACTTTGGACTTAAAGAACAGCTAGACTGATGAGCTCTGAAGCACATGAGGCCCAGAGACGAGCAGTGATGGACGTGAGCTGGACATTGTTCGCCGACCTCTTGAGCTCTGCTGGCACAGGCATCATCTGGCTAGCTTTGTGGTTCGCTCAGGAGCAGAATCTCCATGTCACAATCTCCATGCAGTTGTAAGCATACAGGATGGGATGTGGTCTCTGTCTGAGGCTCCTGAGCCCTTCGAAGCTGAAGTCACCTGGCTCATGGAGCTGCCCACAGAAAAGCTGTCCCCTCAGAGGATGACACTGACCTCCAGCACCTATCCTGCTGGTCCTGCTACCCTGACATCCAAGGTTCATTCCCATGAGGGCCTAGCACAATGCCCTGCCCACTGCCATTCATCATCCCCAACACAGAGTCTGGCACACACTAGGTGCTCAGTAAATCAGGAAAAGGTGAGAGGAAACACAGAAGACGCTCATCTGCAGATAAGCCATATTTCAGCCGTGTTTTACAGAGGTAGAGCCTGAGGCCCAGTCTCACAGCCAGTTTGGGGAAAATGCTATCTTTTTGACCCTTTTCTTTTTTAAAGGGGGAAACAGTGATGTGGTGATGGTGGCTCCTGGGACAAGTAGCCGACCTGACTCCTGCCGTATTCTTTCCGTGTCATAGAGGCGACAGTGAGAAAATATGGCGGGGAAGGGGATACAGACTTATCTGGAGGGCATGGCTCTGTGCACATGGGAACAGGCAGGGCTGTCTCCAGTGTTTCTGTCCACCATGGACCACACGCCTGTACAGCAGCGGTCAGCGGAACTGCTTCTTCTTGCCTGTTGACATTGCAGCAATTCCTTTGTCCCTGTCCCCGACATCTCAACACAAAGTGGCACACATGGGTTTGCGTGTGAATCACCCATCAGGCTGGCCGCATATGTGGCTGCATGTAATGTCTTCTATTGACCACCGCACTACACGGCATTTTCTAATTTTAGTGTGTGTGTTTGTGCTTATAAAAGAAATAGAAGTTTGTCATAAATGAGACACAGACAAACACACACACACCCCGGTAGGGGCATTCATAGATGACACCATTCAGACTTTAGTGTAAGATGCCTGTGTGACAATGAGATTGTTTACTGACACGTTTCTCAGATCATGAACCTGACGGGCACACGTAGGACAGAGGGGAAAAGACAGCAACTCTGTCCTCTCTGGTCCTCTCGTGTACTTTGATGGGCTTCCGGGATGAATGAGAGCGGCAGGCCTAAGGGAGTCATTTAGCATGATGAAGCAGAATGAAGCATCACCTGGGTCCTGTCCCTCCTCACGGCCACCTGAGGAAAGCCAGAATGCATCTTCACTTTGGGTGTGGCAGCTGTGTGGTGCAGGGGGAGGGGAGGTCCCTCCAAGCTCACATTGTTCCAGCTCCTGCCCTGTTGGTGCCTGGTTCTTGGTGGCCAGGGCATCTTTTGCCAGGAGCAGCATGGCTGGCTCTGGATCCTGGACCTATCTGTCATTATGGCCCCATAGCTTGGGGCCACTAAAGGGCAGAGCCGCGAGCCTCCTGTAAGCTGACAAGGCTGAGCACATGTCAGTGCCAGGGAGTCGTCAGGACCCTGTGAATTAAGAGGCCAAGTTTAGTTTTTAATTAAGCCCCCCGTGGTCTTTTCCAAAGGTCACTGATGACACCATCTTCTTCAAGGCCAATACGAAAAGACATTCAAAGTCAAGGTTCTGAGACAGGAGCCTTGTAACTCGAAATGTCACAAGAAGGAATTTGGAGATGGGGAAGGGAGGCTGGCGGGAAGGACAGTTCTGTCATATCGCGTTATCGCTTGCTTATGTGGGAGATCCAAACTATTTTGGTCTCAAAGGGCAAGCCCCATTCTGCTACCCTCTGTGCTGCCCCCTTTAGTCTCAGAACTCAGTGTATTTATTTTAGTGGGGTGCAATGGGGAGATAACACAAACCTCTGCGATCATCCCGGTTTGTCTGTACTCAATCATGCTGCCCTTTTCTATAGATCCTGGCCAATGCAACCTTTCGGAAATGGAGTTCTGGCTGCAGTGCACGGCACTGCCCTTGCTTCACCATGACATCCCATCTTCGCTGGACAGTGATACTACATTGCGGAAGTCCTGCCCAAGCTTTGAGGCAAGAGACTCTCCAGAAACCGGGTAGAGTGTATGCCATCCCTGGGAGAGGGCACCTGGCCCGCCCAGCAGCTCAAGGGGCTCAAGCCTTGAATAAGCATAATTCAGTGTACTTGGACTTTGTGCTAAGGTGGGGGACTTGGGCTGTGTGCTGCCCCTGGTCGTCATCGGCAGTATGGGATTGGAAAGGATTCTGGATTTTGGTTTAGGAGATTAGATTCTTTGGCTGAAGCTGACATACCTGCATTATCTACTAGCTATTTACCACCAGAGTATTTACACTTTTGTGGCAACATACCTTGATTACCAAAATATGAATTTCCTAGAGTCATGGAAAAGGCAAGTGTGGCTAATGAGATATAATAATGACAAAAAAATGACTATGGAGAATAATAGAGTAGGGTGGGCTTCTCTAAAGACAACATTCACTTGAGAAGTGCCCCCACATCTGTGCAGTCCTCCTTTTTTTTTCTTTTAGCCTGAAATATGGGACTGATATCTGGAGCTCTGGTATTATTTTATGACTATGAGGCTGTAACGAGAGAGTGGAAGCTTGTGTCAATGGTGGGTTTCCTGTGTACCCTTAGACTTCTTATCATTCGAGAGAAAACTTAGTCTCTCCCTCACTTAGGCTACTTCCCATTACCTTGGACCTCTATTGTAAATTGCTGAATGTCAAACTGACAGCTTGACTCCCCACACTACCATTTACTCCTGAGGGACTTTGGGCAATGCTCTTAGTGTCTCCATGTTTCAGTTTCTTTAGTATAGCAGGAGTAATATTCCTGTTCTGACTGGCGAGCCCACTCCTAGGCTTCCCAGAATGTTCTCAGCCCTGTCATGGCTTTTGTGTGTGAGAAGTGGCTGCTTCCCTCTCATTGTCTGGCCAGATCATTGTGCTTGAACTAAGAATGTGCCTGCCTTCCAACTTCAATGGCTGGCTCACGGCTGTTATAAACTCCCCTTGTGGGATCCCATTTTCTAGAGACACAATAGCTTTTCCTGGCTCGCCCAGGCTTCCCCCCCTCCTCATGGACACAGGGTGTCTGCAGTTTCAAGCAGCTGAAAAAAGAGGCTTCAAAGAACCCCACATTGGCCTCTGTCAGGTTCTGACTCACAAAGACGTTTCGGAGTCCTCAAAAGCCTTATTAATCTGCTAAGACGTCCAGGGAGCTGTACTGGACCCCTGTTTCCAGGGCTTCCCAGCATCTTCTATTGTCTCTGCTGCACTGCCCCTGCTGGGTGTCTTGGCCCCTAGTGGAGCCAGCACACAGAGGCAGGCAAGCCTTGAGCTGCTCTGGCTATTCTACTCTCCACCTCTCTTCTTCTTCTTCTTCTTCTTCTTCTTCTTCTTCTTCTTCTTCTTCTTCTTCTTCTTCTTCTTCCTTTCCTATAACACTTCCCACGGAAAGGTCCCCATCCTTCTTAGGCTGTTTATTCCTCTTGCTCCCTTGTATAACCTCTCTGCCACCTCTTTCCTCTCCTGGCATTTGGCTGGGTCCAGGTCAGGCACGCAGAGACTTGGGCAGAGAACCAGGCTATTCTTTTGAGAGAAAACCCTACCTGAGACTGTTGTTGTCTACAGAAGCTGGGTTCTCTCACCTACACCCAATGCTCTTCGAGGCTGAGCCTACTCAGGGTTTGAGAGTCCCTGAAACAGCCCAAAGACCAGGGCTTCTGGCTGGTTCTCATTTTAGTCTAAAATCTGGATGTGACAGGCTAACCAAGGTCCTGTGGCAACAGCTTCCCTAGAAATCTGCCTTCTGGTCCAATGCTCTGGTTCCACGAGCAAACCCTGGGGTGGATCATCTTTTCTTGGCCATAAGTACATATGTGATAAGCAGGTTTCAAAGAGAAGTGGTGACTTGGGACCATGTTTTTAGCGGTTTCATTCTACAATTATTTAGCTTGTAGCCTTGGACATATGGTAGTGCTTTGTGGAGGAGGTACAAGGCCCTTCTAAGGACTGGGACGTGAAAGAGGAAGAGAAGAGGGTCCCGTCCCACAGCCCTCTTCAGGGCATGCCCCCAGTAGCCAGAGGGCTGATGACTAGGCTCCACCTCTTAAAGGTTCCGTTATCTTCTCTTGTTTTGGGGGACATTCAAAGTCCAACTGTAGCCTTTACTTACTTTCTCATGAGAATCAGTTGGGTCTGGTAACTTGTTTCTCTCTAACAGGATGGAGCAAAAATGACAGATGATGCTTCCAACCTGTCTTGGAATCCTCCCTCTCTTGGTCTTTCCACTGCAGCTCGCATTGACAAGGAGGCTGAGTCAGAGGCATCTGCAGCAGGAACTGGGGGTGGTCTTTGGCTGATGTGCAATGAGCCGCAGGGACACCCTGCTCACTATCATCCACAGAGCCAAATCCAGCCCTTAGCTACCAGAGCAGGCGTGGAACCCACCCTGCCCCAGGCATGCCCTGGCCAGTACTACCACAGCAACCCGAGGAAGTAGCCACACCTAGGTTCTTGACCCACATAAATCTGGAGATAACGGATATGCATTGTCATACGCTGAGCATAGAAGAAATATGCTTCGGTGTTTTCTTTCTCCCTATGTGGACTTGGGTTCTTTCAATCCAAAGCTACCAGCCAGTGGCCAGGACAACAATTATGGATTTGGATCTAGAAATCAACCCCTCGCTCACCCAGATTCCTGTATTGAAGGCTTAGTTCCCCAGAATAGCACTGGTCAGGGTGACTGGATTATGAAGATTCTGACTCTGCCAGTGAATCAATCCATGCATGAGTCGTAGTCACGATCCGGACTACGGGCAGGCATGAAACAGTAGGAGGTGGGCCTACATGAAGGTAGGCCCTCACTGGGGGCATCATGCCTTTGAGAGGTGCACATTGCTCAGCTGTATCTCTCATTTTCTGCTTTCTGACCTCGGCGAAGGGAACAGCTATGCTCTACCATAGGTTCCCACCATCTCAGCTCAGCACAGGCTCCTAGAGACGGGCCAAGTGACCATGAACTGAAACCTCCAAATCTAGGAGCCAGAAAATAAAACCTCTTGTTCCTTTAAGCTGTTTACCTCAGGGTTTTGTCAGAGTTGGGGCGAGGTGGGGGGAGCTGGCTGACAGCGGAGCAGGTGCGCATGCCTGATCCTGCACATGCGCACAGACCCTCAAGCCTGATTCCTTTCACTACGCCAAAGCCTCACAGTCAGAGATGAATAATAATTAGGATGAAGCAAGACTCCACTGATGCAATCCGGTTTCTCTTAGGAACCCGAATACAAGGGGTGTGATTCTGCCAGGATCCAAGGTGCCGGAAGGGGCGTGGCTGGTGAGGCCTTGCTTCTGGCAGTGCTCTCTCAGGCTCTGCTCTATAGCCTGGGTCATAAGATCGGTTTCCATACTGGAATGGCCATTGCTCACCTGCTCTCCCTTCTATGGATCCCCTGCCTCACGAATCTCATTTTCCAAAAGGAAATCACCCAGGAGTTCCGATCCAGCTGGAGCAAAATCTCAATGTCCTTGATTTTTCCTCACTCCGTCATCCCTTCCCAGTGCCCCAGTGCTTCTGGAAGCTAAAGCATGGAGCAAGCTTTGCAATTGAGGAATCAATAAAGCAAGTGCATTTATGAACAGCCTCCATGGAGGGGAGGGGGTTGACGTCTCTTCATGCTCTTGTTGACAATAATAACTGATTGCCACACTGATGTGAGGCAGTATAATTTTAAGACCCTCAGAACAAGGCCCAGCAAAGGACAGGCATGGAAATGGAACAGCCACCAAAGCCCTTGCCTGTGTGTGGGGCCACAGAGGGCCTGGAGGCACTGGGCTCACAGCTCCCGAGCACCTGCAATTTCATTTTGTTTCTTTCCAAGCACTGGGGAAGAAAAGCAATTTGTTTGCTCTCATACTCTGAAGATGAACTTCCCGTGCTCAATCAAACGTTATTATCCCAATGTAAGTCAATTTACCTTTGAATTTGAAGGCTATTTTCTTCCTAAATGGCTAATTATGGGAGATAGATGGTTGTAAACAGAAGCCAGCTTTTTCTTCACTGCTCAGCTGGTTTCTCCCTGGGTGCCTGGGAGAAGCCTGAGAGGAGGCCCCTGACTCCTGCAACTGGTTTAGGCCTCACCAGTCCATGCATCTGGATCACTGTGCATTGCCACTCACATTCCCAGACACTCCTGTGATGGATTTTCATGCCACCTGCTCTCTTCCAGTGGCGCATTCTGCAGCATTACGTTCTGTGTCCCTGACCCCTGTCAAGGGTGGGGTGTCAGAGTAGAGGACAGGTACGGAGTGCATAGGAAGGGATGGATGAGAGTGAGCAGCACAGGTTTCAGGAAACAAGAGATCTGAGATGAAACAGGGTCACCCAAGGCTGCTGCTTTGATTTGCCAGGCAAAGCCAGAGACACTAGGCGCTGCAGGGCTGTGGCCTTTGCTGTATCATGGTCAACATGGTCTGGAGCTGACTGAATGGCTGAGCTTGTTTACTGACAGGAAAGGAGGACCAACTCCCTCCTTCCTCACAAAGTGAAGGCTGCCCACCAGGAGTGGTACAAGGACCTTGGCCCAGCAGTGCTGCTGTTTGCCTTTTGATCAATTTGAGGTCAAGGAAAAGGACTCATGGTGTGCAGAGGGCCTCCCACAGGCAGGGCAGCACTGTTAGAGCTTCTAAGGACAGGCCATGTCGCCCATGGCGTGAGGTATCTGCAAAACTCAGCTTCCATTTCCACTCCTGGCCTCCTGCACTCTGCACGAGGCCAGAGAAAGCCCTTGTTGGGTGCCTCCTGCTTGTGCCTGCCTGCCTGTGCTCATCACCTCATTTGATCCTCACTACTGTCCTCCGGAGACAGAGGAAGGAAAGGCCAGAAAGGTCAAGTGTTGTGTCTGAAGTTACACAGCTGTTAAGTGACCAAAGTAAGCCCTCCAATTGAGTCCTTGAACTTCAAAGCCTGTGATTTTGCCATTTGACCCTAGTTCCATCACAGAAAGGATAGGTATGGCTCCATGCTTAGTGTAGAAGGCTGGTCATCTCTCTAGACCTTTGTCATTTAGCTTGTGTTCCTCCTTTTGACATCAGGGATAGCTTGGATATGTCCATTTGCCCCAGCTTGCTGTGCTATCCGGAAAAGCCTGTAGGACTGGAAGTCTGGCAAGAAATTGAGGGAGGCATTCCAGAACACCTCTAACCCTAACCTTTGTCAGTTATTGCCAAGTTTCTGGCCAGGTTTGATATGATGCAGTCAATGTCTTTGATCATTGTGTGGCCGTGTCTTCAAGTACATGCAAAATAACGAAGGACCCTGGTCTCCATGGCAGAGACTGCCTGGCTCAGGGGGTAATGAAGAAGAGCCTGTGGTCACTGGTAAAAGGGAGTGGAGTGGGATGTGGGGGCTCAGGCTGGGGGCCAGTTCAGAGGAAATGATGGATGGACTCTGGAAGACTGGGAGAGAGGCCCAGCCTACTTTCTGCATCTCAGAGCATGCAAGGCAGACGCTGCTCGCAGCCCGAGCAGGGCACTCCATTTCTCAGAGACAACTAGTGTGCTTTAATAATGTCTACTTGGGTTAATGAAAGTTGTCGGTTTCACTTAATAAATACATCGCCATTCTTGGCCATATGTCACATCGCACTGGGCCTGCTGCACATCCTCTCCTTACTCCCGGAAGAGGCCAGCAGGGCACACGAGCGAGGGTGGGCTGTAAGAGGAACAGACACAGCCCCTCTAAGAGCAAAGTACAGAGGTTAATATCTTGTCCCTTTTCTCAGGATCAGACCCGGAGCACAGGCAGAAGGGACCGTCACTGGCTTTCCCCTTTCATTCTTTAGCTCTGGAGAAGGAGGCACTCACTCAGCAGCACTGGGCAGGACACTGGGAACTGCCAGGTGACCCAAAGGCATATAGATGCCAAATCCTGTTTGACTTTAGATACAACTGGCTACTCACTATCCCTACGATTTTGGATAACTTATTTCCTCCCTCTGAGCCTCCACTTTTCTACATGTAATATGGAGAGTATGTGTTTGTTGCCTCATGGCAGTGTTGGGAGCATTCCACAACAAGAGGAAGACAGAGCTCAGGACAGTGCCTAGCACATAAGCCCTCAAATCAGAATGGGCATCGGGAGTCTTCATAGCTGTGTAGCGTGGTTTTAGACCCATGCTGGATGACATTGGGCAAGTAACCTCACTCTCTGGGCCTCCTAATCTTTGAACCATGGGAAACCAGTAACACTGACCTCTTCAGGTTGTTGATTGTGTTAAACACATGGGTGTACAAATGGACTTCAAGGATGTAGTAATGACGCAGGAAGTGCTAGGAATCACTAATACCATTGTTGATTTTACAGGGCCTTGGGAGAAAGAGAATCCAGACATCCTGTATCTGCTGTTTCTATTTCACCACCTTAGGATGGTCACTGGCCCATATCCCAGATGGCGCCACACTTTGTAGGGCCTGACACCAGCTGATATCCCGAATGCCACAAGGTGGGATGTGAGGCAAAGTGGCCTCAGACAAAGGATGGAGAGAGCTAGTCCAGGTTTCCAGCATTTGTAACTTGGTTCCCAGTGGCTGTGAGGGGAGGGGGCTCAGAGCATGCTTATCATTCTGGGGATATTTCCCTTGAACTCTGTAGGGGCATTAAAACTTAACCCCCCCCCCCCAACACACACACACCATACCACACTTGTTTTTCTCCATGATTCTTCCCCACAACCCTGCTGCTAATTCTTCTCTAAAAAATGCAGACTGAGCAAAACCAGAAGGGGGGTTAAGTGTGGGGATTCCCTGGGCATGGAGGAGGTAACCAGGGGAAGTGAGCAGCTTCAGGGCTTGACTGCTGCTGGGCATGCTCTCTCGTTAGCCTCATTAAACAATTATTCCCCATTCCCCACTGAGAGAAGAGTCTCTACGACAGCCAGGCTTATCCAGGAGGCCATGGAATTTATGGGACTCAGCCATGAGGATGAGTAGGCCAGCCCGCTCCATGAGCCCAGCTCAGTGACAGAGCAGCCTGAGCTGAGATTAGCCACTGTCCCTTTCACAGAGGAGGAAACTGAAGTTCGAATGGCCAAGTACCGGAATTTGTCCTAGTGCAAAACTGTAGGTGGTTTTGGACAGAACCATCAGATTTGATTGGGCTGGGTCTGTTTTCTGTTGTAGGTATGCCAGTTCTTTCCTGGGAGAGAGGGAGAGCCTTGGCCTCTGGCTGGCCATAGCAGTCTCCTTCCACTGGGGGGAGCAAACTCTCCGCAGGTGGGTCGTCCCCTGGGAGCAGGCACCCAGGGCCTGCGTCCAGGTTCAAAGAAGTCTCATTGCCCTTCTTAATTGCTCGGTGTTGGTGTTCTTAATTATGTGGGCGGCCAGCGCCTTCTACTGCTCTCAGAGTCCAGACATAACACTCAGAGCCTTTCCTGGCAAGGTCAAAGCAACACGCCAATTCTGCATCCTTCCAGCCATGGCCTCTTCTGCCAGCCTTTTTGCAGGTAGAGAACCGGAGTCCTTCAGGACGTGCTCGCTCGTGGGCCGCTTCCTTTCAGGATCCCCCTTCTTCTTGGGTCTAGTCTAGCAGGGTAGCAGGTGAACAGCACAGCTGAGTGAGAGCTTGCAGCCCTTAGGTGCACTAAGGCAGGGCTGTCATCGTTACGGGGAGACGCTGTGGTGAGGGAAACCGTGACACCCGCTTCGTTTCATAACAGAGTCCAGGGGCACTTGGAGCCCAAGTGAGCTGTCTCTGGAATTGTTCTCAGTTTTGAGTTTCACCAGAAGTTTGGGCGTGGTAGCTTGATTTGTAGAAATGTAGAAATGCTGCTGGAGCGGGAGGGGGTGGTGGAGAGTTCTGGCAGGATAAGTAGCGGCGGAAGTCCGGATAGCAGGTAGGAGAGATTAGAGACCCCCCAACAAGGAGCCTCCCACCCACCTGGCAGGCTGTGCAAACAAGGCTACCAAAAAAACAAAGACTCTGTGAGATCTAATTAGTACAGTCCTGACTCCCTACTTCCTGAGCAGGGCTCCTCCTCTAGCCCCAGGCTATCTCGAGAATTAAGCTGCCTAAGATCACCTCATTAAATTCACTAACCTTGCTTTTCCGCTACATTTAGCCTCTGGTGCCCTTCCTCTGTCCGTGGGAGGTGCCTGCCTGGCATTCCTCTAGTGTCTTCCCAGGCAGGTGTAAACGGGACCGCCCCTCCCCAAGTGCCTTTCTTAATCACAAAGCTCCTTCCTTCTGAGTTTAGGAAGCACCCTGTGCTACAACAGCAACCTGGCTAGGCTGCAGTAAAACACGCCCCAACCCCATCCCTCAGCTGCTGCAGCAGTTTAGGGAGAGAGACTGGTTAGAGGCAAAGTGTCGGGAACACTCGCCTCCTAGTAACCAGCTCTGGCTTTTATTTCTTGGAGCCTCTCACTCGGGGGTGTGACACTCAATATGGAGAGGAAGCTGTGCATGTGGCATGGCCGCAGCAGATCCTGCAGCCACCTATTTTGTAGGCATGCAAAATAGACTTGCTCAGAGACTTGCTCTGCATCCAATTAAACAAACGAACCACCACTGGGGGCTTGGGGACAGAAATATTCACATCAGAGGGGTATTTGTTGTGGAAGGAGAAATGGGGGGTGGCAGTTGGTGCCATAGGAGGATAAGGGAGATCTAACTTGATTATAGAGCCAATGTGAACTCTGCACAGAATGGTGCCAAGCTGAGAAGCCCTAGCTGAGTGTCCACTGACTTGGAGGTGTGTCTTTCCTGCTGAAGACACAGAAGACACATGTGCCAAGAAGACATGGGGACAGGGACGGTTTCTGATGACCAGATAGAATCAACAACCTCACTTGTGCTACCCTAGGCTGCCAGCCCTCTGGTCATGAGAAATGATGAGTGTCTTCTCCTGGGGCTGGTGGCTGGGTTAATTGGACACTGTTGGTGTGGTAGTCATTGTTTATGTTTTCCTTTTGACTATCCTGAGCATGGAGAGCTGAGTTGTTCCCGCTGTGGGCTGTGTATGAGGCTTTCTTCCTCAACCTACCTGAGGTGACTGAAGAGATGTCAGCAAGTGCAGGATCACTGAGTGGGAGAGTGATGAGCGAATATGTCTGAATGTAGAGCGAGGTGACTGAAGGGATCAGTGTCAGTACAGGACATACTAAGACCAAGTTCTCAGCACAAAGGAGATTTATTTGCCCCAGAGGGACAAAGGGCAAGGAATAAAGACAAAGATAGGAGATAGAGGACCAGGGAGAAGAAAAAAGGGCCAAGGGGAGGGGCTGTTTACCCTGGAGGGACAAACGATTGCCTCTGGGCCATAGGCAAATGGCAGTTTATAAAGGGACAAGGGGAAACGCCATGCTAGAATGAGGTGTTTAATTTTAATTGGGCATGTTAATTAAGTGAGTCAAAGGGAGCTTTTTATTGCTGGACTTCTGTATTTCTAGGTAGTCTCTGTTAGTCAGCCTCAGGAGGGGGAAGTGGCCAAATAAGGGAATAGACCTTGGTGGGTAGCTTTAGGAATGTATTCTAAGGGTGTTTAGCAAGGGGGGAGAGGTGAGGGGTAAGACCTGTTGGTGCTATTGTTTTCAGTGCTAGAGTCCTCTAGTGATAGCTTGGCACAAAGCTCCTTTCTGGGGACCTCTGAAGTATGCTCACTTACAGAAACCCTAGCACCAGTGGACCTAGGAAGAACTGGGGTAGTAGGTCCTGTGCCCGTGGCTGTCAACCTTGGCTGATGTGGAATTATCTGAAAGAGCTTAGAAAAACTCTGACCACCTCATTCCTGACCAGAAATGCAGATTTAATTGGATGGCACTCATGGTTCCCACTCTTCCTGCTGTGCCAGGTTTTTTTTTTCCCCTGTCGTAAACAGTAGTAGCAGGTAACATCAACTGAGCATTTACTGTGTAACAGACGCCCAGATAAGAATTTTATAAACATAGCTTCATTGAATCCACGGAACAAACAATGTTTTGGGAAGATATTGTTACAGTTTCCAGTTTGTTAATGAAGAAACAGACTTGGTGAACCTAAGTAAACTGTCACACATGTGTTCAGTTGCAGAGATGTGTCTGACCTACTTACAAAGCCTATGCTGTTAGCCACTAGGCACCCTGTCTTCCTGCTTCAAAACAGCCTAAGGATGGTGCCCAGAGGCCGGGTTGTTTTGATGTCCCATCTGCAAGAACGTTTTGGTGAGCAGTTTCCAAAGCAATGAGGCTCAAGAATGACAGGCCAACTTGACCTGACCACTACCTCATGGCACTAAGGAAGGGATAATGGATGACCAATGTCAAATTCACTGAGTCTGAAGAGGAGCTGTCGTTCGTGGTACACTCTGCAAGCACGTGACCTGGTGATAGACCAAGGGGCTGGGTGAGCCAATAATGAAAGTTTGACAGAGCCATTTGCTTGCCCCCCAGGGCCTAGGACTGCAAGTAAGACATGGTGGGTTGGACCTGCTAGGGTGCATCTTTTCCCTGGCTCCCTTGGAAGGCTTACCACCTCTCTAAGAGAAGTTCCCATTTGGCCACTGGAACTGACCTCAGAGATCTCCCAGACCTGTGCAGGTATGAACAGGGCTGTTTAGTCAGAAAGCCAAGAATACTCCAGATGCTGCTTTCTCAGCAATGTGATGTGGGACTAGCTTTGGAAGTTTCGACTTTTGGATATACATCTCTAAGACAGGAGGATGCCAGACATACATGGAGGCCTCTGGCCCATCTGTGATGGATGTGGCAGACACCAGGGTCTTTTTTTTCCCCCTTCTGGCTGCTACAGTAGCCTCCTATGCACTCCCTGATTATCAGGGCTGTCTCTCTCCCATCTGCTGTCTTAGATCTGACCTAGCTAAGTTTATGTCTGAGTTTGGCTCATTGGCTTAGGCTGCCAACAGTGTGTTACTCTGCCCTTCCCCTGACTGCAGATCATGGCTGGTTTTGTACAAACCACTCATTGTTCCATTCTGGTTCTTCCTCAGAGCCTGCATCTCCAAAAATGTCTCCTGACCCTGGCTCTGGCAGGCCTGTCTTGTATTCCCAGTTCCCATCTGGAAACAACTTAAAAGGTAGAGAGATTTGTTCGGTTCCCTGTTTCAGAGCTTTCAGCCACATTTGCTTGCTGTGAGCCCTGAAGGAGAGATTCAAAACAGAGGGTGCACAGTACAGAAAAACTGCTCACCTTATGGCAGCCAGGGAGCAGACCAAACAAGAGATAGAGAGTGAAACCAAGGGCAGGAGAAGGAAAAAGAAAGCATCTGGGGACAAGACAGACCCTTCAAGGCACATGCTTATGGATCTACTTCCTCCAACCATCCTCACTGACTAATAGCCAGGTCAGCTGTGAACTCAGTAGAGTACCAAGCAATCAAGAATGTTAGGCCAGTCATCTCTCAAGGGTGCTGCCTGCTGGCACCAAGCTTTCAATACTATTTTTTTTCCTCTGGTCACAATACTTAAGCATAATGCTCATCTCACCTGGCCTTTTTATTTACTACTCTTGTGACTGCTGGATTTACCCAATTTGGTCTATGAGGTGGACGATCCCTTCCTACCAACATACAGCTTCCATGTCCATGTGTTCATGGAGCAGTTGTAGGCTCAAGCGCTCCGGCATGTGTGCAATGAGTCAGGATCAGACTAGGTCCATTTCTGTGAAAACAGTCTGTCTTATACTTTTGTTCACTGCGCTTTCCCATCATCCAGCTGTGCTAACAACTGTCTGAAACTTGTAAGTTACTGAAGAGAAGCTTTTTTTTTTCTAATTTTAATATAAAGTCTTGCTAGCCTCAGACTAGTCCAAGCTGGCCTCAAACTCATGGCAATCCTCCTGTCTCAACCTCTTAAATATCTGTGATTATAGGTTGACACCTACAAGTTAAAAAGTGATTTTAAGTGAATGAGTGTGTAAGTTGGGAGGGGGGAGTGTTTTAGTTTTTATTTTTACTTATTTTGATACAAGCTTCTTTAGAGGTACATTAAAAATCAGGGAATGTCGTTGCAGATAATACACTGACTCCAATATGCCTCATTTTGGGGAGGTTCAAACACCACCAAAATTGGCTATGACTTCTGTGATTACAGGTGCACAAACGCATACAATATAAGGTTAGACTGTTTTCTAAAACATGGACCTGCATCTATGTGTTTGGCTTTTCCACACGAATATAGGAAGTGGATAATTTGGCTAATGAGTTCCGATCCATGTTCTGATTTCCATCTGGGATCAGAACACCTCGCAACCAATCAGTCACCTTAATTTTTCCACCCACTCTGTAATCATCTGATTGATGCACAATTATCTTCCCTGCTTCCACGCACTTCCCCTTTCTCATGTTTCCCATCCAACGCCAGATAACCTTCATTTTTTCCCCATTTATTTTGTATGTGTTGGCCACAGTTTGATATAATTATTTTTTGCAATCATCTTCTATTAGGTAAAAGAATATTGCGGCAGAGAAAGAAGGGAAGAGAAAATAAATGCCTTCCTGACAAGTGCTAATATTTTATGTTCACAAATAATCTCCCAATATCAGAGCAATAATATTATTTTCTCAATGTGCATTTATTAAAATGTAAAGTAGCTCCATCATATTGGGAACTAAAACCCCTGCATTACCTTGGCCAGAAAATATCACTTATTTATTTCAGATTACATTTCTGGAATTTTAATATTGTTGCTCTCCCGCCCCCCACTTCTGTAGCCTTTCTCCAGCAGGGGAGTGAACCTGATGAGTTGATTTCTAAAGAGGCATTGCTGAATGCTCAGGGCCGTAATTTGGTTTTAAGAATTGCTTTTGGCTCTTGATTTACGATGAGGTTCTTTTTTTGTGTAATTCTTTTGGCTGAAAACTGAATAGAGGTCTCCCTTTGTGGCTGGCATTTTGACACTGCATTTAAAGACAGGGTACTGGGCTGGAGGGAGCAGCAGAGAAGACTCAGGAAGGGAGAGGGTAGGGTTGGGGTGTAGCTCAGAGATAGAACATTCATGTAGAATACAGGAAGCCTGGTTCATCCCCAGTACACACGCACACACACACACACACACACACACACTCACACACACACACACACACACACACACACTGAACTACTGTGGTGGGCTTTAGGGGCTACAGGAATTAACTCTGTTTTCCCCTTACTGCATCCAATGGCACACACTTCAGACTCTAGTTCAAAGTCAGGATGTTAATTTCCAGACAACCTAATGTGAAGGATCTTAGATTGGAAGCCAGAAGCCACGAAAACTGGTCACTTGCTCACTTCCAAGTAATTTTGTGACCTTGGGCAAATCACTGACATTCTTTGTCCCCTTTCCTCAATTGCAAAAGGAAATGTGAGGTGAGAATAGATGGGATTTAATCCTGGCTGTGTGTTAGAATTCCCCGGAGAGCTTTGAAAAATATACAGAGTCAACGTGGATGGAAAAGCTCTCACAAGGCCACGTTGTAGATGAAGAGCTGCCAACAATTAATGGTTTTTGAGAGAAACAGCCTCCTTCAGGGATGAGCCTCTGAAAGGCTACACAATCCCACGTGGTCAGCCCTAAACAGGTACATATGAGCAACACTAAATGGGCTGAGCAGCTTGTATTTATGAACACGCGCACACACACACACACACACACACACACACACACACTGTATCAGTAATGACTGAAGAGCAAGAGGTCACAAACATTGAAAGGGAGTGGAAGAGGCATGGGAGGAGTTGTAGGAGGGAGAGGGAGGGGCAGAAATGATATAAATGCAGAACTCAAGTATGAAAATTTCAATAACAACAATACATATACTAAATACTGAGGCCCTTAGGTCAACGATGCCTCAATCTCTGAGGGATGTGTAAATGTGTGTAGGTGCTGGTGTCTTTATTATACACGCCATGGGTAATTCCTTTACTAAGACAGAGCTGAGCCAGGCAATGTCTCACCAGGCAAGATTGGAGAGAGATATGTGCAAGCAAGTAGGTGTCACTCTCCTGGTGATCTACAGGTGACCCTCTCTGTCACATGTCTGGAGAGCAGATCCATTTGTGATGTGTCCTTGGCAACTGGACAGGATGGATCAGGAAATGGTGCAGGGTATAGGGGGTATCGCTATGTGGCCGTTCCACCCGGGAAGCATGGTGTTCCATTTCCATTCTTTGTGATCGCATTACTGCATAGCCCAGTGTACTCAGTAGAGGGGTGGGAGCAGTCACTCCAAGGAAATCTTTCATCAAAGTGATGGCATAGCTAAAGGCATAGCAGGGATATTACTGAGATGGCACTGCCAATTAGTGGGCAGCCGCAAGGAGAACTGTGAAATGGAAGCCTGGGAGAATGGATGGGAGAAAGGCTGGAAGGGGCCAGGGAGGGCCAGGACCAAAACAGAGGGAGGGAGATGCTGGAGGGAACTGTGGTTCCTTTAAAATGGGGCTGGCTGCTTGAAGGTCAATGTTCTCTTTTCTGAGCTGTAAGAAGGCTTGTCTAGGAAGACAGACTAGAGGCAGAGGCAGTGATGGCCCTCCTGCTTACTGATTAGACTTAGAGGTGTTTCAGGGCACCCTGTTCCTGGAGGGGCAGAGGGTGGGTGTAGTGGGGGGGCTGTTTTAAGTCCAAAGAAGGGAGTGGCATTTGAGAATCATGTCTTTGAACCCATGTCTGCCATCCCACTTGCAGCTGGTAGCAAACCCATGAGGTATGTGATTGGTGTTTACAAGAGTACAAGTGGAGAAACTGAGGCTCCTAGGTCTTTCAGTGATTAAGTTCAGAAATTAAATGAGCACAGCTTACTTAACCATACCTTGAAAAATGAACATTTCATTGTTATGTCATCTCCTCCTTCATTCTTCCATTAGGGTAAGGTGAGTGAGTAGAGGACCTAAGAGAATATTTTCGTAGGCACGCAGCTTTGTGGGCTCACTATCCTCTGTGGGGAGGCCACAGCTTCTGGTAGACCTGCTAAGCTCCATCCCCAGGGCAGAAGAAGCTGGACTTGTGAGAGTTGCAAAGGTGTTCTTTCCACCAGATAAACATGGGTTTGGAGTGGCCATGTCCCTAAAAGTAAATGGCAGACTATGGGAAAGCATCACCTTTTCTCAGGGAGGGATAGTACGGAGAGGATCAATAGATTCCCTGCAGAGAGTTTCAGACTGTGTCTAGGGCTTCGGTGAACTGATATTTGGTAAAAAGAAAAAAAAAAAGGCTCAAGGCTGGGTATTCATTTTGATTTGTGTTTTTCAGAATTTACACTGATCTACTTTCAAAAAGAATTTAAAGAGGCATGCTGTTTTCTCAGGAAAGTAAAAGATGCCCTCTAAATAGTTTCCTTTTGTGAACATTGCTAGCAAATCAACCTGCTTATCCCATGTGCTAGGCTGTGGGACAAATTATGAAGGCCTAACTAAAGAGATTATTTGATAAATTCTTTCTAGGTTTCTGACACTGTATGAGGTACACTGTACATATATGTCTCCATAAATGTTCCCGGCACCTCAGCAAGACCATGTTATTCTCACTTTTCAGACATGGAATGTGAGGCATGGAGTGGTTAGCTGGCTCCTCTAGAGACTCACCACAAACAACCAGTCAGGCTAAGATTTGAAGCTGGCTTTGTCTGACTCCAAAGGGACATATTAGCATGTTTTTATTATTACAATACAATGCTGGAAAGCCTTGTAAAGCAAAGAGACTTAGAGTTTTAGAGGCTGAAAATCCAATCCAAGATCAGGCAGCCCTGTGATCTCTGGGTGAGGACCTGCAGCGAATAGCATCACGGCTGGAGCTTGTGCGGCCGTGAGATTGTGGTGTAGGTCAGGAAACTAGAGTGCAATCAGGCGAACCAAGGCTGCTCGTGTAACAGCCCACTCTGGCAAGAACCAACTAGGATCCCAAGAGAGTTATATTCTGTTAGGTTTTTTTTTTTCCATTTCTTTGATCAAATACTTCTGAAAAAGAATTTGAAGGATAGAAGACTTATTATGGCTTGTGGTTTCACTCCATGGTGACATGGTTCCCTGTTTCCCAGATGATAGTGAGGCCAACATCACGGTGGGGGCAGATGATAGAGCTCAGCTGCTTATATCATGGTGGTCAGGAAGGAAGGGCAAGCTATATCCTTCAAAGACAATCCCAGTGGATTTCATATAACCCCTAATAACCCCTTTCATTCTGAACTCATCAATGAGGTAACCTACTTCATGAAGTTAACACTGTGATAAGCCAATCCTGGCTCAGTTTGGCTACCAGTTGAGGACTAAGCCTAAACCACATGCGCGTTCAGGAAGTACACCTTCACATCCAAACCATAGTATGCAAAAGCAGGGTTCTGAATGATCTAACGTTCTCCCACTAGACCCCATCCTCTGTAAGGTTCTACTGCCTCTCAATAGTATTCCTCAAGGAACCAAGCTCCCCTGTATGATACTTTGGAGTATAAACTCAAACCACATACAAAACATAGAGCTGGTGATCTTTCCACTCTGTGACAGAAGCTATTTGTATGAAAGTAGGAAAGCTACTGTGTTTAGCTCACCTTACCTAGTTAATCCAGAGAAACTTCCCTGGTGTCCTTGATAAGAGCTTTGACTTGATGGCCACCAATGGAAATAATTGGTTAGGATCTGAAGCAGCAGTTATTTTTTGTTCCTTTTATTTGCCCATCTACAAAATATTTAATAAATGTCTACTGTGCATCAGGCACTATTCTAGAAGCTGGTAAGCCAGACGATAGCACAGTTCTCCTGGATCTTGATTTTTAGTGGGAGAAATAAGCAGTTGAAAATATGACAGCAGACAAATAGGAATTAAAGGCACTGGATAAAAGGAGATGGTTGTAGAGCATGCCTGGCCATGGGGATTGCTTTGGACTAACGGGTCAGGGAAGATCCTGTTAGAGAGCTATCAGCTGAGTGGAGCCCTGCAGGTGGGTAGGGATTGATGCAGAGGAAAGAGGAACTATCAAAGTTTTAAGACGAGACTTGAGTTTGGCATAGTAGTCAGACTGGAAAACCATCAAGTAGGAAGGTTGGAAGAGAGGTAGGAAAGGAGCATAGAGAAGAAGGCAGGAGGCAAATGGTAGAGGGTCCACCTACCATTGTGGGAGTTTGGATTTGTTCCCATGTGGCAGGATGCTGTTAGATGGGCCTTAATGAGGATGTGACATAGTGTGATGAAAATCTTAAAAGTGATGCCTTGTAGAGGTTGGATCATAGGAGACAATTTTCAATATTGGCCAGACTGTTCTGTCTCCTATTGCTCAAATCCGATTCTTGTAATGACTTCTGCACCAAAACCCCAACCAAACCATGCCAAGATAAACCACAGAAATTTATTTCTGTGACATCCATGGATTTTTTTCTAAAGAACTGTCAGTGTTTTAGTGGGGCCTTGGATATCTAGACTCACCATCTTAATTGCCTGATCTAGTTTATCCCGTCCTTAGTAAAATGTTGCATCCAGTACTGAATGCTCTTGAGACAGGCTGGCTTTGTACTCCTTATATAGTCCAGGTTGGCCTAAAACTCATGAGCCTTCTGCCTAAACCTCCTGCTGAGAATATAAGAGTGAGCCTCCATGCATAGATTTGAAACACATTTTTTTTGATCAGGATTCCCAAGGACTGTTAATTACAGGGATGCTCATTAATGAAGAATGTTAGACTAAGTCTTTATAGACCATATACTCTTAACATGGGGCTTCTGGGGTCACGGACACTCAACATACCCCATACACTTTCATTAATTTCTTCAGTAAATCCTCCCCAGTGTGGATTATCTCAAGAGAAAGTTAAATCAAGGGGTTTTAAGGCAGAAGTTACTCTGGTTCCCCATTCACTCCCTTCCCGCCTGCTTAGATGCCTTCACAGATCTCTTTATCTCTTCTTCCCACCTCACACTCCACTTAAAATTCCTTCTTTTAGCCTCTTATAAATCATCCAGACCCAAAGAAGACAACTTCTGCTTTTTTCTTAGATCAGGAACTGTTAAGGGAGGGCTGCCCAGCTCAGAGGCAGAGACCATATTGAGAGATGGCTGGAGAACAGAGCGGGAGGAGACTGTTTATGCTTTTCCTTTCCTTTTTGGGCTGATTGTTTTGGGAACTGACCTGTGTCACTGACTAGCAAACTTCCTAAGAGTAAGAACAGAACCTGGTAAAGACCTTGAACATAGCTAATGCAAAGGGCAAAGTCATCCGAAAAAGAATTATTATTCATTTCCCATTGCAGTTAATTTTGGCACCTTCATCAGGGTTTAAATTCTAGTACCATATCATATCAAAGGGAAAAAAGTATTTGATGTACGTGTTAATTACTGCTAAGATGTAGCTACTTAAATCAAGAGTTTAATCTTCATTTGACTATTCAGAAAAGCTCTGAGTGGGGGTGCAGAGAGCCCCTTTTGATTTGGGTTATTTAAATAGGTGATGAGAACTTCAAGCAAAATGGCTTCCTATGTTCTAAACCGGCATTTGGATGTCTTGCAATTAGTACCCGGTAGAAGGAAAAACAGCTAAGAAAACAAATTCCTCCAGGAATTCCCAAGTCTTTGCCTTTTTTTCTGAAGTTGGAAGAAAGTTCTGGAAAAACAGTTTCATGTGCTCAAAGGCTTGAGAATCTGTGATAGACTAATAGTAACGATATCTTAAAAGCATGCCAGAGGCTTAAAAATTAGATCTGTGAAGAAAATAATACACGATTATTTAAAAGCACAAATTGTCAAAATGATGCTACTCTGAGAAAGAGTCTTCATGGGAAACATCTTGGATGAATCCCTAATGTGCCTGTTTTTATACCACGGAAGTCTAAAACTCAACAAAATGCCATGCTATTTGCTTAGTGATTAAATCACAGTCATTTGTTACAGCCTTACAAGAACATTGTTTTCGTGGATTTCCAAAGCTTTATTGCCTCAGATATAACACTTTGCTCCTAATAATCCCTATTGATTTTATTATATTACCCTATAGTTTTAGATATGGTTCACTGCCATGCACTAGCCGTAATGTGCCTTACAGAATGCGGTATGTTATCATGGTTCTTGAACCTTCTATAGATGATATTGCTCGGGATGGGTGGAAAAATGTTCATTCCTGGAGCCAGGGGAGTGTGTGTGTGTGTGGGGGGGTGGGTCTCTGATCTTGAACACTGTCAGGATATTGCTTTATCCTAGGATGTTTGAGGTGCTCTCAGTAGGTTGGGAGGACCACAGTGAGTTGCATCTTTGAAGACGCTCAAGAGATTCTATCTGTTTTTCTGTTTGCTTCCTGTTCAAGAGGTGTGTGTGGCGCACACAAGGTGCTTTGTTTATGGCAATTGTTCATATGCTGCTGAACTGCCTTGTGGAAAGCTCAGTGTTTTCAGAGGAAGTTATGGGACCCCTGGGTAATGTTTTAATGTCTTTTCTAAGGTGCTTTCTAAATGTTGTTAAAAATGGTGATATATTTTATCTCAGGTTGACTTGACCCCCCCCCCCCCCAATTCTTTAGAGAAACGCTTTGGGTCTGCAGAAAGGAGAATCATGCTGTGTAGGGGTTGGGAAAGGAGTAGGGTCTGGCTTGAGAGGAGAGAAAGGACAGCCCTCCTGGCTGTTACTGAGGGACACAGGGAACCATGTGTCTTATTCTAACCAGGTCTCAGTGCAGTTAACTCTTCTTCATTACACTTTACAGGAGACTAGACTCTTGACAGCCAGGGGCTCAGATGCTACGAGAGTTAAGTGCAGCAGCTTTTCCAAGTGCTGACTCCACTCTGCTAACTGCCTATGCTTAGTGCTTCATCAGCAGCAATTCTGCCTATCTCCACAGTAGATCTCACAGGTAAGTACTGTTTCTTTTACTTTGGTATCAAGTCTTACCATATTAGTCCGGGGTTGTCTTTGAACCCTCAATTCTACAGCCTCAGCCTCCCAACTGCTTATATTACATACCCTGCTAAGAGAGATACTATTATTAGCTCTGTTTTATTTATTTTAGAATATTTATTTTTATTGTTTAAAATTATGTGTGTGTGTGCATCTGTGTGGGTGCGTGAATGCAGGTGTCTGCAAGGCCAGGGGCACCAGATCCTCCTGAAGCTGGAGTTTCAGAAAGTTATGGGCTGCCTAATGTGGGTTCTAAGGATCCTCTGGAAGGGCAATGCATGTCCTTAACCATTGAACCACGTTATCAGTCCTTTAGCTCCAAGCCTGTCCTCTAGGCAGGGGCAGGTTAACTATGATGCCTAAGGTCACAATGCTAGGTAGAGATGGTCTCACAATTTAAAATTAGCAAAACAACTCTCAGCTTCCAGGATTTAAATTAATTGCGGGTATATCATACTTATAATTTACAAAGAATTACCCACTAAAAACCACTTGACTTTCCCAGCAACATTTTATTCCATATTTAGGATAAGAAAACAGAAATAGGCAGTCATTTGTCTACGCTGACACAGCCTAAACTCTCCTTTTCTTAAATACACCCACACAGTGGAAGATCTATGAACATGTCATGGGAAGGGAAGCCAAAGGCAGACTACTTCACTAGCAAACAGGCCCCTCCTTGCAGTGTCTGAGACAAGCCCCTTGGGGTCAGTGTTTAAATTAGCATGCAGCCTTAGTCTGGATTGCATGAAGGCTCGCAGGGACCCTCTTCCCTGTGCTTGCTGCACTTTACTCTAGTTCCACATTCTTAGGAGGAAAGGATGATGTTGTATTCTATCTGAGGTTGAGAAAACCTGAGGCTTTGCAATGGTTGGAATGATCACCAAAAAGCCTGTGTGGATCTTGATGGAGAGGGAAACCAGCAAGAATGAGCAAATGGGAACACATGAAGGGCCACAGCTGATGTGCCTGTAAAGGAGGAGAGAGGTGCTCAGGGGATTTATACAGGTCACCAACCCCGCTCTTTCTTAACAACATAGTGAGGAGAAAGTCACTGTGGATCATCAAGTTGGAAAACAGACACATATATCAAAACCTGTGTCCTCAAGAATACCAACAGTATAAAAGCCCCTTTCCGTGGGCTGACACCTTTGTCAAACATAGCAGGCCTGTCCTGCCCAGCTCCAAAGGTGCAGCTGACAGATGCCTTAGCGCAATGAGGAACTCACAGTCAGTGGTTCTCTGCATTCAATTGGTGCAATAACTGGCCGGAGATGGAGTGTCTGAGGCACAAGCCTCTCCTCGCTTGCCATGCTGCCTTCCACCTGGAACCAAGAGGGCCCTGCCTCACCGGTGATGATGTGGACTCAGTGCTTTGAGATCCCTGGAGGACAAGTCAGGGCACAAATGAGGACAGTGCCCCTCGGACTCAAATGGGTAGGAATAAAGAAGGAGGACACTGATGCGGAGAACAGGAGGGACAGAGAGCAAGGTGAAGTGTGCGTGCCTGGGATCATCTGTTTTCTCCCTAAACAGATTATTCGTTTCTTCTCTGATTTCTGCATGGGAGAGAAACAAAACCTGAGGTCTTTCTCAGAACACAAAGTATGAATCACTCCTGCCAGACAGATGAAGAGAGTGCCATCAGGTGTTTAAAATGCAATTATATTTGGAAAGGGCAAGAATTAGACATCTCTGTCTAGCAGGTAAACAAATGCATGTTTCTACAGTGTGGAAACACTTTCCTCTTTTCATTCAGGTGGCTTCAGAGTGGTCAGGAGCACCCTCCTGGGTTAGTCACCTGACAGATTAAGTTCACCAAGCCCAGGTTGCATGTCGTGTAATTCAGCATTAAGCATCCTATTGATTCACTGAAGTGCTGCCCTGGATGTTAATGGAGACAAATATTGTGGCTGTGATTTTTCAAAGGGCTGAGTAATTCCCAGACATCAATAACATCTGTCATGATGTAATGCAGGGCGACCTGAAGATGCTTGACTTGGGGCCAATCATGGAGGATGGGGCTGCTGGGAGGAAAAGGTGCTGAGATATGGCTAAGTCTGGGGACTTCAGATTCTGCCCTGTTGCAGAAGTAGAATAAGTTCCTTCCCTGTTGTCCATAGCTGCAAGAACAACATAGCAGGACCACTGTGATCCTAACCAATCTCACTCCCGCTTGACTGGAGCATACATGATTCCAGAGACTGCTTCCAGAGAGGGCAGGGGACTTGCTTAAGGCCAATCATCTAGGTACTTACAGATTAGGCTAGCAGTGGGGTGTTGGGATTTCATACCGAGGTCTGTTCTTGGTGCTTGCCAGTAAGATTTCTGAAATTCACTTGAATATATGTCCAGGAACAGATGATATTTCCTTCCAAAAAGCTTCGCTAAGACACTCAGGGTCAGTAATTGGAAGGAATCAATTACTCTCAAACATATCCCCCATTTCAGTCAAATTCTGCAGTGTGTCCAATCTTTCTTACACTTGGATTCATCCTCTATACTGCTGCTCACATTATCTCATTGCAAGATTAATCTGATCTTGTCACTCTCTCGAATGAAGACCTCCACCAGCCTCTCCATCTCTCTTTAGAATAAACATCCTCACCCTCAGTCTGCATAGTGTCATGCTCTGCCCCCTTTCTTCCCAGCACTCTGTGCAATGCAATGCTGTTGTCCCAGGCATGTTTAACCTCCTAACATTGCAAATAAGCAATTCCCTATGTTTGGACCATCTCTTCCCTACATGCTGCTCAGGAAACTCCTACACATCCATCAAGAGCCAGACCCATCCCACTAGCCCCCGAGAACCACCCCTGCTGCTCCTGGAAGATAATGAACAGTTTCTCTGTAGGGCTGCGGAACACTGTCCATCTGTTATTGGTCACAATGGTTGCCTGTAACACTGCCTTTCTTTGCTTATCTATATTTTTATTTTTGTTTTCAATTTACACCTTTATGGTCAGTAGTTATGTTTTTACTTTGGCTTCAGGACATAGAGGAGTCGATCTCTAATTGACTGACAATCTTTCACCCTGCTGGTTAGGTTTATAATGTTAGAATATGCTGTTCAGGCTGCTGGGGAAGACATTAATAGTTTTACCTGTCACTGGACACTCCATGCTACAATACTGACTTATCAGCCAGGATGTGCCCACTGGTGCAACAGTGGCAAGACTGTTATGGTGTTGCTGGCTGCTCTTTGATTAGGTTTGACGTCTGCTCAACAGGAGGACATTTTATGCTTGTACTATGGGGGCGGGGGCGGGCAGGTCATAAGTCCTAAGGCAGAACCTGTATTGTTACTTTGTTAAATGGTAATGTTTCTAAACATTTCTGTTTGTACCTACAGACATGGGCTGCTCTCAGTCTCCATAGAAGTTTCCTTTTGCAATAGGCAGAAGTCAATGGAGAGATGCATGGCTGTGAAAGTACTGAGACTAAGAGACTGATTTCTCAATCCTAAGTAGGATATCTTATTGGCTTCAGAATACCCAGAAAAGCTCAGGAGACCTGGAGGAAGAAGCAGCAGCAGCATGTAACAGCCTGGGGATGGGGAGGAGTGCTGTGGAGGGCACTCTGGACACAAATGACATGACTGTTGCATTCATAAATGCGCACCAGTTTTGATTACCCGCATAAGACCTACTCAAGATCAAGCCAACCACAACCCTGCATAAATGGAGGAGATGATCTTCCAGGACCCACCCCTTACTGAGGAACCGTTGGCTGTCCAGGCAGAAAAAAACCCATTCTTCTGTAGGGTATGGCCACTGGTAGATTTTTCCATACTCCAATAGATGGCCATACACTCATACACACATGGGTAACACTAACTGATCTTAGTAGGTCACTCAATAAGAAGATGTGAAGTTAGAATAGAAAGATGTCGAGGAAGATACAGGTGAGTTGGAGGGTAGAAATGGGAGTATATAGGAATATATTTCATTGCATAACTGTCTGAAATTCTCAAAGAATATCTGTGCTCTTGGACCATGTAGGTAGTTATGTTATAGGTGATTCTTTGCTTACAAGTTAAATGGATCTGCAATCAGAAGCTTGTTAGCTATGAGGTTTTTGTTTGTTTGTTTGTTTTTGTTTTTAATCAGGGTTTAGGTCAAGCACATTGACCCTGTGAGATACAAGGATCTTGAGACCCTCAAGGGATTGAGAATTGGGATCAGAAAAACAGTGCCTTACTTAAGCACCATGTTGGGTATCTGGGAGGGGGTCTACAGGGCCAGGTGAGACCTTGCCACCATGCTCCTTGAAATTAGTGTCCTCAAGCCTATGCATTGGGCTTCATCTTGAGGAGCAGCATCTGATATTCTAATGGAGGAGGTTGCACATCTAGCTTCGGCAGACATTAGGTTGATGATTAGCAGTTAACACCCCAGTGTTCACTAATGGACAGGGTATATATGTATGTATGTATGTATGTATGTATGTATGTATGTATGTATATGCCAGCTACAAGCACACAGGCTGAAGGCACACAGTGAATCACAGAGACTTCTTTGCACAAAGCATTGTCTTTAAGTGACCATTATCTTGGGGAAGCTTCAGGAGGTAGAAGGAGAAACAGTCTTGGGTGAAGGGGCTGGGAGCAGAGGCCATCGACCAGCCAGTATGAAATCACTTCAGGATGTTAACAGCTGCCCTGTGATGCTTCCCTGAATACAATAACTATTGATAGGTCCCTTTGGGTAGGCACAAATTTGAACTTTCTCTCTCTCTCAGTGGTCTGTGTTGTGCATGTGTGTATGTGTGTCTAGGAATGATACTTTTGTAGGCAAGAAGCTCTTGAGAAGAACCTTACTTTTGTGATTGAACTTTACTATACTGAGGACTGAAAAGGAGGGATTTCAGGCTGGGGAGTGAACAAGCAGAGCACTGAGGGAGGTGTGAATGCAAGTGTTGGGGGAGGCAAGCCTAGAATGCCTGGGAGTGCTGGGAGAAGAAGAAGGAGAAACAGTGAAAGCCAGGCTGTGAGTAGCTTTGAAAGCGTAACACAGGCATTGTTATCTTGTCTGTGATGCCTCAGGCAGCCTCCTAGCCCAGCCTTATTGCGGGGGTAGGCTTCAGGGTGGCCCCTGTTGGGACAGCCAGTGGTTCCATCTTCACCAAGTCTGAGGCTGTCACCTGGAGATGAGAGCAGGATTACTCTTAATTAAGAGTGTCATGGAAGCTCCCTGGCTCATGGTGACTGATGCTGCCCATCCGGCTGTCACGTGGCCAGTGTGCCTACATGGTACATCATCTCCTAATTAACACATCTTGTCAGGTCTAGCGGCCAGCTTCAGTAAACACGCTCTGAGCAGCTGTCACTGGGACCCTGCGTGGGACCGGCTGCCTCATTAGTGCAGAGAGGGAGGTAGCACCAGCAGCAGGGGGGGCAAGACAGAAATGCTCTTTATGGGGTATGGGTATTGTGAGAGGGATGTCAGATGCTGGGAAAGAACTGCGGGTCCAGTAGGGGGTTTGCCTCCAAGCACCATGAACTTTTCCTTCTCCTTGTAGACAGGGTAGATGGCAGTGTGGTTAGGAAAATACATCGGAACCAGAGACTTGCTTCTCATTCCATCTCTCCTACTACCTAGGAGGCTCAGATTGCTCCCGTGAAAAACATGAGTTGTTTCTATTCAGCCTGCCTGGAAGTTCTGCTGAGCCAACAGCTCATGCTTTTCCTGCGAGAGAAATCCCTAAAATGGTATCCCACAAAGGAGAAATCTTTAGCTTTCTAAATCTTGGCTCCACAATGTTGCTCAGGACACACCTCACTCATACTTCCAAACTTTCCTGCTGGTCCCCTAGTTGTGGTGTTTGTCCATTATCTGATCAAGTGTTGGCTCTCTACTCTTGTGATTGTCCGACTACTTCTCTCCGTTAGGTCTAGCCAGCCTTGCCTTCCCCCTGAGAAGGAATACAGACAACATCTCAGAGAGAAATGCAGTCCTGAAGAATCACCTAAATAGCTCTGTTCTCTCTCCTTTCCTGGTCTGGCCTGCCAGTGACTAAGGATTTATAGGCCTTAACCCATTGCCCCTGTATCTTGAGCTTTGTCTACTCTTCATCCATGAGAGTGCACAGTAGGCAGCTGATTGGTGTCTGTTGGCCAAGAAGGCAGTATATTCCCTTCTCATAGCTTTCACAAGATTGGTGGACTAAGTCTCCCTCAACAGTTTGATTTTTGCAAGTGCCTTTGTAGGACTTCTTCTAGGGTCTGACCCTGCTCTTCTATCAAAGACTCTACATTGTCATTCTCTCTACTTGCACGCAGGATGACTTTCATCTTTCCCTGTCTTCCTTATGTTATCTGTCCAGGCTGCCTAGAGTTGGTTCCTGTTCTCTGTTGCCCTCTCAATCACACTGTCCCTGTGCAGAGTCTTTCCTGGGTGAAGTCTGAGCAACTGAAGATGCTGTGGCTACATCTGGCAGCCCCTCAGAAACACCAAACCCACACAATTTGTAAATCTTTGATAATGAACATTTAAAGAGCACATCCTAATGAAGGGATTCAGGACTGACTGGGTGGGAAATGCAGGCTGAAGATTTTAATTACACTGCTTCTGTGTTTTCAGTTTTCCTCTTGCCTCTTCTTTGCCTACTGCCCTCCACCCCCTCTGTGATGCATGTCTTACTTCTGGACTAGCAAAAAGCAAGCGTCTTAAGTTTTCCCTCAATTAACTTGCCTGAGAGCTTGGAAGGTCTGCTTTGACAGGAGATGTGCCCACATGGGTAAAGACAGAACAGGACTCTATGGGGGGCCAGGCCAAGCAGATGTCCCTCCCCCAGGAAGCACAGTGGGGATCCAAGAGTGCTCATGAATGAGTGGCAGCTGCCAGCCTTGTGAGCTTCCCGGAGTGAAACTCTAGGGTGAGAGCTGGGGACCAGCTGAGGGACTTCTGGGCCAAATGGGAGTTTCTTGGGCCTCTAGTGGTGTTTTTCCTTCCAAGCTGCTAAATAGAGAGTGGGGGTCAAAGCAGCTGCAATGGCATTGTGGCATTGATTATGAGAGTGACTGTTTCTTGAAAGCCTTTCACTTGTTCTTCTCAATCCTTCTCTACCTTGTATGCACCTCATGAGTCTGAGCTGTGCGGACATTTATACCATAGGTTTCTGGTGGCATCAGTGAGGAAGCTATGGCACGATGTGGAAAGAAAAAAGAAAGTGAGGTTGGACTACATTTTTTACTCCTTTTTTTTTTTTTTTTTGGTCTGAGGTATCACCTGGATGTATCTCTTACTGAAACCCATATTCCCTGTCAAGGTGGCTTCTCTGTAGGATGCTGGCCTTCTTCTTTTGACTGCTTTCTCTCGTCACTATATACACCATGTAGACCTGGAGTTTTAGTGGTTGTATCCATACCCTCATGTTATTTCTCGTGCACAACTGTCTAACCTTTATTATGACCCTCTATATCATCCTGTTTAAGAGTGTCTTCTGTCTTCTGCCAAGAGCCCAACAGAACCACCTCCAGCCACCCCTTTATACCAGAAACGTGGCTAGAGGCATCCTGTCAGGTCTGTGATTCTCCGGATTTCAGCTCGGATGTGGGACAGAATAGAGTCTTGTGATAACAGTTCCCTTTCTAGATTTATGGCTGAGTTTGGAAAGGTGTGAGTGACTTTACTTCACAGAAGTCATTAAGAGTCTTTGGGATTCTTCAGAGTTCTGCGCAAGAAGAAACAGAAGGCCCCATGTGTGTGGCATGGGTAAGCTGGGAGTGAAAGCTTCTTTCTTTTAAAAAGTTTTGACCTGGGATATGGTGCTATTTTTACTTTATAAACATGTTCCCTGCACTTGAGTAACTTGAGAAGAGTTTAAGAGGCATGGTCTACTGGGAAGAATTTAAGCAGTGTTTTAGAGCTAATGATGAGACTGCCTTCCTCTTTTTTCCTTTGCACTATGTTTTTCGGTTGCTTCTTTGGCAGGAATTCTTGATTTTGAGACTGTTGTGGGAGGAGACTGCAGTGAGTGAGGCCAGCTATCAGTCTACCTGTAGCAGGCTCTGAGCCAATCAACCAGCGTTGCAAACTGAATTTTGACTGTACCTCACTCCTGAACTTTTAGAGGTACATACTGGCCAAAAGCTCATCTTTCTCCCGATGGGCCTTCTTGCCTGAAGTTTGGCTCATGGTCCCCAACTCCGTGCTGCTCTGGACTCATTAGCACTACATCCTCAGCAGGTTCACAAGGGAAACTAAGGTCTTAGGCTGACCCTGAGGCCAACAGCATGTGCCTGAGCCTTCTCTCTCCTGAAGGTTCCTCCATAGTCTGCTTTCCACTCCACCTCTAGAGGGAGCCCTGGTCAACTGGGAGAGAAAAACACTCCTCCCCATCCTTCTACCCCCATGCCCTGCCTGGAGGGTCAGTATCTGTCTCTGTCTGGTATTCTCTAAACTAAAATATTAAATAAATCTTTATCTCATACTGAGGGACTTGGTACTTCTTTTCTACTCTTTAGTTGTCTGTGCAATCAGTCACTAGTCACTCTATTACATGTGGGGATTTTCTAAGGGGCAGAATTAGCAAACTTCATCGTATTTTGTCTTCACTGACCTCAGGCAGATGTGTTTCATCATTATTGCTAATTTATACTTGAGTAAATGGAATCAAAGAGTGAGGAGGCTGCTTGCTGAAGGTCACAGGCCACACTGCTGGGAGATGTTGGCGCTGACATTTTATGCATAGGCACTGACAGTCTCCAACCCCAGCATCGTGTCATTGACAACCTGAGACTGCATGTGCAGGATCTGAAGCCCCTGAGATGACTTCACCTCTCTTTCCTGAAAACCACAAGCCATTGGCTTTGTTGAGAACAGATTTTAGAGATCAGAGAGAGGAGGAGGGGAGCTGCTGATGCAGTCGTGTGGGGTGGGGCAGGTGGACCAATTCACCCTGATCTGATTTGCATCTGTAGCAGAGGGGACATGTCACACTGTCACAGCCTTTTTCTGTATTGACATAATAACAGTCCCTTTCTTCTGTTAGCACTTTGTAGTTTTCAAAGCACTTTCATATCCATTAGCTTATTTTATCCTTACCACAATCTAGTAAGGAGGAAGGAACTGTTATTCTTATTTTGCAGATGAACAGGTTCAGGAGCTGGGTGACTTATTCCAGGTTCAGGAGCTTGGATGAAACCCTGTATCTCTGCATCCTTGTCTATGTGTTGAACCTCAACATCATTTCCTAGGAAGGAACAGGACAGTTCCCTCAGACCAGCCATCTGGGCTACCTAAGGTTCTCAGGTTTGGGAGATGGTTCAGTGGATAAAACTCTTGACATCAAGTGTGAAGACTGGAGTCCAGACCCTCCAGAATCCATGTAAAAGCTGGCAAGTGTGGCAGACACCCATGATCCCAGCACTCAGGAGGCTGAGATGGGAACCTCAGGGCAAGCTGGCTAGCTAGACTAAAAGGAATTGTCAACCTTCTGGTTTAGGGAAAGACTCTGCTTTCATAACTAAAGTGGAAAAAGATGGAGGAAGATAACCCAATGCCAATTTTGCCCCACCCACCCTATCATATGTGCCCCCACACATGAGAACACATGAATACATAGCACATACACAGATACATGTAATAAATAAATAACTTAATGGTTCTTATATTTTGTATCAATTTTTGGGCTTTACTGTCAGAGGTATTTACTCAACATTGCTCACTTCTTCCCCCAATCTCTCTCTTTGTCTCAATCATGGGAGTCAAACCCAGGGCCTTGCACATGCTAGACAGTTCTCTACTACAATGCTCCACCCTCACTCTGGAATCTGCATTTCTAATGGGGTTTGATGCTGCTGGTCCTGGGGCCATGTGATTTGAAAAGCTCTGAACAGAGGGATGCCACATGCCCGCTCTTACCAGGGCCCATATTATCAGCAGGTCTAAGGAACAGAAAGAATTGCCTCATGTGTGTCTCCCTGAGTGGTGAGGAATGAGTGCGTGTCTTGCCTCCCTGACTGATGCCTGTGTGGCCTACAGAATGGGAAGAAAACCCCAGGCTTTTTGGTTCACACACAAAAGGAAAATGTCCACACATATGATTATTAATTCATTGTTCAATTAAGTTATGATCTCGAAAATTATCACAATATTTGGCTCGGAGGAAAGCAGCATTGAATAGCTTGTTCCACGTAATGTGTGAATAATGTAACTTTATTACTTTTCTAGCTCGCGAGTAATTGTGACTGACACATTGGCAATAACACAGATCACCTTCCTCCCCTCTTCTTGTTCTCAGCTTCAAGCATTTACTGTCTTGTCTCTTTCATTGCTCACCCCTCCCAGTTAACAATCTCCTTTCTGTTGCAGTTTCTATCCTATCTAGCCCCAAGGAAGAGGCAATGGTGCGAAGGACTATGGACCAAGCTGTTGGAAGCCCTCATTGGAGCCTGCATGAACTCACACTCACACTTCTGTTTCTGACATATCTCTTATGTGTGTACTTACAGCTGACCTGAGAGGCAGTTTCTATTACACTTCACATGCTGGTGAAGGTGGGAGCGTCTGTTTTTCTGCTGTCTACCTCATTTTACTCCTTTACTTCACCAACATCCCCCACTTTCCAGCTCTCTAAGAAGCCTTTCATCCATCTTAGCCTTTCCTTTGTGCCCTGATGTGCCCTGGGCACCCAAGCTACAAAGGGTTGTCATCAGCACCCCGGACAGCTCCAGGGCTTGTTTCCCCAGAGGCCTCTCTGTTGCACAAAACACAGTGTGGGGAGTGTGCTGATAACGCGCCATCCATACTTATCTCCCTACGCCCAGCCAGTTGGAGCCTAATTTTTAAATCATATTTTTCGGCCATGGATAAAATCCACTTTAAACATTATCTTGTCTTGCTTTACATCATCCATCAGTATATATTTTCTCACCAGCAACTATGTTTAGTTAGTCAGAACCTGGGTGCTGACAGCTTACCCACAGTGTAGACATGGAAAAAGACAGGGAGGAAAGAGCGGACTGAGATGTTGTTTCACATGGTTTAGTCATGTTCCCGCTGCAATGTTTGTGTTCAGACACCATTCCCTGCCTCTTTCCATCTCTTCAGAAATGACACTCCGTAGGAATCAGACCTGCTCTCTGGGTAATTCTCCCCTCCTGTTCTGAGCGACATGACTTAACTCCATTACAAACCTCACACGGGAAGTGAAAATGCTGTCTTTTCCTAATACACCATTGTAGGCAGAGTGAGGGTGTGTCTCCTCTACTTCTCTGTCCACACACATTGGAGACCATGAACCAGTGGGCCTGGAACCCACTTTAGAGGTGAGGGTACAAAGAGCTGCCAGCTGAGCACTACACTGCAAGGTACACTTCATGAGGAACATTCCATGCCATCTTCATAACAGCCAAATGCAAAACATAGCATCGCTCTCCATCTTATATTGCTGACCAGTGTTCACGGCAGATGTCTTCACTTCCTAACCTGCACTGTCACAATAGCATAGATGACTGATCCCCTGAGTAAATGACTAATCCTCCCCCACAATGCCTGGGACACCTCTAGACACAATTAAGTAGAAGCAGCTGATAGGCTTGGAAGGTGGAACCAACTTAGGGAGGGGAGTAGCAATTCTCTCTAGTATTCAGGGAAAAGATCACTCAAATTGAAGGACCCCAAAAGAAAGGAAATTTGAATTGAGTTCTCCGGATTTAAGGTTTGCTTTTTCCTAAGGGAAAAGATAAAGGGAATCAAGTTTCTCTGGCTAGCAGTTCCCAAGGTATACCTGACAAGTAGAATCCTGGAATAGAGTACTGTTCTCCCTCCACAAACCCTTTCTACACTTCTCTTCCACCAGCCTAGACCCTCTGCTCTACATTTATAAATAATCATATCTCCTACTATTCCAAATACACCCCGGGCTTTACGCTCCAGGTCTGGGTCTTCTTGGTAGTCCTGCTAGCATTCTTTTCACTATGCCTCACTGCTTCTCTGGTCTCCTAGAGGAACCACTGTACAACAGAGAGTCAGGGGAGAGGACACATGCACTCCATGGAAAGTATCTCATGGGACTGGAAGTCAGTCACTGTACTCAGTGAGGGAGGTAGTCCAGGCTCTGTTTGTCCTTAAACTTCTAGATCAGGGCACATTCTGAACTGAACATGAGTGCAAAGAACACTTTTTGAAGATTAAGCTTTGTTTCTCTGCTTAATAGGTAGGAATCAACCTTGAACTTGTGTCCCAACAAGAGGCCTGCAGTGGACTTAGAAACTCATCTCTAGGCAGGCACAAAAGGGCATGTGCTGCCTTCTACAGCCAAGGATCTGGTTCTAAAGATGCTCACAGGGGATTTTCATCAAAGGAAAGGTCACAGAGAAAACCACTGTCACAAGTATAAGTGAGTGATACACACAGGGCTTGGACTTAGGGGTTACAGTGTGGCTTTGGGGGAGCACAGAAATATCATTGTTTAGAGGAATACCTGTTTGCGCACCTCCAGGCTTTCAGTAAAGAATAATGGGACTATAAGGCTGAATCATTACAGGCCAGTGGACAAGAGGAGGGGTAGGTAAGGATGGAGAAAATGACTCCTCTGAGACACAAATGTCTCTCATTTAAAGTCTATTTCCCAAATCCAGTCCCCACCGCAGAGTGACAGATATGAGGAGACAACTCAACCCCATTGTTTGCTATTTTTAGGATACAGGGGAAATCACATACCACTGCATTTCTGCTTCTGTGTAAAATGGGGGTGGTATATATTCTTCTTAGAACTGTGAGACAATGGATGCTCAGGGAAGACCCAAGACATGTTGTGCATCAGGCACACACTAAGCCTTGACTATTATTATCGGTATTTTGATTCTTGAGCCAATCATCTCTCTTTGCTATGGAGGAAATACCCCTTTCAAAGATTTTGAAGGATGAAATGAGGAGATAGGCTGGTAGCACCTAGTGTATAAGAAATGCCTAGGAATTGAGTATCTTTCTTTTCCTACTTTTTGGAGTGTTTTCTCTTGAGGGTTCTTGATGTTCTTAACTCTGGTGGGAAAAAGATAGGATGTTGTCAGCTGTATGAGAGCTTCATATTCATGTTATAGGACTTACATGCCTCTTGGATCTGGCAGCTTTCTGACTCATCCTTTGTCTTACTGCCTTCCTATACTACTGCTCAATCTATTTTCCATACCCTCTACCCACTCTCTCAACATCCACTCAAACCCTCTTTTTCCTGTTCTGGTCCTGGTCTGAGGGGTTACAGTGAGTCCTTTTTACCTCCTCAGAGCAGTAGGAGGTACTGAGTGGGAGACTGGGTGTGCTGATATTGAGACTGAACCCTGGATCGGCCACTTAATGTGTACTCTTACGAGAGCCACTTGGTGGTCAGGGACACGCGGCACATCGGTATAACAATGGCAACACTCACATTGAGGCATTACTGAGAGGTGAAAAGAGGTAACACAATGGAAGTTCTAGGAAGATAGACAGGCCAGAAGTTCCCTATGTCCTCCTTCCTGTAGTCTTGAAGCTGAATAGAGAAAAGGCAGAGGGCAAAGCAGAGAGTTGCCCCTCCCCCAACAGGAGTCACCCTTACCACCATCCCCAGTCTGTAACCTCTGTCTCCTCACTCTCTCTGGAAAGCTCACACTGAAGTAGGTTTTTAGCTAGGAATACCTTTGAGGCTGAAGAACAGAACTTGAGGTCTGATTTCTATATTACTTGAGTTTAGAGTGAGAGGGGAAATTCAAAAATTGGTAGCAGCAAAATCTACGCACCTAGAGAGGATATACAAGAAGGAGGACCCAGATTGGTATGATC
>CM053747.1:27396511-27567475 GCA_028658305.1 Pachyuromys duprasi | reverse complement strand
TATGAGACGGTTTCTACAATCAAGGACCATGTGTGGATGTGGACTGGAACCCCCGCACGGATGGGGCCCATGATAACTCGGTGTAGGACTGAAGACCCTATTCAGGGAAACAGGGACTGTTTCAGTCATGATCTTGATGGCTGATTCTTTGACCCTCCCCCATACAAGCTGGGGAGTGACAGACTGGCTAGATCCCAGGGGAGAACTTTGCAGCCAGCCCTGAGGAGACAGGATAAGCTGGGGTTGGATGGAAGGGAAGGAGGTCCTCCCCTGTTGGTGGACTTGGAGGGGGTGGGGAAGAGGGAGATGAGGGAGGGAGTGGGAGGGTAGGAGGGAATGGGGGAGGGGGCTACGCCTGGGATTCAAAGTACCTAACCTGTGATTGAGATAAAAATAAATAAAAATAAAAAAAAATTGGTAGCAGCATTGGTGCACCATGCGGGTCTCCTCTGCTTACTTCTGCTCTTGTCTGCACTCTCTGAAGGCCATTGCCAGCAATGTCTGGCCTTCCTCTGGCTCTTGGACTCTTGTTCACCTAGCACACATCATACTTCTTCCTCGACACCAGGTCCCTACCTCTGAGCACCCTTCTTTCCCCCAGCTTTCTTCCTGTCCCTTAGTTGTGCAAGCATACTTAGCTAGCTCATCCTTCTGCAAATCCCATCGATGGGAATTTTCAAAGGAAAAAGTAAGAATCATGTATAAATCCCATTGAAAATATAGTTAGTGTTGTCTAGGCTGATGGAATCATACTTGGAGGGTGAGGGACATATTTCTCTCTCTTGGACTGGATGCCTCTGCAGGCTGGTTACTTAAAAAAGGGAGTGGATACCTTTAATCTCAGCACTCCCTGGGTAGAAGTGGGCAGATCTCTGAGTTTCAGGACAGATTGGTCTACATAGCCAAGTTTTAGGCCAGCTAGGAATACATAGTTACACAATGAGTCTCAGTCTCAAAATAAATGAATAAAAGGATTAAAATGCAGAAGAAGATTTCTATAGCAAAAAATTATTAATAAGTGAATTCATCTATTTATCCATCTGTTCATCTGTCCATCAATTTATCCAATTATCAGTCCACCCATCTCCCCATCTAGTATACATTTATGTAATACCTGCAATGTGCCAAACCCAGGGGTGCAACAGAAAGAGAGACAAGTGAACTGACGGTCACCGTGCAGTATGGATTATGCTAGAAGCATAGATGGAGCACAAAAAATAAAAATGGCGTCTCCATCACTGGGAAGAAAAGGATGGCTTCTTCAAGGAGTCAGTCTTGAATTCAAGACTGAGGAACAAAGCAAATTTGACCTTGCAGTTTTTCTTTCACTGTTACACAGATAGTACCAGGATCAACAAACTAGAGAATCATTTTTTAAAAAATCAAGAATCATGCATACATAGTTATGGGCATATGCATGTGAGTGCAGGTGCCCATGGAGGCCAGAAATAGTGGATCCCTTGGAGCTGGAGTTATGGGTGTTTGTGAGCTGCCTGACATGGGTGTTGGAATGAAATCTGCTAGAGCAGTCATAACTGCCTATCTGTTTCTCCAGCACAAACTCAATCGTATTATATTGTCTTTACCTTCTCAGGTTTTCATGGAGAATTTGAATGTTTCGGGAATGAGCATCAGAATGGGAAGGCAACTTGCCTTTGTTTTGTGGTTTAGTTCTAATTTCTCAGAATCTAAGAACATAAGAATGTAAGTACCTCTTTTTCCAGTTACTCCCCTTTTTAAGAAATTGGCACATATTTAATTATGCACAACAATGGGTTTCTCTATGGCATGTTCATGTATGTAGATAAAGAGGTTTTAATCATCTTTCTCCCCATTACCTCCGTTTTCCCCTTCCTTCTCCATCTGATCTCCTTCCTTCTCCCAGCCATTGTCCTCACTGTTCTCATTTTTTTCCTTTCCTTTCTTTTAAAAACTTCGGTGACTTGTTACATTTTATCAGTATTTATCATGAAATGTATGTATTTATTATGGTGTGTGTGTGTGGTGGGATGTGACGTGTGTGTGTGTGTGTGTGTACACGCCATGGCATGCATGTGGTGGGTTTTGTGGGTTAAACTCAGGTCTTTAAGCCCGTGGAACCATCTTGTTGGGCATTATTGGTATTTTGTACAATATTCTGGGTAAAGGATGATTTGAATCCGCATGTTTTTCTTACCATGTACTTCCCCTTGAGAAGACTTACCGGAAACATGCCAGAGACGGAAATAGAAGCACCTTGTTCATTTTCTTAAGAACGAAAAGTTTCCTGGTGCTCTGTTTCCCATCCCTCTTGCTGTTAAGGGAAACTCTTCTCTGACCTCTGGCTATAGTTAGTCACCCTCATCCTTAGGCCACCCAGAACTCATTTTGTTCATGGTGGCTAGATTGTTTGGAGTTTATAGTAGCTCATCCTGGACTCACAGAAGCTGCCCAGGACATGGCAAAACCATGAGTATGAAGTCACATCAATAAAAATCTGGCATCCTCAGATGTTGGAGCAGCCATTTTGTCTTATGTAGGCTGAGGGGATTACTACATCAGTACATTGTTTCATAGCCAATTCTCTCCTCCTTTCCTTTTCATTTATCTTACATTTCTTATCACCATGCTCATATTACCAACAGTGGTCATCATGTATCAGATTTGGTGAGGACCCCAGATTGAAGGCATGGAATTAATTTAGTCTAGGAACCCTCGTGAAAAGGTTTCCACTGTACTTAGGACCCTTATGTGCAGGGACTTCAAGAGCCAGGTGGTGACCAAATCACCACCCCATCTTTCTATGGCCCCAGTGGCAGAAGGCACAGTAGTTGGATATTGAATAATTCTTATCTCCTTTGCTAGATGATGTAAATTCTGTTTGATTTGCCACTCTATTCCCAAGACTTAAGACTAAGCAGTTAATGACTTTTTTTGCTGCATGAATTAAGACCTGTAAGTGATGTGAGAGGAATTACCATTTGTCTCACTGAAATCTTAGCCCTGGGCTGTGTTGCCAGAGCCTGCCCATTCTCTGTGGCGGCTGGCCCCCCAATAATCTCAAAGACCAGGCAAGAGAAACACATGAGTGCTAATGGATCTGGAGACTTAAGCTCTGGAGGGCCACCTGTCACATAAGATTTACCTTCAAAGGCCACTTGCTCTGACCTTTTGATAACATTTAAAAAAAAAAAAAAGAAACCTAGGTATTGACCAAATCAGCCCTCTCTTCAGTGGAGGTCTAGACAGCTATTTGTACTTCTATTTGAATTTCTTGATTCTTTTCTTTTTGGACCTCTGGGTAAGCACAAAGGAAGGAAAGTTCCTTTGCTTGACCAAATTTCATTTAAAAATTGTTTGTATTTTTTAAGTGGAACCCAATCCCTTAAGCCTTTAAAAGTAACCTCTGCTGAGCTCAATAAACCATTTCCAATGTGGCAGCTTCTAATCCAGGAGAGCTCAGAAGACAGATGCTCAACAAGCACCAATTGCATCCCAGGACAGTTGCGGGGAAAGTCTCAGGGCTTCACAAGCTGGAGATGTGATTGCTAATCCGACTCTATTTTTGTGTCTGCTCTGCTGCCTGGCCCAACTGTGCAATTAGTATTCTCCCTGGTGTTGATTTTCTTCAAATATATTGGGCCCATCAATCACCCACTTTCCAACTCATCTGTCTGGATCAGTCAATTACAAAGTTATTTTTGAGCCACCAGGATTCTTGTGAAATAGACACAAGAAGGAGCTAAACTCATTTCAGGTTTGACCTCTGTGGCTGAGATCTGAGGAGCTCAGTTTGCTTACACTTCATGGACATCCAATCCGATCTGGCCTGGAGAATAGAAAGGCCGCTTGCTTAATTGGGAACACTTTAATACAGATATCCATTAACTTATGCTAAATTACAGTAAAACATCTACGGAGGAACTTGATGTGACATCTGCATGAATACTAAATAACTTCATTATGATCAGCGCTGTGACAATGAATAGAAAATGAATGTGCCCAGAGAAGACAATTCATCTCCCACCTTCCCAAGCCATTACTGTTTTATTTTCCCCTGCACTGACCAAAGGGGGGGGGGGAAGAGAGAGAGAGAGAGAGAGAGAGAGAGAGAGAGAGAGAGAGAGAGAGAGAGAGAGAGAGAGAGAGAGAGAGAGAGAGAGAAGAAAGCCAAGAGCAGCCTCATGATTCTTTCTCTCTGTGTTTATCATTTCTTTCAGCCACTGAGTGGTGTTGGTAAGTAGAGACTGGCTTGGTCTACACTGAGGAGTGACCATGAACAGAGGAGTAGTGAGAATCCTGATGCCTCGTTTTAGTTTATGGAAGAAGGATATTGAGACTGACTGAACACACACACACACACACACACACACACACACACACACACACACACACACCTGTCCTCCTGTGGAACCTGCAAACAGACTGTCAGTTCAGATTAGCAGCATCAAAAGCATTCCAGTCTGCTCCCTGCACATATTATTTGACAGATCTGAGGGAAGAATTTGGCCTCTGAATGAAGTCTTCCTTTTCCTCCTGGGCTTCCTGTTCCTGGAAAGTATGGCTAGGATGGCCTAGTTGGTCAAATTAATATGGTGGCATTTAGTCTCAATCCCATGGCTTTGGGCCCAAAGATACATATTCTCCTGTAACTTGCTGCTGCTTCACCCAGCTTCTCTCCAATCATCTGGGTTAACCATAAGCCTTCCAGGTTGAGGTTATACCTGAGTTTGGTAAGGGGTGGTAGAGGCACAGGTGAAAGAATGTCCCTGGTTTCTCTCTTCTGGCAAGCGATCTCTTCCCCTGTCCTTGGTCTTCATGCCAGGGAGCTCCACCTCACCCTCTGGCTCTTCTGTCAGTTCAATTAATTTATCCTGATGCCTCCCACGTCTGCACCCACCTGGGACACCCTTGTACTTCTGGATAACAGACCTGCATCTCAAAGTCTTTCCTGCCTTTGTAAATGGGAGTTTAAAGTTCTCTGTTACTCAGGCCACCAACCCTAGAGTACTCTTAGACTTTTCTCTTTCTGTCACACCCACATATAATCTGTCACCATAGCCCACGGTCTCAAAATATATCCACCAGCCGCTCACCTCTCAGCACTTCCTCTGTTGTCTCCTTGGCCCCAGCCATCATCACTGGCTATCCAGAGAGTTGCTTATAGCCTAGTTCTGAGGTTAGGCTTTGTTTCAGAAGAGCCACTTGGTGTTTGTGAGGGTATTTGTCACTTCATTGAGCCAGGATGTCACACGGACTTTCAGAGATTACAGAGCCACAGATCTGAAGTAAAGAGATACCTTTGGTTCTTGTAACAATAAGAAAGGAGTGTTGTGCTTTTCACCTTGTCTGAAAATAAGGTTCCAGTTGCCAAGGTATGCATTGCCTGCCAACTATAAGATCTTTGCAAGCTGCAGTCAACATGAGCCTATTGGCTTCTTATGGGACATCTTTTTTTATTTTTAATTTTTATTAATTACACTTGATTCACTTTGTATCCCTCCATAAACCTCTCCTTCTTCCCCTTCCAATCCCACCTTCTCTCCCCCTTCTCCACACATGCCCCTCCCCAAGTCCACTGATAGGGGAGGTCTTCCTTTCCTTCCTTCTGATCCTAGTCTATCAGCTCTCATCAGGAGTGGTTGCATTGTCTTCCTCTGTGGCCTGGTAAGGACACTTCCCCATCAGGGTGAGTGATCAAAGAGCAGGCCAATCAGTTCATGTCAGAGGCAGTCCCTGTTCCCATTAATATATAACCTACTTGGATACTGAACTGCCATGGGCTACATCTGTGCAGGGGTTCTAGGTTTTCTCCATGCCTGGTACTTGGTTGGAGTATCAGTCTCAGGGACATCTTATAGGTCTGCATGATCTCACTGACATCAGCCTTGCAGCTAGCTCCATTTTCCTGTTGTACACCAGAAACTTAACTCTTATAGCCAGATTCCCACTGTATCTAAGTGCATTTACATGGTCATTTGTAGGGCATTTGAGAATTCAGAGTGAATTCAGTTCCACATAGAGTCATGTTTTGCCTGCCAACCCCCACCACAGTCCTCTTGCTTGGATGTGAGTATCCCTTGCCTTTCCTTGTACTTATCAGAAGGCAGGCTCCAGGGGGCAATTGTGAAAGGACTCTGTCTCCATCTCACACCGGGCAGACATGCAGTGAGAAGAAGCCTGTCTCTGAAATGTGCAGAGGTGGGCAGATATCCTCAGCTGTTCTGGTAGGAGCCTGGCTCTCCCTGGGGCTGTTCACAGAAAGACCCCCCAGGTCCTTGTGGAAAGGGCATATCTCTATAACCAGCGGGATGGCAGGGGGGCCTAACAACCTTGTTAACACATCAAGTAATGGATTTTTGACAGATGCCTTCCTGTCTTCTAGTTCCTTCTTCACACTTCTTTCTCACTGGTCTCCCTGGGATTGGTGATTAGTTCTCACTGCTCCCACTTCTGAGACCAGTGAGAGGCTCTGGATGTGCCAAGTCTTGCTGTAAATGCCTGGTTGTGCCCTCACCAGGCACTGCCTTCCTGAGGGGAACACGACGGGGGTGAAATTGCCTGTCTGCGAACACACAACCTAAACTCCCCAGAAATGCAAACTCTCCCCTTCTCTGCTTTTCCTAAGGACGGGTTCCACCAACCCCAGCTTAGCTTAGAGTAAGCTAAGATCAGGTTGTGATCAAGCCAGGAACCCCAGAGACGCTGACAATATCCCGTGGGAAAGGGAAGGGTTCGGGCGGAGTGGAGCTACAGGGACACATAACAAAGAAGGGTGACACGGAATAGCCTTCTGCAGGCAGTACTCAGTGAATACATGTAATTATGCCCCTTCTAGGCCGAATGTTTTGTGTTTGAAAAATTCTGCGTTGCACACCCAATGGAGCAGATTGTGCATATTATACATGTGTGTATGTGCATGTTCATGTGTGCAGGGGCACATGTGAATGTAGGCACAAATTTGTGTGTGTGTGCAGGCCAGATCTCAGCTGTCTATTCTTCAGAGTCATCCACCTTGTCTTTTTTTTAAGGTTTTATTTATTTATTTTACATCTATGAATGTTCTGTCTGCATGTATACCTGCATGGCAGAAGAGTGCATCAGATCCTAGTGTAGATGGTTGTGAGCTACCTTGTGCTTGCTGGAAATTGAACTCAGGACCACTGGAAGAGCATACAGTACACTTAATCTCTGAGCCATCTCTCCAGTCCCCCACCTTGCCTTTAGAACCTGGGGCTCATCTGTTAGGCTAGGCAGGCTGGCTAGCTAGAAAGCCCCGGATGTACCTGTCTCCACATCTCTGCCTCTCTGTTATGAGACTATATGCATGTGCCATCATGCCTGGTTTTTAATGGAGCTTCTGGGAGTTGAACTCATGTCCTCATGCTTATGTGGCAAGCAGTTGTTGGCCTCAGCATCTTCTCTGTGTGAGGTCTGAGGCAAGGAATTCAAAGATGAACAATACAGAGTTTCAGAGTATATGAATCGTATTATCTAGGATGATAGATAGTTGGTCTCCTCCTTTCTCCTTTCTTGCTTCTCTTCTTTCTCTGGTACCCCTCGGCCCATCACAGTTTCTCTCCCTCCTCTCTTTCTTCATTCCCATCTAGTGAAAAGTCCACGTGAGTAAAGAAGATGCAGTAATTGACAACATTGCAGCAGCACAAGAATTGGGCTTGAAAACCGGCTCTGCCACTCACTACCTATGCAGCACTACACACATAGCTTCATTTCCCTCAGTTCTGTGATAAGAATGATAAGATTTTCTGTTTGTTAGGGTTAACACGGGGATTAAAAAGATAAAGCACATTAAAGTTCTGGGCACCTAGTAAACGCTTAATGAATGGTAGAGGGAAGAATGAATTGGAAAGAAAAGACAATGCCAGTGATGGCAGAGGAGAGGTTGCAGGGCTGAAGTCCTTAAGGAGGTTTAGTATTAAGGAAGACCTTGTAGAGTATAGAGGATCCTTGTGTATAGTTGAAGGTAATTTGGACAGAAACAGCTTGAAGGCTGAAATGGGAAAGAGAGAGGTATGCTGCTGGGGAGGTGTGTGGAGGAGGAAACAGGGTGGGAGGCTGAGGCCCAATCATGGAAGGCCCTGATTGCTGTTCCAGGGACAAGGACTTGACGCTGAGCAAAGCAGATCATTAGAGGCTTCAGACTGAGGTGTAGGAAGGTCAAGGCGGCAATTAAGCTGGTAGGATTGTAGTGGGGAGAACTGAAGACAGAGGAGGAGCCTGGAGACACTGAGCATCACAGGGAGATAAAGTGAGATGTATAACAGAGCTGATGGCAGAAGAAAAGAAGAAACTCTGAAAGGCTAGTGTGCACTGGTGACCATGGAATGCAGAGAGTGAGGATCAAGGCTGACTCTGAGCATTTACGGAGAGAACCGAGGCACCCAGGCTGTCAACCATTTATCTTAAAACACAGAGAAAATGCGGTAACTTTTAGATGAAAATAATCTGTGCTGTGGGTGTCACCTTAGGGACCCCGTAGGACACCCTTGTGAAGATGCTTCATATAGTTCATATAAACCTGTTGTCTAGGACTAAGTGTAAAGCTTGGACCAAGGATGTGGGAGTATCTTCATAAGGGTGAGGACAGAAACCATTGGCAAGGACACAGTTGAGAAAGGGCTAAGGGCTAAAATAACTCTTGATCTACGGAACCAGCTTGCTAAATTAAAATGGATCCAGTGAATGTTGAACTGGGCTGTGGAAAACCAAATAGAATAACAAAAATGGTGAGGAATTCCAAAGTTCAGGCACGGGATGGGTTACATATGTGGTCCTAAAATTTAAGTCCACAGAAGCCTGGGTGTCACATGGAAAACTAGAAACAGGTGAGAAAATAGAAGAACTAGAAATTAGGTCATGAGGGAGTCAGCAAGTGAAGACACGGGGGGAGTTTGACAATTAAATGTTTAGCAGTTTTGAGTTGAGAGACAGCTGAAATTGAAGAGGTCAGACTCTTGGGAGGATCTGAGGTCACCAAGAATGCAGCAGGTGATGGACTGGGTTGGGTTAGGAAAGCTGAAAGCTAGTGCTAAAGACCTTAAGGAGGATAGCATGATGACCCAGAAAACCCAAAGATAAGACTAGAACAGTAAAGGCATGCTGTGATGGATATAATTACTAGGGAAAACAACCTGAATTGAAGTGAATGTGGAGAAAGCGCCAGATAGGACACATTGATTAATTTACTACTAAATAACTCAAAAATGTTAACATTTTTAGTTGCAGGGATGAAGAATATCTATCAAACAAATAATCAATAGGTTTCAAAGCTAGAAAATAATGAAAGTGCTAAAATGTATGGCACCGATCACAGTCACTTGAGTCTGGTGCTTTTGATTTTGACAAGTTGCAAACATCTGATGTCCTATGGTGCACCATGGAAGCCCAGGGGTATTTGGAACACATCTCAGAATAGGGGAACTTGTGTAGACTCTGATGGAGAATATGGACAGGAAGCAAAAGAGCACTTTGAGCAACAGGAGAATGAAAACATAAACAGCAGGGAAATGAGCACAGTGTCTTCGATCTCATACAAGGTTGGTGCAGGGTGAACATCATAAAGGGACAAGTTGGGGAAGCATCAAATGGGACAAGAAAGATGCAGCTATAGAGACTGGCCTAAGAATTCAAAAGCCAGTGGCATTTTTTTCCATCTTGATTTTCTTGCCATTACAGGCTTGGGCCACTCTCAGTATGTACGTCAAACATCCTGGTCCACGGTACCTGTGGTTATCACCTGTTTCAGTGCTGCAGCGTAATGCTGGATAAGAGCAAATTAGAGCGACCAAGGCTTAATTTGTGTCCACTTTTTATAGTCCTATCATGGTAGGAAAATTATAGCAGCAGCAGGAGAGATGGGGCGGGGGAGAAAGGAGACAGACAGAGACACAGAGAGACATACAGAGAGAGAGGAAGAAGAGGGAGAAGGAGGAGGAGGAAGAGAAGAAGAGGAGGCAGCAGCTTTTGCTTGGCTTTCTTCTTTACACTCAGTCTAGGATTCAGCCAGCGGAATGCCACTGCCCACATTAGAGTCAGTCTTCCCACCTCAATTAACCTAATCTTGGTAATCTCTCATGAATATATCTGGAGATTTGTTTCCATGGTGATCCTAAAGCCCATAAATGACAATGAAGATTAATTATGACAGTCCCAATATTGAATACGTAGTTCTCTTGTGGCGTTGACTACATGATACCGGTGTTTGGCACAGCGGACTTGCTAAGGCAGAGAGCAGCTGGTCCCTGCAGCTCCTTCAGTGTGTAGGGTGTTGTCATCAGGCAGAGTGAGAGCTTGGAGTAAGTGTGGAGTGGTGAGCCCAATGATGAGTAACTGGGCACCAGTCAAAGAGCATGTATGGGAGCTGGGCTCCAGCATTGAGGCCAAAGCCTCCAGAAATCTCTGTGGTACAGAAAAGAAACTCTAGATTTCTAAAGAAAACAACTGAAGCTCTCAGAGCCATTGTTAATTAAAAACACTCCCAGTTCTCCGGAGGGCACTGTCTCCTTCCATTCTCTCCCCTTACAGTGACTGGCAGATAAGGTGGTATCTGGACCTCTGCTTGGACCACGTTTAATTAAATGCCTTCACTGGCTGCATCCTCACGCACCCTGCTTTATTTCCTTTCCTTCCTTCCATGCTAAAGAGGGCCAGGGCTAATACTAATGCATATGCTGTTAAACCTTTTTAATTAACTTCAACTTCTTCCAGAGATTTATGTTTAAACAGTAAATTTTTTGTTGATACTCAAATACATGGGCGGCACTCAGAGTGATGTATGAGCACTCTTGTCCTCAAAATGATTCTTCCTGAGTTACCACCAGAGACATTTTCATGAGCCTCTTTTATTAAAATAATAATACTCAGCAAGGCAATAATGCTTTACAACCAGCAGCTAATTAACCCGCCCCACCCTCCGCAGGTCAGCATTAGCATCTGCAGGTTAGAGATATGATCTCCCAGCGGGCCCCCTCCTACCTTCCAGTCAGCAACTGAGCCTGGCTGGGCTTGCGTTCAGCATCTATGAGTAATGATTTTCATTTAAAGTGCATCTCTGTTCTTGGACGGTCTCTCCATCTATTACTACCGTTATTTATTTTGCTCTTGTTTAGTGCCTCCCCCTGCACTCCGTATCAGGCTGTCTGATCTGCAGGTGACCTCTCACACCAGATCTTCACCAGCCCTTGGAAAATCCCACGTCTTGGAAGCTCTTGTCTAATTGCAAAATCCATTTACTATCTGACGACTCTCCATTTGTGCTCCAAGTATTTTTAATCAGGATTACCGCTGTCGATTGTAATTGCAACACAGCAACCCTTTGCCAACAAAACCAGTGTACCTACCCAAGCTTCTGTCCCATTCCTCATGTTGAGGCTGTACTTGCCCGGCGAGCCGCACAGTTATCTTCTGTGCTGCATCACCAGTGAGCCAATTATTTCAATTTTGGCATCAGATTCAGAAGAGAGTTTAATGATCCTCAATGGTATAAACTAGAATTTTTATTCCTACAGCAATTTAGTAATGATGACAGCATTTAAGTACTTAGAATATATTTCTCATCTTCCCACCCTGACAAACAGGGGACCAGACAATTGATTCAGTCACTTTTTCTGGACCATCACACTGACACCATTTTGCAGAATTGGGAGCCCAGGCTAAGTTATTCCCGCCTCTCTGCCAGGGGCTGGGGAAAGAGAATCACCCAGATTCCATGCCTCTCTGCTGAGAATTCAGAGGGATGTCAGAACAAGGTCCCAGGACTTGCACACCTGTATTAATTAACTCATTTGTTCACTTATTCAACAAATATTTAATGAGTTTCTACTAGGTAAGAAAACTGGGCCCTAAGAGAGAGCTGAGGTGTACCAGGCATGTTCTTTTTCCTCTAATCAAATTCAACTCCAACCCCCCAGCTGGGTTCCACATTATTTGAGTACTTCATTTATGCATATATTTGCTCCAGCCATTCAGCAAACATTCAGCAGGCACCTTCTAGCTATAAGCCATTCCTTTGGGAGCTGAATGGTTTACAAAGAAGATCTAATCTGTCAGCATATCCTGTTGGCTCTTTCTTTATCAGTAATTTGGGACTCTGTTCCTTTTGCATCCTCCACAGCTTTGGTATAGGCCAATAACAGGGACCCTGAGTCTGGTTTGTGGCCAGAACCTTCTTATTGGTCTCCTTGTAGGAGGGAGACCTGTGCCAACCTGATTGGCTCTTGACTGTGACCATAGGATTACTCAAGGGAGAAGATCTGTCAGTGTGGACAGCACTGTTGCACGTGCTCCTGAGGGGAAAAGGAGGAGAAAGGAGAAGGTAAGCTAAACACCAGGAAGCTGAGTTCGCTTCCTGACTGTGGATGCAGTGTGACCTCAGGCTTCTCCAGCCCACAGCTCTCCTGGCAGGATGGACTGTAACCCCTCAAACTGTGAGCCAAATTAAGCCCTTCCTCCTTTAAGTTGCCGTTGACAGGTATTTTGTCACAATAAGGAGAAAAGTAACTAATACATGCTGCTTCTGCCCTCATCTCCTACTGTCTCTCCTCAACACAACAGAATGGGCTTTTAAAATATAAACTGTGATGGTGACATTTCTTCAAAATGCTTCAGAGCTTTCTGCCTCACTCAGAGGAGAGGCCTGGTCTCACCTCTTCATCTTGGCCTCTGGTCTTCCCTCTATTCACCCTGTTTGAGTCACTCTCACTTCTTTGATCTCCCTCAAACTCACCAGACAAGCTCTTACCTCAGGGCATTTGCCTATCTATGGTTCTTTCTCTTTGGGACATTCTCTCTTCAGTCACACACATCTGTTCCTTACCACCTTCAGGACCTGGCCCCACTGTCAGCTTCTCTGGGCTGTTTAAAGTGATTATCTAGTCCTGCATTAGGCTACCATATTACTTGTATTTCTTTGTCTCCATGGTGTCCTGCATGTGACATATTATTTCCTTTTTTTTATGTCTTTCTCCACTAGAAAGTAAGTTCCACAAAGCGTAGGCATTTCTGTTTTATTTACTGATATACTAAGGACTAGCACACAGACATTTAAAAAAATATTTGTTGTGTATCTACACACTTATATAACGAATACATGTGATAAATAGCATTATGGTGGCTTACAAGGAACTTACAATGAACCTGAAGCTGTATCTGAAAAGAAATGGAAGCTAACTTTTAAGAAAGCCAGATGTGGTAGTTCAAAAGGTACAAAAATCTTTTTTTTTTCCATCTTGAATACATCAGACAAAAGCAGGGCCCTAGAGTCACAGGTATATTATGCTGGGAAAGAGCTGCAAGCCTTGTGAAAGGGAGGCAGAGGGTCCTTGATACAGCAGTCTCTGACTGGAACTAGAAAGATTCTTGGAGTTCTGTGACTGGGCACCTTGTGTGGTATCTCATGGAATCCTGGTGGCCACTGCAGCTGGCAGCGTGTTCATTCTTCCTACTTCTCACTAACCGGCAGCAGTGAGGAATCACCCCCATGTCCTGCACAGAGCTCCTGTTGAAGATCTGTGGCTGTGCTCTGCAGATGCCAGCGGTAAGCATCCGGGGGGAAGGAAAGTCCTGTCATTTTCTCCTGGCTGATCTTGACAGCAGATGTCAGGTTAGAGCTAGTTATCTGAGAGCCTAACTGGATTCTGAGGATAAATCTCTTATTTTGGTAGCACTTTAAAATAAGTGGCAGCAGTTCATGCATAATTACTTCTGAATTATCTAGGGGATTCATCAGGTTTGATTATAGATGCATAATGAACTTACCAAATTTGAGAGTATTAGGGAGATATTAATTCCATATGAAACCCCACAATTCATTCATGTGCCATTTGTTTTCATTCCTTTTTTATAATAAGCTAATTAGTTTAAATTATTTGTACTTGTACAAGGTCTTGAAACACATATAAGAAATGATTATACTACAGAACCCAATAAATGAGAAGCTTTAGAGACAGCATTAATTGTGATAAAGGGTTCATAAAGCAGTAGATGTTCAATTTTCCCATTTGGGGTGGTAATAATAGGTCTAATCATGACACCTCCATAAAGTCGTGGGAAGTCCCTAATTAACATTTCTGAGTTCAGATATTTAAAAGAAGGTGGGAGAAGCCATTGTGCCAACTGGAAGATGAGGCAAAAAGGGGAGTTGGACCTTGTGCTAAGCAAGAAGAAAAGATGAACCAGGTGGGGTTTGTTAGTTCTGTGCACTCATGGTCCCATCTGTTTGGAGGACTCTGATGAAAAATACCTGAAGTTCTGAAGATCACAGGCATGCCAGGATTTCTGTCCTTTGGAATGGAAGGTGGACTTTGGGTGGGCCCCAGTATTTACTGACCTTGTTGTTATTTATGGGGCACCAGCTCTGTCTGACTGTGAGCCTACCTGTAGTCTGTGTATGGTGAATGCCAGCTCTCTTGTTAGGTCAATGAGGAGGAAGCAATGCGGTAGAGGCCCCTGGCAAGCTAGGCATTCTGTGGAGACAGTGGAAGGAGTTGCCACATGTTGGGCACATTCCTAGTGCTGGATTAAGACATAACTCAGCGGTAATGTGAGTGCCTGGTATGTGTGAGGTTCTGTGATCAGTCCCAGAAGAAACTAAGAAGAAACTAAGAACACACCAGTGCCAAGCCAGTTCTAGGCACTTCACACATGTTACCTCATTTTCATAAGAGGTGTCTGGGTAAATACGATTGTTGCTTTCTAAGGTCAAGGGAAAGAACTCATGTAACTTGCCCACAACTACCCAGTAGTGGAACTGGGTCTTGGGTGTATCTGATTCTGAAGGTATGTGCAAATCTGGCTGGCTGAAACTCACATGCAGGTCAGGCTAGCCTTGAACTCAACCATCTCCTGCTTTAGTTTCAGACTATGCCACTATACCCAGCACTTCTTTGAAATCTTAATCTTGGATTGCTTCTTTCTAGAAGATGCACCAGGACTCTCAAACAGAGGCTTTCCCATTTTCTTCCTTGAGGGCCTCCAGGGAATGAGAGCCAAGGGCCAGCTGCCTCACTGGTCCCCTATTACTATTAGAAAAAGCTACACAAGGGTTAATGCAAAAAGAAGTTCTGCTTTGGATGAGACACCAGTTTAATTTATATTTGATTAAAAAAGTCATTCATTCATGCATTCAGCAGCCGGTATTTGTTAAATGTCTCCTCCACTCTTAATTGGGTTTTGTTGAGGTGGGGGTGGGGGGGAGGAAAGAGAGCAGGTATAATAAAGCTTATGCCAGACACCTTGTTTATAATTTTCTTGTGAAGAATATATGTACACAGCTGAAAAGTTAAGTAAACAAGAAGGTGATTGAATAACCAGGCAACTGAGAGATGCAGACAGCAAGCTTTCTTCAGCAAAATGGAGCAGGCAGCAACAGAGCCTGCTGTGGGCCAGCAAAGCTTTCTAGGGGAAGTGGAATGTGGCAGCTCAGAGAAGGATGGACAGAGACAGGATGGCAGAAGGACCCCCAGCTGGACCCTGTCAAAAAACCAAGCCTTCATCCTTCTTCAGTCTATAAATAGGGTGTTTGACCTTGGGAAGAAATCACTGTCCCATAACCCCAGTGCAAGATGGAGGTAGAGATTCTTTACTGGGTTCTCACAATAGAGAAGTGCATATGAAATGACTCTGGACTATAAAAAAACAACAACAACACAAACACCACCCCCAGTGGGAGAAAGCCCATTGCTATAGGTACCACTCTGATAAAGGCCAGACTCTAAGTTCATCCTTGGGAAAAGGTCTTTTCAAAAATCACACGGACACTGAGTATCAACTCTATAGATGCAGCTTTGAGGAGGTATAGCCAGGACAACGAGGGAGTAGTGTTGGAGGAGCCAGTGAAATGTGATAGGACCAAGGCTAGTCTTCAGGCTTCCCTGATGCTGGACCATATTGAGTGGTAGGACCTAGGATTGAGAATGAGGAGGGCCTTTAAAATTTTTTTTTATTTTATTATTGTTATTTTTTTTTTGTCTCTTGTGCTATCAGTAGAACATGCCAAGTTTTACGATAACCACACTTAAGCTGCATCAAATAAACTAAAGCCTGTAACAGCCCTTATTTTATTGTGTGTTTCAGGAGAAGCTGACACAGTTTCCTCCTGAAGGGTCACTTCTTTGGGGTAAAGGGCACGTTTTAGATACCATATTATTTTTCTACTACTTTAAGCTTCAAGCCTGGTACAAACCTACCTTGGTCACAGTGAGCCCATAGCTCTTCATACTAGAGTTTGACACCCTCAAAACCCCCTATCATGAGCCTGTGGCTCTAAATGCTTACCTACTCATTTCTCCTTTGAGATATTGGGCTGTGTTGAATGTCTGCACCCAGCTTCATGAGACTGAGGAGTGGGAGTTCGTGGCTAGGCTATTTAGTAGGGCAGGGAGGGACTTCTTAACTGGGGACACTGATTTATTGCCAAAAGTTGCTGAGAATGAGTTTTCTTCCGTGCAGCCAAAACTTTCACCAATTCAGTGACAGAATGAAGAATCAACCCTCAGGAGATGGATCTGGGATAGTTAAACCAAAAGGAATTTTCAATGAGGAACACGCTCCTCTTCCACCCCACCCCCTTTTCCTTCAGGAAGCTGCCTCTAAAATACCGAAGATAGAGGCAGGATTGATTTTTCCCAGAAGAATCTCAGGAGAGGAGTTCATGAATGACGAAAATCAAGTGTGGCTGAGACTCCTCCTTCCCCTCACCATGTCACATCCCGCTTGTCTGTGAGGGAGTTTTATCCTTGCCAACCTAGGTCTGAGCCCCACCAACCCTGACATGCCCTGGGCTTTGCATATCTAAACATCTACTCTCCCCTTTCCCACATTGCCTCAACACCTTTTAATTAAAAAAAAAAAGGTTTTACCCCTTGTCCTTCAGGGGTATCATTAATCTATTGGGTGATAATTCAGGGTGCACAGACATTGCTCCTTGTCTTCATGGCCTTCAGAAGATAGCCAGTCTGCCTTGTTTTGGGGAGGAGGAAAGGACTTCTGGGAGAGTGTCTAGCTCACTCTGGTTCAGGCTGTACTGAGGGTGGGTGTGTCTTGCCTACTGTGGGCAGATGATGGCAGGGCCATCTATCCACTCCCATCTTGTGCCTTGTGATCTGACAGCTCTGGGATGGTTTGTGAGAGGCAGAGATGGGTGGGGTTGGGGCTCAGGGAAGAGGTGGGGAAAAGAGATACGTGAGTTCAGTCGGGATAATTTTTCCTGGTGTGTCAAGCATCACCCAGGAGAGCTTTCGATGTTGCCTGCTTTTATCTGAAAAACAATACGAACAGTAGCTCTGAAAATTAGGTCAGGGCTTGTGATGGCAGGGACTTGCCAAGGTGTGAACTGCCTGAATCCTCTGTGGGCTCCCTCTGCGCTCTGCTCTGACAAATGCTTCCTTTGTTTCCCTGAAAAGTCTGACTTGCTGAAGCTCCTATACCTGCTCTTTCTCTTTCTTTTGGTCTCCTCACAGACAACTGAATTTGGAAAGAAAAGAAAAAAAAAAAAAAGAAAACCACTAGTCAAGTTCTTCCTCCTCCTCTGAACTCAGTTCCTTCCCTGTGTGCTATCACTCTGGGGACTGGAAGCCACACTGAAGAGGGTGTGGACCGGCATTTTTATAATCTCTTCAGCGGCATGTGCCGATCTGCAGGAGGAGTTTTAGGAAGGCCGACTGGACCCTGCTGTATCAGAGGTAAGTCCTGGGCTGGGTATCAGAGAGTCTTTGTGGCTTGGTCTCCATGGGTTTGTCATGACCCAAATTTCTTTGTGCCAAAAGCCTGAGTGGAACCTTGCCCCACTTTGCTAGGATGCGGACATACTCTCAGTGTTTACCTCAACACATCACTTCTGGTTTTGAGGACAGTCTGACTTCTCTTGCATTGTTGGTGCTACTCGGGCATCTGATAATACAACTCTGATTCTACAGAGTGAGTGTGGCTGGAGAAGGGGGTGACAGGTATTGGAAGATAATAAGAGCCCCCCCCCCCACTGGTGACTGGAAAGGAGAGCTCAAACTAGGGAAAGCCTTGTAAACCCATTCCGTCCTGAGTCTGACCATTATCTATGCCCTGCAAGGAGGGAAAATCGAGATGTTTCGAGGAGCAGAAAACCATTAGGTCCTCCCAGGAGGGTATCTGAAGGCGTGAGAGGTCAGTGATCTAGCGGGGTTGGAGGATGTCTGTTGGCTCTCTGCTAAATCTCAGGCTAGTTTCTCCATCTGTGCTTAATTTTGTCATTTGCAAAATGATTCAGATAAGACCACAGAAAGCTACTGAGATGGTTCAGCAGGTGAGGGCACTTACAGCAAGCCTGACTGCCTGGATTTGATTCCTGGAACATATGGTAAAAGGAGAAAAGCAACTTTCGCAGGTTGTCTTTCCTCTGACCTCCACATATGTACTGTGCGTACCTCTGTGCACACATGCAAATAAGTAAATATAAAAAAAAAACCCTAAAGACCAAAGACTTTAAAAAAGAACAACATATTGACAAACCCAAATAAACAATAAGCCTGCAAAAGTTATTAGTTATGGCTACAATGACTTTGTCATGTTTGAGGAAGGCAGTAGAGTAAATGATACCACTCTGTGAATGTGTCTCCTTCAAAGCTCAAGTTTACCACTGTGGCTGTTTGGTTAGGCCACAAAGGATGCTCCCTTCTGAGTGCCCTTCGTTCCCTTATGAAAGGGTTTGATGGGGACATGGGACCTCCTGTGTTATCCTGCTGCTACCTGAGCACACAGATTCCTGGAGTGCAAGAAGGCGCTGTCTTAGAATCAGAGAGCAGCCCCTCACACAACCAGTCTGGACACCCTGTTACAGAAGAGCCAGAAGTGAGCCTGCTTCATTATAAATGCTTCAATTTGTGTAATTTTGTTATAGCAAGCTGGACAAGACAAAGATAAAGGCTATGTTCAAAGTCTTCAGAAACCCAGATTGTTGGCATCAAAAAGTTTTGATCTTAATCCAGTTTCTTTTGTTTGTTTGTTTTTCAAAGATCTGGTATGTAATCACAACATACCAAACTGATAGAAGGGGAAGTACAAGGTGGTGGGGGGCAGGATGACCAGGTCCTCAGCATTCCTGCTCATCTTCTGCATTGATTGATTGTAGAGGCACTTTGGACTTTAAAGGAACCCCAGGACTCTGAAGAGCCCATTTGAAAAGCCCCTTAAAATGATTTGAACATTTCCTGCAAGGTAGAGGCCAGCAAACCAATCGAGTTGCTCAGGGGAAACCTGCAGGCACAGAGGGCACAGGATCGCAAGGTGTGCGCCGGTAGCAGCCTTGCCCCAGGGGAATGTGCTATTTGTTAGGAAGGACAGTGCCCTTTTCCTTTTCCTATCCGGCAGGAGGCCAGGAAGTGTGAAATGCTGCAGTGCAGATGGGCCGGGTGTGCAGTGGATGAAGACGCTGGTGGAGAGAGTGTGAATTCTTTTAGGAGAGGATGAGTGGGGCTGCAGCATGGGAGGGAAGTTCATCTGGGCTTCTTGTAGGCCTGGTCAGGTGGCCTGAAGCTCTGGTTTCCTCCTTGCAAGGTCATAGGCTGGGTTTAGTCCAGTGATGCTTTGACACTTCCCTGACGTCTTCCCATTTTACTTCCTGTTTGCTCTTGGTGAAATCTCAAATATGCTTTGCCTGTGACCTAGGGGAAAAGGCAAGATAATACTTTCACCAGGTTAAGGTCAAACCTGGTGAGGCCATTTAGGGGTTTTTCTACAAGTTTTTCTGTATGTGTTCATTTGCTGAGCGCACTCTCCTTGTGGTTCAGTCAATGTTCTGCTTCTGGAGGAGTTCAGTTAGCTTCTCTTGCTCTGGGGTCCTTCTCAGAAAAGGAGTCTTTAGGAGTCATGCCTTGAATTTCCAAGTTCCAAGTGCAGCCATGGCTGTCACACTAATGCACAAAATCAGTCATCCCTCTACAAATCAGTGTTTCCCATGGTCCTGAAGGATGTATTCATCTACCTCAGTTGTGCACAAGGTATTCCCAACATCAATGACATATATTTATTTATTATCAAGATGTGGCACCTTCAATTCTTCAGAGAAACACATAACCCCAACAGTGCTTCCATCCCAAGGAGAAAGGTTTTCTGTGTTCCCTCTTCCTCCTCCCAGGGCTGGAGGTGACTCAGGGATGTACCTTGCAATTTTCATGATCCGTTGGTGTCTCGGTAATGAATGTTCACCACAGCAGTGCCCTCATTTAGCCTAATAACCCTAGCAAGGTAATATTTGATTTGTGTTAAGTATCTGATTAAACAACATAAAGTATTTAACCTATTGATCTTTTATACCTTGCCAGCCCCGCATTGCTGAATATACTTTAATTACTGACTTGGAGAGCTCTCATGAATGGCTTTGCATCTTGTTAAGCTCTTTTCTTTCCTTTAAGGCTCCCTGTCAACAGCTTCCTTCTTGTTGTGGCTAAGCTTTTACTTTACCTCCTGCTCCTCTACCACATCAACTTGCTTCTGCTTGGAGACTGACATTAGGTGGGCATCCTCTGTGTGGCCACAAATCCTACTGATTGTTCTAGAAGGCCATTGATCATATAAGCAGATGTTGGATTAACCTTATCCTTCTATCTCAAAAGGAGGAGAGGCAAGTGGGCATCCATCAAGAGGACTCATAGGAAGCTATTTGGACTGGCCAATTAGCTAACCATTCTACCCTAAACTCCTTAGAGAGCTACAGAAAATCAGGCTCCCCACTCCTCTTCTTGGCTGCATAGAAATACTCATGACTGTTAATAATTAGTTAATTTACATGCTGTCTTTCCTTCAAGAGTCTCAAACATGCTGGGCTTGTTTATTTTGTTTCTCTTATTTTAAAAATCGTCTCCACAAAAGCTGAGAGAGCTTCTCCATGGGTTCTTTCAAACTGACAATAACACCTCATAGGATTAAAAGAATTTAATCAAGAAATTCATGTGGAACACTTACCAAAATTCTTACCACCTAGTAAGTGTTCAATAAATAGAAGCTATTATCATTGTATCATCTTAGTCACCTTGATGACTCATGGTTTGCCTGTGAACTTCTGAATATTTTTAGTGTGGGAAGATGGTACTCTCACTTGAGTAAGTGAGCAGTTTGCCTAGGCTTCTGACAACCATATCACCGTACATATTAGCATCCTTAGGTCGCTATTACAAGTCAGTTTTGGACCAAAGGTAGTGGACTGTGGAGGGAAAGAGGTGCCCAGAAGGCAAATGCTTATCTTCATACAGGCCACTGCTCAGAGTCATATTGAAGACTATGTGTGATATGTGATATGTATTATGTGTGATATCTTTGATGAACAGCTTGACAAATGCAGACTCAGTTTAGAAGAGTCTCAGTGAAAAATTATTTAGATTTGATTAGCCTGTGGTTCTGTCTGTGGAGGATTATCTTGATTATGTTAATAGAGTCTGGAAGATGCACCTTCTGTGGGTGGTACTCTTCCTTTGGCAGGGGATTCTGAACTCTTTAAGAGTACAGAAAAGGAGCTGAGCACCAGGAGGCATGCATTGCCATTGATCTATGCTGAATGTAATAGGGCTAGCTGCTTCAAGTTCTAGCCTCCTTGACTTCTCTGCAATCATTATAACCTGGGGCCAAACAAGCCCTTTCTCCCTTAGATCCTTAAGATGCTTTTGTCAGGGTATTTTGTTACAGCAACAGAAAATAAAAATGAGGCAATCAGGATGGCTGTTTACACAGAGTGCCCCAGAGTGTCTTCCAAAAAGTGATACACAACTAACAAGGCAAATTAAAGGGCATACTTCCATGCCACACTAAACAAGCCAGGGTTCTTGTGAGGAAGGTCCAGTCATTTGCAATTTAAAGCAGTTCTGCTCAATGGTAAGAGTCACATGCCACCAAGTGGTCCTCCAACATCAACTCCAAACATGCAAGAACCACTCAACCCACCAAAGGCTTCAAAATATTTATTTTGTAAGAGCACCTAATAAACTCTATATCCCAGTGGAATTCTGGCATTAAAAGGAACAATGGAACTTTGGGGTCACTGCCAAGCAGGGACAAGTTTGTAGAGCATGGCTTGCAGACTTCCCAATAGTTCTTCTGGGGTCTTGGGCACATAAGAAGACTCTTGTCAACAGCAGGGATAATCTGGGAGGAGAGAGGTCAAGGGTATCCACAGCCCCACTGCAGCAGGGCCCCTCTTTTCACGGCCTTTCTGAAGAGAACATTTTCACTGTATTCTCCTCCCCTTTGTCACTTACTCTCACTTTCAAGTAACGTGCCGTCAGTGGTTGTAAACACAGAGGCCGTCCACAGAGGCCATGCTGTCGCTGGACATGGTCTTGTGTACACATACTTACGTGTGCCGCACCGCTGCCTTTGTTGTGAAACCAATAAAAGTGATTTTCAGATTATTTGCTGCTTTGGATCCTCTGCAACACTGCTCCCTCCATTAGCATGGCTAATTGAGAACTGACTGTGTGTCTTGGACCATTTCCAAGCAGGAAGCCCATTGCCTGGAATGATACGCGGGTCCCAAGAGAACCGAGCGAATAGAGAGAAATATCAAGCTGGGTGCCCGTTGGAAGAGGAGTACACTTTTAAGGATGATCCAACCAGCCCCAGACCAGAGAAGCAATCTTGTTTGGCATGTCACATTGATTTCCAAGTCAGTAAACTGTAAAACTGTCCCCCAGCAAGAACGTGCAACAACTCATCCTTTACTTGGCTAGTAAAGGATGAAGCCATCCTAAGACCAATAAACGATGCAATGTGGTTTTCCTTGAGCTATATATCAGCACTTTCCTGGAGGCTACAAGGGCAAACAGCCATATGTTCTACTTGACTCTGTAGAGTAAGGATGAGCTAGAGGCCAGTGGAGAAATCACCGGAGCTCTCACTATGTAGCTCTGTCTGGTCTGGAGCTCAGTTATGTAGCTCAGGCTGGCCAAGGCTTCTACAGAAACCTACCCTGAAAAGGAACCTCTGCTTATGTGTCTTAGTCACATCCTTTTGCCTCAGGGCATCATGCTGAAATGCCTCAAATAGATATTAAAGATGCCAAGGGGAGAAAAAAACCAAAACCCCTAAAACCCACTAACAACAAAAATATCCACAAAACAATAAAACAAAGAAATGGAAACAAAAAACAAAAGCAAAAAGAAGCACAGCATGTAACCACGTTTTGGATGGTGTCATTTTTCTTATGACATAAGCTCCCAGATGGCACAGGCATTGTGTCTTGGAATAAATAGCAAGCTGCAGAGGGTCATGCCTTGTGTGGATCTCTGATAAGTATTGTTTGGTTGTGTGCTGTTTATCACAAAGACAACAGATAGTATTGTCAGACAGACTCATGAGCAGCTGCCTTTTGCAGGAAGAATGGGAGAAGTCCCCTAGAACTTTCACAATTCTGCGTTCTGTTCCAAACAATAAGAAATGATAAGCCTGGGCTGAGGGCAGTGGGAGGCAGAGGCGTATTTCTCAGGAGGGCTAGAAAGTCTATGCTCAGGGTTAAATGGTACTCAAGGGGTCTTATCGCGAATGCATCTTGTATCAGTCAGGGGTCAGCTGACTCCATATGTACCTGCTCAGCCCCTGGACCTGCCTCCTAATCACTGCTGGAGGACATGAACTGGAACATTGCACGTGCTTTCTGAGGGCAGTCACCGAAGCTTTGGGTACAGAGTTAGATATGGCAGTTTGCATTGGCTCACATCAGACTCTCGTAGGAGGGACTCCAAAACCTAATCTATCCCACCGAAGATTCTGGCTTACCAAGCCTGGGTCATTTGACACAACATCTGGGAGATTTTAGGAGTAAGGGGAACAAAAGCCAAACCAAAGCCAGGAGGTGGTGAGAGGAACAGCCAGTGCCAGGGGACTCTACTACAATCAAGGCAAGATTCTGACGCAACACTTTCCATCTTTATAGGACACCAAGAAGTAAATGGGCAGGTTGTGGATAGAAAGGTAAGAGGAAAATGAAAGAAAAACACAAGAGAATTAGGAAGCTTGGGAGATTTTCCCTGAGTAGTTTTTACACCTTGATGTGAGAGGAGAAGGATGTGTTGGCTGGTGGTTACTGCTTAAAGGTGTATGGCTTATGACAAAGCAGTGTTTCTGCTGTCAATCACCCGGGGAATCAGGCAACTGGTGAGTAACAACTCTGAAGATTCGCTAAAAACAAAACTGCACCCCTGTCAACAAAAGCCTATCACTGTAACAATTGTCAGTGGCTTTGGGGGAATCTGCACCTTGACTATGAAAGAAAACAGAAAAAAACGGAGGGGGAAAGGGTGTTGTTGATGGTGCTGGAGAACTCCAAGGTGTACAGTATGCGTCTCTCTGCTACTGTAACAAAATGCCTGAGACAATCAACTTAAAGGAGGAAAGGTTTAGTTTGGTTTACAATTGGGCCTGTGGTGGTGCAGTAGCTCATGGTGGGAGTACTTGGAGGAAGTCTTCCTCTCCGCAGTGGCTGGGAAGCAAGGAGAGGTAATAAGGATGAGGTTCCCAGCTCTCCTTCACCATTGTGACCCCAGTGACATAAATTCCTTCTCCTAGGTACTGCTTCCCAAAGGCTTCAACCACCTCTCAGTAGCACTAGACTGGCAACCAAGCCGTCAATCACCACATGATCCTCTGGGGACACACTGTGACAAAGCTGATGAATGTTGTGCTCTGTCAATGCTGAGGGTGCCAAAGCAGTATGTGGCCTCACAAAGGAGTGAGCTATAGAGTAGTGAATAAGAGGAGACTGACTGGGCCCAAGACTCAAGCAGGTTCTCAGTGTCAGCTGCTAGCTCTAAGATTTCCCTCCAATTGCCTCTTCATTAGTCCCTCCACCTTCCTTTTCTCCTCATGTATTTCTACTCAGACCCATTCCCCTTGGAAGAGCACACAGGTCTAGGTAGGGCAGGAAACGTGCAAAATGTACAACTGTCTTCACTCACAAGATCCACGAGGGTGGGATGTGGGGCCATTAGAAGCGTGTGAGGGACGTGGGGAAAAACTGTCCCTGACATGCTGGGCTTTATCAAGACTGTCGCTGGCTGCTGCTTTCCTTCAGGCCTTGATGTTCCCCAGGGTGGTTTCTATTACACAGGATAGCTGGATCTGCCTATCATGATTAAAATGCCTCCTGGGAGCAGAGGCTTCTGTGGAAGATGCGCAAACAACTGAGAATGGCAGCTTCGCAAAAGTGGCACATGGCACAGGAGAGCACAGCCTCTTTAGCCCCTGGATTTCTAGCCTCAGAGCCCAGCACTCCCTGGAGCCAGCTCCCTATTCCATCTGAGCAGCAAGAGAGTGAGAGGTTTGCTTGCTGCTCTTGAGCTGCCTGGATTTTGGAGTGGAAAGGCCAGGGGTGAGGAATCAGCTTTTTCCTGAGTGCCACGGTGCTTGCTCCAGTCTAAGCCTAGAGAAACCATCTAATCCTGCAGTGTCCAGGGCCTGGCCAGAGGAGGAATGCCTGTGGCTTGGGGATTGGAGGGAGTTTGCCTGAGTGTGTGTGTGTCTGTGCTTCTGAGCCCATGCCCCTGACATCAGGGAAATTAACCAGATTCTGTGTGTTGTGGGGATTGTGCATGGCAACCTAATCAAGGCTTAGTTTTTCATTAAATTTTCCATTAATACTGGGGTTGTCTAGATCAAGTTGGATGAGACGATCCATAATGTACCTTCCATACTCTATTACCATTCCGAGGATCAGAAGGGGGTTGCGCACCTCTGCTGGGCCATTGGCATTCCCCCCAGTGTCATATCATCTTCCCCAGCACCTGCTACATAGAATGAACAAAGTACAAAGAAGATCACCCAGAATTCCATTCCCCCTTCTGTGTGACAGGTAGGGGAGCCTGGGAAAGGAGGCAGGCAGAGGTAGAAGCAAAGCGTGAGGAGTCTCGTGGGCCAAGGCTTCATCTTTTCAGCATAGAAAGTACCCACTCCCACCTGCATCTCTTGAAAGAGACTCTTACAGTGACATGGCAGTCCGAGGTGGAGGAAAGACATCAGGGGAATGATGCTTTTTGTGCAGAATGAGGATGCTGAAATGGACGGAAGAATTTAGGTCACCACTCGTGGGGACATTTTCTATAGCAGAGCCACTTAGAGGACTGCCATCTATGTGAACTCTACCTATACCTCAAGACAGTTTGTGGGACACCTTGGGAATGGGTGCACTTGTTTCAGGACTTGGGAAGGCTTTGCTCAGTGGATTGTCCCTCTTTTCATCCTTGACTACAGCGGCTGTATGTCCCTCACACGCTTCTTTCCTAGGCCATAGTTATTCTGTGCCCTTCAACAATGTAGTGTATTGGATCTATCTATCTATCTATCTATCTATCTATCTATCTATCTATCTATCTATCTATCTATCTACCATCCATCCATCCATCCATCCATCCATCCATCCATCCATCCATCCATCCAAAGCTCCAGGGCAGGAAATTCAACCTCCAAGGTCACATGTTAATGGTATATGTGATAATCAGTGTTAAGTATCAAATTGACAAAACCTAGGATGACCTGGGAAATTACTTCTGGCATGACTGTGGAAAATTATCTTGATTATCTAAGAAGACACACGTATTGTATGTGACATCATTTCCTGGACAGGGTATCCTGAACTATACAAAGAAGAGAAAGTGAGATAAGCAGCAAGCATGTATTTATTTCTCTGTTTCTTGCCTGTGGATGCAATGTGACCAGTTTCTATAAGTCCCTGCTGTCTTGACTTCTCTGCTGTCTTCACTCCTTTTGGACTGGGACCTAAAATAGACCCTTTTTTTCCTTGAGTCACTTTTCCCAGGGCACTTTATCACAGCAACAGAAAAGTAACTGAGACAGTAGGTAATCAAAATTAGGTAGACCATGAGGTTCTGGCCCCCATGACGGTATAAGTTGCTTTATAAAAAGATAAAAAAGAGACCATAGCTGGCATGCTTCATCTGTCTTGCCTTGTTATATGCTCTGCCATGTCAGGATACAGTGAGAAGGCCTGTATGGACACTATTGCCATGTTCTTGAACCTACCCACTTCCAGTGTTATGAGACAAATTTGTTTGTTTGTTTGTTTCTGTTTTGATTTTAAACAAAGTACCCAGTCACAGGGACTTTGTTATAGCAATAGAAAACAGATTAAGATAAACAGAATTACCCTTCCTTCTTTGTTTATAGGTAACTCAGGCTCATAATTCAATGACTATCTTGAAAATAATTACCCTGTCTCTTCCAGACTGAAATACTTATAACCTTACTTTTATCCTTCAACATATTCTTTGTAATATCATGACGATATTTTTAAACTATGAGTTTGGATCTTCTATGTTAAGTGAAGGACAAACCATATAAGAGTTACTTGTAAAAATAATTACTTTTTGAACTTACTGTAAACTTCCCACCATCTGTTTGAGATGAGCCCCACACTGTTATTACTGACAAAGCAAAATTTATGCAGAACGGCGAACAGCGCGTCTCACGCAAACAAAAATCCGACCCCAGCTCAAACAGTAGTATCTGTGGGGTGATGCACTGGACCTATTCCGTTTGAGCCACATTTTATGTCTTGCTGCCCAAGCCTGCCAGTTCTGAAGCAGAGATTTCCGCTTTGAAGGAACTTAGAACAAGGTTTAGTAGAGTGCCTCTTAGCCAGTATGTGCTTCAGAGGGTGTTCAGTAGAAGCTGTATGCTAGCGTCTGAACATTTAAGTGTTTTCAAAATTCACAAGCAAAGCAACTGTATTAGAAGACAGAAGCTTTGTGAGGTGATTACCATGCAGATGAAGGTCTCATCAACAGGGTTAGTGCCCTTATGCAAGAGGCCCCAGAGAGCATTGCTTCCCTTTTCCTCCACCATGTGAGGACATAGTCAGAAGGTGCCATCTGTGATGGCTGATTTTGGCTGTCAGCTCAACAACACCTGGGGAGATGGAATCCAGTTGAGGAGTTGCTTCCATTAGATTGTCTTGTGTGTGTGTGTCTGTGAAGTCTTTTCCTGATTGTAGGAAGGTCCAGCCAACTGTGGGTGATACCTTCCCTAGGTATGAGAAAGGAAGTTGAACAAGTGAAAAACAGCAAGCCAGTAAGCAGCATCCTTTTTTAATATTTAAATTTTTATTATTAGTTACATTTTATTAACTCGATATCCCCGCTGAATCCCGCTCCCTCATTCCCTCCCAATCCCACCCTCCCTCCCGCATCTCCTCCCTGCCCCTTTCCAAGTCCACTGATAGGGGAAGACCTCCTCCCCTTTCATCTGACCCTGGTTTATCAGGTATCTTCAGGACTGGCTGCAAAGTCCTCCTCTGTGGCCTAGCAGGGCTGCTCCTCCCTTGCAGGGTGGGGAGGTCAAAGAGCCCATCATTGAGTTCATGTCAGAAATAGTCCCTGTTCCCCTTACTAGGCTACCCACTTGGATACTGAGCTACCATGAGCTACATCCGAGCAGAGGTTCTAGGTTATATCTATACATGGTTCTTGGTTGGAGAAACAGTCTCATGTAAGACCCCTGTGCCCAGATATATTTGGTCCTTGTGGAGCTCCTGTCCTCTCCAGATCATATTAACTCCCCCTTCTTTAATATCATTCCCTGCACTCTACCGAAGGTTTGGTTATGAGTCTCAGTATCTGCTTTGATATACTGCTAGGTAGAGTCTTTCAGAGGCCCTCTGTGGTAGAACCCTGTCCTGTTACTTGTTTTCTCCTACATCTAATGCCCATCCCATTTGTCTTTCTAAGTGAGGATTGATCATCTTAGCCCAGGTCCTCTTTCTTGTTTATCTTCTTTAGGTATATAGATTTCATTACGTTTATCCTATTTTATAGGTCTAAATAAGTGAGTATATACCATGTGTGTCTTTCTGCTTCTGGGATACCTCACTCAGAATGATATTTTCTAGATCCCACCATTTGCCTGCAAATTTCATGATTTCTTCGTTTTTAATTGCTGAGTAGTATTCCATTGTGTAAAAATACAACAATTTCTGTATCCATTCCTCCATTGATGGACCTCTGGGTTGTTTCCAGGTTCTGGCTATTACAAATAAAGCTGCGACAAACATGGTTGAGCAAATGTCCTTGTTGTGTACTTGAGCAACTTTTGGATATATGCCTAGGAGTGGTATAGCTGGATCTTGAGGAAACGCTATTCCTAATTGTCTGAGAAAGTGCCAGATTGGTTTCCAAAGTGGTTGTACCAGTTTACATTCCCACCAGCAGTAGAGGAGGGTTCCCCTTTCTCCACAACCTCTCCAGTATGTGTTGTCATTTTAGTTTTTGATCTTAGTCATTTTGATGGGTGTAAGGTGAAATCTCAAGGTCGTTTTGATTTGCATCTCTCTGATGGCTAAGGATGTTGAGGATCTCTTTAAGTCTTTCTCTGCCATTCTATATTCCTCTACAGAGAATTCTCTGTTTAGCTCCGTATCCCATTTTTTAATAGGATTGCTTGATTTATTGCTTTTTAACTTTTTTAGTTCTTTATATATTCTGGATATCAGCCCTCTGTCAGATATAGGGTTGGTGAAGATCCTTTCCCAGTCTGTAGGCTGTCGTTTTGTTCTGACAACAGTGTCTTTTGCTTTATAGAAGCTTTTCAGTTTCATTAGGTCCCATTTATTGATTGTTGCTCTTAGAGCCTGTGCTGCTGGTGTTCTGTTCAGGATGTTGTCTCCTGTGCCAATGAGTTCTAGGCTCTTCCCCACTTTTTATTCTAACCAATTTAGAGTATCTGGTTTTATGTTGAGGTCTTTGATCCACTTGGACTTTAGTTTTGTGCAGGGTGATAAATATGGATCTATTTTCATTTTTCTGCATGTAGTCATCTGGTTGGACCAGCACCATTTGTTGAAGATGCTGTCTTTTTTTTTTCCATTGAATGGTTTTGGCTTCTTTGTAAAAAATCAAGTATTCATAGGTATGTGGGTTTATTTCTGGGTCTTCTATTCAGTTCCATTGATCCTCCTTTCTGTTTCTATGCCAATACCATGCAGTTTTTATTAGAATTGCTCTGTAGTACAGTTTGAGGTCAGGGATGGAGATACCTCCAGATGATCTGTTGTTGTACAGGATCGTTTTGGAGATTCTGGTTTTTTTGTTTCTCCATATGAGGTTGAGAATCTTTCTTTCAAAGTCTGTAATGAATTGTGTTGGTATTTTGATGGGAATTGCATTGAATCTGTAGATTGCTTTTGGCATAATGGCCATTTTAACTATTGTAATCCTACCAATCCATGAGCACGGGAGCAGTATTCTTCCGTGGTCTCTGCTTCAATCTCCTGCCTTGAGTTTCTGCCCTAGCTACCCTTAATGATATTCTGTAACCTGTAAGAGCTGGCATGCTTGGTCTGTCCCACCTTGTAATGTGCTCTGGCAAAGCAGGATGCAGTAAGAAGGCCTCACTTCAACCCTGGTTCCACAGTCTTGGAAATGACACACGCTATTGAACATACCAATTTCCAAATTTGCTTTTGGTCAGTGTTTTATCACGCTACTGAGACTCAAGGTAGAACTCCGACTATGAAGCCTGACCAGGGCCTCCACCAGATCAGGTCTGCTCTCACTGGGTCTAAGGCTTCCAGCTTTCAGAAGTGTGAGAATAAGTTTCTATGGCTCCCAAGTTACCCAGTGTCCTGGTTTGTCCCCCACAGCAGTGGTAAAACACACTGAAAAAAGTAATTTAGGAATAAAAATATTTATTTTATCTCACAACATTCAGGTTGCAGTCCATCATTTCAGGGAAGCCCAGGCAGCAGGAACTTGAAGCAGCTAAGTCACATGGAAAGTCAAGACCAGCGAAAGAGAGAAAACTGTGCACTTGCCGGGGCTTATAGCTCCCTCTTTCTTTTTTATTCAGCTCAGGACGCAGCCAGGCAATTCTGCTGCCCACACTCAGGGTAAGTCTTTCTATCTATGTTAATGCAATAAAACAACAATGGTAACAAAAAAGATCTTCGTAAGTACGGGATAGGCCATGCCTCTCTTCCCAGGTGATTCTAGAGTGTTGAGGAATACCACTAAGATTCATATCTGTTATAAGGTTTTTGTTGTTACTGTTTTTCAGACTTAACAGTATCTGTTTTGTATATAAAGGGGGGGGTGGGCTGATGGAAAAACGTGATTTAGTGTGTGTGTGTGTGTGTGTGTGTGTGTGTGAAAAACCTGCTGTCCCTCTAGATCTCTATTGTGCCTTTTTTTCTTAAATTTGGCTATTCTGTACTTACTAAATATTATGTCCAGAAACCATGGCTTCTCTGTATTATTACTTATTATTAACATCATCTTTGATTGACAACTGGTTATTGTGTTTATTTATGACGTAAAGTATGGAATGGGTAAGTTAAGCTCATCAACATAGCATCTAAGGGATTTTGTTACAGAAACCTAAGTGACCTAAAACACATTCTCTAGCCCTAACAACAAAGGTCCTAGACCCAGAAGCAAGAGTTGGGTTGGCCTCCTGCTTCTAGCGTTTATCAGTATGACCCTAGGGAGGTTTCCTAATACCTGTGCATGTCATTTCTCCATTTATAAAATAGAATTCAAATAAAACTTATTACTTAGGGAGGCTGTGAGGATCACATGAGGGAACTTACACTGAGGGTTTAGCTGAGATCCATGTAATAGACGTGTAAATTGTTGTTATTGTTATGAAATCAGAAATTCTGCAGGTACAACGTGGTCATTTTTGTTTGGAAGTGCTGCGTGGAGGATTCCAATTTGTACCCTCAAATCAGAACCACTTCTTTATTAGGGCTCATGTATAACAGAAACTGAGGAAACACAGATCCATAATAGATAAGTGCAGTGCAATCTTGGTTAACCAGGGGGAACATAGATTTCCAGCATTAAATTATCATTTAGGCTGATTTTCTTCAAACAATCTCACCAATCTCCGTGCTGAATCTGTATGAGCTAGCTTCGGGTTTCACTTCCTGTCTAGACACCACCTCCCCTTCCAGTAGAGACTTGTCTGAGCAAGGAATGCCTGAGAAACAGAGATGGGGAAGACAGGAGTGGGCTCATCACCAACTTTAAAGCCAGTTAGAGGGTCCATCACATCAGGGGTTGTTGAAATGCCTCAGAATTCACAAAGATGTTCAACAAAAGTCATTATTTTTTTTTGTCCCAATAACACATTCCTTTCATCTAAAGCAATAAAGAAATAATCTTGGGCACAGGAAAGTGTGTTAGTAACTTATACTGCCTGATTTTAAACTCTTGATCAACCCGGCCCGCTTTCTTATGGACTGACAATAACTCTGAGGGTTGCACACAGCTTTGTTTTCTCTCCACTGAAGGGTTTTCTTTTACTAATTTTGTTTGTGTTGGGACTGAGGACTTTCATCAGAGGTTCTTGGTCACAGATGCATAGAGCTGTCCATGTTGCTGGGGTGACAATGCTCTCTTTGGGTCTGGGATAGGTTAACGTCTGTTGAGAGACACCAGGGAGTAACAGGCTCTGAAGACAGTCTCAGGGCATCATCTCCTAGTTATATAAATTCAGATAGCCACTGTCCATCCATCCTAGGAAATGCTCAGGTGAATAGGAAACACTTTGAACAAGACACTTCAATTTGCCAATAGCTTCACATCTTTTTGTCCAATTTATTTCACAGAGAGATACTACTTTGGGAGAAAAATCAAAAGAACAAAGGTCTGAGAGACTCCGGGATGGAGAACAAAACATCTCAAGGGATAACTATGAAAGCTGATAGCCACAGTTAACAAAAACCAAAACACCAACAACCCCAGAATGTGCCACTAATGAATTCAATCAAAGCAAACTCCATTTCCATTCCCTTGAATTCTACACAAACAATTTCCACCTCACAAGTATCTTTCAGAAATACTGTACACACAGCACTAGATATTAAGCTACTCCACAAACATTTTGGATCAAAACTGCCTGCCTAGAAACGGCTGCTGCAACAGCAATAACGTGGCTTTAGAAAGAGCCAGCTTGCTCGCACACAAGCTCACACACATTTCCTCTACAACTAATGGAGTTTTGCAGAAGAGAATTGCCTGGAAAACAGGGGTTTTTAAGGGTGAACTTTTGACTTGCAATGCGGGGTGGAAGGAAGAATGGCAGAGAATAGAGAGATAGGCAGCCTCTGCTGCAGCAGTTTTCCCCAGAGAGCCATGCCCAGAACGACTTCTAGTTTGCCATGATGACCTCAGCAAACAATTGAGCCCCTGCTTCTGTTCTAAGCAGTCTCTCTTCAAGTCCCACCCAGATGCGCTGGTGTCTGCCTGGGTTCCGAGACCTATTATGGAGTATTATGGGTATTTACAACTTCTCTCTCTCTCTCTGTCTGTGTGTGTGTAGTGCTATTTTACATCAAAACAAAGGACAGTGATGTTGAGGGAAGCTCTTCTTTTTGGAGAGGACCGGGGTAGCCCTTTGAATGCCGTGCAGGCCCAAGTACCTGTCGTCTTCTGATTTGGAGCCCTGGCAGCCTGCAGAGAAACCCCACGACTGGTAATACCAGGGCAGGACTGTATGGCCATACTCATGAGAATCTGAGGCCACGACGAATCTCTGCCTCTGAACAACTTCAGAGCCTTCTTTGAGGTTGATAGCTGAATCTGAGGCCTAGCCTGTTTAAGGTGCTGTGATCAAATGTTATAAACAGTGGCTTGTAAGTGACAGAGCTTTTGTTTTGAGAATTTTGGAGACTGATGAAAGGGGCAGAATACATCTCTGACGTGGACAGTGCTAATTTTAATTACGTCTAATTTGTTCCCTGATGGGTAATGTTTTAGTTGTTTTATACCCAAGGTGGCACTATTGGGAAGTGATGGAACATTTAATAGATGGGGCTTGGTGGGTGGTTTGTTAGTTCATTGGGAAACCTGCCCTTGGAAGAGATTACAGTAGTTCATGTGAAAATTCTTGGTGGGGGATACTCACTAGAGAGTTGATGCGAAGGCCTGTATGTGGTACCACCCAGCTATCTTTATCTTCTTATGCTGAGATGTGATAACTCTCACATATATTCTTCTCACACCATCTGCCATGAAGCAATGTAGCCAAGAGGCCCCTCCCAGAACTGATCCACTATGCCTGTGAATCCCCTAGACTGTGAGTGAGACAGACCTCTCTCCTTCATAATTATCCTGTCTCGAGTATTTTGTTACAGTGATAGAAAGATGACAAATGTAAGCAGCGATCCTACTCATGAAGACTCTCTCCTCAGGACCTAGTTGCTGCTTATGCATCGCCTCCTACCATTATCTTAGAGGCAAAGAACTCAGCACCAGAGCTTTTTGGAAATGGAAGCATTCAAGCCATCGTACCCTGGCTTTGGAAAGAGGCTTCACTGTGTATGATCTTCCCTAGAATGCTTTTCCTTTAGTGTGACTGAGTATCCAGGCCTGAAGATTGTCCCTTCTGGAAGAAGGCCCCTTATGACTGCATCCAGTATAGTGTGGTGCTGTCTTAAATCTCTAATGAGCTGTTGGAAGGCCACTCATGAAAAAAAAACAAAACCAAAACAGACCAGTGTAATTGCCCTCAGTGGCTTACCTGGTCTTTTAATAACTTCCAGTTCCATTTTAACTGGTTGGCCCTTACATTGCAGCTAAGAATTCTTCCTCAGGTATTGGGGGGGGGGGGGGTGTATAAAGTTTCCAGGGTCAGCCGAGCTAGCTCATTCACTAGCACCTCCTGTCTCAACTCCTGGCAAAAGTGTTGCTAGTACTCAGCTAAGCCGGCAATGCCTACCTTTCAGTTTGTCTGTTTCTCTGTGATGTTGACCTTCTTCTTGTTTCTTGGGACAGAAATCCCCCTTTTTGACTGATAAAGGGAGTTGCCAGATCCATTGTACCGATGAAAAGATAAGGGTCTTGATATCTAAGCTCCAAACCTCGAGGCCTCCTTTCCCAGGCTGCGTCAAAGGCTTGCCTTGTCTTTCTCCTCTCCTGAACGCTCACCAATTCTCCCTCTGCAGATCCCATCTGCGTCAACCCTGCCTATTATACCATGAACACAGTCCCCAGTCCTTGCACATCTTTAGCAAATTCTTATAATATTTTAGTGGATGTTTAAGGGATTTGCTAACCATGGGCACTTAGATTTTTAACTCCCGCCTTGGAAGCATTGCATCTTTCTGAGCATATAGCCACAGATCTCAGCGGCACATAGGGATTGCTTGCTCTCTGCACGGTTCACTCACTCAAGCCCTCCCATGAGTCAGATTTTGTAGCCAGCCAGCAAATATTAGAGGGCTCCTGGGCTTTCTTCTCTTCTCCATTTATATTTTTCTCCCAAGGTAATGGCATGAAATTCCAAGGCTTCAAATACCACTGAGATACAGATGATTTTTAAAATTATAAATTTGGCCCCGACCTATCCCCCGAGCTCCAGATTTGTGGATTCAACTGCTTTCTTGAATCTGTGTGTGTGTGCACACGTGCGCGTGGGTTTGTATGTGTGTTATAGCTACTGAAAGCTGTAACATGTCCAAAGGACACTGGTAACCCTTACCCCGCTGTGCTGTCTCAGTCTTCAATAAGTCAGTGCTTCTATACAGGATCCATCCAGCTATTCAAGCCCCTTGTCTAAAAGCCTCCTGGTGTCCGTCTTATCTTCTTATACCATATTCAACAAGCAGCAAGTCATGTTGTCCCTTTCCCTCAAAATGCTTTTCTCCACTGCCTCCATTTTAAGTTAGGTCACCCCAGGTCTCGTCTCAGTTCCTGCTTTAATCTTCCCAAAAGTCTTGCTGATGTTTTTCTACCCCGCCCCCCTCTCTCTCTCTAACATTTTACAAGTTCAATGTCTGTTTGTAGTTAAAGCTGTCAGGTGATTAAGAACAGAAGACTTTTTTTTTTTTAACTTAATAAAAGGAAAAGCCAGAGCCAGCATCACATATACAGGAAGGAGGCTGAAGCCTTTTTTTTTTTTTTTTTTTTTTCCTAAGGCTGGGAGGAGATGAAAATGTCAGCTCCTATTCAGTATGGTACTGTGAGCCCTAGGTGTTGTAGTAAGACAATATAGAGTGGGAAAAGAAATTAAAATTATTCTTTTTCACAGATGTTATTTATGTAGAACAATCACAAATTGCATAAAAATAAATGTACAAAAATATGTAGTCTGTTAAAAGTTCCAGCTGTAGTAAACTGAGATACAAAGAGAATATTCAGAAGTTAGCTTTTCTGTTACTGTGTTTTCAAAATTTTAACTTAAATTGTTATTATGATTTTGTGCTTGTGTATTTGACATGTGTGAATAAAGATGTGCACATGCCACTGGCTATGTGTGGAGGGTATAAAGGTCAGAGGACAATTCTGGGTAATCAATTCTCCTCTTTCAAGGTGCAAACAAAAACTAAAAACCCTAAAGGAAAACACCAAAGCAGAGCTGAATAAATTGGAAAAGAATACCATGTTCATAGATTGGAAGACCCAGTCTTGTTACAATGTCAACTAGTTTTTCAAATGATCCACAGAATCAATACAATCCCAACAGAAATCCAAGCAAATTGCTTTATAGATATTGGGAGAGTAAGTATAAATGTTTTTATAGGAAGGCAAAAGACCTAGAGTAGTCAGCAAAATGTTAATAAAGAACCAAGTTAGAAGACTCATATGATCTGATTTCAAGACTCAACACAAGCTACAGGAACCAAGACAGCATAATACTGGTGGACAAAGAGGCAAACAGAATGAAGCACCATATACAGTTAAAAGTGAAGTTTCAATTGATTTAAAAAAATAAAGGTACAGGCAATTCAATGGGGAAAGAGTAGTATTGGCAACAAAAGCAATTAGCCATGTAAACATAAAAAGAAAGTAGACATAGATTTATATGGCACATAAAAACTAACTCATGATGGATTATAGAAATAAACGTAAAATATAAAACTAATAAAACTTTTCAAAGAAAATGTAGGGGAATAAAATCTGTGTGGCCCTGGGTTTGGGAATGGGTTTTTAAACATAAGAGTCATGACCCTTAAGACTAAAAATTGCCAACTTAGATTTTATTAAAATAAATACTCTTCGATGGACATACTCATGAGAGTATCTGTCTTCAGAAAAGACAGACCACTGACAAAGGGAAAAATATTGATTAGTCACATACTGGTAAAGGGACTTGGACCCCAAATATACAAAGAACTCTTGAGAGTTCAGCACTAAGAAAACAAGTGGTCCTAGGTGAAAATGAGGAAAAGACACCAATGACATTTCTCCAATGAACACAAACAGGTGGCAAAGAAGCATGACAAAAGACGGTCCCCATCACTTGTAACTAGGAAAATGCATGTTAAAAAATACAGTGAGATACTATGGCACACACATTTTGGTGGTTGAAATCCAAACAGCTGGTGGCCCTGACGAGGCAAGGAACTTTCCTCCATGCTGGTGGGAAGGCACCATAGCACAGCCACTGTGCAAGCTAGGCATAGTCTTCCCATGAAACCAAGCACTCATGCCCCTGGGTATCTGCCCAGCTGATTTGAAAGCTCATATGTGCCCTCGATCTCCCTGAAGCTTTATAACAACTGTACTCGTATCTATCAAAGACAGAAAGCAATAAAGGTGCCTCTCAGCAGGTAACAAAGTTAGATAAATAAGGGTGGGCAAATCCATAGGATGAACTACCATGGAGCAAGAAAAAGAAAAGAGCTAGCAGGCCACAACCTGGATATCTTCATTGCAAAGTGATCAATGCCAGACTGAAAAGACCAGGTACTTTATAATTCCAGCTGTATCGTACTGGAGAAAGTGCAACCATAGAGAGTTGGTGTCATTGCTAGAGGCCTGGACAGGGTGAGTGCTGAGTAGATGAAGAGCTAATGTAGTGCAGAATAGAATGAACACACACACACACACACAAATACACGTATGTATTTGGTATATGTTCTTTGCTTTGTGCATAGAGCTAGGAGGATTCAAAGAATAATTAAAACAGCATCGTAATTACTTAGAGACTTTGTTATCTAGTTGATAAATGAAAAATAAAATCTGTTCTTGATTTATATAATTGCTTCTTCCCTTGACTTGTTATCCTTCCAGACTAACAAAGTAGCCAACCAGCCCATAAACTATTACGTTCACTTCTGTTTGAATAATGCCATAATTGCTTTGTATTAAGTTTCAAATGTTAAAAAAGCCAATTATTAGTAGTCTGCCCTTTATCAAATTATAGAAAGTAGTGTAACAAGTCAAGACTCTCCCTGTGTTTTTTGTGGTCTTCCTCATTCTCTGGAGTAAAAAAAAAATTAGGAGCAGAAATGGTTCCCTCCATTTACACCTTACTGTCCACTGATAAATCAGCAGGAGGGGAAATCATTGCCCTAATTATGTTCCCACTAATGGCTCCAATGGATAATTCCAATCCAGTGGTCACAGAGGAGGGTCACAAAACAAAACCAAAAGTCATGAATCTAGGAAAGATAGTGGTAGAGATTAAACAGAATATGTTGCACGTGTATATTAAATGATCAAAATTAATCAACTAAAAAAGGATAGAAAGCAGGTTTGAAAAGGTAGAAGGAAAGGATGCCAAGATAATCATAGAAGCAGATTTGGGTAAGACAGAGGATCTGCTGAGACAAAGGACCTGCGGAAAGCAGAAGACCAAGACAGATGAAGGTCAAGGCCACAAGGCCACAGCTGGCTGGGAAGGGAATGGAGTCCATTGGTCAATGAGAGAGAGAGGGAGAGAGAGAGAGAGAGCTCTGGAGCTGTGCTGTGTATGCAAAATCCAAGCCGGTTCCATCTGTTATCTGCCCTAGACAGACACTTGCAGGCAGAATTTGGGTTTTGGCAGACTGCGAGAGAAAAATTTATGAATAGACCTTTAACTCTGGTCACTTTGGAGCCCAGAAGCTCTGGAAATTAGATCCAGATGGATGGTATTTTGATAGCTTCTCCTGACCACGGAATTTATGCTAATTCTCAGGAGCCAACAGGCAGGAGGGGGTAGGGAAAGGAAGAAGTCTATAATTGCTTCTTCACATGTTTCCAAGACTCATCTGTGTTTTCATTCATTGCCTGCCATTGGGGGTTGGCTCAGCAACCCCAATGGGGAAAAAAAGGGATCCCAGAGCCTCACCCATCATGAACACTCTGAGAACTGTCCTGGAGCAAAGAAGAGAGGTTTAGAATCTTCACAGTCCAAGGAGAGGTCTGTGTATATGGATAGGAGCAAGATGCTGAAAAAGCCTTCTCCCTAAATTCTTGTTCTGCCCACAGAAGCATTTAAATAAGCTTGAGACTGGGTTTTGTCCTTGTCCCTGTCGTTTCTTCCTATCTAATGTAAGAGTCTGGAGGGAAGTGATCTCAGCATACACCAGCAGGGTTTGTCTGGGTAAGGTCTTTTCTGAGAATGACGCTACTTCTGACTATGCTTCTACTGTTACCTTTGTGATATTGAGTGAAATCTTCACCTTGGCTGCGCTTGAGTATCCTTAGTTGTGGACAAGAGATTTACATGAGACATACTAGAACCATGTAAGTTACATGGTTCTGCTGGAATGTTACAGAAAGAAGGCAAGAAGAGGCTTTTTTTATTGTTGTTGTTATGTTTTGCAGGGCTAGGGATCACCAGGACCTCATGCCTGGTAAGCAAAGTACTCTACCACTGAGCTACACTCCCAGTCCATAAGCAATTCACTTTTGAGGAGGGTTTTGGGAATTTTGTAGCTTAGAAGAAACTTCAAAGACATTATCTTCTACCCGTTTGTCAGATTTATCCCTGTGTTAGTTTGGGCTGAAGCAGCAAAATACGTTAAATGGCTGATTTATTGCTCACAGTTTTGAAGGCCAAGATCAAGGAGCAAGCAGATTTGGTGTCTGCTAAAGGTTTACTCCTCATTCATGTGTCCTCAAGTTGTAGAAGGAACAAACACACTACCTCAGGCCTCTTTCACAAGGGAGCTTATTTCATTTAAGAGAACAGAGACCTAATCACCTCCCATGTGCTTCATTTCTTAACACCATGACGTTGGGAATTAGGTTTCAGTGTGTACATTTTTTGGGGTGACACAAACATTCAGACCAAAGCAATCCCCAATTGCGTCTCAAGGTGACTAGAATTTTGAAGGCATGTAAAGAGATCTCTAGTCAGGTTTTCCAGCCATTCCAAGTACTTCCTGTGTGCATGTGCAAAACTTTGTGCTACTCAGTCCTGATACCATTGAAGACTTTCAGACAAAAGAGACCTAAGAAAGGGCTCAAGCCAGCTCACGTGTGAGCTGTTGCTCTGCTTAGTTAGGAGAAAGAGCTTCCAATGCCTGCCAGGTACAATTCAGAATCACAATGCTGTTTCCCAGCACACACTCTTCCCTAATCCTAAGAACCCATCCTCTGGTAACAGACATTTACCTGCAAGCCTACTACTGCTTAAGGACTCACAAAACAGGGGCTATTGTTCACTTCTCCAGGTTTCACTATCAGGGCACCTGAAAGAATTAATAGGGAATGCAGAAGGGGCTTTGCAATTCATTTTTTCTTGGGGACTAATTTCACCTCTTGTCTAAGAGATGGTCATAGGTAACGGGTTTCAAGGAGCTAATATGCTTTCTTGGTGCACTTGTTCAGTGTCTTAAGCTGGGCCAGAATGGAAATGAAATGTATCTACCTTATTGTTGAGCCAACTAGAGGGGATGGCAGAGTATGTTTCACCTCTACCTGAAAATGAAAGTCAGCTGAAGTGAGTTCCTGTGAACCAGTGAACACATGAAGGGCTGACCTTGTGTGAAAAGGAGATACACCTGGTTCTACTGGGCCACTTTCTAGGTCAGGGTTTACAGAAGACCATCCCTCTGGGGCTCAAATCTACTCAGGCCCCTCTCCACCAGCCTCTTTGATCCTCAGAGGGAATGATATCAGTGATCTCCCTGCTGGCCTCATTTATCTGTTGAATACATCATCCTAGTATCATAGCCTTTATTTACACACTAGTCTCATATTATCAAGCCCAACTGAGCCAATGAGTTGACCTTTTATGTTCCCAGCAACTGTTCAAGTCTTTAGAAATGGATTTCTGCTGTTCACAGCACTCAGCATGCTTGATCTAATGGGCCGGACCTTCCTTGTTTTGCTCTGTGATTATGCACTGAGCGTGTTATTAATTAAGGCTCTATTCTATATTTTAACAGCCTACCATTTTGGACTGAGGCTACAACAAAAACATTTTGCACAGGCTTGCATCTGCTCTCACATGGGGGTGAGGGACGGAGTAGGATGCTGAAGGGGAATCCAATAGGATGGAATTGAAGACCACAGAGAGCAGTGTTAGACAATTCTTCTCGATCTGGGGGCCTGGGAGCAATAGGGACAAGGGAGGTTAATGAGCGAGTAATATGGGGGCATCCCAATGTCTCCCACCTGTCTTTACCACTCTGAAGAACAAAGAGTTGCTTCCTGGATGGCTGGAAGATGGTCTGGGGGAGGTGGGGATTAAAAAGAGACGAGCTAGCAGGGTCAACTCATGAAAGGTTTTGTAAGCCAAGCGTAGGAGTTTGAACTTTATTCTATGGGCAATGGGAAGCTGTTTGAAGCAGGAAAACGATCCTGTTAGCAGCTGTCTGGATAATGCATTAACGAGGGGAGATTGGAAGCCCAGAAACCACTCAGGAATCCATGACAGTAATCCTAGACAAAGAGAGGAAATGACTCAGTAGGCAGAACCAATCGAGCATGTTGATCGAAGGGCCGAAAGAGGAGGTAGTCTTACCATCAATGCTTTGTGTTTGAGAATTGGGGGGAGGGGTAGTTGATTTTATTTATTTATTTGTTTATTTATTTATAGTTATTTATTAATCCATGGGGAATCCAGCAGGATGAAGAGGTTAGAGAAAGGGAGAGGAAGGCTGGTTTGAAGCGGTTTGTCTAGGTCACTGTGACACTGGAGGGAGACCAAACTAGAGACTGTCCATAGCATCAGTCAGTGTGTCATCAGAATCCAGCCCAAAACCGCCCAGGCAGGGAAGCACAGGACCATCATGAGTGCACACCCAGGGAGCAGGAGAGGCAGGGAGGCAGCTCCTGGTTGGAAAGGGCGCTGCTGATGTTCTGCGGTGAATTCTGCCACAGATGGGCTATGACAGCAGGGACGCATTTTTCTTCCTCTTGGAGTGTCTCCGTCTCCCAGACATCTGGGTTGGCTCTAGAGCATGCCCTCACCAGGGCTTTTGTGTTCCTCAAACTTGCACTCGCAGGTATACAGCTGTGTGTTGGGGACAGGTGCCGTGAGTTCCCTAAAGTTTAATCTCTAGCAGTGTGGGAATAAAATGCCAGCAGCCATTGCAATGTTCAAGGGCTTCTGGTGTGGCCCTGGAACTCCCCTTGCCTGGACATGAGGTACTGGCTTCACCCAGAGGTGTAGCTGGGGCCTATGTGTGTAGTTCCTACCACCAGATGCTTTGGTATTCACTACCGTAACTTTTTCATTTTAACACACACTGGTGGTTTTCCTTCCTTCCTTCCTTCCTTCCTTCCTTCCTTCCTTCCTTCCTTCCTTCCTTCCTTCCTTTCTTTCTTTCTTTCTTTCTTTCTTTCTTCTTTCCTTCTTTCTTTCGTCTCTCTCTCTCTTTCTTTTCTTCCTTTCTTTGTTTTTGGGTTTTTCTGTTTTGTTTTTGTTTTTGTTTGTATGTTTTGGCCTGGAACGCACTATATAACAAAAGTTGGCTACAAACTCATGGGGATTGCCCTGCCTAAGCCTCCTGAGTCCTGGGATTACATGTTTGAGTCACCATGCCTGGATTACGTTTTCTTTTATGAAAATCGGCTACATTAAGATACAGTTCCTGCAATAATTCACAAGTTTAACGTGCACAACCCAGTGGTTTCATATATATATATTCACAAATATGTACAGTCACTGCCAGTCAATTTGTGGCTTTGTTATTACCTCCCCCAAACCCAGTACCCTGTAGCTACCCCCTAGACATAGGCTCTGCTGTTGCCCAAACATGCTTTGTCTACTCTGGAACTCACATGGTGATCCATGTCCTGGGAGTGGGATTATAAACAGTGATTAGATCAGTAGAGGGGGTATTGCCCTCTTGTGGTGGGGTAGTTATTATAGCCTGTGGGTTACAAAGTGTGAGTCCAGCATGTTGACTTTCCTCACGCCCACTGGCCTTTTCACTTTCTGCCGTGTATCAATGTAGCATGAGACCCACCCCCACCCCACCTGGAGCCATGCTTTTAACTTTTCCAGCTTCCAGAACCATGAGCCAAATAAACATTTGGTTTTGATAAAGCACTCAGTCTCAAGTATTCTGTTATAGCAAGAGAAAATGAACTGAGACAGCCACCGTAGTCCTGGGTAACCACTAATCCACTCTCTGACTGTACATTTTCCTGTGCTGGGCATTTCAGTGGAGGGAACCTGTAATATACGTGGTCTCTCATAACTTTTATAGATTTCTCTGTCTGATCTGAACATCTTTTTTAGACTCTAGAGCAAGGATGCTGGCAGTAAGCGAAGTAACGAGTGCTTTTCTACAATGCCCTAATTCACCTCATTTACAGATGAAAGACAAGGTCAGAGAGGCTAAATGACATGTCAAAGGCCCTAGGGAGAGTAAGAGGCAACACTGTGCAGGGATTCCTGCTCTGTCTCCTTGCTCACATTCATAGATTCTCTTGGGCAAAGTGCTACAGGAAGGATGGACTGACAAAGAGGGATACAGAGCTAGCCTTTGGCTTGAACTCCCAGAAGGAGTCCTGTGGGATGTGATGGTTCAGAGATGCATGGGGCTGAGTCTGGGAGCAGCCTCAGTTTCACCCAGTGATCAGAGTCAAAGTCCCTCTTCTATGCTTCTCTAGTGTGTGGACAGCGTCTGAGTCTTTTTGGCATCTGGGCCTCTAGGGATGTTCTGGACTATACAATTAAAGATATTATAACCACTGAGCCTGCCCACTCACTGGCCCCTGTATCATCCCCTGAGACACGGAGTGATGATCTATCCCCCCTGGCAGATAAGTTCCATGGGAACTTACCATCTCATTATGAAGGATAAGGCATATTTTTTCAGTATGGTTATACGCGGTAATGAAGCATGCAGAAAACCACACAAGATAGATGGCAGCTCTCACTAGTGAAGCCGGAAACTTGGTTAACTTAATAGTCTATTTATTACGTTCACTCTCAGAGCTCACAGCACCTGATTCACATCACTCCTCCCCCCCTCCCCCATACACACAATTAAAACTGGTGCCGTGTGATTGCACGGGCAGACTCCCTTCCAGACAGTGATGGAGTCAGAGGCTGAGATAAGAGTTAGAGGAGAACTTTCCTCCCTAGGTTGCCGGGGTAGAAGGGGAGCTCTTGCAGGTTGGATGAGACAGTCTTTAAAGGAGTGATCTTACAGAACGCAACAGACTCCAGAAGAGCACCCCGCACCCCACCCTAGCAACTTCTGCAGCTCGGTCCTATGCCTTAAGGCAGGAGTGTGGCAACACACACTCATACTGAGGCTGTCAGAAAGTTAGCAAAGATAGAGGCGGTTAGACATAACCTCACTTTCCAGGAGGGCATGGAGCTGAATTAGACATTCAAAAGCCACTTCCAATTTCCTCATCTCTTACCTGCCTACTTCCAAAGAGCTGGCATCTCACCAAGTTATGATCAGTGAGCCATACAGAGAAAACTGCTAAGGAATCCCTGGGGAAAATACTGTTTGCTTGAAGGAAAAAAAAAAAAAAAGCAAGGTACCATGCAAAGATGAGCTGGTGCTACCGGTTGTTCCTTCCTAATGTGGAGGTACTCTCAAGTTTTGGCAGCCACTTTGTGGGCATTAGGATGGAAAGGCAACATGCTCTGGGAACAGGTGGGATCCTAAGACAGAAAGAGTCCAGTTTGCTGGTCACATCAAGTGGCTAGCAGAACAACATGGGGGCTACCTAACTCTTAGGCCTTTTGTTAAGAGACAATCCAGGACTTTGTGGTTTAAGCCGTAGCTAGAGGGGCATTCTGCTTCTTGTAGCTGAAAAAAAATCATAGCCCCTTTGAAAATCTTATTATTGCCTCCATTTTCTAGATGAGGACACAGGTGTGTGACTAAGGTCCCCTATCCAGGCAAGAGCAGAGCTCAGATTTGAAACTAGGTTACTCTGATGATCAAAAGTACTAAGCATTAATCACTATTGTCTATATCTTCCTTTTTTGGTCACTTGAGCATTAAGCCCTGGAAATGCTCAAGAAACAGGTGAAACCTTAGACGGGCCATTTCTCAGAGCTTGGTTTGCTTCACAGTACTCAGCATAAACCATGAGCTTTCTCCAAAGGATCCACTGAAATCAGGTGATGGTCAGTCTAACTGGTGATTGGACATAGAATACAACTTTCAGACACAACTCACCACTGAGGATACCAGACAAGACTCATGAATTTACAGGTTGAAACTAACTAAACTAGACTAAACTACTCTAGCAATGGGGTCTCTACTGACTGAACCTGCTATGGGAAGGAAAGGTTCAGGGAGAAAATTCAGATTAAAAGACCCATATTAAAAGACTTGAGCCTCTGGAGCCCAGTGGAGCCTCACCTATAGCTCTTACACCCAGAGCAAGAAGCATCTTGAGCCACATATTCAAAAACCTTGAAAGATGAAGTGGGTTTGAAAACTGGGTCTGATTTTCCCAGGGAGTATTTCTTTTATCCCTTATTTGGAGAAAATAATCCAGATTGACAATGGTCCGTTAATAGGAAGTTCCTGCCACAAATGAGTCAACTCCTTGAGACTGTCCCCAGTTTCTGGTATTGGCTAGTGTGAGCTCACTCCATAACAGCTGTTCAGTAAGTATCTGCTGCCTTTGTGACCAGGCAGGTAACAGAAAAATGAACTCAGTGCATATGATTCATCCTTCCACTCCCCAGTGAAAAGGCAAAAACAAGCTGGCTCGCTTGGAAACATATCAGCCAGAGGTACTTAGTATTCGAGGGGGCTACTTATTGCCACTTATTGATCCTTTACTATTAGCCTGGTCCATCCACTCTTTGTCAGAAGATACATAGAGAGATCTATAGCATCCAACAGAGAGACTTGGCCACACAGCTAAATTCTCTTTCCTTGCAGCCTCCCTGACCCACTAGACCTTTTATTCAGCAGGAGACAGACAATCTTTCCTCCCCACAACCCCTCCAGGGCAGGAGCTGTCTAGAGAGGAGAGAGAAACCAGAATAAACATATGCAAGAACTGGAGCTTCAACATCCCGTGAAGATTAACTTATCTTCAGTAATTGCCTTAACTAGGGGATTTTTTAATGCTTTTCAAAGTTTCTTAAAGGAGGAAAAATATGCAGAGTGAGTTCTGTAGCAGCCAACAGAGAAGATACTCAGAGCAAAGCAAAAAAAAAAAAAAAAAAGTATCAACTGTAAGGAGCCCATAGCTAGGAAAATGTAAGGCACCGATTCTAGGGGATTTAATAAGAATGTAATTTGTATAATTAACCATTCATCAATGTCAATTTCATTAAATGAATGCCAGAAATATTACCTTCAGCAGCACGACCTAACAGGATTGGAATATATTATACGAAAAAAAATGAACACTTAGTGCTCCCCTCCTTGCTCTGTCTGTCACAGCAAGATTTGCAAGGCTGAGAAATAATTTAAAGGGTAGTAAATGAATCCAGCTAGGGCAAATGTGTGCATTTTGGTAACTAACCTCCACCGTGATGTATGAGAGTTCGTGTCAAAACGTTTTCCTGCAGTGATGACTAAAGGGATTTAGATCTCCCTCCTGGGTGGCAAATGGCTAAGAATAATGGTGGGAACATCCCAAAGATAGCCTCTGCCACCAGTAGGCTCTCTAGGATCCAAAGCCAGAAGCCCTGGGATTTTGTGTCTAGAATTTACAGACATTCCCCAGCCCTTCCAAGAGCAGCCCTGTACCTGATCACTTACTTGCCCATCTGTCCAGGAAAAGTGATGATTGATGGTCGGCAGAAATAAATCATTCTGAGCTTTATTCACATTATTGCTTATAGTCATCAGGGGAGCATGGTGCTTGATGTAGGTAGGCCAGTGGAATATTCGTAAATAGGACTTATTTCCAAGGCTTCACGCAGGGAAGGCTGTTTATAGAGATTTATTCATTTCAGTTCACCAAGGAAAAATGCAGGGCTGCGTGGGCAGTAACTTTCCTGGCTGCATGCCCATGAGAATTGATGCACAGGTGTACACGTATGCACATACTCACCCGCCCACCCTGTCAGAGCATAACCTGGAGGTCAATGTTTCAGATTTACAAATTGTTGCCTCTCACCCATAGTAGGTGCTCGATCGATGCTAGCTGGGTTGGTTTTCTCATAGTGTTAACCCCATTCCCGTGCTCTTCTGTTTCAGGGCTTCAAGGCTAACACTGTTGCATTGATATTCCTGGTGAATATGCTTTCAGAATCTCAAGTCTTGAGAGACAAGAAATATTTTTCAAGAAAATCAAATATACATTAGAAGTATGAAATCATGGAATAGAAACATTTTTGGTTTCATTCCTTGTGCACTCAGTTTTGAAAAGTTACATAATCTAGAAAGGAGAAAAAAAATGCATTTATCTGGGCATCGGGGGCCAGTTGTCAAGATTACCAGATCAGAAACATCTTGGCAGCTGTTTCTTAACTTAACTTTCTGTGTTATGTATTGTTTGATGCAAAGTAATAAAATATTCCTCAGACCCATAGTCACTGAAAAGGTAGGTCACACTAAAGATCAGGAAATAAAGAGAATGGTGTCACAGAGCTGGTAGACAATGTGTCCTCATGTTTTGTGCACTATATCCGTAGGTAATGCAGGGCTCAAAAGCATGCCATCCTCTTCCCAGAACGCCTCTTGAATGCCCTCCCTTCCCTCCAGTTTTTCACCCATGCGTTCTTCTTTCTAGAGTGGAGTCGTGATGCTAGGCAGGCCTCTGAAGCACAGAATCCTCATCTGTGGACAGAGTGCTGATATCTGCTCTCAGGGTTGAAATGAGGCATCAGAGAGATGGGCATCAGGTGTCTCTGAGACAGAGGAGGAGGTTGACTAGGGTTCACGTTAATCTGTCACCACCCTCAGGCCTTCCTCACAAATGACCAATGAGCCCCGAGTACTGAGCTCACTGTCAGTATTCTAAGAGAGGACAGAAGATCTGGCAAATGGCTTCACCTTAAGATGCTGTGATGTCACTCTTTTGCCCTGTAGGCTGACAGAACTTTAAGAAAGGACAGCATGGAGAGGTAAAGACTTTTACAACAAATAGGGATAAAAAGAGGTTTGGGGGAGACTGTAAAACACGTGTGATATGGAATTCTATGGGACAAATACGAGAGGTTGAGAGGTTTAAGCAGGGCTGAGGACAGGGAGGCAGAGGAAGGTTAGGAAGTGCATGAGTCAACCAAATTTAGAACGTATGAAGAAAATCCTACTACTTCATAAGCCAATTCAAATATAATTTAATGAAGTACTTCTATGTTGGTACCCTGTATGGTGATGCTGCTGCCCTCAGACTTCCTTATGAGCTGTTCACCAGGGAGGCCTCAGAAGCTTCCCCAAACAATGTAGGCTATTACCATTGTTCTTGATCACCCATCAGAACTAGAGCATAAGACCCCATTGTTTTGGGTACAAACAAAGAAATCAAAGTGGAGCTAGGATGGAGGCTTCCTCACTTTCGGCTGGGTTTGACACTGCCAGAAAGTGCTATGAAGGCTGCTGGACAAGAGGAAAATCACCAGCTGTCTCATCCGGCTGTGAACACTGTGTGCTACAGTGTCAACATGCAATAGTGGCCTGAATGTTTTAGGGGTAACAAACTACTTCCTGATTGTTAGAGGCTGGGGAGACCAAGTGCCTAAGGCAGAAAGTTTCTGTTGTTTTCCACACATAGTAAATTGCCTTGTAATTTTTCTGTTTATAACCCTATATTAATGGTACTCTCAGCCCCAGTAGTAAGTGCTGTTTAATGCAGAGATTTGTAACTGGTCAGAGTACTGAGATTAAGTGACTGCCGAATGTTCAGCCCTAAATGGGAAATCAATATTAACCCTTCTAAGGCCTAGGAAACATCATGGGAGAGGGGACAGAAAGAGTGTGGGAGTCAGGGAATGGGGAGGGGTGTTTGGAAAAACAATCTATTGGATATAATGGGGGCCATTTCAGTAAAACTCACAGCGGGCGTAGCTACCCACACAGAACAGGGTATACACGTGAAGAGACATGAATGTAGGAAAGGGACTATTTGAGAAAAGTGGGTCTGTGGGAGCATGACAATGATTAGAGGGCATTGTGGGTTAATATGATCATAACACATGCGTACGAAATTGTCAGTTGTCAAGAAAGGTGGTATGGCTTGTGGAAGAACTTGAGTAAGTGGGATAAATGGTGTGACAATTAAAGAGAGCTCTCAGGTGGGCTCCGGCTATACATAGAGAGAGGGACCATGGGGCTGTAGTGATGTGGGCCTAATGCCCGAGAGCTGAAAGTTTAGAGCTGCTGTCCTTAACTAAGTTCCTTCAGCCCTTGTCTGTGAGGAACACAAATCTCCACAGAAACTCCACTCGGAAAAGCTTTGGTGGCTTCTTTTCTTAGGAGATGAACCCAAACCCAAGACAAATAAGCAGCAGGCTTGAAACACCTGACCAGACCTTAGACAAACGTGGGTCTGCCGACCATCAGTCTACTGGGGTCCTCTTTCAAGAACTGCAGTGGGCTGCATCTACAGAGCTGCCTCACAGGGTGTAAGAGCAGGAGGCTGAGGTTTTGCTAAGGGCCTCTGAGCTTCTCCAGCTTCATCGGAAAGCAGCTCCGTGTGGTGCGGTCTAACCAGCTGACAGCTGTGGGCACAGCCGAGCCTGATGCTCCAGACAGGGAGATGCCAGCCTTGGACAGATACTTACAGCTCTGAACCAGGAGGCTCCCTGTACAGGGACAAAAGAAAGAGCGTGTGTATTGTGGTGGAAAGGATGAGGCTGGAGAGCTCAGATCAAGTGCCCATGTCTATGCCTGTCACCAGGCAGCTGTGTGACACGGGGAAGGTTCCTCAGCCTCTCCCTCTAAACGAAGGTGTTGACTAGGTCACTGACTCTCTGGGCTGTTTTATTATTTTTATTTTTTTTCTTTCCCAGTGAAATCGTTTTTATAAGTAGCAGCTAAACAAAGAAGATACACAAAAGCACACAAAGCAGAGATTCCTGATTCAATTTAATTGGCTTCCTCTCACTCCCAAAGTGGTCCTAAGTCACCAGCACAGAAGAACCCCAGGATCTAGGCTATGCTTGGGAAACCATTAAGGTCCAATGTGTAGGTCATTCTGTGGGCTACTGTCTCACTGCATGATTCTGATGACTGTCTTCTTCCAGGCCAGTCAGTCTAGCATGACCCACTCATAGCCAAACAAGAGAGAAGGCTTTAGTACTGAATTCTATTTCTCGGAGGTGGCCTCTTCCTTTGTTTATATTTTCTGAGAAGTCATTTATGATGTCAGGGTGACTTATAGTGAACCTGGTAGGTGCTGAAGCTTGTAAAGGCCACCTAATCGCTTTGCTTTGACTGTCATTAGTCATTTCACACAGATGGAGTGGGCTGTTTGCATGTGGGGTGGGTAAGGGGTTGGTTTGGCTCGTCGCGGCGGCGGCGGCGGTGTGTGGGAGGGTGGACAAGCTGACAATTCAATCCTGACACCGGTGAGCCTGGGCAGGAAGGAATTCCTTTATGCTACCTCTTCTCCATCCTCAAGACCTCTTCTTTTCACCCCCTCTTCTTCTCCCCCCTCTAATTCTGAAGTGATATTAGTCACATACTCCCTGTAGGTGTTAGGATGGAAAGAGCGCTTGTTGGGAGAAATACAAAGATGAAGGACAGAGGAAACCTCTTCAAAGTCATGGCCAAATGTGGGAGAGAACCGGGAGAAGCAGAGTAAGAAATATTGGGCTGGCATGCTCGGGCACCCAAGAGCAGAGCAAGGAGCTAACCTTGTCCAAGGGATTGAAGGAGGGTGTAGTGAGCGCTTGGTCATGAAATAAGCGCACGTGGACTCTCCTCTCACCCAGCACTAAACAATGTTTTTGGAAGGAGTGGGAAAGGAACCCAGGGCTTTGCACATGCTAGTCAAGTGCAAAATACATCCCTCGTTCTAAGTACGTTATGTGTGGGGTGATTTCTGGTGGAGACTTAATGTAAAGTCCACAAGGAGGGGGTGAAGTCTCTGACTTCTCAGACTGGGTGGGTTCCCCTGCACAACTCCACATTCTACCTCCTCAGGAGCTAGGGATCCTGATCAGGAAAGGGGCTTGCCCCTGCACGTGAGAATAGCAACAATAATTAATAATCCATACTTAATGAGATTAAATTAATAATTATTTTAATTGTGACACGTTTTCCTCCTCTCTTCCCCCTGCCAGGGCAGGCTTGGCGCTTCACAGGATTATAGTCATAATGGTAACAGATAAACCTTAATTAAAACATTCCAAAATACAATGGCTGATTAAAATGCTGTGACTTGTCATTTTCATCTCATTTTGAGCTCTTGTTGGTGAGGACGAACGCCTCCCAAGTGCTGGCAGCGGCTCAGCTGTTCAGAGCAGTCACCTGCATGTCATTCGGTGATGTCCAAAGATGCTTCACACCTTCTGAGTCAGACAGCAAGTCCTCTGGACCTCTCGAACCTTCTACTTCCTGCCAGTTTATCACAAAGCACCTCCTGCCTAAGAAAAGCTGGGGCTACTTCCACCATGCAGGACCTGCCTCTGCTTGGTCCCTGCTGTGTGTGTATTCTCAGGCCACTGTATCCCCATGGAAGGCAGTCTGTGCTCTGGCTCCGTGGGCACCAGGCTAGGGGTCTGAGCAAACCAGATGAGGAATGAGGAGCCAAGCTAGCTTCTGATTCCATTTGTTACACCTTCTCTTCTGGTCTGGTTACCCACTGGGGGTCTCAGCCTCCACTTTCAGCTTCTTTGCCATAGCTCATCTATCTGCAGGTGACTTCTGACCCATGGCTCATGTCTAGGGGCATGTTCTTCTGCACGGGTAACTTCCCCAAGGCCATCTCCAGATTTTACAGTAGTAAGTCTTTTATTAATCCATAAATCCAGGTGCTTATATTCAGTAAACACTTATAGGCCATACACCATTCCAGTTCTGTAAACCTTTTGGTTTGGCGGAACACAGTGCAAGGTTCATGAAGGATTTCTAAGAGCTTGTGTTCTGATAGTCCACATGGGCTGGTGTCGACTGCAAGGGTGGGGTCTGATCCAGACCATTGGAATGCTGACAAAGTATAGCTTCCTCTGTATGTGACCTGGTGCCGAATTTGGAAAGGTAAGAGGCATTATCCACATGTACCGTTATCACATATCACACTTAGAAGCATGGTCCTCTCAGAAAGAGGATGGCCAGAATTCAAGAGATTCAAGGCACTTTTAAGAAAAGCGTCAAGTTTGTGAGCTATGGCAGAAAAGAGCTAACAAATGAACTACCCTGCTCTTGTGGAATGTGCTAGTCTTGTCCGGTGTCTTGAAGTAGGCTGGCTGTTATTTGCCCTCCTGGCTTGCCAAAACTTTCAACATATTTGCCAGAGAGGAAATAACAAGCACATATACCCACACACATTGAGGCACATGTACACATACTTGCTCACACACAGGACACACACACGAATGCACATATACATGAACACACTTCACATGCATGGACAGCACATACATGCATGCAGACACATATATACATGTGCACACACGCATACACACATGTATACACATATAGACTGGACAGTCTCCCTTCCCCTTAGAGTCTTAACATTCCCACATTTACTTAGACTGAAGATAATTAAAAATAGTTTCACTTTTTGCATGATGAAGTGCCAAAAACATGGCAAGCTCACCGAGGTGGAATCTTTCCCATGGAGAAGCCAAAGGAACACATACCAAAGACTCCCAGAATTCCCCTGGTCCTTTAGAGCTACTGGTTTGAAAGACAACATGGGGGAATTGCAGGATTTTCTATCAGCTCCCAAGAGGTTTTACTATTTCCTGAGACATTATCCTGACATCACCTCTCACATGCTCAGCACATCAAGCACTGTTGTAGATGTTGGGGACACAGGGACAAATGCTGTGAGGTCCCTGTTACCTGATACTCACAGCTTACTGAGAAAGCTGGAAGAGCCCACAAATGCTGGCAGCCAGTGATGGAGGTCAAACATGGCTGGTGAACAAGGCCTAGAAGAGATACTGGTGTGAGGAGAAGGCTGTACAGTCAGCAAGGGAGAACTCCTCTCTACCCACCAGCAACAAAACATCTAGAAAAGGAAAATGTGAGGGTCTTAATGCCCATAAAACATATTTAGGGAACTGATTGAATTTGAGAGATAAATAATTTTGTTTTTGAAAATGTCAAGGGGAAGGAAATGCATAACTTCCTTAAGAATAACTCCCACCTCTGCTAGCATGTCAGCACAGAGAAATTAAAATGATTTGGGTTGAGGATGGATGTGGCTAGAGAGCATGGTGCTATTCCAGCTTTGCAAATCAGCTCATGGAGGTCTTCCTTCCTCTTGCTTCGATTGCACACCCCAGCTGTCTCCTCACCCAGCTCTGGTCACAGTCAGATCTCTGATGAGCACATTCAATAACCTTCCTCTTCCATTTGGAACATGATCGCCTGCATGCTGTACATAAGAGGTATTGATTGTGAATGCATTGTTGACTGGAAAACATGCCTCTGTGGACATGTTAGGAAGGGAGGGAGGGGAAATAAAATTTAAAAAGAGTGGAGATGGACTCATGACCCCCAGTTAGAAACTGCTCACATATTGGAAGCTAATGATGTTTTGGTAGCTTGTTTCTTTTCTTCTTTTTATTATTATATATATTTTTTCTTTTTAAGGTTCTAAATGTCAATATTGCATTTACTGCTGAACAGACTAAAATCATAACAAATATAATAAAAGTGAGCGGGTAAGCCTTAGCGTCTCTGCAGAGAATGATTGGCACTTTTGGGCCCTGGATTGGTTCGGCCTTTATCTTCACTGCGTCAGCTCATAATTAAACAATAAAGGAAGGGATAGTTGCTTGCTCTGAATATATGCAGCCAGTGTTCTGTAAGGAGGGGCAGTGCATGTTTAATCAGTGCTGTTGCCACCCCAGTTTTCTGTGACAGAGGAAATGTGTGTATTTTGCAAACTCTGTTCTTGTCTTTGTCAGTGTTGAAAGACTCGGAGGTGACAAGATAGCTGTCACAAGGATTTTTTTGCTCAATAACATCCAATACTAACTACTCTGAGCTCCCAGGGCCCCAAAAGAGCAAAGAGCAATGGGAAGATGATGAGAGAGAAGAAGATAAAGCAAGAAAATGATTGTAGGGGGATGTTTCCCTCCACTCCTAATATGGTTTATGGCTTGGCATGCGGATACTGTGTAGAACTCCCCCCACCATATGTATCTGTGTATGCGTACACGTACTAGTGTGCACGTGTATAAGAGAGAGTGGTGTGAGAGGAGCTTCTTCATCTCTTTCAGTTATAACCTGACTTTTCTGTGATCTTGTAGAATACTTCAACTGTCTGAGGACTATTGTCACGACAACTGGGAAGGAGAGTCTTGGAATAGCTAAGAAAATGATTTCTCAGTGAGCCAACTTGTTCTCCCCACGCCTCTGAGATGAAGTTGCCCAAGAGGAATTTGTTTATGCTCCCTTAAGGGAAAATGAAGAACTCTAGAGGATGACATGGAGCCAAATGTGGCACTTGGGACCTCAGAAACCCTGTCTTGAACTCATGATCTCTCTCTCTCCCTCTCTTTCTCTTTCTCTCTCGCTCTCTTTCTGTTTCTATTACTCTCTGTCTCTGTCTCTGTCTGTCTCTCTGTACATAGCAGAACACAGGGCAGTAAGGAACTTTCCTATGCTGTGAAAAAGGACTAGGCTCCATGCTTTCCAGTTTCCTGTCATCGAGTTCCATCTCCCCTTGACACTTTCGAGAGTAGATGTGTCTAATTATCTCATCTATACCCAGCTGGGAGACGGGCAGGGACCTCTTGTTAGCCAGTTACTCTAATGTCCCCAACAGAAAGCACCATCTTTGCTCTATCCCCTTCATGTAAGTGCACCTAGTTATCCGCCTGCCTTTCACTCCTCTCTGGCCACCTGTGTGTCAGTTGAGGGTCGCACAGGAATGACAAGATAGGAAAAAGCATCATCTGCAGGTTGGATTTCACACGGCTGAGCAGGGAGTGACTAGGTGCCCATGAAGGGTAAATGAATTCATGTGGGGAGACCCTTGCTATTACCTGCAAATGTCGAGAGACACCTTAGAAAGCTCGTTAGTGATGCAGGCACAGGCGTGTGAGAGCTCAGCCTCCTGTTCGTTTGCATCTCCCCACCTCCTACTGCTTTTCCCTAAGTGGAGTCCGCCTCTTGCAGTTTTTTTCCCAAGCGTGGAAGAAGCTTTGCCATCATGTGTGTGACTGACATGTTTCCCCAGACTCACTCATCATGCCCTGTGTAAGGGGAGTGTCTTGAAAAGGGATGATTTGGACGCAATATTCAGCCCAATCTAAAGCTGAGCCACTATCTATGGTTCCGCTCCTTAATGCAGGTGTCTTCTCACTTTTTAGAAGTATCTCATGACCCTAGCAGGGAAGTTCTTTGAAGTCTAAATGCTTAACCATTTCTTTGCTCCAGGGAATGTTTGAGAGAAATTAGTTCTGAGTAGGGAGTAGTGGTTTAAATGGTTTATATATTTTTTAAAATTTTATTATTTTTTTCATTTAGGCAAAGGGCCATTTTAAATTTTCTTTTGTGTGTGTGTGAGTAGACTAGTGATGGCACCTCCAACCCCTAGGTTTCCTCTGGAAGGACTGAAGTTGGAAAAATGATACTGTTTTCTCTTTGGGAAAGAAGATTATTTCATCTTTTTTAAAAAAATTTTTTTAGTTGTTTTTTGAGACAGGGTTTCTCTGGGTAGCCTTGCATGTCCTGGAACTCACTCTGTAGATCAGGCTGGCCTTGAACTCACAGAGATCTGCCTGCCTCTGCGTCTCAAGTGCTGGGATTAAAGGCATGTGCCCCCACCACACAGCTAAAATTTTGATTTTTAATTCTGTGCCTGTGTGTGTAAGTGGAGGTGCTCACAAAAGCCTGAAGTGGCAGATCTTTCTGAAGCTGGAGTTACAAGTGCTCATTAGTTACTGGAAATGGCTCTAGGAACTGATCTCAGACCTGTGCAAGAGTGCATGCTCTTAACAGTTGAACCATCTCTCCATCCCCAGTTATTCATCTCTTAGGTTTAAGGAACTCTAAATCTCAGTGCTCTTAGGTAGCCATCTGCAGGCACATTTTAGTTTCAAGATTTTGTCTCAAATGAACCATATCGTCAGCAAAGGAAGAAGCCTAAGACTCTTCAGATGAATCCCAGAACTACATAAGGACTGCTTAGAAAGTTGTAACCGGATGTGGTCATGCACGGACAGTAATACTTCCGCTCTGGAGGCCGAGGCAGGAGGCTGTCAATATTGAGGCCATCCTAGGTTATACAGCAAGATCCCGTCTCAAAACAAAACTGATAAACAAACACCCCTCCCCCAACACGACAGCTGTGTCTCCACAAAAAGATACTTTTATTCAGTATTGAGGAAAGCATGCCTGTATGGCCAGCTGCTGTCATGAACTCAGTATATCACTACAACTGACAGTAACGATTTGGAGATTTTTCTGTGAAATCTTGTCATTTGTTTTGCCCATTATTTTTTAAATTAAGTGAGCTGTTCTCTCCTTGTATATAGTTTTCACACTCATACTTTGTCAGTTATGTGTATGATAAGGAATTCATCTTCATTTGTAACTTGTTTTTCAGTTTCTTTGCAGTGTCTTGATGAACAGGATTCCTAATTTGATTAAAGAAACACATATGGCCAATAAACATATGAAGAGCATAGCTGTCCTCATAAATAATCTGAGAAAGAAGTATCAAGGGCAAATGAGAAATTGACTTTGCTAGTTTTGCTGTTAAGAGAGAAGCCTGACAGCATTAAGCACTGGGAGAATGTGGGTCTGTAGAACCTTCTGCCTGGGCTGGTGGGTGTGTGAAACTGTACAGACACTTTGGTATCATCTTGTGAAATGGAACATCTGACTACTTCATAACTCAGACAATCCATTCATGGGAACGGTTGCAAGAGCAACTCTTGCATATGACCATTGGTAGACAAGTATTAGAATGCTCACGTTGGCACCTTTTGTAAAAAGCAAACTCAATACAAATGCACCCTGACAGGAGAATGGATGAGTATGTTATGGTGTGTGTATATAATAGAATAATAAACCTCAAACTGAATGAACAATAGCCATATGCAGCAATATGAATTAGCCTTAGTAATAGAATTTGAGTAGAAAAACAAGTCACAAAAGCATATACACCACATGGTATCCTTTGTACAAAGTTAAAAACTCAATATGGAGTGGTCTGGGAATGCTTTCATATATCTTTAATCCCTGAACTCAGAAAGCAGAGGCAGGAACTCTGTAAGTTTCAGGCCAGCCAAGGACACACAGTGAGACCCTGTTGGGAATCAGGAGATGACTGAGTGTGTGTGAGAACTTGCTATGCTAGGATGAAGGCCTGAGTTCTTTTTTTTAATAGCCACATAAAAAGATGGGCATGGCCACACGTGTATCTATAATCACAGTACTGTTGGGGTGGAGACGAGAGGGTTTCTGGGGCTTGTTGGCCATCACTGCTCCAAGTTTAATGAGAGACTGTGTACCAGAGTGATAAGGTAGCAAGTGATAGAGCAGGACATACCATGTCTTCCTCTGGTCTCAGCATGTACAGATAAATGTACGTATACATATGTGTGGATACACATCATACTCACACACACACAAATATATGTAGCAGTAGTAAAACCTTATTTGAAAAAAAAAAGGAAGCAATTTGACAATAAATGTAAGATTCAAGACAGTGTCTGGTTCCTCTGGGCAAAAGATGAAAGGGCGCTGCACAGATTAGTGTTGAGGCTTTAGGTTTCCCATCTGGTGATTTAATGGATAGTTATTACAGTTGTGAAAGAAACACATAAATGTGAAAGAAACACATACAAATCAAACAAACCAGATTAAAAATGGGCAAAGGGCATTTCCCCAAAGATGATATACAAGTGGCAACAAGCATGTGACAAGATGTTTAACATCACTATCACTAAAATGCACATCATGGCAAAACCATGACAAAACATGACCCATTAAAATGACCATGACCACAAACCCCCTGAGTATACCCAATGCTGAAAGAGATATGAGGAAATCAGGACTCCCATGCTGATAGACTGTAAAATTGTGCAACTATTATGGAAAACAGTATGGAGGCCCCTCTAAAAATTAAGGATAGAATTGCTACAATATGCAGCAATTATACTCAAAGTAATTAGAAGAAGGTGTTGGAGTGATAATGGTACACTCATGTTCAAAGTAAAATTAGTCACAAAATCCAAGAGCTGGAAGCAACTAGGTAGGCATCAATGATCTACAGAAACAAAATGTGCCAAACACACAGCAGACTATCACTCAGCTTTACAAAAAACCCAAGGAAATCGTATTGTAATCTACATTATGATGAAACAGATTTTTTTTTCTAAGTGAAATAAGCTGTTCACAAGAGGACAAATATTATGGGATTCTTTATACTTCTGTGATTCTGAAGTAGTGGTATGAACAGAAACAGAAAGCAGGGGCTGGGGGAGAAAGGGATAGGGACTTCCTTTTCAGACAGGCACAGAGTTTTATAAGCAAAAGATGAAAAAGTATATTTAACTATATTAAACATTATACATATTTAAACATGATTGGGGTGGTATTATGTTATATGGGCTAATTAAACCACATTAAAATTTATTTTAAAAAGTCAGATCTGTACTATGTCAGCCTTCACTAAATTACTTTGATGTAATTCCATTTGTTTGTTTGTTTGTTTTGAGACAGAGTCTCACTATATATTGCTGGCTGGCTTGGAACTTGCTGTGTAGAGCAGGCTGGCCTCAAACTTCTGAGTCCTGGGATCAAAGGCTTGATCCACTGTATTTCACCCTGTAATTCAACTTTAAAGGAGGGGAAAAAACTTTCCAAATTCCAACATAATAAAACCTGTTTATCTTCCAAAACAATGTGAAACATAAGTTACAAGCACATATAAATTAAAAATAAACACATAAAAAGAGCCAGTCTTGACAAAAGTGAAGCATGTGTGATTTCTTGAATTATTGCTACATATAAAGCAGAGAGAGGCCACATATAGCAACATCCTAGATGACTTCATGATTATTGAGTCTGACCATGGAGGAGGGAAACTAGCCAAAGGCCAAAGCTGAAGGTCCTCTAAAGCTTCCAATTTGGGGGCTATTCTCTGGACAAATGTCAGGCCAAAATTTTGACTGAAGAATATTTGAATGCTTCTTGATTGCTTATTAATGAAAATGGTGAAACGTATTGCATTCAGAGTTGATTTATTACTATCTTAACAATTCATAAACTTGTTACATGTCATAAAAAATAGAATTGATCCCTTGACCCCATTTACTAAGACGGTCTGTGTGGTGGTGACCTGTGTTTCTTCCTGTGATTAGCATGTAGATGATCATCCCAGAGCCACACTTGGGAGAGGCAGATCTGCATATCAAAGAGGACAAAGCTATAGGTGTGGGCACAACAGTGTGGGTTTTGGGATTACAGCCATTGATTGGTGGGTATTACAGGCTAACTGCCAAAATGTCTCTAGTTCTTACCTTTCCTAGGATCCATACCCTTTTCAGTGTTTATTTCTGCCCATGGGTGGAGACTGATCCCTTTGGGGACTGAGTTGGCCTGGTGACCTGCTTTGGCTAACAGAATGTGGTAGCAATTAGACTGTATTTTTTTTTTTTTTATTTTTTGGAGTCATGGTCATACCCGGTGTAGTGTACTTCTATTTCCTCCCTTAATATATGCTGACCCTGCATTTATAAGACGGTGCTAACTGGGTTATGACAGACACACAGCCCAGATATCCTGTCACCATAACAACAGTCCAGCAAGCATTAGAAATGTGAGTGAGACCATCCTAGTTTAGCCATTGAGCTGACCCTTGGATAATGCACAGGGGACAGATAAGTCCAGCTAGCTCCACAGAGCCTGTTCCCATCAGCAAAATCCAGCTCACAGAGAGATAAACAGTAAGAAACACTTGCTTTCAAGTCATCAAGTGTGGCACTTTTTCTTACTCAGCAGTAACTAACCACTGCTGTAAGTATAAATGAGAAGTCTCTTTGTCTCTTCCTCTCTCTCTCCCTCTCCTCCCCCGCCCCTTGTGTGTATGTCTGTGTGTCTGTGTGTGTGTGTGTTTGCTTTTTGTCTTCAGAGAGCATGCCTGATTACTAACCACTTTGAAAACAAAAAATGAGGATGTAAGCTCAAATGCTAAGTTGTGTGACCCTGAAACCTGGGCGAGTATCATTCCTTGGAGAGAGCTCGGCTGTGTAACAGCTTTTCTGGGATTCTACACTCACTAACCGGCCCTGAGAAGGATGACGAATTTAAGGAAAGGGAAAGGGTGGAGAGATATTTGTCAGGAGAGGCCAGGGAGTATAAGGTATTGATTGCAGTGATTTTTAATTTGAGACAGATTTTAGCTAGGACTTAATATGAGGAGCCAAGTCAGAGGAGGAGAGAGTCTGCAGACTCTGATCAGAAGAGAAGGGGGACAATTGCTGGGACCCGCAAGTAGTTTTAATGTAGACCAAACTCCATTGAGTTGAGGTGAGGAGTGCATTTAAAGGTCAATAAGAAAATGTAAGGACCATGCTAGTAGACCACTGAAGCATGCAAGACATGACATGGAACACTTCAAGCCTGTGGTGTATTGCACACTTGCACATTTGTCTAAGTGCAAGAAAGTGTGTTTGTACTCCTTTCATAGTCAGAGGAGGGCTATGAGGATAACTTCTTCAGATTTCCAGTTTAAGGTAAACCAAGGTAGCAGCATTCTGTGACCAAGTCTCATCTGATCCCCTAGAAAACATGAGAAGAAGCAGACACTTCACATCATGCTCTAGTTGGAATGCACCGCACTTCAGGCACCATGGAGCTACAGGTTTTCAGCTCAGTACACCCTCCTCCTTCCCCAGGTCCTACTTTGTCTTCCTACCCCTTTTCCCAGGACCCTGGAAACTTAAAAACAGACACTGGGGTGTGTGGTGGAAGGAGGAGGCAGGGCCACAACACTAAGTCACAGGTCGAAGAGGTAGAGGAAAGACACTCCGCTCAAAGTAACACCTGGGCAATTTGGCAGTTGCAGAGGCGATAGACACGCAGACTCCATCCCTAAGGGAGCCACATCTACTCTTTCCTTTTCAAAGTCATCAGGCAGTAAAAGAAAATTGCGGGGATGGGGAAATAATGAAAAAGGCTCTTTGTTTTCCCCCCAGTCCGAACTCCTAGCTCATCAAACCTTGGAAATGCTCACTGCAAATGGCTGTTCCTGTTTTATTGCTTATTTATGGGAATCTATTTAAAGTGAATTGCACTTTTCCATTGTATCCTCGTGAGCGGGTGCCAGAGTTCTATCTCCCCTGGCTGAGGGCTGTCTGGACTGGGGATTCTGTCTGATTGTGTCAGCATCACAGTCCATGGCATTTAAGGGGTGGGGGTGGGGGGTTAGAAAATACAGCTAAAGGAGTAAGGGAAGCGTGGAGAGTGATAGCTCAAGCACCTGCTAACTCTGACTGGGTGTAAGGCAGCAACACTAATGGTTAGTCTGGGGACACTGACCTTCTGATGAAGAGGAATCTGTAAGTTGGGGTTAGTGGATGGCAGTGAGCCATTTGATGTCTTTGAAGTTTTAATCTGACTCTACTGAGAGCAATGCAATCTTGAGTGTATTTCCCTAACCCTCTATGAGCCACATAAAATAAAACTATAAAAGTTTATCAATTCAAGACCATTAATAATGATGACAATGAACATTTGTTTCACTTTATATGGGGCAATGTTCTCAAACCATACAATTTTCTTCTGGGTTTGGCTAGGATGGGAGATGGAAGAGCTAGTCAGTAGTCCAACCCCATTTTCTCCCAAAGAGATGAAAGGCTCCTTCCTTTAGAAGATTAGTCGCATAGCCCACACTGCCTAGTGTTCTGTCCCAGAGTTTAGCAAACCTGGGGAAATTGGCCTGTGTTTCTATAAATAAAGCTTTATTGGAACACAGCCACACCCTCTTGTTTGAGCGATGTCTGTGACAGCTTTCATGACTGGAGCAGAGCTGTGGCAAAAGAGACCTTAGGACTCTCAACACCAAGATGTTTACCATGTGGCCCTTCTCACAAGATTGTCCCCACCTACTCTGCCTCAAGTGGTCCTGGGGATCTCTCTGTGTGACCAGAGGAATCAAAACCTGTCACGTGTTAGAGCAGAAGGGATGTGGGCATCAGAGAAGCAAATGAATTCCCACTGTTGCACAGTCGGCACCTGAGTTAGAGTGCAGCCAGAATTTTTTTTTTAAATATCATTTAAATTTGCCTTACACAGAGACACCAAAACTGCCAGGATAAGCTTTGGGGGTTTTTCTTTTTAAGGGAGTGTGAAGAAGTCATGTGGCACCTGAGTTTTACCTGACTGGTCAAGGCATTGGTTTCTCCCACATTTCCCAAGTCCCCTCCTGGGCCTCTGGTCCCTGCTCCTGTTTCTCCGTGCTCTGTTAAAAATAGAGACTGACTTCCCCTGCTGGACTGCTTTAGGAGGCAGTTTGCTGGGCCCTGTTCTGGGATGCAAAGAGCCAGAGCCTCGGTGGAGCGTCTGCTTCTGGATGTGTGTGCAGGCTCCCTTATCTGTGGCACACCATAGAACTACAAAGGATTCTGGGTGGAGGAACTTGGACTCCTCAAAGAGACATGCCAGCAGGGGACAGGTGGAGAGCCACACCCTAGAAAGACTTTATTTTATTTTCTGGTGGCGAGCCTAGCCTTTAACAGCTGAGCCATCTCTCCAGTTCTCACCCCTCCCCCACCTTGTTTCTTAAGCTTTGGCTGAGAAAGAGTCTGGTTTTCTCTAATTCATGGTGGACTCTTAGTTCCCTGGTCATGCTTCCTCTGAGTGTCTGGGCTACAAAGGCCCCTGTGGCTGGTGGCTTCCTTCTTGATTACCTTATCTTTTTCTTTTCTTCTTCTTCTTCCTCTTCTTCTTCTTCTCCTCCTCCTCCTCCTCCTCCTTCTTCTTCTTCCTTCTCCTGATTCCCTAGAGTGACTAGTGACAACTATAGCCATCCATTATTTTTTTTCTCTCTGACTACCTTCAGAGTCATTGCCTCCTGTTGGTCCTTCACCCAAATCTCTCATCAGGGACCAAATCTTCCACCAAACCAAACTCCTCCAGCTTCAGACGGGACCCAGCATCACCTGCCTTGCTTTTTGGACCTGCATTGTAAACAAGTTCCTGGCTGCTAGGCTAGCTCTCATTCTCATTGTCACAACTGCTAAACATCGCTGATCATCGTACCATAACTGAAAATCCAGCACGGTGCCTTGTTACCCAGGATGGTCCAAACCGCCATGAATGGTTCCTAAGGCCCTTGGTGAGTTGCCATCAGGTACTAACTACCACTCAGAGCTATATGGTCCTCGTGCATGCAGTGCAGGCTGGCTGTCTGGTAAGTACCCAGCCAAGGACATGCTCTACATTCTGGAATGAGGGTGACCAGGTTTCTTCCTTGGCTTTTCTGGTCCTCATTTTCTTCATCTGCGTTGAAGAAGACTGCTTGAGGGCAGGCCCAGGGTTTAATGAGGTGATATAAAAACAAAGGTTGGAAAAAGATTACGTGCAGTGGTGGCTCCTTCCTGAAGCTCTTGCTCCATGTTGCTGCCTTTGCCCAAAGCTGGTTTCCCTTCCAACTGCCTGGCATCCTCTTACCCCTCTTGAGAATAAATGCTTAGGGCTGCTGTAGTTTGAAGGTTTTCTCAAGGGTCATATATTAAAACTTAACCCCTAGACTCATATGTCAATGGTATCTTGGGGGTGGGGCATTTGGGGGTATAATTGGGGCTAAACGAGATCATAAATGTTGGGTTCCCAGAATGGCATTAGTGGTTTTATGAGATGAGAAATGGAAACTTGAGCTAACGTACTTGCTCTGTCTCACTGTGTGATAACCCCCACTTCATTATAACACAGCAACAAGGCCCTTGCCAGGATGCCAAGTGGCATGTCCTTAGACTTCCCAGCATCCAGAGCCATGAGCTAAATAAACCTCTAATTTTTATAAATTTTCTGGTCTCAGGTAGTTTGTTATAGCAACAGAAAATGTGCTAAGACAGTGACTTCCTCCTTGGGTGCACACAGAGCTGTTCAGTGAGTTTTCAGCCTTCTCCAGCTCCTTCTTTATTTGCTTAGGTGCTTGTTTAAACAGTATATGACAGAACTTCAGGACGGTGGGGTTCCTCTGTTTCCCTAGGCTAGGGGGATCTACTGCAGACAGCACCATCTTTGGAGGCTGACTGAGCAAGGCTGGATCAAGGACCCGGCACTATGGCTGTAGCTTGAATGAGCAATTTAACCTCTCAGAATCTTTTCTCTTTCCTTGGCTGTAGTAGGAGGACACTAATTCCCACTTGCCAAAGCATCCTCCACAGACACTGGTTAGGGAAAGCCCTTCAGCGGCACGAGTGGTGCTGGTTGTCCTTGGCCTTTCCAGCGTTAAGCACTGCAGCAGCAGGTAATCCTGTCAGTAACTCCCCACTGAACGCACGGATAAACTAGCAGTGATCATGAATGAGGCTCTGGAACCTCAGACCCTCAGGAGATCGGAACATTTAACTCCGATCCAACAGCCCAAACTCAGGGAACACGGGGCTCTCACCTCCCATTGCAGGCCATAGATTCAACATGGCACCAAAGCACAGTTAGAAAGAAGAATGAGATGTAGTGTGGTGGGTGACTGCAGCCCACCATAAGTTAGTATATTTTTTTATTAGGAACTAGAAGAAAGGAAAGTGAAGGCTGCCAACAGAAGGAGCTGATAGAAGATGAGAATGCTAATCACCCTGATCTAATAGTGTACCCCATTAATATGTACAATTAGCATATGCTAATCAATAACATTTGCAAAAATTATACCATAGTTAAACTCTTCTTCCAGGCTCAGTGACTCTCTCCATGGCTTCGGAGTTGTCCTAGTACCATGGTCACCTATGACAATGGTGCACCAGGTTGAACTCTGCTATAAACAAGTGGCCATGATCTTGCTATGCATTTGGGGATCTTGTTTGGTTAACCTGGGAACAGGAGGGAAAGCAAAGGAAGAAGGGATGGAAAGGAGGGGAGAGTTGCGGGGTGGCTTGGGGATCGAAGCAAGTGCCAAGTAGAGAAAGACGGCGGTGTTGGTGAAGTCTGAACAAACGCAAAGTCAAGCACAATAATAATTTGGGCAAAATGGCAAATGGCACAGCTGAGGAGGAAATAGCATTGTGAATGTAAAAACTCCTAAATGGAGCGCAGATGGGAGGGAAAAGTGTAATCTTCTGGAAAAGCCTCTAATTGTCTGCCCACACTAATAATTTCAGCAAACGCTCCCTCTCTCCCTCCTGCGTATAATTACACCATTCCATCTGTCTATCAGCAGGTTTTTTACTGTGCTTCGCTGCTACCACGTTCTCATGCTTGCGGAGAGATGAGGGCTTTCTGAAGATTTAAGAACCCTTCTGACACAGATCCCGAAGAAAAGACGCTCTGGAGAGACAAATCCTTCTCCCAAGACTTCTACGACGCTATTTTAAAAGGCTGTCTCATCTCTTCACATGCTCTCATTGGGCCCATGGTGGTTGGGCCATGTGGTCTTCTAGCTTGGGTGTCCTCCTCTGAGGGCTTGTTGGGGTGGATCATGCTGGAAAGACTAGAACTCCATGGCTAGAGCTACGTCTGGTAGAGAGTGGCTTTGTGTCCCCAGGTGGCAGTCTCTGTTTGGTAGGTTGGAGATAGTCTGGAGTTGGTCTCAGATGTCTAGCCAAGTTTGGGCCGAGCAATAAGGAATAAGGAAGCCAGGTCGGAGGGACCTGGGTATGACCATGGCCTAGGCTGTAGCTCAGCTTGGTGGCTGGGGAGGGTTGCCAGCGCCACTGAATAGAGTTCTGAGCTGTATTGGATAGCACTGAGCTCAGGGAAGCCTTTGGCTCCTCTCCCAACTCTCACTGGCAGTGAGTCCAAGAGAAGACAGGTGTTCTGGTCATGTAGCTCAGTAGGAAAGGTTCCAAGCTTCCCACCCAAGTCACTGGTTTTCCCATGTAGAGGCACAGTGCATCCTATACTCCTGCTGTGGCTTTCTCAGGAAGCTGTTGAGGATGCTAGGATAGGTCTATAGGTTCCTCCTCAGACAGATAATTCATCTCCTTCTCCCAGTAAACTTACTTAACTAGATACTGGGAGAGGTTCGGGACAGGTGGAAAGGGGAGTGGGGCCAATTCCCCTGAATGTCTCCTGAAGGCTGAAGAGGTGTGGTGGGAGGGGCACGGTGGGTTGTGAGCTATTTACTAGATTTGGGGCTGTACCAGGAAAGCATTGCAAGAGGTGATTACGGCCTAGCCAGAGCCTCCAGCCAGCCTATCCTCACACAGCCCAAGAGCACAGCTTATCCTCTCCTATGATTTCCAGGCAGACAGAGACTAGCGCTTGCTCGCATCACAATTCGGTGGACAAATACTGATAGTGTTCCCAGAAGACGCTGTAAATATGAATGCAGCACACATCCAACTCTCTAGGGTAGTGCTGTCTAATGCAAGTACATTGCAAGGCCCATCTGCAATTTAAAATTCCCTAGTAGCCCTAGTGAGTAAAGGAAAACATGTGAATTTATTTTATGAATAGGTTTCATTTAAGCTAACATATCCACAACATTAACTCAATATATGATCACCATAAAATTATTTGATATTCTACTACTGCCGAGACAATAAGCCTTCAAAATCTGCTATAGCTACACATATACCAGTTGGAATGGGACACATTTCCGTTGCTCACTGGCCATGTGTATCCAGTAGTTATTCTCTAGACAGTAAAGACTCAGAGCCTCTAAAGGAAGAAAAAAATGTGTTCTTAATTATAATTTTAAAATGTGTATGATAATTATCATCGTTAAACTCCAGACAACCACTTGCTAAACACTTTCACATGCATTATCTCATTTAATCCCAGCAATTTTATGAGGTGACAGTTATTGCTGTTTTTTTTTTTAACAGATAAATGAACACAAGACTCAAGAGCACTGAAATGTCTTATGACTTTAAAGAAGTAAACAAATGTGTGTGTGTGTGTGTGCTCTTGTGCATGCCTGTGTGGTTACCCACGCGTGCCCTAGTGTGCCTGTGGAGGCCAGAGGTCAGTTTCAGGTGTCTTCCCAAGGAACTTCCCACCTTGTTTTATGAGACAGAATCTCTCACTAGGACCTGAAGTTCACCAAATAGGTAGGCTAGGCTAATTGTCCAGTAAGCCTCAAGGATACTCCTGTGTCAGCCTCCTAAATTCTAGAATATAAGTATATGCTTCTCGGCCTGTTTTTAAACATGGATGCTAGGGATCAAAGCCAGATCCTTATGCCTACGAGATGGGCACTTGACTGACTGAGCCATTTCCACTGCCCCTTCTTTCTTAAACACATACAGACACATGCTTTTCTGGAATGACCCCACCGTGACTCCCTGGAGGGGTCATCCTGTAGGATGCTGGTGATGAGAAGTATTTTCTACAGCAGTGGTTCTCAAACTTCCTAATGTTATGACCTCTTAATACAGTTCCCCATGTTGTGGTGACATCTAACCATAAAATTATTTTCATTGTTACTGTATAACTGTAATTTTGCTACTGTTATGCATCCTGCTATAAATCTCTTATATACAGGATGGTCTTAGATGACCCTTGCAAAAGGGTTGTTTGACCCTCCAAAGGGGTTACAACCCGTAGGTTGAGAACTGCTGTTCTACCAAGAAGAAGGAGAAGGTAGTCATGAGATTTCTCATTTGAGAAATATTCTGATCAGAACTGAGTAGCCTTTGCTCCATGTAGAGAGTAGCACTGAGTCAGTTATCTGTAGGACAAGCTAAGAGATGGAGTAATGAAGAACAGACTGCAAAGGTGACTTAGGGCCTGGTTGTAAAGAGTGCTGGACCTAGCAAGGTGGATATGGACTTTACTAAGTAGCCACTGTAAAGCCACGGAAGACTTCCATGTATCAAACACTAACTGAGAGCCTGGAATATCCTACTGCAACCAGAGCCTTGCCTTAGAGCAAGTGATGCCATCACAGCCATTGGGCGGAGTGAGACAAGGAAGAGACAGAGGAAGTGAAAAGCCTCTTAATGCAGTGCAGGCCTAAAGTAGTAGTGGAAAAGGAAAGAGATGGATACGAGAGGCATTAAAAACTCATTGTGACTAGATGGTGCAGGAAGAAAGGAGAAGGTAGGGAGGGCTCCATGGCTTGAGCTTGAATCTGAGCACAGCCCGGGCAGTTCGAGCAGGCATGCTTGCTGTCCTACCTGAGTATCCTTCCTGAAAAGACTCCTCCCACTCTCTCGACCCTCCAGAATGGCCAAAAGTGGGTGTAGTGATGTCTTGGTATTGCCTGTCTAGCTAGTAAGAGGATGCAGTTCCTAATCTGCCCTCTTGCTAACTGGGAGTCACCTAGCTTCCTGAGGTAGATTTTATTCCTTTTAGGATCAATGAAAGGGCTATCTGGGCTGACTCTATCTCCGGCTCTCTCCACCTATGCCCTCCCCCTCCAGGCCAACACTGGAGAGAATGAAGGGCTATATGGATTTGTGGTGGTTCTCTCCTCCCCTGTCTCATTAGCACAGCAGCTAATGTGTTATGTCTAACCAAAGCTCATTACTCATCTGTAGAATGGGGAACCTCCAGGGCTTCTCTGAAAATCCAATCAAGCTCCTGTGTGTGACAGCCCTCACAGGCTCCATGGTTCAGGCAAGGTTGCTGTGGCCTGCTGCATGTTCCTCTGGATGGATGATTTCAGTCTGGGAAGAACATGCTACCCCCTGCACCTTCTGATTCTGGCTAGTGCTGTGCTCCTTCTTGCCTTGAAGACAGTACACACACCATTCCTTCTTTGGGAATACTCTTCCTTTCCCTCTTCCTTTCTGGATTATCCCTTAAGATCAGCTCTCATCTCTTGCAAAGACTTCATAGATCCTCTTTATTCAGTAGTTAGCCACTCACTTGCACCTAGCTCTCTTTCACTTTGATTTATTGAAACATTTAATGGTATTAGAACTACTTACATATCTATATCTGCCCCTAGACTGTGAGCTCCTCCAGGGCAGGGAACATGTCTCCTTAGCTTATTATTGCATCATCCATCCTCCGATGCTGTCTCCCGTGCATGCTAGCACTCAGGAATAAATGAAGAGCATCACAAGGAGCCACATGCAGAAGCATTGCTCACCAGGGGCTGAGCTCATGTTGACATCTTGAATTCAGTGTTTACCCTGCCGCAGTTAAAATGAAGGAATATTGATTATTTTTCTGACCCCTTCAATCTCATCCATCTCATTCAAGGGGTCAGCAGAGTAACTCACAGGATCTTGAGAATATTTATATCCCTGAGAAAGTCCACTAGGGTGAGGTAAACAGCCTCTAGCCCCTTTGATCACCTAACAGAATGACCATGATATATTTATTCCCTGTAACTCTTTGGTTTGACTTATTATTGCGTTTCCTGCAGCCTCCTCCTCCTTCTTGATTTATTTGTATTTGTGTGGGTGTGAATATGTCTGTGTGAGTGGATAGCATGTCTGTGTGGGTGCCCACAGAGGTCAGAAGAGGTCATGAGTTACCGATGGTTGTGAACCATCCAAAATGGGTTTGGGGATGGTCTCTCAGATCCTTCAGAAGGTCAGTAGGTATTCTTAGCTGCTGAGCCATCTCTTCATTCCTCCTTCCTTTCATTTTAGAGCTCAGTGAGCAGCAGAGCTGGAAAACCAAGGTTATGGCATGCTGTTCCATGCATATCCCTGTCTTCCTTACTAGCTCTCCCTGTATCCCTGCATCAGCTGAGCTCTCTTCTTGGCTGGCCCTCTGCTCCAAGCGTACCTGGTATACACCATTCTCAGAAGGCTGAGAGTGGCTCAGGAAGCAGCCAAGCTGAGGCCCAGGCACTGTGTTTTTTGGGGAGGGGACTCACCTCACTCTACAAGATCTCCCCTGTGATCCCTTTTGGCCCCACAATGTTGAAGAGGCCTGAGGTGTGGTGGCCACACATCTCTGTGAGATTTTACTTCCAGGCGGGTCATTTATCTTTCATACCCACAGCCCAGCCACGGTGTCAGGCTAAGGCTAATGAGTCCAGTCCCTCTAAAATGGTTACTGCCTCAGCCCCTCCCAGATCCTCCTTGCTTTGTGTCTAGCCATGAAGACAAAGCCCAGAATTAAGGCCTCCACATTTATTTTATTTCATGAGAACCCACAAAAGCCAGCCCAGCAGCCCATTCATCCTAAAATAGCCTCTGAAAGCCTGGGAATACGTCAGTGTCCCTTTACAGAGGGACACGGCATTGTCATGAAAGGACCATTTGAACAAGGTAACCACAGCGGAATCATCTCAAATGTGTTTCAATCACTTTCTAACATCAAGGTTTGTTTCTCAGTAACACAGTCCTTCTTACAATGAATGAACTGCACAGCAGGTGAGTGTGTATGTGTGCATGTGAGAGAGAGAGACTTTTCTGGTACATTCCTAGATGAGTCACTGTCAAAGGTGATCAGTCTGTGTGTCCTTCTCTAAGCAATGATTCTAGACAACAACAGTGCATGCTGAACAATATTGAGCTCCTGAGTTCTCTGGGGCCTTGGTGAGAGAGAGAGTGAGGACTGTTCATCCTACTGGGAAAGGACATCTGGGAAAAGGCATCAGCAAGAAGGGATCCAGCACCAGCTCTGTGAATCAATGGCTTTCTCCTCCGTGACCTAGTCTGGGGCCCATCATCCCCAGGCCAAAGACACCATGGAGACTCATTGTTTGGGCACTTACTTATAAAAGCAGCTTCTCTGATGTCCCGAGCAGGAGCTCTTTCAGCACGCTGAGGAGAGGGGGTGGCAGAGCACTGCCCTCCACTAGCAGAAGGAGACACAGGCTGGATGGCTTATGGCTCTCAGCCCATTTCACAGGCAGGCCCTATTTTCATTGCAGAAGCTTGGACAAACTCTTTCCTGCCTGATACCTAGGGTTTCCGTTTATAAAGAGGGGAAGCAGACATCTCATAAACGGTTCTTAGTGGGCCTTAAAATGTAGTAATACACATTTGCTAAATGAACAAATGTCTATATCCTCCCCATAGATGCTTTCTTCCTTCCAAGAAGAATCTCTTTCTTCCTTCCAAGTAGAATCTCTTTCTTTCCTCCCAAGATCTTGCCCAGACAACTGTGCAATGCCTTCAGAGACATATGCTAAGTTTGAGAAGTTACAGTCTTCTCAGACACGATAAAAACCATCCCAGGCAGCTAAGGAAGTGGTCACCCAACTTCTTGTGTTCCCTTAAAAGAAAGCTTGGGAACAATGTGTGTCTCGCTTATTTTTGTTTAAGTTGCTGTCATCGGCATACCTGGGCAAACTAAACTATCTATTGTTGATGTCATCCCATCCATTCCAACAAAAAGCTGTTATTGCATATCTTGAGGTATCATTTTATCTAAAAATATGATGAAATTGGCATGATGGCACATGCTCATAATCCCAGAACTAGGGAAGCTAAGGTGGGAGGATCCCGAGTTTAAGGCTAGACCGGGCTATATATATTAAGACCCTGTCACACTCCTCCATTGCTCTTAGATTATTCTTCTTCAGCTTCTGGGTTCCAGGCATGTCATTAATCTGTCTAGCTTTGGGAAAGCTAAGCCCCACTTTTGTATCAGAGTAACTAAGAATTGACCTCCCCAGAGAATTGTGTGTATGTGTGCATGTGCACACACATACACGTGCTCGATGGGGTGCATGCATCTAGCCAGAAAAGTCATCCCTCAGGTGTCATACACTTTGTATTTTAAGACAGGTTCTCTTATTGGCCTGGAGCTCACTGATTAGGCTGGCTGGTTGGTGAGCCTTTATTGATGATCTGTTTGCCTTTGCTTTCTCAGTGCTGGAATTAGAAATAAGTGGCAACACGCTGGCAATTTCTTTACATGGATTCTGGGAGAGCAAACTCAGCTTCTTGTGTTTGTAAGGCGAGCATTTTACCCACTGAGACATTTCTTCTGTCCTCATATAATGTACAAGCAATTTGAATGTAGGCTTGCTTGGAGCCAGACACCTGACTTTGGTTTGAGGGTCTGCTGTGTCACATCCAGAAGCCAGGAAAGGACACTGTCTCATAGCCTGATTCTCATCTGTACATGGAGACAAATATCCCCTACCCCATAGGCTTACTGTGAGAATTCCATCATGGTGCATGCATGTAAGCATGATCCTGTCTCAGAGCATACCCTGTTGGTGGTAGAAGAGTACCCTTTTTTTGGGAAGGAAGCCAAAGAAAGTAAATCAACTGAAAACTGTGTAAGAACCTACATGTCTCTGACATCACGTTGCTATGATCACTGTTGCAAATGCCACACACCGTGCAAAAAAGAGTCAGGGCTGTGTTGCAGCCACACTGCTTAGGCCCAGATGCCCTAGGCAGAAGAGCTCCCTCTGTGGCTGAGGTCAGCGATGAGGCAGATTCTTCACCTTGGCTTTGTTCTTAGCAGGTGTGACAGAGCAAAGCTCAGGGGGCTGCTTGGTGGAGAATGCTGGTTTCTGAAATGGCCTTCAGTTTGCCTCATGCAACCCTGCCACCAGCCAGGCCATTTTCTGCACATGTTTTGTGCTGTCAGCCTCCTGCAGGGGTATCACAACTGATCACCCTGGCCACCCAGGCGTTTGGCAAAGTTGAATATGTCTCATTTGAGTAGGAGGCATGTTGTACCCAATGAAAGTCAGGCAGGAATGTGTGCCATCCTGGGCCCAAGCTGTCTCCAGGATAAACAAGCCTGTACAAGAGAACACACCCCAGTTGTGACTCTTTGTCAAAGCTTGTTTCATTTGCAGTCTTTTTTTTTTTTTTTGGCTGAGTCCTGAAGGATAAGTCTCTCTGTGTCTCTCTGTCTCTCTGTCTCTGTCTCTCTGTCTCTCTGTCTCTGTCTCTCTGTCTCTGTCTCTCTCTCTCTCATGCACACACTCTTTCTCTCTTCTCACTCATTTCTTAGGGTGGTAGGGAGGGCATTTTGGATGAATATGGAACAAACGGGGAACCAAGTAGATTGCATTTTTTTTCCCAAGCTCTGAATATCAGTCTAGCTGGTGATGGCAGTGCTCAGACAAGAGATGCGATGGCAAGATGACCCAGGAGACCTGGACTCATTCCAGCTCGTCACTTCCTTCTTGTTTTCCGTCTGGCCTACTTTCCCAGCTAGTTGCTGCAGTTGTGCAGGCTGTATATTGTACAACTTCCATTTGTACACAGTGTGGGCGAATGGGTTCCCTAGAGCTATACTATACAGCAGTTTTGTGAATAGTGCTCTCGTAAGATTCAGACCAAATCACCTGTAGCAGAAGCAGCAGCAGCAGCAGCAATGCCACCAGCACCAGAAACACCAGCACCACCACCATCTAAATCAATAGCAGCGGTGGTGGTGGCAGTTGCAGAGGTTGCTTTTCTCTCCCGCCTTCCTTTATTTATTTATGTTTATTTATTTTTTATTAGCTAACTATTGCTTACCTGTTTGGTGCCAGGCTCTGTGCTAAGCCCCTTACATTTTATTCTCCCTGACTCCTTACAGAGTAGGTAGTATTATCTACTCCTATTTCAGAGATTAGACAGCTGAGACCAGAGAGAAGAAGCAACTGGTCAGTGGTGACTCAGACGGCGGGTGGGAGCTGTGATCCTCATGCAGAGCCTGGTGACAGCGAAGTCTGTCTTGACTTTTTTTTTTTTTTCAGTGTGAAAAGCAGTCCATTTTCTTGTAAGCGAGGGGCTCATAAATCTGGGCCCTTAGACTGATGGGCCAGTGCTCCTTGTCTAGAAGCCTTTCTCAGAGGCAGGGGTCATTGCATGGCTTATCATCCTTGTCTTGAAATTGTTCTCTCAACACAGATAGTGACTCTCACTCAAGGGCCAGAACCAGGTGTGGGTGTGTTGAGGAATTATCCACTCCTGGCTTTGCTCTCCTTACTCAAGGTGGAAGAAGCAATGGAGCCAATTCTCAGGTCATCTGGATTAGCTCTCCAGAATTGCTGTGTTTATCTTCCAAATACACTCCTTTCTGCTACACGCACATGCCAGATGTGCCTTCACACTTCTGATGTACTTTCTAGCTTGAACCCAGTACCTGCTCATGGTAAATAGGCCCAGAAAGCTGCTCTTCGATCTTGCTACCATCCATGTATCTACATATCCCCAAACAGCTGAGCATTCGGTACTCACAGAGTACACACAGCTGTGCACACATGTTCGTTCATCTGCATGTGCACTGTTCTATTTTACTGTACAATTAAGTGATCATACCCATTCACAACAGCTGTAGGAGGCCTCTGAATGTTGACATGTATGCAGACATATGAGCACGGATGAGGAGAGCATAGAAAAGGCATGGCAGAAAAAGTGAGATGGGAGGCTCGCTGCAGATCGTAGCAGCCAGCAGGACTGCTACGACTTCTGACTATGACTGCAGGACTTCTGTCTTCCTACTTAGAAGGTGTGATGATCCATCAGCCCATCCTGTTCATGCCTCATGCCTAATATATGTGGTTCTTTGGCTTGAGCTAGCTCTCCACACACAAGCAGGGCTGTGTTTGGGGAATCTCTTGGTTTGTACAGGCTATGGCTAAATACGATGTCTGATTCTCTTCTGATACCTGGGTTCCCACTATAACTCTGGCTCTGTGCGCTGGCAAGTTACTTTTGGCCCTAATCCTGAATATTTTTTTTTCTCAGTAACCACATCAAAACTGAGGACAAACAACAAGGCATGGTGGTTATATCTCTAATCTCAGCACTTTGGAGGCCAGGGCATGCTTTGAGTTCGAGGCCAGCCTGGTCTATATAGCAAGTTTCAGGCTAGGCAGGGCTACATGGTGAGATGCTATCTCAAAATTTTTTTTTAAAGTTAGTGACCAAACAAGCCATGGGTTTCCCCAAAGAATGACACCAGGCCTCTGACCAGGGAACCACCCAAAGGGAAGCAGTTTCATCCTAAACAGAGGTGTGGGCTGAATGTAGGCCTTCCTCCTGATGCCCATCAGTTTCCTAGAAATCTGTCACTTCCTTGGAAGGTAAAAATACATGATTAGAGGGAAAGTGATCAGGAGGCAAATTCTTTGCAGAGGTTCCTCAACCTGCCATGGGAAAAGTAATATGAAATCGTCAAAAGTTGAAAATCCATGTCCTACAGAGCATCCTAGCTGGGTAGATGCAAGGGCACTAGCCGTGTCTTCCTGTGGAGCAGGAAACGCTGCTGTTGCCCAACATCACACCACAAATCACAAGCATGGAAAAAGATCAGAATTTAGTGTGCAGTTTCTGCTGTGTGTACATTGTTTGGGCAACATTGTAAAGCTGAATAATCCTAGGTAGAACCTTTGTAAACTGATGACAGTCTGTATGTGGGTGGAGAATTTATGCCTGAGCCACTGAATACAGCTTGCAATATCTTAATAAATGGGTTTGGTTTTCTTAAAAATACATTTCTTTTTAAAGTTAATATGTATGTATATATGTACATATATATGTCTGTATATATATATTCATAGGGAGAATACAAACAGCACTAAAATGCCAGGTCTTTTTTCATTTTTCATTGGTGCCAAAATTATAAATAGTTTTTTTTTAGGGATCATTCTGCAAGTTTGGTGAATATATATATATATACATATATATATATATATATATTCAGATATATATCTGTATGTATGTGTATAAGTGCATATATACATGAACACATCTGCATTCATCTATATGTCTGGGTTTACATAAAAAGCATCCTGTGGGGGTATTATTGATGGCCACATAGGTTTTGTCATTTCTCCCCTAATTCTGGCTGTAGAGCAGCAATGTCTCCAAGACTCCCTCTGACAGCTGGAATGTTAAGGAAGCAAGGTTACATAACGAGTGAGACATAACTTAAGAGAGTTACTATTTTGTTTTCAGGTGCTTAGAACACTCCCTCTGGGAATCTGGCTGATACACTGTGAATATCCATACTGCGCACAGAGAGAAACGGAAGCTGAGCTGCTGCCAGCCCTGATATGTGGACATCGGAGTGAGCCAGGTGGTACCTTCCAGCCCAGCAGAGCCTCTGGGTGACTGTAGCACCAGGTCACATGACATGGAACTGATGACCTACACAACTGAACTTAGCCCAGCCATAGAGCCATGGATGATAGCAAATACTCTTCTGTTTGAAGCTACTACATTTTGGGGTGATTACACAGAAATACAGAACTGGATAGGGTAGATTTGTGGAAAAAACAAGTATATCTAGTTCTTTGCAAGGGATGCATATTGGGTAGAACAGTGTTTGCTGTAGAGAAAGTGTTGCAACCTAGATATGTATTAAATGATGTGTATTTAGATATAATTGATCTGTATATGTATATGTATATTTAAGGCTTTCATGGCTTTTTGCTTCACTCTTATCCTCCAAAAGTATGCGAGCATGGTTGCTTTCTCATTTCCTCATCTACAGGGACATGAGGACATGATTATGCTTTTTATCTCGTCTAATAGATCAAAATACCATTTATTTTACTTTTCTTTTATGGAAATTGAAGTGGCTTCTCTTTTGATATTATTTATAAGAAAATTTCTCCCTTTTGGAGGGTGTCAACTTTCTTAATGGTTTTTAAGAACTCTTATCTTTATTGAACCTTAAGAATTCCCTTTTCATTGTTGGGTTGTAATTCTCAGATGCCAAATTAGAAATAAGTGGGCTCTTCATCTGCCATTGTGTTACATGGATTGTTTTATGGCATTTTTGACTGTACGTACTGTCGCTAATGCATGGGTATTTTCATGGAGCACATGATACAGTTTTCTTTACCTCAATTTACAATTTTATTTATCAAACTTTTATCAAGGTGGGATTTGTTTTGCTCTAAGAGCTGAGAATGGGATCTTGTTAAATTTTGTTTTTCTCCCTAAATAACTCAGTCTGTTGCTCAAGAGCATCGATTATTAATTGATTGGTGGCTCCATGCTTGGAAACACCCTTTTATCACATACGGCCTCCTCATATGTATATTTAGATCTATAACTGTACCATTTTTTATTCAATTGATCAATATTTTTGTTCAAATGTTTTTACTTAAAGTCTGCTTAGCATTTACTCTGGGACCGATGTGTTCTTTGGGGATCGATGTACCTTTGCTACATGCCCTGATTAAGTAATTAATCCTTCTTAAAGAATTTTTTTTAGAAAGAATTTCATCATTTGGCCCAGGTTGGATACAAATTAGAGAGCCTTCTGTCTCAGCCTTCTGACTGTTGGGATCACAGGTATGAGTCAACACAATGGGCTCTGATGCCTTTCAGTTCCAACCTAAGCCACCTGTCCCCACCCCATGCCTCTCAGCACTTCTTCCATTTGGACCATTTCTCCTTGACTAGGATAATTCCTTCTAATCATGGTTCTTAAACTCTTCACCTACTGTGTGAGCCATGCACACACACCCCTTTCTCTCTCTTTCTCTCCCTCAACAGTTCATTCAGTTGCAGAGTCACCTGGGAGCAACCTGAGCAAGTGAGCAGAAAGAAAAACAGGGAACTGATGGACTGAGAAAGACAGATTTCCCTGAAGGAGAGGAGGGCTTCTACAGGCCTTGCCACATCTTCTATAGGCCGTCTGCCATCTGATTATCAGGAAAGAAACAGTCTCCCTCTTCCACCTGCTCTTCATATGTGAAAAGAACCCTGGTCAAGCAGTCAGGAAACCACCATCTGCTGGGGCTGCTTCTCTCTCCTCCTCAGCAGTTTACAACATTGTTCTGCAGCTAAAACAGCCAAAAAAAGAGTGTGTGAAATCAAGCATGAGAGAAGGCCCAGAAAAATCTGAGTAAACAGGATTGGATGACAATGTCCTACTCACCATAGGTGGTTAGCCAGGAAGCCAGGACTGTTTAGGAACCTTATTTGTTTCCCTCAGAAAATGTGAACACAGACCTAAGATTTTGCTTTGACTGCTCCATTTCCTTTTTTAAAGGAAATAGCTTGAAGGAGAGGCAGGCAATATAGCCATTTATCCATGGATCTCAAACATTGGCCCAGGGCATATGAGAGCCAGAATCCCCACCATCCAGTTAGTACAGGGTAATGAAGTTTTTTGGCTTGTGATGGTCGAGAAGTCATCATGTCCTGAGGAAGTTTTATGCATACAGAGGCAGAGTCAGTAGTCTCCGTGCAGCAGCCCTTGGTTGCTAGACCTTCTCTTTCACCTCTCCAGCAAGCCTATAAAACTAAAGTTTTTTTTTTTTCCTACAGCCGCTGTAGTTCCCAAATAATGACAAAGACACCTATTACATTTATTAATAAGCTTCAAGCACTATAGCTGGGCAGATACTCATTTATTCTAACCCAACTATGCTGGTCTGGCCTACTTCCCAGACACACATCCTGTTTCCAGCCTACTCGTCTTGCCCTGGCTGCTCCTGCTCCATCCATGTCCTTATGGTGACTCCCTCATGGTGACTTTCTCTTTTCTCTCTCCTCAACCTGGGGCCTTCCTCCTGAGATTACAAGTCCCGCCTTAACTCTCCTCCCTGCTAGAGGCTTTTCAGCTCTTTATTCGCCAATCAGAGGTGACAGAGAACAATTTTTACACCACATTGAGACAGGAGATGCTTCACAGAAATGCCAATGCCAACGTGCACTACAACCAAATCTCAGGATACAGAAATCAGCATTTGAATACACATTGCACAAAACCATCCCCCAACACAACCCCAGGGTCCTGGCTTGATGATCAACATGACCTGCAGCAAGGGCTCGACTATGTTCTTCCTTGCACTACACCCTCAAGCCTCCAAATTCCTGTCAAATGCGCTGTTCCATCCCCCCCGCATACTCATCTTATTTCTTCCTCCCTTCCAGTTGGTGATCACTGAATTCAGGGTTTCTTCTTTTAGGGCATCTCTTGAATCTGTTTTCCTGTCCCATACTTACTATCCCAATCTGTGTCAATACAACAGTTTCTGACCCCTCCCCAGGCAGCCCATGCCACCATGATCAGATGTGTTTTTCTATATCACCATGCTCAGCTCATCCTTCCTGATCAAGACAGAAGAGTGATGCTCATGTCGCACTGGGCCACTGTGTTCTTTTCTGTGCATATGTTATTTGATGCCATTTGAGGTGTATTTAATAATCCATAGCAAAAGAGGAACAATCAACTGCCCAGTTTTTAAGTATCTTCTAAACACCAGGCTCTGAGTTACTCCATAGTCACCTCTACATTCATTCCGACCTTTATAAATACCCTGTGAGGTGCTCTTGTCACAGTCAATTTAGAGACATTGGACTCAGTGCGTAGAATGTTAGGACATGTCCTGAGGAGCTACACATACTGAGCATCAGATCTGGGGTTTCGATCACTGTGTGAACTAAGCCTGTACTCATTCTACACTGTGTGTGTGTCAGCAATCTGATGACCGAGGACCTGTCTGCAGCATGAGCGCCCTAGCTACCAGGAGGGATTTAGGAGCAGTTATGATCACTGGATTCCTGAGGTTAGGTACACTGGACTTGGAAGCTAGAGAAGTAAGGAACAGATATGTGGCTCAGAATCCTTCTTTCCTTCCTTTTTTTCTTCCTTCCTTTCTTTATTCTTTCATTCTTACTGAAGGTACTCACAGTACCAAAAGTTACCTGAATGGAGAAGCACCTCAGAGACAGTTCAGGATCATTGGAGGAGACATCCATGGTTTGCTGACATTTCTAATGAGATAGGAACTCAGTCTTTAAAGCTCCAGTTAACGTGTGTGCAGATGGGAGCTTGGGGGACCATTTCTCTAAACGATGCTCTCCATGAATAACCATCACCTCTCATATCTGGCAGGAAGGGCCCCCCCATCTCTGTCCTAATGTGGGATTTCCTCATTCTGCACAGACTCAGAGTCTTTGGTGCCCCGAGGGGAAGCAAATTAGTTTCACTTACAATTAGGTGTCTCAAAGAAAGGTTTGAGTTCGATTTAATAAGAAAAAGGATTCCAAATCCAACAGATCACAGCTGATTATTAAGACTAGAATTACTAAAGTCTACAGCTACCACAAACTTGAATCTTATTTCCAAGTTGCTAAACCTCAATAAATGCCATTTTAATAATTAATCGAACTTTAATTAATGCATGGCAACAGTGTCAACTCAGTAGATCTTCTCCCAACCTTCAGGTTTTGACTGGGCTGCCAGCTGCCAGGAAAATTCATATCAGAACAGACGAGGGAAGCAGAACAGACGAGGGAAGCACAGGATCTCAGTTCCCCTCTTTGGGGCTGGGAGAGTCGCAGCAGCCTCATCTTGGCTGGGGGTTGAGTGGTCCAGTTCTATTTTCTCAGGAAAGACAATCTGTGTCTGTGCTAATGAAGTTAAGCACATCATTGTCAATCACCCTGGCTGTCCAGGCTTCCAAGACAAACCTCTGGAGATAATGCACTGAGCTGAGATCCTTAGGTCTTTGCTCCATCTTTTCATGGACCAAATGGGTGGTTGAGGGATGGGCTTTCTACAACATAAAGATCTCCATCCCGCCTGATGTTTGAGCAGGCAACCAATCAGATTTAATGAGAATTCTTGATATAATGTATAATTAAATCAATGGTTTCTGTTTAGTAACAAATTTAATATCAGGTAAGCTGAAAGAGGGAGGAAGTGAGGGAGAAAGGGACACACACACACACATACACACAGACACACACATTGAGATCTATGTGTGGCTCTTAGAGTACCTGCTTTAGTAAGGGTGGACGGAGAGGTTTGATTTTTAAGGGAGGGATGCCATAGGCTTGGGAACCTACATCTATATCCCTCTGAAATCACTAAGGCAAGCAAAGGCCAGGGTGGTGAGCCAGGGAATGCTGACTCACAACCCACTACAAGAGCCACTTGGTTCGAAAAGGACATTGCAGGAATCTGAAAGCTGACGCTGCAGTGAAAATGCCTCTCTGGTGTTCAAGGAGGCCTACAAATTCACACCTGCATTGGTATCCCTGTTTCAGCCATCAACTGGCCAAGTCCCTCTCCCAAAGGTCCTCTGTGGATGTGAAAGGTACCGGAGAAGAGGAGAGCACCCAGAGAGCTGCAGTGGATCTCATCCAAGCAGCTTTCTCTCCCGCTGTGTCTCTGACAAGTGAGTTTGTTTGACTGTGAATTACCTGCAGTCATAAAAGTGACGGTATGGCTGGCTGCAGAGAGCCCAAAGGATGTGTTTCTGATAAGGAAGGAGTATGCACCTGTGTGGATGTGCACGTGTACATGGGGGCAGGCTGTTCTTATTTACCAAAGCAAATTCCAAGTGAGCCTTTGCTGGGTGAAATGGGGCCAGGAAGGGTGAGCCCCTCACAGGCCTCTCTATCCAGACACTGTGATGACAGCAGGAGGCTGTCACCTTCTCAGGCTGTGCAGTTCCTCCCACCACCTGGGCATCTCTCTAGCTCTGGGGTCGCAGTCCAGTTGCAGGTTATTTCCTGCTTTCTCAGGATAAGGAAGGAGAGGAGAAAGCAGAGGCCCATGGTCATGACCCTATCCTGGGGTATCACTACCAGTGGTGGTAGCATAGTGTGCTACCCTGTTCTCCTGGTATTGCAGAGTCAGTGCTTTCGGGTCGGTCACTGAGTTAGCTCACTCAAAGGAGTGAAAGTGGGTGGGATCCTTAAATCTGGGACAGTGGCTGTCTGAGGTGGGTGACTGCTGAGAAGCTGACAGGACACAACAACAGTAGGTAGAGGTAGCATATGCTGAATAAGACTCCCCCATTTTTCATCTGGCTTCTCCTACAAAATGAAGCTCCAAGGCCCTGAACCCCCTCTGCCTAGCTGTCAGAGAGAAACCATAGTAGGTGTTCCAGGAGTTTGTGTTGTTTACTGAATGACTCCTATTCTCTGTCACGGTGCTAAGAGATTGGTACTGGGTGTTAGGTTCTCAGTGCTACATGCTTGGTGCTAGGTTCTTGGTCAGAATTTGGTAGGAGTAATAGACAGGCAAATAGGCAGCTGTAATGCAGTGTAAAACAGAAAATCTGGAAAGTCCTGGGGTGAACTGAGACTGGAGGAATTGGGATATAATGATAAATGGTCTTGGGTGCTCTCTTTGGAAAGCCAAAGGCCTGGAGTGATGTTGGGAAGTACAGAAAAGGAATTAACATGCAGACAAACTGATTGTCCGCAGACTGAGGAAACAGAAGCTAACTGGTAGGAAATACTGCAATACTCCTGCCTTCTCTCTCCCTGGAGTTTTAGGCAGGAGGTACTGCATCTGCAGAGGCTTAGAGGCCTGAGAGTGCATCTTGCACTTGAAAGTTTAAAGGACAACCAGAAGGAAGAGTGACCTGCTTGGAGCTAAGGGAGTTGGTTTAGGTGTGGAAGAAAGAGCTGTGGGTGGGTGGTCAGGCTATTGGTAAAGGGCCCCTGATGAGCTTCGTAAAAGTCAGGCATTCTCATGAAGGCAAAGGTGAGCCACTGGGTTCCAGGAGAAGGAGCAAAGTATCCAGGGATATCAGTCAGGAGATTGCTGCAGAGGCCCCGGGAAGAGCTGAAGAGTCTGGGTTGGGTTGTGCTGTGTGTAGCCGTTAGGATGGGAAAGAATCCAGGCACACTAGGCAGCAGACGGAATGGGCCTTAGTGACTGAGGGAATCATGCATGCAGGAGAGGGAGATAGGCATTAAATAACTAATTACATAATTAATTATGCAATTACCACTGTGAGAAAGTGGTCTCAAGAAGACTGAAGGGCTGAAGGCCTGTCGGGGGTGGGGTGGGGTCTAACAAGGCTTCCTTGAGGTGGTGACTTCCTTAAGGAGGCTGAGCACTTAGGAATGGGTGAGTAGGAAATATCCAGATGAGGTGACAAGTATGGGGTAGAGGACAACTGAAAAGATGGGCACAGAAGGAACAGGGTAGAGTAGGCATGGGCCAACTGTAGTCTGTGGGCCCAATGTAGCTGTCAGGTTTACTCAGTGGAGTTTTAGTGAGGCAAAACCATGCCCATTTTTGCATACCTTTTGGGTGTGGGGACTTTTGTGCTTTGAGTGTCAGAGCCATTGGGAGGGGACATGGGTTCCAAGAATGTCTTTCTTGCTTTATACATCTTCTCCCCACTTTCCCATGTGAAAATGACAGAATAGAACCATAAGAGAGGCTTCCTCTAGTTTTAAAGTTTATGACATTTATTCCCTGGTTTTATAGAAAAAGCCGGTTGACCATGGGTTTTAAGGCAGCATGTCAGGGGCACATGACTGGCCTAGGCCCCCATGACCATCCTTAGAAAGCAGCTAGTACCTGTAGTCAGGCCTGGCTTATTGTGCTAGGAGTATGGTGTGGTAGAGAGGTGTCTCTCTGACTCTAGAAGAATGCTCAGTTCGTGTACAGGCCAAGCAGCATGCGCTAGAGAGTTACTGTCCTGGGAAGCATACCCCCTCAAACGATGGACAGGTGGATCCATCTTCAGTTCCCATTAGGGCTGAGAGCCAGCTGCACTCATGTGCCTAGCTAAACCCATCTATCAATTTCATCCTTCCATTTCCTGATCCCTCTCTTTCTCCTCTACAGGGTTTCCCATAGTTCTCCTGCAACAAATGACTCACACCTGAATCCCTGTCTCAGAACCTGCTTTGAGCAGAATCCAAATAAGACTTGGGGTATCCACAAGCTGTCCAAGGCAGGACCTGTGTACCGAGTCCTGCCATGAGAGGGGGGTCTTCCTCTGTCTGATTAGCAGAGTTTTGTTTGTAGGGGTCCTTCTACCCTTCCCTGGCTTCAAGCCACAGGCTGAAGACTTGAGTTTAATTCCCTTTTAGATTCAAATTCACACACCAGCCATCTGTGGAACTGAGTGGTTGGGGACTCTCCACACCACACAATCACACCCTCCACAAGCCGATTACCCCTTCACCCCAGGAACAATGCCCAGGCAGCCAGACTACTTTCTGTTTTGTCATCAGATAATTCTGTTGCTTTCCTCCTCACAGGGAGCTGAGCCTAGAAAGAAAGCAATTGAGAGAGCCAGCCTTGGCTTGCTCATCCAATCCCCATCTGTTTTGTGGGGGAAGCAGCATTTCTCAGTCTCCTTCCCAGAGAGCACTGTGCACCACTGGGGCCAGGCGGGGCCTGTTGGCAGCTTTTGCTTGCACCCACTAGCCTCTGAGGGGGTCTCCAAATTAAAATGCACGTCTTAAGTATATACTTGTCTTTCCTGGGTATTGCTGACAGCCAAAGACCACAGTGTCTCATCAGTGTGATCTCCAAGAGAGGCATGATCAGGGCAAATGGCTCCAAATGGAGATGAAAAAGCTTTTACAGTGACAGGGAAGAGCTATTGCACGCTGCTTGAGAAAACGCAGTTTGGGAATAGGGAGAAACATGGGCCATTGTGCAAATCAAAAACAAGAGGGAAGGACTGTAGCCTGTGAAGTGATACAAAAGAGAAGTGAGATGAGAGAAGAAAGAAGAAAAGGGAAGATAGGCATGGCAAGGATGAGAAGATGGGAGGTTGCAAATATCAGATAATTCAAAAGGATTAGAGAGGAGGCAATGTGTTCAAATACCAGCACAGGCGAAGGTGGGTGGAGGAGCCCCGTGCTCCGGTGTGACCCTGCAGACAAGCTTCCAGTGCCCACTGTGCACATGCTCGATGATTGTAAAGAACAAAGTTGGAAAGGGGCAGGGAAGACTGGAAGGGAAGAAGGAAGAGCTGTGTAAGAGAAGAGTGGATGGGGTAAGGGTTAGAGAGAGAGGCAGGGAGAGAAGGGGGAAGGCAGGAAGCAGAGAAGAAAGAATTTGAAACTTTAAGCCAAAAACAAAGCAGTGTGTAGGACCTGCCAGAAGCTAGGTATCATTTTGTTGTCATATTTGATCTTCACGCCAGTGCCTCATTAGCACCATTACCTTGTGAAATGGATTGCTTGGTACCTCCCCCCCCCCTCCTTTTTTGGCTATGATCAAATGCAATAACTTAAAACAGGGCTCTGAGAGCTTCAGTGACTGCCTGAAATCACAACACCAAGGAAGATGGGATGGTGAGATTCAAACTCAGTATTAATGAAAGTTCCAGATGACTCAAGAGCGCCTCTGCCAAAGGAAACAGGCAGGTATTTGCTTTTTGCACTTTAGCTCCCCTCTAAGCCACGCACATCTGATGAATAGACTCTGGGCGGAAAGTAGCCCGTGAGAACTTGGGCCTCCGAACACTAGGAGGAGCTATGTCCCCAGCAGAAGCAGGAATCCAGTTTCTCTAAGCACTAGACACTTGAAACAGTAAGTTATTTGCTATCTTGAATTTTAAAACGTGGGGCATCTGGGACGCTCAAGGCAGACTACAGTAGAGTAAGCTGACTTTTCATTTTGTCCTGGACCTCACCTAAATGGGATCCACCCATGATTCAGGGCGGACTTGTTTCCTTCTCCAGCTAGTGGCTGTGGACTTTTTTTGTGCTGTAGTTATCTGTCACCCTTGACAACGGAGGCATGTCTGTTCGCTAACATCATTGGGCCTGGGGCCGGCAGAGTGCCTGGTGCATCACAGATGGTCAGAATATTTTTGACAAGTGAATGAGCAAATGGGAAGGCTAAGACATGCTTGAGCGGGAAGGAATCTTGAGGAGGCATCTGGTCTTACCTAGCCTCCCTTGACTCAGAACCACAAATGTCACTTCTGGCAAAGCACGCCACAGACGCCATTTTCTTTGCTCTCCTATCTCCCCTTTGGCTTCATTCAAGTCTGCCTGCCCTTCCTGGTCTTTAGTTATGTAAGCCACTGGCACCTTTTGGACGGATATTCTTGTCGGATGTTAGGAGGAATTTTAATTATTCTCTTATAGAACAATAAAGGCTGCCTTCCAAGGCTGGTGTGTAGACATGTGATTGGCGTTTGTGAAGCAAATACGTTGGTAGATTGCCACCCTCTGGGTTCTTTAAGTGGGTGTGTGAGCCATCAGGGATAGAAAGTTCTAGAAATGAGCTACACTTCACCCTGTCTCTATTGAATCAGCATCTCCGGCAGTTCTCATTGTGAACTGGTCTTTGGCAATTTTCCTCAAGCTTGGGCATGACATACCTTCCCTCTGCCCTGCTCAGGGTTCAAACTAATTTCCCTTTTGTTGTTCTGAGATAGGGTGTAATATAGCCCAGGTGGGCTTCAGGCTGCCTGAGCCTGATAATGGTTTTAAAGTCTTCATCCCCCCGCTGCTACCTCTGGAGCAGCTGAGAGGACTTTACATACCTGTGTGTCTCCATCATCCCTGGGTTGGGGCGTCAACCCAGGCCCTCAAGTGTGCTGGGCTGGAGCTTTACCCGCTGAGTATATTCACAGCACTCTGATCACGGCTGTCCCTTGGATGCTAAACCACCTCAGTCTAAGTAGATTCTGTCTTTCTTGGTGAATTCAGGGTCATTGCCAAATGAAGAAGTCAGTTTCCACCAATGCTGTTTCTCATTTTGAGCCAAACATAAAATCCTTTATTGCGATTACAAATAACAAAGTTATTTCGGCTGGGGCCTCAGCATCTGAACTTAATAGCAGGCTGTAATGCCACCCTGTGCTGATGTGTGGCATATCTAATATCCATCTTTCTTAGAAATAACAGTGTTCAGAAATTAAAAGGGACTTTAGCAGAGAAATAATTAATGTGGATAACCGTCATAAACGCCACAAATGGAACAAATACAGATGGTAGCGAGCCATGATTGCTAATATGCTAACCTGTTTTGACAGAACTTTAATTTTTTTTTTTCCTCAGGAGGTTCGTGGATAGAAGTTAAAACATCCCTCTCCTTATGACAAGAGCCCTCCCTGTCTTTCTGGGTCAGGGGCTCAGTGATCTTTTACCTGGGTCAAGTAGCATCACAAAAGAGGCAGGTTTGCAAGACCCAGGGGGATGGGGCTGTCTCCTTGGCTGCCTGCCTTGAGGCTGTGTCAGGAGAAGAGTTCCATCTCCTGCCTCAGGCTCCTGCAAGCTGGGTGGCCTGAAGCGGCAGCCAAACATCTACCTCTCCTCTGCTGTAGCTCTGAGGGAGGGATGGAGCTTGCTGGCTGGGCTCCACTCAGCAGGAAGCAACTCTTTGAAGATCTTAGCTGCACACAGGTGGAGATTACAGAACCAGCTCCAAGAGGCTGCACAGACAAGAAACCTCATCATGAAAAGATGACTCATCACACTCATGGGTAGAAAGCTAAGAAGGGGGTGTTTGGGGACACTGGTCCCTTCTAGCCCTGCTTTCACTGCAGCTGGTCTTTAAATATCCATAGGAGCAGAAGGCCATTGCAATATCAGAGGTGAGTCAGAGGTCCCCAGAGAAACCTTGGAAGTCAAACAGGGGAAGAGAGGGCAAAAGGAGCTGGCTTTCATTTCAGCTTACCCTCCCAAGAGATAAGCCCAGTGATTTACTATATGATTTCATTTAGTCTTCACATGATTATTTGAAGTGGGCACGGTAAGCTGATATTTAAGATAAAGAAGCTGAGAATTCAATAACAACCAATCTTCCAAGTTTACCAGGGGCAAGGGAGCCATGGGTACAGCTGCTTGCTGCTCTCTCCCGGAACTTCCTGGTCTCTGGGTTACTTCTTGCTGGCCAGGCACTCCCACTGGTAGATATCTGTCCTAGAGGAAGGAGGTCAAGTCCCCCTGAGATGCTTAGTCCTAAACCTTCCCTCCACTCAGAGACTGATCCAATCCCTTTCCTATTAGCACCTCTGGCATGCTCTTTTACTTAGTATTCTCTCACCAATATGCTATAGAATCTTTAGATGGAGGCGCTGTCCTCCATGCCTGTCACTGCCCTCTGCCCTGTACCTTCTCTGCAGTCCCTTTCATAGAACCTACAAGAGCAGGCCCTCCTCTCATGGTCAGCTTCCTCTGTTGGGTGATTTCCCCTTCCTTGAGCCCATCCTTCAGGTGTCATCTCAGCTCTCACTGAAACAGTTCTTCCCAAGGTCAACTGAGGAGGTTTTCTAATGGCAGGTTCATTATGGGCAGGCCCCACTGCCAAGGCCTCACTCACTATTATTTGTTGGATCTTAAGTGGCTACCAGAGACCATGAGCTGAAAGCTTGGTCCTGAGCTTGCAGTGCTCTTTGGAGGCTGTAGGACCTTAAGGAGATGAGACCTAGGTCACTTGGGGGGTTGCCCTCTGAGAAGATATGGGGTCCTCTTCACTTTCTCATTGCTTTACAGTTGCTGTAACTTCTGTTCCGCTACACCCTCCAGGCCACAATATTCTGCCATGTTACAGGCCCAGCCTGAACTGAAACCATAAACCGAAATAAACCTCCTTTACAATTGTTTTCTCAGGCATTTTATCATAGCAGTGACTATCAGCCTGTCATGGTTTTGACAAAACGAATGGATTCATCTCTTGATGGCTTTGGAATATGATAGCAATGTGGGAGGTGGTGAAATGTAGGAAGTGAGGTCACAGTTGAAGGGACTTGGGGCATGTCATTGGGGGGCTATGTCTTTTCATGACCCCTTCCTGTAGTCCTTTTCTCTACTTCCTGGCCACTATGGTGCGAACTGCTTTGCTCTGTTATACCCTTCTACCATGACAGATGGACACTTCAGAAACCATTGGCTGAAGTACACCTTTTCACTTTTTGAGTTGGTTCTGTCAGGTATTGACCAAAGTTATAAGAAAGGTAGCAAACGTATCAAATAATATCCACTCCTCCGGTTGGACCTCTTTCTTCCTACAGCCCATGGGAGAGTGGTTATTTTGGACCTGTTCTCATCTCACGGTTGACTTGCACCTGTCCCTTTTGTTGGCTTTTTGCCATCTTTATTGCTCCCCGGTGCTGGAGGATCTCAGGGCCCTCTGTTCTGTTTACCTAGGTTCTCTTAGTCCCAGGGCTCTCAGGACTATCAACAGGCTGGTGTCGAACCCCATGCATCTCTGTTCACCTGTCTCAAAACACCTCATTTGTAATTCACACTAAAGCACTCCTGGTTCCAAGCCTGCGTCCTACCCTAGAAGCTCTCCTGCCTGATCTTGTCAAAATCATCCCCATCTCAGGCAATAGGAATGCTGTTCTTCCTCTTGTTTAGGTTACAACCTCAGAAGGTATTCTTGGATTCCCCTATTAATATTTCATCTAGAATGTGACTTCTTTGAATCATTTCTGCTGTGGGATGCCACCTGATCCCAAACAGCACCATTGGGTTTGGAGACATTAGCTCGTTAGAGGAACTCTACTGACTGGGTATATACTTAGTGATAGAGCATTTGCTTAGAATGTGCAAAATCCTGAGTTTGAATCTCAGCACTGAGAAAGGAAATGGGGAGGAGGAGGAGGAAGAGCCGCCATGTTTCTATTTTTGTCATCTAGAGTCTCTTCTCAAGTCTACAACCCCCAACAACCCTATACATGTAAATTGAATCCTGTTCTGCTCTGATGTTCAGGGTTGAGATTTAGTCTTACATCTCTTCTCTTTCTGGTCTCCTCTCCCTTTTCTCTATTAACTGAACTGGACTTGCTGCTTCTCAAATCCACCAAGTGGGCTTCTTCTCAGGATCTTGTCCTTTACTGGTTTTTCTTCCTGCTATCCTTTTTATGCTGTCTTTGTTTCTTTATTTGCCAATTCACATTTGTTTGTGAATTGGTCGTGCTGTCCAGACTGAATGTAAGTTCCCCAAAGGGTAGGGACTGTCCTTGTTTTGTCCACTATTATATCCCTAGGGTTCATAACTGAAGAACCAATACCAGGAATATACTAGGCCACCAATAAATATGTACCGAGGGCAGTAAATGCCTCAGGAATCTCTGGCTTGTTCACTGTTCCACAATAGGAGTCACAATAGGAGTCACAATACACAGAGTGGCCTGATAAGGTTGCATCTTTCTGGTGCCCTCGTGATGCCTGGTGCCCCATGAGGCCAACAGGGCCCCATATCCCTCCAAGTATTATACTGCACTTAGTAAACAGCCCCCAAGGAGACATGTTAGATCTCAGGGCACACATACAGAAACATATAAAAACATTACAGGACTGGTGAGGTAACAGAGGGTAAAGAAACTCGCTGCCAAGCTTGGTGACCTGAGTTCAATTCCTGGGACCCACATAGTAGATGGAGAGAACTGACTCCTACATATTGTCCTACACTTGCATGCTGTATTGTGGGTGCACATTCGTGTACCCATCCCTCCCCCCACACACTAAAAAAATAGGAGAAAAAGAAGATCGAGGTACATGTGCTGATGGGCGGCTTGGTCTTCATATGGGATGCCTGGTGAGTGTGTGTGGGGGGGTGCTGTTTCTAATATGGACTCTATTGCCTGCTTTTGGATCGCTTTCCCCTGGTAGGGCTGCTTTGCCTGGCCTCAAGGGATGAAGATATGCTCAGTCCTGATGTGACTTGATGTGCTGGGGGAGGTTGATACTGGGGTGGAGGTTGGGGTGGGGGCTCCCATTTTCTGGAGGAAGGGAGGGAGAGGAAGCAGCATATGATCATCCTGGTACAGGAGGTAGGGAAGTAGGGGCTGGGCCTGGGACGTGGAGTAGGTGCTGGAGGGCTAGAGTTGGAGGACATGCCAGGGAGAAAGTGGGAGGAGGTAGAGAGGGAAGCTCACAGGAGGAGCAGCCAAGAAGGATCTGGTATCTCCTTCTAAAAGCTTGACAGTGTCTGAGGAAGGGTCTTGCCACGTGCCTGAAGGGGGAAAAAAAAAGAGAAATTGGGATTCCTGAGCAAGAAGCTAATTGGGTACCAGCTGAGCTGGCAAGGGAGGAGGCCATGAAATGAGAAAAACTTGGGATGGGAGCCAAAGTGCTATCTGGGAGTGACTGAGTAGGAAGCAGCATGGTGGTTTGGAAAGATCATCAAGTCCAGACTGGGATTGGTGTGGCCTTGGTTCTGGTGCTCACTGACTTTGACTGTTGGGATGTCACTGACGGTACTCAGTCTCCACTCCTACAGCTACAAAACAAGGGGAATCATGGTGGATAGGGAAGATAAGCAAGACAGATATCTAGCACTACATGCACACAGTAGGTGCTTCCCTGGCAACAAAAAGAGCCTGCTCCTCCTCAGAACAAAGATATGCTGAAGGGGAAGGTTTCATGTTGGACTTGCAAAAAGAAGTGAGAGCATGAACTGCAGGCCTTCTAACTGCACTTTCTTCCAGGGCCTGGAACAGGGTCTATGCACCAAATGGGGATGGGGACAGGCTTCAGTTTCTTAGGCATTGTCCATGACTTAGGTCAGCTCCATACAGCTGATAGAAGAACAGCATCTCACAGTGCCAACGCTTTTGTGGGGTCTTGAACTATTTGTGAACGCTTGGGCCATAAAAGAATTCTCGGGAAAGTTGTTCCTGGTGCCTGAGCCTTTTCTTTAATCTGTAACACTATCTTATCATTCCATGCTCTTGCCAAATTGCTCGAGGGCATTGTGTTGCCCTCAAGTACCTGCTGTCACTTTTGTCCTCCGTGACAATCCTCTCTGCCTGGAAACACCCTCCTCCCGGTAGTCACTTCATTGTTCACTCTTGAACATGGCAGATTTGTTACCCCTGCCTCCACAGTTTAAACTTACTTTCCCCTCTGTTCCAATGGCTCTTCTGCATGGCTCACCTCCTCACTTCCTATAGGAACTCTCATTTCTCTTTACTAAAATTTCAAGCAGTTCTTCTAACATTTCTTGCATTTGTTTTCCTTGTCTGATTTTTTTTCTTGGTACTTCTGACAACTATTGGGTAGCCAAACTGTGACTTGTGGACCAGAGCCAGCCCATCTTTTGTTTTTGCAAATAAAGTTTTATTGGAGCACAGTCATGTTTATTTACCCCCGTGTTTCAATGTTTCTATTGCACTACAAAGGCAAAACTGAGTAGTTGCATCAAAGAAACATATGGTCTGCAAAGACTAGGATGTTTATTAACTAGCCTTCTCCAGGAAAAGTTTACTGACCCATGCTCTCGCTTATTGATTCTGCTTATGTTTTTCTTTTATCACCCCCACTAAAACGTAAGCTCCATCATGACAAGGCTGTTCCCCCTTACTAGAATAACATATGGGCCACTTAGTAAATATTTGTGGAGTGAATGAATGTTGACAATTCTACCCACTGGCAAGGAGGCAGTCAAATATCACCCTTTAATCCTGTACTCATTGAGTGTCTAGCCCAGTGGTTCTCAACCTGTGGGTCATGACTCCCTCAGGGTCACATCTAAGACTTTATGATTCATAACAGTAGTAAAATTACAGCTACAAAGTAGCAAGTAAATAGTTTTATGGTTGGGGGTCACCACCACATGAGGAACTGTATTAAGGGGTCACAGCATTAGTAAGTAGAGAACCACTACCCTGGCTACACGGATCCTTCTACTTTCTGTATTCATGACGTTTTAATGTTCCTTTGTATGTCAATGATTTCTACACAGAATCTCATTTTCCCCACTAGATGGCAAGCTCCAGGTATCTCTGCTGTCATGAAGCTATCCTTTGTCTTCCAGGACAAAACTGACCCTTCTCTCTGTACCTTTTATCATCTTCTGGCTGTTCACATCATTGAGTATTGTGATCTTTGGTACTTGCCAGAATCTGCAGGTGACCAAGGTCCACATGGGCATGACTAATGATTTAGGCATTGCTGCCCCCAGCACCTAGCTGTAGCCTGCAGTTATGGAACATAGTAGGTCTGTGAACAGAGATGATTTCCTTACTGAAACCTCCACAAGTCTTCCTGGTAGAGACATGCCTGTTGGGAGCTCCGGCTAATTGGAAGAGAATGGAAGGCACAGGGAGTTGTGTTGAGTGGAGGATAGCACTGTCTTGGAAGGGAATATGCAGGGCTGGCTTGGAAGGGCTAAACAGAGAAGCAGAGGTCATGCTTTCTCCCCATTCTGCACACAAAGTAACCATTCGCTAAAATGAGCCAATCTTGTCTTCCCTCACAGCTGCTCTGCAGCATCACAAACCATCAGAAGGCAGCCTCTGCTTCTTATCTTCCTTACTGGGGAGAAAGCATTTCCTGAACCCAGCTCCCTAATGCTTTTAAAACTAAAAGCATCTAGTGGATCCCAAGTGGAGCAAACAGAATGTTTTCTACCCTTCTGCATTGTGAGGTTTTGAGAGCAGCAGTTGTCTAATTCATTTATATTCCTGGTACCTCGCCCATGATTCTATCACAGATGCTTAATTAATTTTTGCTGAGTTACATAAATGACGAGATCTGAAAAGAGAAGGGAAGAAGGAAGGGGGAGAAGAGAAGGGAGGGGGAGGAGAAAGATCTTCACAAATGCTTGTTGGGATTTGTTGGGTAATAAGCCTAACAATCAACAAAATACTTCAAGAGAAGGTAAAAACTGTCTTTGTTTTCTCCCTGGCTGGGGCTCCTGGGAATTTTCTTCTATTCACAATCACAATTGTCAAAAACTGGCCTGATCATCTGATAGCTGTTGTGAAACTCCATGCTGATAAACAGAGGTGTGGGCAGACCCAGGGCTCACATGATCATGCTAGTAATACTGAGACCTCTTTGCAGCCTTTGTCTTGCCTGGCTCTGGCACTTCCTGGACATCAAGCCACCTTCTGGAGATAGAGATGGTCACCACCATCTTGTCCACTGCCCCATGGCTCTGCTGGGGCAGTAGGAAAACTGTTCCTGTTGAACCATTTTATTCCTTCCTGTTGCCTTGAGGTTAGTTAACTTTCTATATATACTTTGAGTCAATATTGTAGTATTCTCCATTCTAAGCAAGAGCCCTCCCCTCCTGGCTCAGGACACATGTAAACTCAGGCACGCTTACACACGTGCATAGGCAGACTGGTTGTCATAGTCCATTCCTTTTATGGATAAGATGCAGAGTGAGTGAGCTGGCAGATGGACACCCCGGAGGTTCTAAGCAATGTCACTCCTTATCAACCCTCTTCAAAGATCCAAGCAGCCTCTGGGAGGGGCTGCCGCTAAAATAGGTGGGCTCTACATCTTTCCAGCTGGAGCAAAAAAAAAGCCTTTCTGTCCCTGAGGGATGGAGAAATCTCCCGAGCTGTTCTGTGAATGGTCCATGTTGGGAATGAATCCAGGGTTCTGCTTTAGCCGCCTTCCTTCTGGCGTCTTCTTCCTTTCTGTTGTGTTCCCATTTGTGTATTGAGACTGAAAAGCAAGTCTGAGCCCTGCTGATGTGCCAAGAGTCCTTATTACACTTCAAGTAACAACAGGATCGAGCCTCCCACATTCCCCTTTGTCATAGAGCAAGTAGTCAATGGGCCCTTCATTTCATATTTACAGTGCATTCCCTTGGTGTCATACTGTGTGCCAGGTGCCAAGGTAGGCATGGGCATTCCTACTTTTCCTAGGAAGAGATTGAAGTTCAGAGAGGTGAGAGATTTAGTCTAGGAACTTCTTATACCAGGAACCAAAGTTCTCCCTTCTTGTACGGGCTCCACGGGCTTTCCACACTTCCCAAGCGTAACCATTACGAGTCCTAGAGGAGGCGAGGTCAGAAGAGGGGAGGAAACAGGTGTTTCATCTTAACCACTGAGGCAACAGGCCAGACGCACCCAGGACTGTGTGTGATGTATGGGAGAGGACAGTGTGGTGCTGGGTATGCCACGAAGAATTAGACTCACAGATTCTGTGAGCTCCAGAGACTTAGCATCAGTGTGAGAGATCAAAGACATGATCTCTGTGCCAGACTCAGCTATCAGACGGGATCAAAGCAAAACAAAAGGGCTCTTTTTGGTGTCTCGTACACTGGTGACTACCTGGCTGTGGCTGGGCACAAAGAAAGCTATCACAATTTGGAAGATGTGCTCACACTCACCTAGAGTCCCCCCTCCCTCTACATCTTACACCTCACTTTGGCATGTCCATAAACAAAACACAAGGCCATGCCTATCAGCTTGCCCATGCTTATCCCCGAGCTGGGTGGTTTTCTGTGGCTTCCTGAGTGTGATCATTCACATTCAATGTCTTTCCTTAGGCCATCCTAATGAAGACCACCCTGTTGAAGGGTCTGTATAGTGAGGAGCTGGTGGTTTCCTGCACTTGGTCTAGCCTATGCTAAGGCAGGGACAGGGCCTACCTTAGGAGAGCATGGGGGCAGGAGTTAGGATCTGGCTGTCAGCTCGCTGTGGGGCTTTAGTTAGTTTGTGTAACCTCCCTCACTTTTCTCCTCGAAAACTCAGGCCATTGGTTTATGTCAGTAGGTATTAATTTCGCCTTCTCTGGTAGAAAAGGTTGCCAAACTCTGCTGCTGAATGTGTCAAAGCAAACAGGCAAAGATAAGAAAGAGCTGCTCTGGTGTTCAGTGAGGAGGACTCTGGAGACCAGCCAGGAGCCCCCTTCTTTGTTCTTATCCCTCAAACCCAGCCCTGATACCCTAGAGTGGGTCTCTGATACTGGCTTTTTTTATTAGGGGGAGGGGAAATCCAGTGTGACAATTACTTTCATAAGTTCCTTAAAATTTTGGCATTCAGTGGTCTAGGAGAGGCATTAAATTCAAAGCCCTCACTAATCTGTGGACAATCTCTGACACATGTATTCTAGAATTTCCTCTTAGAAATGTCCCTGAATTTCTTCTGGGATTTCTCTGGGGGCTCTTCTTTTGGCCTTATAAAAGTATTCAGATTTCTCAAGATGTCTTCCTTTGAGCAGTTCCAGCCCACCTACCAGCCTTTTCTCCCTATCCCCAACTTCCAATGTCCTGACAAGGTCATGTTGGTCTGTGCACCATTTCTGAGCATGTGTATTTTGGGGTCTCTGTGTCTCGGCTTATGTTGTTTTTTTCTGACATTCTGTGCCCACTTTCCTAGCGTAAAACTCCTACTCATCCTTTAGGAGCTCTCTCAATGCCCCTTTCTGAAAAACAAAACAAAACAACAAAAAAACAAAAACCAGGAACTCATCCTTCCTTCCCTCTCTTCCTGTCTCCCTCCCTTAGATGAAGTTAGCAGTTAGCTTCATCTTTTCCTGAGTTGCTTTGTCTTTTGAGACACTTTTGTCACAGCCTTGGAAACAGTTCACCACAGCTAATTTAGACATGGTCACTTTCCCCAGACAATGAAGAATTCCTTAAAGGCAGAGATTTAGTTGTGAATTCTCATAGGCCTTGATGCTTAGAAGCTACTCCACACTTGCTTGTGAAACGACAGAATGAAACAGCAAAGACATGCATGCCATTTGGCTAATTTTTTGGCTATTTCCCCAGAAGAGGCAGCTGCTGGGGCAGCTTCTTCAGAGGCTGGGCTGGATGCTCACTCCCAGCATATTGAAAGGCTGGGCGGCCATACACAACAGACCAGGTTTTCAGAATCTCAGCTCTTTCCTTCCCCTTTGCCCCCTCTGGGAAGATGTTACTTTGCCAAAAATGGCTTGTGGTGGCCTCAACCTGAGGAAAACTTACAGAACTTAAAACTGAATCCAGTAAGGACATGCACAGAAGTCCTTGGGCTTTTGCTAAATTTGGAAGATTTGACATCCATATGAGCCAGAGGCCTAAAGCTAAGATTGCTTGGCTGTGCTATGGGCATGAACTCTGTTGATATTTCTGGCTCTTAGCTCCCTCTCCTTCACCCTTTAGGTCTCTGGCTCTCCGTTCCTGGGTGAGCTGTGTATTTCTGATCCCCTTCCTTCTCATCTCTTCCTCACCAAGTTTAGAATTCGATTTTCTTCCTCAAGAAAATCAGATTTGACTTCGCTCGATCCATTTTCTCAATTGCTTTTGAGACAGTAAGTGTCTCTGTAAGGATGAAGTAGGACCTCCCAGTGCAGGGAGGGACAGGCACCCAGGTGTGCCCAGCAACCCAGGAAAATCTTCTGCAGGCAGAAGGACATGGATCTGAAACTCTGGGTCCTGGAATCCAGTGATGAGGAACCACAAGGAAGGATTTGGAAAGGGGTCATCTCATGTGTGTGAACATTACTTACCCAATTCCCACCCCCCAGGAACTGTGGGAGAAGCAGGACAATGCTGCCTTGGTCCCTCCAAAAACATGTTGCTAGATAGTGGGACAAAGACAACCAATATGCAGAAGAGCACACCAAAGTCCCAGCAAACTGGGATCAATGATTTTAACTGTCCACTTGATGGGATTATTGATTTATCTAGAAGCACACTTCTGGGTGTGTTTCTGAGGTAGTCTCCACAGCCCACTAGTGATCATGAGGACTATGAGGATCATGAGGTCTCACATGGATTAGTCCCCAATGGATTCATAATGTAATGCTGTCTTGGGGGGTGCTGAAAGGTAGAAGGTAGGACCCAGGGGAGGGAAACAGATAATGGGAGGGAGGTGTGCCCTTGAGAGCTCTGTCTTACCCTACTATCTTCTTATAGTTCTTTCTTTACTTCCTGGCTGCCATGAAATGAACCATTGTATTCCACCACAAGGGGCTAAACCCCTTAAACCCATGAGCTAACATAAATTCTTCCCCTAAGTTGTCCTCTCAAGTTTTTTAGTCACAGTGATGGGAAAGCTAACATATACAGGCTATAATATATGTGGGGAAGTTAGTGCTCAGCTGGCAGAGGAATTTAAGGGGTGGGAGGAGCTTTAGGGGTTGGGAATTAAGTAGAATTAGGCCATTGTGTGTGTGTGTGTGTGTATTCAAAAGGAATCTTTTCTCTGGTCACTTCCTGACTCTCTTCTTTTTGTTGGCTGTCATCATATGGTTCACTACACAAGTTCTACCATGATACCCTGCCTCACCACAGGCCCAGAAAAAAAAAATGGAAGCAGAAACCCTGGACTGAAACTGTTAAAACTACAACCCAAAATACATCTGTCTTCCTTTAAATGGTTTCTGCCAGTATTTATCACACTGTTGAAAAGTCTAACACAGGCAGGGGACACCAGGATCATCATGTGGCAAGCCTGAGCCATTAGTGGAAAAGTGCAGTTTATCATACCAGTGATTATCAGACCCATGAAGTGACCAGGATTATAGGGAGCACAGCCTCAGAGTGCCTCCTGGTGGCTATGGAGCCTTGGAGGAGTCCCGTGGAGGCAAAAGCCGTGAGTCTCAGTTATGCCACTTGGAGAAGAAGATGAACGTGCCTCACAGGTGTTACAGGTATCAATGCGCTGGTCACCATATGCTGCGTGTGCTTCTATTAGGCATGCAGGGACACGTCTCATTTACCCACCAATTCAAGGGAGACATACATGGGCACATTTCCCCTAGTCCCATGCAGGTTTCTTGCATCTCATTTACTGATCCATTTCCAGTGCTGAGCGTCTTGTGCTGTCTGCTCCCATCCCATGAGTTCAGTGGTGTCTGCTCACCTGAACCGAGGCGATAAACAGGAGACTACTACTGCACACAAGTGCCCACAGCTGTTGGTTTCATGCTCATGCAGGACTGACAGGAACCTGAGAAACTTTGTCTTTTCGTTCAGGAGAGGAAGTGAGGCATAAGCCCGGAGTGCTTATCTGTAGAGTAAAAGCAGTTGGATTTAAGTGGTGGGGGTTGATCTAGTTTAGTGAGTAAGGATCTCCTGGGATGAAGGACTTGGGACCTTCAGGTCTTTCTGCTTCCTTCTGCAGCATCTCTTCCATCCTTTACCAAGCAGGGCAGGGCAGGGCTACAGCTGCTTCCTGAATCCTTTACGCTGAAGGTACTGCCCCATTTATTGGATGCTATCTATATTCAGAGAACAGTGTCTAGACCATCGATGGGGTTTAAAAGATGAGAAGCTAAATGGGCTTGCTGGGCAAAAAAGGAGCTGGGTGATTGCTGAGGAGATATTGGGGGAAGTGGCTTTGGGAACAGGCATGCTTGCATGCAGGCTTGGAGTGAACCAAGGCTATGGGAAGCATGTCCTACTGCCAAGAAGCAAGGGCCTTGGCCCTCTCCTTTCACCTCTGGGTGGGACATCTGCCTGCACCCCTCAGTACTGCTGAAATTGGTAGGTGGAACAAAAATATTTCAAGTGGATTAAAGGAATGACAAGAGAGGGGTAGCCTGAGAGAGCCTGGCTAAGTCTTTCTTGGGAAACAGGTTTCCAAGAAATGCAAGAATTCTGTGTTAGTAACAAATCTCTCTCAGGAAAGGGAGGTGATGGCATGCAGTGTGGGGAAAAAAACAGGTGAAGCCTGGTGAGGCACTAAAGGTATCAGCAGGGGTAGGGGATGTAGCTGGGCCGAGGAGCATGTGGCTAATATGCACAGGGCCTGAGTTCTATGCCCCAGTGTGAGGAGAAAACATGTCAACAGAGGTCCCTTCTAGGACGTCATGCAGGAAAGACAGGAAGTTATTGTGGCCAATCAACCTCAGCCAGATCCTCACACTGCTCCATGAGTGAATCGATGGCTCAGTAGGTGCTTCTCCTTGATGGCATCAGGGAGTGATTAGCCTTGCTGTGCCAGGGGATCATCCTGGTAAACAATGAGGCTGGCAGGTGGGACAGGAAGGAGCACCCTGGTGTTTTGATGCTGAACCCATAAGACAGGCTGCCAGGGAACCCACAGGTGTGTGCCTAGGAATGCTTTGTGGATACTCACAGGGCCCAGAACACTCATCTCCTTGGGCAGGGATGGTGATGGCCCCCCAGGCCCCATGGCATACACGTACTGTCCTGTGAGCTTCAGAGGACCCTGTGGCCAGAGGCTTCAGGGAGGCAACCTGGCAGTCCCTAGTCATGGTTGAATATCATTTTCACAACAGCATGTTTGTCTAGTGTTTTTAACCTTTCCAAATCTTCATGTTCGTGAGCCCATCTGCTCCAAACGTATTCCTTCTAGGTATCCAGCAGATTCCGTCCTCCCCCTCCCCCCACTTCCACTTCCTATCCCACTTCTGCAACATTCTGGAAACTGTATTGCCATCTTCTTTCTGGAACACTTCCTCGTGGCTTTCATTTCTCCTGGGTGCCTGTGCCAATCCTCCTTCTCCACAGAACCTGAACGCTGGCATCTTGTGTTCTCACCTCAGCCTTCTTCCTCTTCTTCCAGTCTCCAGAAGGCGTTCCGTTCCCATCATGTGCAAGAACATTCTCCCATATGGGTCCCTACCCGGTCCTCGGCTCTGACCTACAGAACTGTAGGCACCATTACCAAAAGAGTCTTTTCCCTGGGGCCCAGACTACTTAATCTTTTGTTCTTTAGGCTTAGTCTGCCCACTGTTCCTGCAACCCTGGAAAACTGAGCACACATCAGGTGTCCATTAAAGGCAGGGGCCACCCTGACCGAACTCCTGCAGCCGACTTCAGTCTGTCTGGTCCCCTCTAATCTTCATGTTCACCCAGTCCCCAGCTTTAGGGATGCTTAGCTTGGAAATTCCAACCAGGGGTGAGTTTTTTTTCCCCCAGAAGGTACTAGCAATGGCCTGTGGCATTTTCGAGCATCCTACCTGAATGACTGCTCTACCATCAGGCGTTTGGAGGCCAGGGATGCTGCAGGACATCCCGGAAGAGTCTCTCCACAGCTAAGCACCAATTGTGCAAAGCACGAAGTAACTAAGCATGCCCAGGTAAAGAAACTCAGGATTACGGTCTGGTCTCCGTGATAAGAGGTTCCCCTTCACAGCACCCTGTTGCCTTCTGGGATAATTCTCATTCTACAAACCAATGTTACACAGCAGTTAGTACCATTTCCTGGATTCTCAGCCGAGTTCACCAAACTCCACACCGAGGCCTTGTTGAATGCCCTGGCCCACCTTCGCTTCTCCCCCAACTCCATGTTCCTGCATGATCAGACAAGGCACAGTTCTCCACATGGATCATCCTTTTGCATGCCTCTTGATTCTTTCCCAAGTTGCGAATGACCCTTTCTCAGGGTCTACCATACCATGCTCATTTCTGGCTTCTGACTAGAGCTCACTTGATCTTTCCAGACTCAACTCAGCGGCATTTTACCCGCAAAGGCTTTCACTTGCTGTGCTCCCATTACACCCTGTCCACTCCTCACATTTCTGAACTTTCCTTGAGGTCACACATGTGACGGTGTTTATCTTTACAGACACAGGGCCTAGGGGAGGAGCAGATACAAAAGGTGGCTTTGGCAAAGCTTGTCTTTGCTTACAGAAAGCCAAGGCCAGATTTTAGGTCTTTGGCCTTCTACGTGGTACACCCTCCTAGCCAGACCCAAAACACCAAGAGGCTGTAATGGGTTCCCTCTGGCTCCTCATTAGAAGAGAACAGGAACACGCTTGGCTCTGTTGCCTCCTTAAGTGCTTCCATTTATTCACGAGCAGAAAGACAAGAGCCTGGCCTGTAGCATATGCCGGATCAAAACCAGAGAACAAAAAGGATTGTGAAAGAAAGAACTGGAAACAGTAGCCACTTTGATGCAGGAAAGTCTTTGAGGAAGCAACCAGGGATGGTGCCCCCAGCAGTGAGGAGAAGGAGCTGCCAGAAGGTGAGCAAAATTATTGCAGGCAGGGAGGGGGCTTCTTGCTGCTCTTCAGGCTTCTGGCAAGCACAGCGGTTGGTGCGGGGGTCTCATTAATCTCCCCTCCTTGCTGCCCAGCCTCGGGCCTTCACAATCTGCTCCATTAGGAGATTTAGGATTCCTACAGGAATGGCAATCTGAGCTGAGATTCGAGGAGGAGAATTACAAGTGATGGGTAGAATAACGGAATCATTAATAGGAAATTACCAGCACTGTAAATGTTCACAGTCTGTATAATATATAATAGATGAGTGTATTGAGCCCAGGAATGCGGGAATACCCAGATCCTGCCATCAAAATAGCCATGTGTCCTCATGAGGTCTCCCAAGATAACAAATTCACAAAAGAAAGCAAAAGGATGCTGGACAGCCAGCTAGACATATGCTCACATCTCCAGAGTTCTTTGGTCAGCTGACTAAGCAAGGTTTCTAAACAAATTAGGACTAAATGGCTTCTTAGCAGCCAATCCAGTACAGCTGCTGACACAAGACGGCTGTACCCAGTAGCTAAAGACAGGGAGGTCTTGAAAGTGAATGTTTTCCTTATAAAATACTAGTCTTTTGTGACTTGGGAAGCCCGGTGTTGAGCCAACATCATCTCCACGCTGGAACCATTTGGAAGAAAGCAGGGGCAGTGTGTGTGTGTGGGGTGGGGGGTGGAGTCACTAAAGAAGGTGACTTTTATGCTGCAATAGAGATATAGCCAGGGACAGTCTTGAGATCTGTCCTCAGGGAGCTGCAGGCAGAAGAGGCGGCATCGTCATAGGCTTATTTTTATGCAGAAACTAATCAAATTGGAAGGTAGCAATAGGGTAGACCCTACCTTAGGGAAGAGAGCTTCAGTGTCTTGGTTGACCTTGGAAGTAAGGACTCCTATGCGTAATGTCTAGCACCTTTGTTGAGAAGACAGTTTACACTTTGTATTTTCACTCAGTGTTTGGGTATGGACTTTTCTGAATGTCTTAGGCAAGATGGGAAAGTGTTTGGGGGTAATGGTGACAATCTACTGATGGCTTGCATACAGTCGGTTTCCCAACTTCTGGGGGCACACACAGTAGCCTATTTAGAGGAGGAGGCCTGCAACCTTGGCAACGCACCTCTGAATGACCTTTAATCCTGTGCTCTAAGAAAGCTGTGTTCGAGGCTCTGACTCTTAGTCATCATCCCCAGCCCTCCCTCAATCCCCTGAAGGGATGCATGTGCTAGGAAGATCAAACCAGTGAGCCTCTCTGGGAAGATCTGGATTCTTTTCTTCTCCCTCTGAGCTGTCACTTGTTGTAAAAACAATCATTGATATTCAGCCATTATACTTCCATAATCATTAATATTCTTAAAAGGCTTCTGGAAACACATTTATACAAGGCTACATGATCAGTTCCTGCATTTACTTTCAATTTAAATAACAGTTTTAGCCAGGGTTTTGATGTGCTGTTTACTTTAATTACTGTTCTGCCCCTATCTGTGTCTTGACACAGTGTCGTTTAATATTTTATGAATTTCCTTTAGCCCCTTTTCCCTCACATGTGAGATTCTAAGGAGCTGGTGATACACTTTTTTTTTTTTTAACTTGCACTTTTTTTCCTTTTCTTAGGCTTATCTTAAACAAGCTGTGGCATGTGTCTGGTTTCCCCCACCCCCACCTGCAATGATAATGGGAGGGATTAGATAAACCAACCAAGAGCTGCTTCACCAAACCAGCACGGGGAAGCTGAGGTGTTTTGGCTTTGCTGGAGGCTCAGAGTGACAGGGCATGGGACTTCAGGCTGGATATGGAAGACATCAGAGTCCGCCTCTCAAAATGTGACTCATAGCATGACATTACTAGACAACCCTATCCAGGGACCAGTGGTTCAGTGTCTGTATGTTAGCAAGTCCCCTCATGTGGTTTGTTTGACTGTTGTAGTCTGAGAAGCAATTGCACTAAATAAATAAATAAAATAAAAAATAAATGGAGGACTGGAGAGATGGCTCAGAGGTTAAGAGCACTAGCTACTCTTCCAGAGGTCATGCGTTCAATTCCCACATGGCGGCTCACAACCATCTACGATGAGATCTGGTGCCCTCTTCTGGTGTGCAGGGAAACGCATAGGCAACTATTGTATACATAATAAATAAATAATTAAATAAATAGATCTTTTTTTTTTTGTAATGCAGTAAAGGAATCAGATAGTGTGAAGAGAAATGTTCTCCTTATGTAGATCAGTCTGTCCTTGAACTTGAGGTACCTTCCTGTCTCAGCCTCCTGAGTACTGCGATGACAGGTGAGAACTGCTGTACCCCAGATTCTTCTTCTTTCCCTTCTTTCTACAGTCTTCCTATGTTTCTCAGATTGGTATTGAACTCAAAACAATTCTCCTACCGTCATCTTCTGACTAATGTGCTCTTGAGGCCATTTCAAATACTGTGATCATTATCTCCCCCAGCAGCAGCCCCCCCCACCCCGTCATGTACTCATTCAATTAAGAAATTTCATACCTTGTACCTCCTCTGGCAGGGAGAGGAAAAGTAGTGTGAATAGATGCAGAATCAGAGATGTGCTGAAATGCTGAAAACATGCAACTGTGGACAATCACGGGTAGGTTAGAGATATTTTCATTGGGAAGGTGACTTTTGAACTAACTAACTATTGGGGCATGAAAAAGAATTCCTGTAGTAGCTGCTGTTCTGTTGCTTTGATAAAATACCATGACCAGGGCAGCTTATAGAAGAAAGGGTTTATTTGAGTTTATGGTTCCAGAAGGATGAGAATTCATCACCGTCATGGAGAGGGGGCTTAGCCACATGCAGCAGATGTGGTAGGAGGAGTAGCAAGCTGAAGGCTCACACCGTGAGCCAAACACGTGAAGCAGAGAGCAAACCGGAAGCAGGGCAAAGCTCTGAGGTCTCCAAGCCCTTCCCTCACCGGTAACATGCTTTCTCCAGCCAGGCCAAAGCCTCCCGAACAGTGCCCTTAACTGGAAACCAAGTGTTCAAATGCATGCAATGAAGGACATTCTTATTCAAACAACCACACAGAAAGAAAGGATTGCTTGACTAGAACAGTCGTAAGTGGGGCAGGGTGGGGTGGTGGCTGGAATGAGATTGTCTTCTGATGTGGTTCTCTCTGGCTGTGATGAGGACAGAGACAATATGCACCAGCTGGTGTGTTTACAGAGCACGTCATGCTGAGCTTCATCAGAAAGGAAAGGTTTCCCATTGGCTCCTGCAGGATAGAGGGTGTAGAACAGAGGGGAACATACAGACTCAGTTAAGCTCATAAGTGTATCATTCCATGAGCCTTTCCTAAAGCCATTCCATGTTTGCCATGAGGCTGAGCTAGAATATGTGACAGGCGGAGGTAGTCAGTAGCTACATCAGCTGGATGTGAAGTTGAGGATGATCAATTAGAAAGGGGGTGACAACAAGGACAGGATAAGAGTGATCCCAGGGAAGTGCCACTGAGGCCTGAAATGACAGTAGACCAGGGGAGAAGACAGGAGTTCTTCCACTGGTCCATCCGTAGTCTCCCTTACCTACTCTTTGGTGACACTTAACATAGAAACGAGGCCTATAACTGGTGACAGATCAATACTCCACTGAAGAATAAAACCTCTCTTGGGGCAGGCCAGAACAGGGATGTGATCTTAGGAATGTGCACCGGGGAGCTGGGACTTATTGCCTAAGGTAGCTTCGGAGGTAACAGGCAGCTGTCAGGACCAAGAAATGAGAAATGGGGAATAGCAGAAATCGAAACCTGTAACTCAGACTTAAGGACAGATATTATTTCCTTGTCTCTTTCCGTATGAGCTGAAGTCAATTGCCATTTAGGTAGCGGAAAAAAAAGAGAGAAAAGAAAAAAAGAAAGAAAAGAAGACGTGAACTCATTGCAAGGGAATAAGCGTAGCTCAAAAGTCCTTTCTCATCACTTCTTCCTCATCGATGGCATGCATCACAGACAACAGATAAATGGGTCATCTTAATTTAATGGCAAAAGAAAGAGGAATCATTCCTGCTATGAAGGTACCATTTAAATACCCAAGTATTTATGGGATCTTGCCTTGGCTTGGTGACCTGGCTGTGCTCCGAGTTGGTCTACCAGTTATCTTTGCAGTTGGCAGTCCTCATTGGCCCTGATTTAGCTTGAGGAATCTTATAAAATAGTCTAGCATAGTGCCCAGCACAAAGCACATATTTCATGCATCCATTAGTTTCTCCCTTCACATGGTAATCACTGCTGAAAACTTTGAATTTGGATGTATTCAGTCTCAAGAGGAACTGTGTCAAGAAGAATTCAGTCTTAGTCAGGGCAATCACAGCCCCATAGATGGGGCATTGTCCTTTGTACCAGAAGTTTTACGTATGGTCCCTTGTTTAGTCTTCCAATCACCCAGACACAACTGGCATTGCTGTCTCCACTTCACAGATAAGCAAACTGAGGCTCAGAGAGATGAAACAATTCTGCCTAGTTATAATAAAGCTGAAATGTAAATGCAAGAGCTGGCATTGGTAACAGATGATGACTCAACCCTGGCTGTTGTGGGTGCACATACCACTTCCAGCTCTAAAACCTGAGAGCCTGGAGGACCTCCCTCAGGATCATCTGGGCCACAGGTTTACAGCTGATTCAGTTTTGCCTCAAGAGTGTGTGACAGTGTGAGGAGATACGTACGTTGTCACAACTGGGCAGAGCTACTGCTACTGGCTTCTGGTTTAGGATTAGATACCAAAGATTTTGTGAAGCATCCTGCAATGCTCAGGACAGTCTCTATATGAATGGTATAGTGCTGAGGGCTATACCAATTGCTCTACTCTGCAGCTCAGAAAACTGAGGTAGGGTTCGGGATCATACTTCCTCTTCCAAGAGCCAACTAGGAAAGGCTCTGAGGATGTACCCTTGCCTTGTGCCAGTGAGCATCACATGTGGAAAGGCATCATTTAGCCATCGTGAGAGCCAGAAGTTTGTCACATCAGACGGTGTTCTCTTCAGAATGGCACTCCATATGGATTTTAGGGTACGAAAGCTATGGTTATCTCAAACCCTGTGTTTCCTAATTTTTCTCTGTGGAAATCGGATCGAATTCTGAGTGGGATGAGCCTGCCAAAAGAGAAGTAGAAGTGTCCCCCTGGTGAAGTTGGCCTTAAGGACAATGGTGGCTATCTGGCAGTTGTGCTGGGGTCCAAGTCTTGAGAGAAGTAGTAGGGACACACCTTCAGTGAAAAGCGTGGTCTGGCGTTGGCATCTAGTTCCAGAGCTCAGAGCAAGCCCCAGCCTCTCACTGTGAGCTAAGTGAGGGAAGGGCAGAAATAGCTGGCCCTCTAAATGCATTTATTTAGTGTCCTAAAGTACTGTGCAGCCAGCCCTGGGGACAAGGACAGTTTTGAGAAGAGAAAGAAGGCTAATCGATAACATGCAGATTCTTGATGGCCCTGTCTCTGGGTCTCAGTTTCCCTCCTGGTTCAGCGATGACTGTAATACAAGTATCTGGAGAAATTAGTTCATTGTGAACAGAGCCTGGTGTCAAGAGCTAGGACCCATGAACCTTGTCATGTTTCATTTCTCCCTAGAGTGTACGAAGGCATCTTTAGACATGGCACATATTCAGAACATTAGTCCAAGGCAAGACATTTTACTAGTACATTTGGCTTTCTGTGTCTGTGAGCTCCTCATTCACAGATTTGACCAAAGACAGATCAAAAATGTTTATTTGTCAAAATATTGAACCTGTGTACTGATTTTGTACTTATATTACATTAATTGCATTGCATTATATATTGCTTTGTATGAAATACTCTAGGGAATTAGAGATACATTTAAAGTAGATGCAAGGAGGAGTCATGGAACTGTTTCACCATTTAAGAAAGAAATCAAGCATCCTCAGGTTTTGGTAACTGCAGAGGAAATCCATTCCCTGTGGGTATCAAGGATCAAGTGTATGCCCAAATCCTCCTATATGTGGCAGAGATCAAGTATATAAAACCAGAAGCCATGCCCAGAAACATTACCCAATCACTCTCTTGATGTTCATAGGGCACACGTTGGCATCTTCCCTTGAGCCCCACCTACATGGTCCTCCAAACCCATGAGCTCATTCTGTCTTACTTCTCCCTAGACTTCCAGACATAGGAAGTGGCTTCATAGAGAATGCCCCACATCTAGCTCTTCCTGTGTCTCCCTGGGACTCACACTGCGGAAGGACCATCTTCAGTGTGGGGCTTACAGAGAGTGCTAACGGAGTCTTTCGTATGCAGGCTGAGCTGGCTTTCTTCACAGAGTGCAACACTGTGCTTCAGTATTTGCTGGGTGGTAATTAATAGCACTTAATCTGTAAGTCCGAAGCCCATTTCTCATTTGTTAAGAAATGAAGCTGACAGAGCTTCCCTCCTCCCCCTACACTTTGGCTCTTTTTTCTCCATCATTCTTCCCAGAAATGTCCTGTCCTGTTTTAATCTTAGCAAGTTTTAGGAACAGAAGGCAAAAAACAGAGAAAGGCTCACGGCTTAAAAGGGGGAATTATTAAAATCCAAAAGAAACAGAAGCTCACCTCAATCTCAGGCCATATCTGTGTCAGACTGGAAACTTCTCTGTGGGCTCGTGATTTTCTTTTTTTCCAGACAGTATTGCAAACAAGGCACCCTCCAGCTATTGTTTACTGAGTATGTGCTGTGTCCAGGATATGTGTATGTCCATTATACATGTAATCCATGTGTATATCATACACATAATACATATATTCATTTATTTCTTTTAAAATGGTGGGAAAGGAAAGGCAGGTAGACAACTTTATTCAGTGAAGAAGCCAGGTTTTAAAAAGTCAAAGATATTTGTTAAGGCCATTTCAAGTTCATATAGAAAGAAAATGGCAGAATGGAAACAACAAAGTTCACACAAGGCTGGCTCCAAAGCAGAATGAATCTTCGCTCAGATTCATCTCAGCATGGAAAGCATGGACCCACACCTCACCAATTGCATCTTGTGAAGCAAGGCATAATAATCTTTATCTGACCTCTCTGGGGCCTGGTCATGAGCTTCCTGTTCATCTGTGTCATGTTGTGTGTGTGTGTGTGTGTGTGTGTGTGCAGATAGCCATCAGTGGGACTTTCATTTTACGTGGAGAAACTGGGGACCCTGAGACATTAAGGCTTTGGTAGTGTCACATATGGCCAGACTGCAGTCAGTGTGCTGGTCCCATGGGCAGTCCCTGCTAATGAGGACTCACTCCTAAGCTCCTCACCTGGCTGGGTGGTTCCACATGACAATATAGTGGCAATGTGTAACTGACACTGGTATTTCATTCAAGCAGGAGCATGGCATGCTTGGCAGGCAATGCCATCAATGTCGGTGTGGCAGACACCTACAACAGCAATGCAGCAAATGCCACAGACGAAACAACGTGCATCAGATTTTAAAAACCTCAGGGAGTTTGGGGCAGGTAAATAAAATGTGCTCCATTCCGGTAGAGCTGAGGGGATTGGACAAGAAGGAATGCTTAAAATTTTGACACTGCACTTTGATCAGTTTGACAGGTTTAATATTATAGAAATATTTCATTGTTGCAACCGAGACAAGGAAATCTAATCGTCCTTCCAGGTGAACTACAGATTTGTTTCAATTCATGAGAGAGGATGAGGTGGGGGCAGGGGCAGGAAGGAAGCCAAGCTGACTTAAAATTCCGCCTCCCTAAAGTTGGACGCTTTGGCCCAACCGTTCAGATTGTGTGTTTTCTATCTTCCCCCTTAAAAGAAAAAGTTAAGTCACTGCTTTATTTTCATGTTGTTGTTTTTTTTCTTGTTTTAAGTGGCATCTAGTTCTGTTTTCTTTCCACATCCATTTTGATCAGGTAATGAAGGCAGCAGAAGAGAGTTCTACTAAGATTAATGAGAGGAAATGCAGACGCGGCTGGAAAAGAAGTGACAACCTACGTATAATTTTATAAGCAGAACCGAAAGGAACTCCAGTGCTCAAGTGTGAAGCTCAGGGGAGATGGCCTCCTTTTTCCTGAAGTAGTCTGCAATCTGGAGAGAGTTCTCATGGACATACCAGGAGGCCAGCCTTCAGTGGCCTTTAGCTGCCCTGAGGTGGAGAGGATGCAGCCCACAGGTCTCTTCTTCCCAGGAAGTACTTTGCTTCTGTTTGCCTTCTGTCCCTACAGCAGAGCTGGGCTCTCTGGCAGCACTTTCTCTTATTTTGCCTTTGTCTGACCCAGTGTCTAAGCTCCCAAAGCTGACAGTGGAGCACATGGTGTCTTTGTGGAGAAAGGAGAAGCTCAGGGCTTGCTACACACAACACAAAAGTGCACAATTACACACTGGAACAAGTTCTCACTTTGGCAAATCCAAGGCTCAGATATATATTTGGGGGAGGTGTAGTTAGGAGCACAGAGGTAATGCTGGCTGGATTTCATTTATTTTAATTAATTAGTTAATTAATTAGTGATGCTAGGGATCAGACCCAGGGCCTTGCTCTCTCCTGGCAAGTGCTCTGCCACTGAACTCCACCCCTAGGCTAGATTTACATTTAAAATGAGGTCATGCTCTTTGAATAAAGAAGACTGAGCAGGAGACACATTTTGTCCCACAATTTTTTCCCAAGATACAACAAGTGATGGGTTCCTGGAGGTACCATCGGCCAGTGCTTCCTTTGGGGAGTGTGGGATTAGGCAGAGTGGCAGGCCAGGGATGAGGTTTCATCACGAGACACTCATGTCTACATGCCCAGGATGGGAAGCCACCTCCACCATTATGCAAGAAAGGTTACTCTTTGCAAGAGTAGGACAAGGCAGTTGGGGTCTAAGACAGAGTGTCTTCTCTTATGTGTGGGCCTTGTGCCTCTTTTTTATTTCCTGGCGTGTGCTGTACCCTTTGTCCCTCTTTCACCATTTTCGCATTCCATGGATCACAGACCAAAGTTCTAGCTTAGATTTCTACAGTGCTACTGTCACCTACATAAGCATGGAGACTCTAAGATACATACGATTGGGGCTGGAAAAATCAGTTTGCGCAGTGCTTGGTCTGAAGAACTGAGTTGGAGCTCTAGAACCCATGTGGAAAGGCCAGGCATGGTGGTGGTCTGTGCTTATCAGCCTAGCACTGGAGAAGCAGACAGAGTACTAACAAATCAACTCAGTCAGGCTGCCCTAGCCTATGATGGCTGTGTGCCAAGCCAGTGAGAGACCCTGTCTTAAAAATCAAGGTGGATGGTCCCTGAGGAATGACACCTCTGGCCTCCATATACACATGCCCCAACATGCACCCCTTTACATCACACACATACATATATATATATATTTATTTATTTATATTTATTTATTTATATAAATAATATATATAAATATTATATATATATATAAATACCTACAGTTTTCATGATACAGCTGTTGGGGTTTTTTTCATTTTCTCATTTAATAGTTTTGTGTTCTTCTACCAATCCATCCACAGGGCAAGCACACCAGACTTTGCAGGGCTCCTAACTGTCACTTGACATTGAGACCCACACCTTCTTATCCCACATTGGTGTCCCAAGAATGACCAATGAATGGATCATTAATCTTTAAAGGAAATACCCAAGAAAGAGTCCACGGTGGGGCTGTAGGAGAATGGGAACTTTCAGCACATAGGTGAGTTTAGGAGGCAGGAAGAGAAATACTGGTTAAAACGAGGTTACTCTAGCATTGTGTGGCTAGAGAGGAGAAACAGTGGAGAGACTGTGAATGATTCAGATTCTGGGACTTTGTTCTTGGGGATGACAAGTCACTAGGACACAGAATGCAAGGATCTACTTCTTAGGCAATTTTAATGTAGCTGGTATTTGGGATCCATGGAGGTCTTGGGTGGCTCCCAAGTAAAAACTACTGAAGCCCAGGAAGCTGTCACCACACACACACACACACACACACACACACACACACACACAACCATATGTCTTTTTAAGGGGGCAGAGTTAGATTCCCATTCTTTTTACTACTTCTAACTCCATCAGCTAGTTTGTTGGTAGAGAGTCTTGTGGGTCTGCGGGCACCAGGGGGTTGAGTGGAGGACACTTGGGCGAAGAAGGAAGAATGATTTTGAACACATGTGAAGCTCTATTTACATCATGCTTTAAATTGAACTTCCCATTTTCCAGCCTCAGCTTCCAGAATGCAACCTTAATCTTGTTCATTTGCATAAGCTTTAAAATAAGCCTTTAGAACAAATGTAAATGGATCTTCAAAGAACAATATTATGATGGGTTCAGTGTAAATGACTCAAAAACATATGGATGGTATTTCTTAAGGATTTCCCAGAGAATTGCTGTCTGTCTGTATGCAAGAGAGCTTTATCATCTAAGCAAGGGAAAAGGGGTATCCATGGGAAGATAACATATCCTACTCTTTTCATGGCCCAGATCCATTTTCATGCTACACTGAGGTGGATACATAACATAAAATGGCCAGCACAAAGCAGAACTCAGTCTCTGTATCACACTGAACTTGGGTAGTCAGGAACAGCTTTCATCCTAGGTCACAGAATTCAGGGTTGAAAGGAACCAGAGATTTTCCATAAAAGTCCTCATATCCATTGATGAAGAAACAGAAGTTCAGAGAGGGCAAGTGACTTTAAACATCACACAGTCAGCATGTGGTTGTCATTCTAGGGACATTTAACTCCAAATCTTATTTTCTTTTCAATACATTATCCAGCTGCTAAGAAATCACCAGACACTAGATTTTGGAACTGAAAGACAAATACAGCTTCAACATGAGGCTAGGCAGCTAGCACTGTATTGATTAAATGGTGTTGGGACATCAGTGGCATGCTGGTTGCTGGGCAACATGGCTTTTCTCTGAAGAGCCAAGAAGGAGATCCCAGTGATGATGGATCTGCATTAAACAAAAACCCAATAACAAGGCGCTTTCAGGTCAAAGACATGGTTTTCTAAGGTTTGGAGTTTCTTGGTCAGCTGCCCAGAGGCTGTCCCCTGCTCAGCTTATCTGAGATGAGGCCATCAGTAAAGACATCCTCGGAGAGAGGAGTCAAGGAAACCAATTTAAGATCCCCTTAGCCAGGGCAGATGAAGATATGGGCTTGTTTCTTGCCTGATGTTAGGACTGTATCTTATCTTTCAGCTAGGCTAAAAATCAGAGGCCCTGGCTGAGAAAAACATCAAAAACAAAAAACAAAACAAAACAAAAAACCCCCACAAAACCCCAGCCAGTGAGATGGCTTGGGGGGGGGGCAGGGGGAGGGAGGAGTTGCTGATAACCCTGGATGAGTCACTTGGCTGTTGTGGCTGAAGTTTTTTCCAGTCGTAGTCTGGTGGGGCTAGACTAGTTTTTGTAGTGTCAGTCTGTAGACAGGAGCTAGCTAGATATATAAGAATGACCCAGTAGGGCTGAAGAGATGGCTCAATGGGCAAAGAGTTTACCCTTCAAGTGTGAGGATGGTAGTATGGGTCCCTAGAACCCAGGTGTAAATCAGGCCAGCTCAGACACCTGCCTGTAATCCTAACACTCTGGAGGAACGAGAATTACATTTTAAAATTCATGGGTATCGCCACACGTCTTAAGGATATAATTGTGAGGATGGGCTGCACACAAAACACTCTGCGAGAAAACTGCATGCCTGCTTACAGAAGAGTTCTTGCCTGATGAACAGCAGTGTCATATTATATGCACAAGAGCTCCTCAACACTGGGGTTGAATCCTTTGCTTTCCCATTCATACTAGATGTATCACCCAGTGCAAGCAATCCACCTAACTCCTTTTTGGTAGTCTGGGAATGTAATGATGGGGCTATTTCATATTACAGTGTGATCGTTACCTAAACGGACCGCCCAGCACAGTTTCTGTAGCTCAGCCATGTTTGCCCATGAACGATATTCACCCAGACTGCAGGTGCCTTTCAGAAGTGTATGCGGTATGTACGTGTGTATGAAACAGAGAGCCATGTAGTTTAAACAGGGAAAGAAAGTCTTGTACATTCCAGGCGTTGTGATAAAGTGGTCTAGGCTGCTGGATTAGAGAGGGAGAAGGGACAGAAGGAAGAATGGGTGTAGATGGACCCTCAGATCTTAAGAGTAAAACTTTGTGTGTATCATGTTTTCCTACTACAGGCACATATATGGTAAAGTATAGCTTACAAACTAGAAAAGAGATTAGCAATGACAAGAAATAGTGAAATAGAACTTATGGTAATATACTACAATAAAAATTATTTAAGACTTATAAATTATTTCTAGAATATTTAATATTTTAGACCACAGGTTGACCAGCACTTACTGAAACTGTGGGACAAACAAGAAGGAACGGCTCTTATGTTATTATTTATAATGTTCATGCCCACACCACTATTGTTTTGAGTGCCGCTTCCTGCTAGAGTGTCGGCTCTGTGAGACAGGTACTGCCTGCCCTGTGGTTGGCCATCTCCCATCCCTGGCTTTACTGAGAATTCAAAAGGCTGGCTTTAAAGCACACCAGGCCTGTCTGGGTGGAAAGCCCCATCGGCAGTCATGTCTTATGGGCTGGAAGTACAGTTTGGAGAAGGAGTCCTTGGACCCTAGTGTGTGCTTCCTTCCATCCCAGGCACTTGCCTCTGACCCTTCACATAAGAGAATACAGAGTCCCTCCCTCCAAGCCAGCTTCTACTCTCCAGATTTCTCTACCAGAGCCTCTCTCTGAATTAGATCTGTAGAGAAATCCCTGTAATACACAATAGTGCTCTGAAATTGCAGCTTCCAAATGAAGCTTTGTAGTGGACTCCGTTGCAACTCAAAAGGGGGAGAAAAAGAAGTTTAAACAATTTCCTAGCTCATTAAAAACAGCCCTTGGCTCACATTTCAACATCTGAGAAAAAGACAAAATGAAATTTTACAATGTGGCCACATGAACTGAAGCTAGGGAGGCAAGATCAAGACCAAGGAAACAAAAGAAAAGAAAGAAGGGAAGAAAACAAACTCCAGACAGCCTCCACCCCCAGGAGCAAACACTTGGAATAGCCATTTCCATGGGCTTTGTGGGCTAGTGGGCTTTGTCCCCACTATGGAATTCTCAAATACTTACACTGTAGCAAGTCAAGCCAGTGGAGATGAAGGAAATAACAAAAACAGTTTCCAGGTAGGCTAGGTTGGTCTGACCACCCAGCTTCCATGTTGCCAACACTGGATGTTGTTTCTCTCACAAGGTTTTATGCATCGAAGGTTTGGTGATATTAGATGTGATGGGGCCCTTAAAATACGGGGCTGACAGGAAACCTTAGGATGGTCATACTGCCCTCTGAAAGGGCTAAATAGTTCTCCTGGGATGCATTTTTTGAGAGACTTGCTTAGTTGCTGGCCCCTCCTAGACTCTAGCTTCATGATTTACCATGTACCATCTCTTCGTTTCTGTCTCTGTCCTTCTTTTACTTTGACTCTTCTTTCTTTCTGTCTCTACTCCACCCTTGCCATGATGGCATCCATTCTCAATGGTGGGATACAGCCAAAAGAGCCTTTGCTTGTTGGTAGCAACTGATGCTGGAAGCTGTGCTGTTTTTCCTGAAGAGCTATGTTTTTTCTCTCCACACATCTCATCTCTTTCCACCATTCTTCATAGTCTCTTAAGGTTCTTTTTTAAAAATTATTTTTAATTTTTTATTTTTTGATTGTTTGTTAGAGACAGAGATTTGCCTCAGACTCCGGGGTTCTGGGGTTATAGCTCTGTTCCATTTCTTTGTTAATTAGTTAGTTACTTAGTTAGTTTATTTATTTATTTGTAGGCCTATCTTCATCCTCCTCTTTAAATGTTGATGACCCTTGAAGTTCTGACCATGTTGTTTTTCTTAATTTTGTTGGTGTTCTTTATTTTCCTTCACTAATTTATTGATTCAGTTTGTGTGCATGTGTCTACATGTGAGTGTGGAGGACAGAAGTCAACCTGGAGTGTGAGTTTTGTTCCTTGGGTATCATTCACTTTGTTTTTTGAGATGTATCTCATTAGGCCTAGAGTCTTTAAGTATCCCACAGTCTTTAAGTATCCCAGGCTGGCCCCAGGGGTGCCCTTTTTCTGCCTCACCAGTATCGTAGAGTCACAAGCACGTGTCACCATTCTTTGGTTTTTATGTGTGTTCTGTGAACCAAACTCAGGTACTTCACTTGCAAGTACTTTCCTGGCAGAGTTGTCATCTAGCCCAGCATTTTTTTTTTTTGATGAACCACATATGTGCCTGAGGTGCTGGCAATATGATCCTGAATGTCCTTGCTCTTAACCAGCCTATGCCTTGTTAGACAAGCAGGTGCAGAAAACAAATGCAGCCCAGAGGACAAAGCTGTACCCTATGTTCTAAAGTGCAGAGAGAAAGGGGTTGACCGGGCCTGGAGCCTCAGGACCCTGTTATGTAGGAGACAGCCATAGACCCAGACTTCCAAACTCCCATCTCCAGCCCCCAGCTAACTCTATCTTTAAAGCCACACACTGGAGTAGCTAGGCATCTTGATGACTCCACCAGCATGTCCTGCAGATGCTCCATACTCAAGATCTTGAAATCTAAGCACCTCCCACATCTCCCTAAGCTTCTGCCACTGATATGATCAGCAACCACAATCCCAAGGCTCCAGATCTCAGAAGGATCAAGGGCTCCTCCTACTTTCCTACTCAACCACATCCCGGTGGTTTCATCCGTACAGAAGTTCTGCCTCCTTGTATGTAGCCATCATCCTACCCGAGTCCAGCCTTCTGTGAGCTCTAACCTGGAGTATGTCCAGCATCATGGTCACCTCCCAACTCACTGTCTCCACCCCCAATGTGCTGGCACTCCTTCCATTGTAAATTTTCACTTGCCACCCCTCCCCCTCCCCCAGAGATATGGCTCAGGTCAGCGAATCCCAAAAGTCAGTGGTATATAGATCCTGACTGCATGAATGATGCCTCTCTGCTTTGGTTTACCTGTCTCGAATTAGTTTTCGCTGCCACAGTATGGTCTGAAGCCCAGACAGGTGCATGTTGTGCCTTGGTTTTTTAAAAAGCTTACATTACTACTGGACTTCTTACCATGGGCCTTGAGGACCTAGTGTCAAGCAGCCAGAGTCCATTGAGCTGTGTAACTCGTTGACTTTCCTTCTCTCTCGAGTGAACTTATCCCAGTCGCCTCTGAACTGATTGTCAGCTCTGCTGCAGTGGATTCCAAATTCTCTGACTTATTCTCCCTTCTTTGAACAAGCTCCACTTACAGCACAGAGACCAGAGCCTGGCTCCATCCCAGACTTGTGGGCCTTACATTCCTGTTCTTCCTGGTGAGCTCTGACCTGTGACAAGTTACACAAGGCTTGCATCCTACAGAAGGTTGTTACATAAGGATTCAAGTGTGGTGGTGAAGCTCTCAGCTCAGGGTCTAGCATGTAGCAAGGCCACAACACAGAGCTAGCCTGATCATCTCCTGCTCTTCCATATTGGACACTCTAAAACCCAGTAAGCCACTCCATCTCACTGTGACTACCTGGATTGCCTCTCCCTATCTAGGAAACTTCTAATCATCCTTCCAAGGCTTGTTGACATGGTTTCCTAGAGCAGCATCTCTGCTGTTGCTGCTGTGTTCACAGAGAGGACTTCGGATATGTTCCTTGTATGGCATCAGGCACCTGGTGGGACCTGGAGTGCATTTCTCTTGAGCTCTAAGTCTAAAGGAAGTTTTGTTTACTCTGGGATCTATAGATCTATTGTGCCTGGTGTAGAGCAAGCCCTTGGCACATGCTGAGCAGATGAAGGAATGGGGTGAGGCAAGGACTGTTCTGAACGGAAGGCACAACAACACCCCTGTGCACCATTCTCTGCAGATCTGTCTGCTTTTGCAGACGACTTTTCATGGCTCCCCCTCACTGGAAAATCACAGCCATCTGAGCCTCTTCTGTACAACAGAGGTATCAGATACCCTTTTTTCTTGTCTCTGAGGCGTGGATGTAGCCTTCCTGAGTGAGTTTCCATTCCTTCTTGAGTGAACGATGTCTAGCTCAGGGGCCCCTATACTGTCTGTTCCATTACTAAAGGCTTCCCTAGGAGTGCAGTTTTAGTTCCTTGAATCCTAGGGAGGTTAATCTTTTAAGGTAAAAATAGCTACCCCCCCCCCAAAAAAAACCACATTGTTTTAAACAGGATCTAGTTTTGAGGACCTAGAGGAAATTTGGATCCCTCTTACCCTGCCTGGGTGCTTCCTGGCTTCTGGGCAGTATGCAGACAATCACCCAGTCTCACCCACTGCCTTTTACTTTCTTTCCCAATAAGCTGTCCAGCATCCTGGTCAGAGGCCATGTTCACCCCAGGAAGCTGTGAAAGCAATAAAAGAACTAAATGTTTTCTAGGTCACTGCCTGATCAAGTCCCCACTTAAACAATAATCTTGCCATTGCATCTGCAAAAACCCAGACTCAGGCCCCAAAAGGTTATTTCATCAATAATTCTTAAGCTTGCCTACAGCGAGAATTATTCCCAGCAGGCATTTTCGGCCATCTTTAAACAGGCTCTGTGGAGGAGAGACTCACCACTCTCAAATACTCAGGCATCAACCATTAATATTGTTGGAGGGGAGGGTGGGGTAGGAAGGACAGGAAGCAGACAGGCTGAGGAGGCCAAAGAGAGGGCTGAGGAAGGGAGCTAGGAGTCTAGGCAGACTCAGCCCACAGTCTAACAAAACATGAAATTTCTGTGTTGGTAACTGGGAATTAAACTGGGCTGATGAAGTTTCATGGACAAAGGAAGCCTCGCACAAGATCTAGTTGGAATCTGTAACTTTCATTCTACTGGTCCCTACCCAGCAAGCTGCTGAAACTGGCCTCTTTGATTTACTCAGTGTATTTACCAAGCAATTTGCTAGAGCAAGTAATTACTCCTCGGGTCATTGACTCCTAGGTGGAAGAACCCTTTAGATCTTATTTGGCCTCTGTCTAGCCTTCTCAGGCCTCCTTGGCTGCTGTTCCTGTTTGCATTTAATCTCTCCCTTCTGGTCTCCAGGCTGCAGTGGGGCGGCTGCCACTATGTTCCCCAGAGCTTGTCCTGGTGCCCTAGGGCAGCTCCTAGCTTGGAACTTCTTCTATTGTGTCTTCCATCTTCTGCCCCAAGCTGAGGGTGACAGCACCATGTCCCAAGGCTTTGGAGGAAAGATTAATTCTCTTCCTTCCTTTATTCCAGTTTTCTTGGAGGTATTTATAGACTCTGATTGTGTTTCCCTCAGAGCCAGATCCTTTCTTAACTACATGCATTTGGTTCTCTCTCCCCTGATACAATTTATCTGCTAATCCCTAGAACATTTGTTGGTGTTTATGTTTGGCTCCGGTCCTCCTGTACCTTTTCTAAACTGCACTTACCACTGTTGCTCAGCTTGTCCTGTTCCTCCGTGCCGATAGGGAAAGCTCATCTCCTCATCAGTGTGGCTTTTCTCTTGGGACCCTCAGCTGCCGAGAGCCAGGAAGATCATGCAAAGGGAGAGGAGGTTGACAGATGGCTTATGGTTATATCCCAAGAGCAGATCCAGAGGAACTAAGATCACTCTTCAACTGACTTGCTTATCAAAGCACTCCGTTTGGCCCCCTACCCCAGCCTCATGGGAAGGCTGTCCCCCTCATTAAAAGTCAACAGGTATTTTCCCAAGAAGAAAAATGCAATGCCTGCCCCAACACCAGCCTGTAAAGGGACAAAAGATAATATTAGTGGGGGTATGTGTGTGTGTGTGTGTGTGTGTGTCCATTGTCAGTGTGTTCAGACTGGCTGAGGGAGCTGCGATGCTTTCAGAATCGCACTCATCTATTTCGGCCACAGAGGACCCTAGAGATCACAGATTAACCACATTTTCTACTTGAAGAAACCAAGTCAGGCCAGATAGAGGAATCAGCACACATTTTGTTGTCACACATGCCAGGATCCAATGTCCACTTATTTGCTTTCCTGCAACTATCGGTGGCCCTTGATGAAGGTTCCCCACTTTATGAAACCTCAGTTATTTAGTTCCTCATCTGAAGAATGCATTTGGAACATATCATGTTTCTTGAAAAACAAATGAATGGAATAGATAAATTCCTGGCACACAGCATAAATGATTATTACTACTGAGGCATGGACAGGGAAGTGATCTGACTCCAGCCACTCCAGCAATCTGGGGCTAGGACTGTGGCCTTTATTTCTTAGTTCGGGCAATCTTTTATGGGACCTCCTCCTCAGTATCAACCTCACAGGCCAGAATCCCAGTTCTGGAAAGTGCCTGGCAAATGTTTATCAGTTAGGGAACACTGGCGTAAGGACAGACTTCTACTGCAAGAACCCAGAGCTCGCAGGGAAGTTTCAAGGGCCCATAATCCAAGAGCTGTTGTCTTCTTTGGAAAAAAGGCTCTGTCTGCAGGAAAATATACCATGAAACCTTTTTTTTTTTAAACGGGGGAAGCACCAATACTTCTTGTGAGATATTTACAAATATTGTCTAATTTGAGTGCCTCCAATTCCATATTGGAAGTAGGTACAATGTTTCTGCTTTTGTAGACAAAGATATAGCATGCAGACATATCCCACATGTCACACAATCTGACAAATGGCAGCACGGCCACCTGAACCAGATCTGTCAATGCTCACACTCCTCCCTATTTGAGTGTGCTAATAAAATACATGGTGTTGCCATTCTAGAGAAGGCTTGGATTTGCAAGGGACATATCTCTAAGGAGATAAGCACGTTTATAGATTTTTATAAATCCAATTAAGTTAGTTATCTTAATATGGTCTTGTCTAGTTTCTCCATATGGATGTGTACATGTGTGACTTCAACTGGGAACTCAATCAGGGTTATTTAGACTAAATATTTTCTATGTTATGCTTATTCTGTGGAATTAACCCGAGAGTTGATAACACTCTTTAGTTGTTTTTTTTTCATGTCCAAAGTCTACACATGTGGATTGAATATGTCCTGTAGAACCCTTCAACTGGTATAGAATGATCTCTCTTTTCAGCTTGTTCAGTCTACTCCCCAAGGTCCAATACCTCAGGAAGCCAACTATCTTGTTCTGGAAGGTCTTCAAGGACAACCTGCTTCAGCGACCATCTCTTCTCTCAAAACTCCCAACAGCCAGAAAGTTCCTATGCATAATCAGGATGTCTATTGCTTTGAACGAATCAGTTTTCCTTCTGTTCCATTCTTGCTGGCAATGGAGAGCAGCTGGGAAGGTTTCGATAGCTCTGTTATGAACTTGAAAGCTGTTTTTAAAAACACTGCTGCAGTTTCTCTTCTGCCAGCCAAATAAACTTAATTCTTTTGGCACCTGTCACAGAGAGACGATTGTCTCCACATCTAGCTGTTTGTTGAGAGAGTCACAATAACTGTGGAGGTGATCTTAGGGGGCAAGAGTGACCACTGGCTCAAAAGCTGTGCAGTGTAATTATGCATTCCATATTGTAAATGCATTCTAATCTCAGATTTCTTCTGAGTTAAAAAAAAAAACCAAACAAACAGAAGATTCCAGTGTTTATCTGGAACTTATGGGAGGAAGAAAGCTAAGAGGAAAAGGATGAAAAGATAAAATGGAAGAGGATGAATGAAACAAAACAAAACAAAACAAAGCACACCAGTCTGTGCTTCTTAATCTACACTTATGTCACCCACGATACAGAATGTTACAGTAAGAGCATGGTCTATGGAGTAGAAAGACATAGCTTCAAATTCCAACGCTCTTTTGATTGTGACCATGGCCTGGTTACTCCATCTCCTATGCCTTAGTTTCTTCTTTGTAAAATATGTACAGCAGCAATCTCTATCACTTTTGCATGGAAAAGATCCCTGACCCCAGGCTCTGGAAGGTTCTTGGAATGCTGCAGCTTTTTATTACTCTCTCCAAGCCAAGTAGAGTCACTGGGCTTTGGGTTTTGAAATTGTCTTTAGGAGCCTTGTCCTTTTGGAATTTTGTAGATTCCTTCTCCCCAGAGAAGAGAAAGAGAGTTTTAGAATGTTGGGGTTAGACCTATTTGAGTTCAAGGGAATTCTAGATGTTAAGTAGCTGATGAGTTAATTATATAGTTGTGCAATTAACCTTATCACTACTGTGTTAATAATAATGATTGCGTAATACCATTATTATGTCAACAGAATAAGATCGCTGGGTGTTGTTCCTGAAAACTGGCACAGGGTTAGGGGATACTTCACTGGTCTTTGAGCATCAGAATGGTGTTTAGCCTATTGCTGGCATTCTAACTACTAATCATTTTCTCCTCCCAAAGATTTTCATGGGAAAGAATATAAGTTCCATTTCTTATGATTAAAAAAAAATCAAAATCTATGGATTTTTCTAGCTGTACTATAGAAAAACAATCCTCAAGGAAGAGAATATAAGGAACAACTGGTCCTGTATGTTCCCTTGAGAATTTGAGGGAGATGGAGTCCGTGCCTTCCTCAAGTCAGCACGGACTCAAAGAACAGCACACATTCGATGACCTTGCTGTTGACAAAAGCAGGACCCAAAAATGGCCGTACCACTGACAATGCCCTAAATGACAGTCCTGGCTCAGCTCAGGTAAACAGAAGGATTACTACCTATACTCAACATTCACCAGAAATCTTGAAAAGCAGGTTTTTCTTCATCAGGAAAAACCATTATTTCCCTTATCTGCCCCCTACAGCCAACTTCCTCTGGCAAGGGCATCTAGTTCCTGATTGAATCAAATAAGCCTGTAACTCTTACAGTGTAACAAATCAAAGTCCTCAGGATGTGTCAGCTAACAAGGAGCCCCTCACCACCTCACCTTCTCCTGGTTTTGCTCTTCTTCCTGCCCTTCAATCCAGAGACAACTCTGGCAGTTTTAATTCCCCAATGAACTTTTTTTTTTCTGCCCACAGAACAGTCTAGTTTAGTAGCTTTCACTGAGTTCTTGCTTGCACTTGCTATATCTCCACACACAAGTGAAGTAGTCACCCTTTGCTGAAAAAATTTTCTCTTTGAAACAGATGGAGACCACTACAGAAAACCACAACCCATCAAAATACAGAGTTGTGAAGTCCAGTCACAGTGGATACACTGACTGAACACTCTGGCACCAAAGGCTTCGGGAACATTGAAGAAGAGGGGGCAGAAAGACAGAAAGAGGGTAAGCACCAGAGGATCAGGGAGTTTGCTGTGAGATTATATCTCCTAGTAATGCAGAAGCTACACTCATAATGTCTCATCAACATGACTACCTAAACATGGGGGTTGAACAAGTATGACAAAAGTGGAGGGGGAAAGCCCATGAAGTCTCAATCCTATAAGAGGAAATACAAGCAGCTAAAGAAATCTGTGTGTAAGAGAATTAATCTTCTCCGGGTAAGAACACACCAACTGGTTATCCAGTGCCAAACTGTCAGCCCTGAAAACACACATGCAAGCAACATTATACAGACTAAGCTGGTTATATTTAGAAATCTATATATGTATAGATATATATGTGTACTATACACATATATACTCAAATATGTAATAGCAATTAATATAAAAAGAGGCAATGAATGAGAAAGAAAACAAGAAGGAATATATGGGAGGGTTTGCAGGAAGGGAGACATGTTGTAATTATATTATATTTCCCCTCTTTGTATGTATATATATACATACAAAACAGGTGAGAGAATTCCCTAAAATATAAAGTTCCAACAAGTTCTTGTTTGTTAATTTCCCATGCCTGAGGATGCCTCTCAAATCAAAAGAACCTGGATCATAGTTCTCAGGGACATCTGTGGCTTTGGCTACACCTCACAGGTAGCTGCTCTTTCCAGCACCTGACAGGGCAGCCTTTGGTTATCACTAGGGGATGTGACCATCCATCCTGCACTACTGAAATGAAGATGGCTCTTTATTTATGGATTGCCTAGGAAAAAATAAGCACAAACAAACAAAAAAGCATGATGATATAAAATATTAAAAGAAAGATAGTTGGGGGAATCTTTTTCAACTTCCCAGATGTCTGCATTGATTCATTGATTCAATAACAACTCAATTTTCTAAATTTTTGAACAGTAGAGACCAAGAATTTTTAAGAGTGTCTACAAACCCAAAAGTCATACTGGATGAAACAAGATTGAGGACCTGTGCCCTAAGTCAGGGCTCCTGACTCTCATCCAGGTTATGTATCTGGAACCTGTTGGGTAAGTCTTAAAGTTGTCTGTCTCCCATTTACAAAATGAGTCACCACATCCAGGTCCTCACGAGATTGTTTGTGTTTTATTATTTGCTCGGAAAGAGCAGATAGAAAGGCCCACAGATAATATTCATCTCAACACATACCATCTTGGAAGATATTTATGCTGCCCAATGAAAGGATGTATAGTGTTAGGAGGGCTTGTGTGCATTCTACACAAGACAGGGCCTGGGAAATGAGGGGAAGACACTACCCTATCACTATTTATCACTTAGTTAACCATCTAAGATACATGATGGCTGCTAAACAGTTTGGTGGCAGAACATCATAAATGAAGTCTGCTTTCCCTGGAAACTGCATAACCATTTGAATTAATTTAATTTGATATTTCAAATTAAATTAAACTGTAGCATAATCCCCAAGGGAATGCATATTTCATTTGCAATGTCTTTTGATGGAGTCTTCCCTGCCAAAAGTTTTGCTCTGCATCTGGCTATAGATCTAAATTTATTGCATTAGGTTTGAGAAGACTTTTAATAGAAAGCAAGATTAAAAGAAAACTTGATGGAAAATAAAGATGTTTGGTGCAGAAACCAGAATTCCATAGAACTTGCTTCCGTGCTCTGTGCACCCCTCTGTCTGTCTTCTGCTCACATCGTGCAGCTGAGTTGTGTGTTAGCTTGGAGACTTTTCTTTCCACAATGGAAACAGCCAAATGCCCAGTATTTGCCTGGTTTGTGGCCTAGATGTTGGACAAAACTTTCTTCAGATAGTGGCCAGAAGGAAATCAGCTCACCTGAGGAGCAAAGAGTGGGGAGACAAGATAAAAGCTCACCTTTAAAGTCTCCAGGGAGCCTAATATGTGAAGCCTCATCAGGCAGCCATGCTGGGCTCTTCCTGAGCTGTCTGCTTCTCAGTCCTCTCTCTATCTGTAACTCTCTATTAAGGCTCTGGGGCTATACAATGGAAGGCGAGGCGCTGATGGTGAATCTAGCAGTTTCCTAAAATATAGGTCAGTCCAAATCACCACTTTGGAAATGAGTGGTCTCTTTTTACATGGTAAGACAGTGAAGAAAATTGCACGGAACAGCTGTCTGAGAGTTGATGCAGTGGGAATAATCTATTTCTTGTTCCTGGTGAGCAAACACACAGCAGGAGAGGCAGATGTGTGGGGTGGGCATGTGCTGCAAACAAACAGACCTGGCCCTTTAAGGAAACTGTGGAAGTTTAAATTGGGCCCAAAGAATTGAGATAAGGGTATCTTAATCAAATATAAAAAAAGCATTAGGCTTTAATCTCCAGCACTTTAGTAACCTAGTTTGTTTTAAATCTTGATTGGAAGAGTTAGCCTGGCAAGAAAATTAGCAGGAAGTCAATAAGTCTGTGGCCCACAGATAGGGCATTAAGTAACCAGAGGAGAATTTATTCCAGTCCAAGGTCTATGCCTGCCCTCCTCCCGCTACAAACACAAGCCTGCAGGCAGCTTCCCTTGATCCCTTCCACCAGAATGGGTGGGGAAGTTCATTACAATTTTAGCCATGAAGCCCTGAAGTGCAGGTAATCATATTTAAAAAGATAAGGAACAGGACAAGAAAGGAGCCCCTTGTCATGAAGAAATTCTAATTTCAGTAGTCATGGGTGGAAAATCAATACTACTCTCTGATGCAAAATGAGCACTGGGCCTGATTGAGTTACCTCCTGCTCTTGCTTCTTCCACAGTATAAAGTCCCAATATGAATGAATGAATGGATGGATGGATGGATGGATGGATGGATGGATGGATGGATGGATGGGTGAGTGAGTGAATTAATAAACACAGAGGAGGACCAGCAACACAAAAAGAGTGCATGCTGACAGCCTCAACTTCCCGCATGCCTGTGACACCACCCTCCCCTCCCCTTATGCCTGCTGAGAACTTCTGGCAAGATCTAATTCCAGCTACCCTTGTCAAAACGTGTCTTCCTGCTGTCTTCATGTAGCTCTTTCCTGTGCCATGAAATTGCATCTTTTTCCTAACCCTGTGTGTGTGTTTGCCATCTGCCATTCAGACAGAGAGAAGAGGAAGAGGAAAGAAGGGGAATGAATGGAAGGAGGAAGGGAGGGAGGGAGAGAGAGAGGGAGAGAGAGAAAGAGAGAGAGAGAACCAGTGCTAACCTCCAATTTTGTAGCCTTTTGTAAAAATACTCACTCACATCCAGTTGTTCCCAGCTGAAGGAAAGGTGTCATTAACTGACAGGCAATAAAACTGGGACTCCTTTATACCATATCACTCATTTAGGGTGGCAGTTTCAGACACATCAGGAGATTTCTGTTTTAATCACCGATTATGTATTTGGCCAATAAAGCTCATATTGTTAACATTAATATATACATATTTATAACTCAATGGAGCTAGACATAATTAAGTAGAAATGTTCAAATTAACAATGATGATAATCATTCAAAATGAGATTCCCCTGATGTCTTCCAGCAGACTGATCCGCCCCCAACCCTGCCATGGAAACTGTGAGCAGTGGTGATGTTGCTCTGCCCACCCCTTATTTAAACATAAACCCTTTAAAGTGGTCTGTCAGATGTGACAAATGATACATAGACAGATAATGAATGTCTGAATTGTGCTGTATGGCATGCCAACTGCATTCAGAAACAGCTATGGGGGAGTTCTTGAAGCTGTAGAGACTTCTGAGGGTTCAAGGACAGGGCATGCTCAAGTATGGTGGATGCTCTGGAAGACCTGGTCTTTAGATGATTAGGCCAACAGCTGACTAAGACCAGGACAGATGTATTATGGTCCAAGCCTGTGGAATGCCAGTGGCACTGTCGCACATCCCTGGAAAAGAGTGTCGCCATCTGTTCGTGTTGCCTTCAGCAGCTGAATGCAACAGGCTCCCCAAGGAGGTGGGGCTGCAGATCCAAAGGCAAAGGCACTAAAACCTTTCCTTTGGGTCAGTCTGACATCTGCATCACTCCTCCCCCACCGCACACTCTCGAAATGTGCCAACTCAGCCATCTCTTTCCTTGGCTCTGAGCAGCATACATTCCAAATTCAACTTGGAGTACATCCCCTTGTCCCTGCCAAATTCTCTGGTGGCATCCTGTGTTTTCTCTCCCCAGCTAGATCACAAGCTTCCTAAGGGATGTACGTCATGTCCTTTTGCTCCCAAGATGAGAAGAAGCTCTGAGTAGGTTTTCAGGAAAGAGGGGCTCTGTGGATAATCCCCCAGAGCCTTAGGCAGGGAAACTGATGGGTCTATGAGTTAAGTTCATGTTGGATGGATTGAACTCTGTTTCTGGACAGTATCCTCATCTGCACTCAGGACATTGGTTTCCCTGACTTCCTGGCCAAGATACACCCACTGAGATGTAGGGGTCTGCCCTGTGACAAATGTGGCTCCAGTTCTCACATTTTGCTATGCCATGTTACACACATCATTTCTAAGCCTCTCGGAAGCCCATGCATTTCAGAGCATTGGCAATCAAGCATAAAGTTCTGGGGCAAGCTGTGAAATCTCTGAAATGAAAATCAATTCCATCTCCATTTCATGGAGACTAATGTGGCATTTACAACATAAACAATCACTTCTGTTAGGGAGGAAAATTAAAAGCTGTGCTACATAAAGGCACAATGTTTAAAGTTCTGCTGCAAATGAGCACTTGGCTTTGAGATGATTACAAAGGAGTTTGGAAAAAAGAAAGAAAAAAGAAAAGAAGAAAGAAAGGACCAGCCACAACTGTTCAGAAGTGTAGAGGTTTCATAATACAAATTTTCTGACTTAAAACACTGGCCTCAGCTTAGATCTCTAGGGAACAACAGAAGCCCTGGGCACTTCCTAAGCAGGAGGAGAAGGTAGTTGAGGGCTTATGAATGTCATGTCTATCACTTTTCTCACTAGTCAAAGACAGGGATATTTTTGTTTGTTTGTTTGTTTTCCTGTGAGAAAAAGCTCAAGGTCAAAAGAAAGAGAAACTCTGAAGTTCAAAACAGAGTCCTTGACATGGTGCCATTTTAAATCCTGTCCTGTTTTCCCTGTTGCTAGACCCCACCCCACCTTCAGGTTCTGTGTACACAATACCAAATTTACAAACTGAGGTAAAAATTAAAAGCAGGAATAACAAAAGAACCTCTTCAAGCAAAAGCCCTGAAATTAAGCTCAGTTTTATCACTAGCTGAGTCTGGGCTGGCTGTTTCCTCATCTGCAAAGTGAGATGTTGCCACGTGATCTCCAAAGGAGACTATCTGTAGAATTTTTATCATTTTCTTGTTCTCCATTAAGACTGCAAACAACCACTCAGTTGGCCTCATTTGCAAGGATGGTGGAGAAAAGATACAAGCTGTTGCCAATCAGGAGTTGCTCATTTGCATAATGACTGACTCACTAATTAGCCAGAAAGACTTCTAGTACAGCCATACAGGAAGGCAAAGGCTCTCCTGCTGTGACGTTATTTAAGGGAGCCCCTGGCTTTGGCTATTAAGACTCTCAAAGCACTAGCCAGTAACTAACTGGCTTTTCTGTACAACTGCCCCAGCAATTAAGAACATTAGCATAAAGGAATCTTTCTCAATTAGCTATTTTTAGAGTGGACTGGAAACACTGTCTTAGTCCTTTAAGAATTTTTATAATAGTACTATATATTTTGTATTGCCACCGACACATGTACATATTTTTATTCTATTTTTGCTCTGCATCGAATAATTTGTCGTAATCTTTTCATAGAGGTAGTGATTCGCACACCTTCTAAATAGAAGTCAGATGAATTTCTGATAAAAGCAGATGTCGTTAATTCCAACCTGAATGTGGGACAACCCCCGGTATGGATGGTACACATTTACCAAGCTGATCATCTCATCTCATAGCTTGATTTGCCTTGATCAAAGAAGCTAATCACCTTTTCAAGATAGATGGAGAGCACTGAAAAAATTACTTGCCATATCCCCCAAATACTAATCACTTACCAACATCTAAATTCTGACTTGAGACCTTACACGATAAGGTAGGCCAACAGTGTCGGTGCACAAAACTATTATTTACCAGTGTCAAAAATAACTACCTGATTTACATAACTGTGGGGCTAGGTGACAACTTCTCTCTCAAACTGCTTCTGCAGCAGAAACACACACACACACACACACACACACACTTTGGAAGATATGAAGGAAGTCATGTCATTTTTTTTTAACTCATAAAATGGAATGGGTCCTGTTGGACTTAGGTGTTTGAGCAATTATTTGGACAAGAGAAATACCAAGAACACTATTTAAAGTGCCTGTTTTGTAAAAATCTATTTCCTTTGAGTTTATCAGCTGCTGTCTTGTGTGAAACAATGGCCTCCCACGTGGGTTAAGTGTACCTCAGGGGATTCATTTGACTTTCTAGGGGTACAGAGAGAAGCCATTGTATCTTTTAATTCTATCATTCCTCTTTCGTTGATGGTACTTTAAAAAATATATCTTCAGAATTAGAGTACATATGTATGCATTGCCAAGAAATGGGTATATCCTGGTGGTAGACTGCATTTTGTTTTTTTTTTTCCATTTGTGGTCAGTGATAAATGAAAAGCCTTTGGAGAACATTGTTAGGCCATATTTGTGATGCTGGTCAAGAACATGGTCTGCTTTCTAAACAGAATTTTCTAGAGGGACAGCTTATCCACAAATATATTGCTAGAAGATATACTTCTATGGCCTAAAGGAGTCTGGATGAAAGTACCAACATTTTGTTTCCTTCTCTTCAGACAAAGAAATGCACTTTTCCAAAAACAAAACAAAAAAAACAACTATGCACTTGTCATTAGTCTTTCAAGGTAAGAACTACAAATTTAATTTTCTTTGGGATAGAAAAAAAATATCTTCAATACATGCTATAGTTTAGATCTGGGTATGGGCCTTAGTTCCTCAAAGGTCTATGTTCTAAATTTGGTCCCCAGGTTTGTACTACGGGGAACGAATAGAACTTTGAAGAGATAGGGCCCAATAGAAGAAATTAGGTCACTGAGAGTGGGATCTTGAAGGGGACATTGAAATGCTGGCTTTTTCTTTTCTCTCAGTTCTTGGCATCTGTGAGGTGATGTGAACAGCTGGGTTGTGTTCTTCTCCCATGGTGTGTTGCCTCATCACAGACTCAAAGAGAGAAAAGACAGTAGAGTCTCTTCAGCTGTCTTCTTTAAAATGTACATCTCATGTATTTTGTTACGGTGACAGAAAGCTGATTTATACAAATGAAATGGGGAGGGGGGCTTTTCAGAGAACAGTCATGATGGAGAAGCAGCTGAAAACATACTAGATATGTAAGTCTAAGCACCTGAGCTTGCTATGTTATTAAGCCTTTATCCACAAACCCTACCCTTACGCCATAGACAGAAGGACCCCTGAGATTTCCTGTTCAATCACAGCTCTGTCCTTATCCCCACTGGCCTTCTGTTCTTGTCCCTAATTTGTTCAACCACAAATATTTATCCAGGATTTAAGACAGTTAATGGCAATTTTGAGGTTTTCAACTCTTCTTTCAGACTCTAAAATCGAAGTCTGAGAGAACAGATTAGAACAACAAATTGGTTCCTCCTTCTGCTAGTGAGACATGTAGCTCCTCAGACAGGTTTCAAGCAGAGCTATGACAGGTAGAGTAGAGGTGAAAACTCTCCCAGAGGGCCAAGCCTTCTTTGCTCCTTGTACTGTCCTTGCTTTAGGCACTTCAGATTAGTACTGATGTCTACTGATGTTTGCATATCTGGAGAACAGTAATGAATAACTCTAGTTATTTGGAGAATGTTATTTATGTTTCATCTTGGATTCCATGACAGAGAAATCCCAAGAAACTCCTGCATCTGTCCTTATTCTCTCTTAAGCCTGCACTGTAGTTGGGGAGACTAGATATAAACTGAAGACTACAGAGAAGCACCATTGTAGATGAGAGTGAGTAGTAGAGCTTTGATGGGACTTGCTGATAGTTGGGTGGCAACTGTGACATGTTAGATGTAGTGTTTAAATCATACCACCACAATTCCTGTCTTAGCTATATATACCAGCTATAGGCCTCCAGACAAGCCATTTCTATCTCTCATTGAGTCTCAGTTTCTTTCTTAATACAATGGAACTTATAGTGCTTGTTGAGGTTTAAATGAAACACTGAACTTGAAAATGTGTTATAAGTCCTACACATACATTAGGAATTATTATTAACAGAACTGAGGTGGTCATTCTGGCCTGAAACAGTTGGGGAAGGCTTTGTTTTGCTGCCCACTAGAAGGGATGCTGTTAAACACCAATAAAAGTGGCAAGCTGAAGGTGTTTCTTTGAGAATTCTGCTATGTTGGGCCATGGGGAGTCGCAGGATGAGAATTAAGGTGGTCCACTTCTTCCAAACCACTTTTTCTTCTGAAGAACCTTCTGGGATTTGAGTACCTACTTTACCAGTCTGAGAAAAATGGAAAAATTGGTCAGAAACGGGACTTAGAGGACTACAGGATCAAGAAAGGCCTAGAAAAAGGGTATTAACTAGCTGTCTGGCTCTTGTATTCTTCCTAAGCAAATGCTCTTACTAGATTCTTCCACCTCTGCAGTTCTCCAGAGAAGACCTTGAGGAGGTGGCTTCTCAGGAGAGTTTAGTATCCATTGGAGCCTGTGGCACATAGTAAATCATCTCCTGGTAGTCACAGTATATAGTCACAGAAAGCATAGTATCCATGTCCTTTCTTTGCTGAGAAAGAGCAAGACAACTTCAGTTCTGCTCACTCCTCCTCTATCTCTCAGTGCATAGTTTGCAGGTGAAAGTTGAATGTGTATACCCTGAGGTGTTGAGATTAGTAAATGAGAATTCAGAAAGACGACTGAGAGTGGCCCATATGGTTGCACTGCTATTGCTTTGGGACACAGTTACTGTTAATCTTAACTCATCTTGTAGAAATGTAATTACTATGTAGCTTTCTTATATCCCCAGATCGTATGAGGTAGACCAGTAGGCTCCATTCAGCCTCTGGGGGCTAGGATCACTTACTAGGCTGCACTAGTTTTATCTCTATTCTTATAAAAGCTCTTGGGAGAAGCCTCTCCAGCAAGATGCTTCCTGCTTTCAATCTCATTTTCTGATAACCAGTTCTGAATTTCCTATAACTGAACACGGTGTGGGGCTCCTGTCTTGGCTTATTTGCCTTTCCATATGCAGACTTCCTGATGAGTGCTCTGTAGAGGGGCCACTAGAAATGGGGTCTGGGTTGGTTTACAAAGATGATGTGTATTATTAAGTAGAAATAGTGTCCACCAAGCTAGGTGTGCAGTGGAGCATGTCTCTAGAGGAGGAAGAGACAGGAAGAGTGACTGTGCCCAGTCATTTCAAAAGGGCAAAACAGGAAGTCCCATGTTGATAAAAAAGAAAGGGAAAGACTGAAAACGGGAAGAAGAAAGGAGTGGAGGAAAGGAGTAAAGAAGGAAGAGAGAGAAGGAAATAGTTGTTCATTAATATCCATTTTCCCTTCTTTAGTTCCTACCACGAAACAGTCTAGGTATTAATAGCAAACGTGACTGCCCAGAGTAAGCATTATATTTCCTAGCCTCCCTTGCAGCCAATGGGATGTGGTCAATAGGATTGTGTATAACTTCTGCACTATACCTTTCTCAACTGTTTCTGCCCTTCCTGTTGACTGAAATCTGGGCACGGCAATGGAAATCTATGATCAGAAATGGAAGTCCTGCTTTCTGTTCATCTCCAGAATTCCCATGATAGAGACATGCTTTTTTTTTTTCCAGCATGGTTGAGATTTGTCAGATCATTCTACATGGAGATCTTTGTGGAGGTCTTCAATGAAAGGCCAGAGAATATGGACTCAGGTCATAACTCTCTTGTTTCAACCTTCCCAATGGGCTCTTTGTACCTTAAGACTAAAGAAGATGTGGAACGAGATTCCAGGGAGTTTGGGGTTATGTTGTGCAACTAGCCTTTCTAAGAAAATTTGGCCCTGTATTTCTCTTGTGTGTTATTACAACTCTGAGATAGACTCTCAAAGGCCACTCATGCTAAGGACTCTGGGAATTCCAGTATGAGCTTGTGACAGGGTGGGTGGAGAAGGGCTATGCCTGGAGAACTGTCCCAGTTCCAAATACATTTCTGTCATTGGCTGACATAGAAGATACAGGGCTCACAGAGTTTGGGAGCCAATCCCAGCTCTGTTCCTAAACATCTGTGTCATCTTGAACATCCCTTCTCCCTGAGCTGAATGAGAGATACAGACTAAATAATTGTAGATGCTAACATTGGACCACATTCTAGAAGAGTGGCAAATCCATTACCAGCTCTGCAGCTCTGGTGTCACCTTCAATCCATTAATCAAAGGTCCACACCTCTGATAAAGGCTTGGTCAAGCTCCTCTCACTTCTCATCAATGCTTGCTTGTTTGCTCAGGCTCCTGGTGGTGGGATGAGGAGAGGGTGTAGGTAGTAGGAGGCCTTACAGAAGTCCAATGACACCTTTCTTTGGGGAGTCTAGAAATGAGATTACACAAGCCTGTGTGAATAGCATAGGACTGTTGGACTGTACCCTTTGTGTGAGACTAAAGAAAGGTGAGGTCATACAAGAGGTTAGCAAAAGTGGATGTGGTCAGCACAAGACTAGCCTGTCTTTTCTTTTTTTTTTGTTATAACTACGATTATGGGAAAGTTTACATGCTTTGGAGCCTTGTTTTCCTGTCTTGTGAAGTAATGTAACAGCCCCTTGCAGCTCAAAGGTGAGGACGGACTGCTGGCAAGGCACCTGCACACTGTAGGCTCCGGGCACAGAGCAAACTCCAGCTCCTGCTCCCTCACTCCTCTGACAGCCACTGGCTGTCTGATTAAAGACTCTACTTGGTTTCCAGCTGCCAAGCAAGCTCCCCTGCCTTCTGCCCCCTGAGCTGTCCTCCTCTGTTCACTAGTCTCTTTTTTTTTTTTTTCCTCCAGCTCCCTACCCCCATCCCTACCTGAGGCAAAGTTCTCCCATCATTCCTTCTTCACAGAGGGCACGGCGAGGTGGGGTTATACAGATGCCCAGTGATATTTCAGAAGCTCTAATTAAGGGAAGATTATGCATGCCATTTGAGCTTTAAAAAGGATCCAGCTCACAATGAATAAAATGCTAACATCTCCCCTGTCTAACCCACTCACCCACATACCCCGGGGCAAAATGAAGCATAACTCAGTTTCTCCAAGAAAGGCATCAGAAGGCAGGTCATTGTGGTCAGTGGGCAGACAGCGGCACATTCTCGGCAAATGTCAGTTCTGTCATTCGTCCTGCCTCTTGCCACTTCTTTGTTAGCTGGGCATAGACAGAGGAAAATGACTGCATTGTGCTGAGCTCTGCCTCCCATCGAGGCTTCGGTGTATTTCTGCTCATAGGCAGCAGTGTGAGTTTGGGGCTGGGTGGTCAGTGAGGGATTGCAGAGAAAGATCTCAGAAGCTAAGCAGGCAGGCCTGGTTTTGAGTGTAGCTTTCACATCTGTCTCTGATGCTCACTTCCTTCTTTTTTCATACCCATGCTGCATCAGGATGCTCCTGCTGGCTCTCTGGGAGCCACTCATACCCGCGTTTTCATCTCCTAAACAGTTCTCCACTCAACCCATGAGTCTCAGTGTATGTGATTTTTCCCCCCTTTCTTGACTGCACACATACCTATTCTTATCGTGTAGGCTCTGCATGCCAGTTTTATGTTGTTTCACCGATGACTAGAGCCCTAGCTACTTAGGGCCTGTGCTGTCACTCTATGGGTCTCTGCAAACAGGGATGTTTTCATTGTTCTACTTCAGTGTTCATAGGAGCATATCTCCTGGGCACTAGCTCAGCCCGAAGACCTCACTCTCTTGATTTGGATTATCCTTCATGAACTACCCAAGTGCCAGTCCTAAGGACATTCCCTACAGGTACTTCAGCTCCTTTCCTTAGGCAAGAGTTTCTTGCTCTGGTCTGGGGAGTTCTGAGCAACACCCAGTATGCAAGTGAAAGAGGGGACTATCACGATATTCCAATAGATTGAGCACGAGACCACTCATTAGCCATCAGAAGGTCCTAGTAGTGTCTGGAACCTTCCAAGGCAGCTATGGCTATCAAAACAGAAGCTGAGAAACTAGCTCCATATGTCCCTAAGTGTTTCTGGTCCAACCATATTCACAATTCTGCAAACCCTTCTCATTCCCCAGATATCAGTTTTGCCACCTGTAAAATGCCTTACCACTGCCTTATCACTGGCAGTCATCCAGGGCTGAAAAGAAGAATCTTGTCAAAGTCGTTTCCGAGTGCACCTGCAGATAAGAGCCAACCTCTCACCAAAATGCCAGATTGGGAAGCTCTGTGTTTTCTTCCACCAACCCAGGCCACTCCCAGTGGCAGACACAGCAGAGGCTGCGAAGAAATGACCTATGTCAAAACTTCAACACTGGCCAAACACTCATGGGGAAAGGAGGAACATCTAGACAAGACTAGCAGCCCCATAGGCAGACCTGCCCAGGTGTCCTCACAGAGGACAAGGCTTGCTTGCTTTCTGGCCACCAACATGTAAAATATTGCTTCTTAACGGGTGAGCCCCTCCTGTGTTTGGCTGCAGAATGAGCATCGCTCTGAAAACTGCCAGGTCACCATTATTTACTCTCAAAGCTATTTTACAGAAGAAAGCCCCTTTTCCTCTTGGTTCCACTAAGAAGGCAATACTATAATTTCCTACACTGTCTCCCTTTAATGAGGTCAAAGGTCAGGCAAAGGGAGGCAGGCACTCTGAGAAGTGACCTCCCCCGCCCCCCGCCCCCGACCTCAGCCAGAAGAGTTAAATATAACTCAGTCCTTGGGGTATTAACTGCTTCTAGATGCAGAAGCCTGGCAGAGAAGTGAGGAAGTGGTTAGAGCCAAGTACTCTGACCAGGCTCAAGTTCATAGTTTCTTTTCCCAGTTAACTATTCTCACCTTCAGTTTGCTACCTGGGGAAGGAGTCACCTCCCTCCTCCTGCTACCACTGTCAGCAGACCTAGCTTGGGCACCCTGGGAGGGCGCCCTTAACCATGCACGCTCACGCACTTCGTGTTGGTGTTTCCTTCCACCCCGCATGCTACCGTCCACTCTTCTGAGATAGCGTCTGGTATCGTTTCCTATGTAATTCAGCGAGTGGGTTAGAACCATCATCTCTTAGGCTGGTGAAGCTAGCTGGAGCCCCCCCCACCCCCCCTTCTCTCACTTCTCCCTCTTGTCTTCCTGGCCCTCGGTTGGCTGAGAACAGTAGGAGCTCATAACAGACAGCATGTCATCCATTCCTGACAGCCTCGGTGCTGTAATATGGGCCTGCCAAACCCATTACGGTAATGACAGCACTGCAGAATTAGAACACTCACTCCTACATAGGGAAGGAAAAAAAAAACTGGGGAAAGAGGGGGCAGGGCTGGAATGATGTGCTGTTTTGCTTTCTTTCTCTTCCCCCTCCTAAGATGCTGCACTATCTTCTTTCTCTTTTGTTCTAACAGCACAAAAGATAAACAAGCCAGCAACCAGGTAACCCAAATCAGATAACACATTTTCAAGAAGGTGACAGTATCGCTTGGGTTTTGGGGAACCATCGGAAAGATCATTGTGCCTCCCAGTGGATCTCGGCAGGCCATTCCAATATCATCTCTTCAAATGCAGCATGCACTCACCACGGCTCTTTGCTGGGGCTTGAGAAATCTCAACAGGCATGCACAGAATTAACTTTCTGCCTTGGGCCGGGGGGATATGGGGTGTTGCAAAACTTAATGATCATCTCTCTGACTGGGGATCATAAAGTACTGTTGATAATTATGATAATTAAAGTGATTTGCCTACAGTAATTAGTCCCTAGGACTCCCTTGTGGAGACAAGACAAAGAGATTGCTCCATCTTGTATACGGCCCAATCAAGGCACAAAGCTGTGGTCAAAGACCAAACAACAGTCCTGTTTGACCCTGAGAGACTGGTCCAGGCATTGAACAGGGGGTGGCTGCTTTGTAGGTGCTGTGCATTCAATGCAAATGCAGAGTCGGTTTAAGGTGACAATAAGATGAGCCAGGCCCAGAGGACACACCAAACTCCTACTGAATATAGACATTGAGGAACAACACCGCAAGTGTTTTGAGGTGGTGCCAAGTTCAAATGGGGAGAGAAAGAGACTATCAGCACACAGCAGAACACATAACCAGCCTTCCCCTGCTTTTTCTACTAGACACCTAGTCTGAGAGTCACAGGACCTGGAGAAATTGAGAGTGTTTTCTATCAATCTGAGGAGCGGTGCTGATGGCATGTCAGGGTCAAATGACGGAGTTCACGACATCAATGCTCGAGCTGTTGCCTCAGCTATGGCCATTCAGCCTCTGTCCCAGGGTGTGAGAAGGCCTGGGTGTGGATAGGCAAGCATGGTACCCCCAAGAAACAATTTACAAGAGGAAAGGATTCATTCTGGCTCAGTGTTTCAGAGGGTTTCAATCCATCACGGTAGGGAGGGTATGCCAGCCCAGTTTGTGGTGGAAGGAATGTGTGGTGGAGGCTGTTTACATGGTGGTAGAAGCAGAAGCTGAGAATACAGTAGGGACCAGGTTCTGGTTACAACATCCAGGGACCTGCCTTCAGTAGCTAGCTCCACCCTTACCCGAAAGAGCACCACCAGGTGGAGAAAAAAACATTTGAAATGGCCTGTGGGGTCCATTTCAGACTCAAACCACAACACTTTCTTCTTTTTACTCATGAAACAGACTACCTCAGACATCAATCAGCCAATTGATACCTATTCGGAACCTTTTATAGTCTCAATTCAGTGCTAAAGAAGTGTGAGAGAGGAAACTTGCCATGTGGATCCAGTAAAAGAATGGACACTGAAAGGGTATGTTGAATTCTCCGCAAAAAAAAAAAATGTGGCTAATGTTACGTGGCTGACAATTCAAACGGGGAAGACAAAGTTCAGACCTAAGCAACTGTCAGAAGCTTATCAAAGAGAAAGATAATCACACATTCCTTTGACTGGTGAGAATGACAGTTTCTCTGGTGTCCTTATCCATCCATAGGATGAAGCCCAGGCAATCATGACATTTTATGTGATGAGGTCCCTGAAGGTCTCCTTAGCCACACGACTATATGGTTTCCCACACCAGGCTAACAGTCTTTCATTTTATCTTCCTTCCATTCTCCCAATTTTCTCATCTATCTACCATCCATCCATCCGCCCTCCTAACCCCTTAATTCCACAAATACTGAACATTAGGTATGTAATAGCACTGTTTTCCACTTTGAAAATTAGTTAGCAGGCTGAGGTATCACGAATGGATGGTTTGAAAGGTATAGAAGAGACTGGCAGTAGAAATACATGCACTAGAGAGATTCAAGCATTGAGGAGGGCAAGGGAGGAAGTGAAAGATACGGAAATGTAGCATGGCTGAATCATGTTTGGAAGGTTAGAGGCATGTGACATCTGGGCTGAGACCTGAATATGAAAGCCTGTCCCTCCAAATGGAGAAATGAGGCTTAGAAAAGAGAGTTCCAGGTGGACGGAGGAGCAAGTGTGAAAGTCATAAGGTGGAAACAAGCCTGGTTTCCATCAGGCACAACTAGAAGGATGTTGTGGCTGACACTGCAGATCCTGGGTGGTTACTGCCTCACACCTGGGCAGAAGGTAGGACTGGCTGCGGAGGGTGGGCAGATCAATACTAACCAAGGGAAGGAGCTGAGATTGCTTACTGTTTGTATGGGATCCAGCAAAGGCTTTAGGCAAAGAAGTAAAAAAAAAAGGTTTTATAACCATTTAGAGTTTTAAAAATATACATATTTCTGTGTGTTCACATATGGGGTCCCTGGGACTTCATTTCCATGCCTTTACCTGCATCTCTGCATAGTCATCGAGTGCCAGCTTATGTACCTCTTCCTTTCTTTCCCTGCCATTTCTTCAGGTTCTGTCTCTAGCTTCATCTTCCTTGCTCTGATGCTTCTGCATACCTCTAATAGTGCATGAAGTCCAAGCTGTTGGCACTACCTGCTTACATGGGATATGGTAGGGCCTTAATAAATTTGATAAGGGCCACTGGTCAGGGTAGACTCCATGGAAACAAATCTTGGTTGGATGGATGGAATTTTGATAGGTAATAAAGAAAATCCAGAGCCCCCCAAATCCTGCAATGTCTATTTCAAGCCAATGTGAGACATGACTGGAAAGATATTGCTATGGAAAAGGAAAGCCCACATCCTAGTAAAAGCCATGTGACCTCATCTTTTCTGCAGAGCAACACGAGTACAGGCAATGAAAAAGAATGGTAGATTATGCTTCACATATGATATTCATACATTTTTCATATTTTCATCTACAATGAAATGCATGGACAGAAAGACTTCACAATCCCATCCTTCTTTCTTTCCTTTACTTAACAACTTTTAATTCAATGTCTCCTGAATATCTTGCATATGGCCAGGCCCTGTGAAGGACAAACAAGTAGTACATAAACTCATTATTACAGAGTCCAAGGGAGAAGCAGGAAGGCACAACAATTTGCAGCTAGAGTTCTGAAATTAGACAATATGGCTCCAAGTATTCACTTGGAGGTGCCATATTATCTCAGGCAAGGGGCTTAGCTTTTCTGACCTTTCATTTCTACATTTATGAAACTAGGTAGTAATGTATTAGTCCTTCCTTTTTTCCAGGGAGACTACAGTCTGATACTACTGGTGGGTTCAGGAATCGACAGGCATGGAACACTACATGACTGGTAATAAGAATTCTGGCTGCTAGGCAACAAATAGGTGGGTAGAGCATACATCACAGATATGCTGAGGAACGGAATGATTCATGTCCTGTGGAAGATGGAACAGCCCAGCGTGGGATTTTAACATGCTATTCAACAAAAACACAATTTGAAACTAGAATTGGTTATTTCTAGAATTCCAACTCATTATTTTTTTTCACAACTATAGTTGATTTCATGAAATGGAAACTGTGGAGGATTCACAGAGCTCATTAAAAAGATCTTGCCTAAACTTGGTTTAGGGTTGGCCCAGGCTTTTTCTTTTTTAATTCCAAGTTCCAGAGTTTTAGTAAAGTATGATTCAACTTGGAGGAGTGACCAACTGAGCAAGTGAGAAGGCTGTTTTGGGGAAGGGCACCCAGAGCCTTGGGACTTCTGGTCTGCCAAGGGCTCGCTCTGGAGCCATCTTTAGACATAAACAGGTTCTACCGATGTTTTTCTCATTTCTCTTCTCTTGACCCCAGAGAGATCATACACTAGTTTCCCCCTTACCCACTGACGCTGGAAGTGCCTTCTAGATTCTACCAAAGACTCCTGCTTCTCCCATGCCAGTCAATCACTTTTCTCTTCTTGTCTCTAGAGTGCCAGGAGCCCTTGGGGTCAGTGAGTGGGTTGAGAGCTCAGGCAAGACATATGGTGGTTCATTTGCATCAGGAGATTCTGAATAGATAATAATCGTCTGCAAATGGCAATTAATGGAATCTTTTAAAATGCCTTGATGGTTAAAAAAAATGGAAGTCAAGGCACATCATGCCTCTTGTTGCAAGTAATTATGGAGGTGCCTGGTTTGCATAGATTCTGAGTGACCTGGTCCTTCCACCCAGTCACACTGAGCGATAGATGATGCCTCAGCTTTCAACCTGTGAACCCTGGGTGTCTTTCTCAATGACAGCATTTGAGGAAAAAAAACCCTTTACTTAGTTCCACATTATATCCCAAGGCTTGAAAAGGAACAGAAAATCAGCAGCATCTGAGGAAAGAGGAACATGCATTTATTACACACCAAGTCCTGTTAGCTGCTTTTACAGCTCGTCCTTAAACAGCCTGGCAAGGAAGTTTTATTCCCTCACTTCTTAAAAAATAGATGAGGAAACCGAGGTTTAGAGAGGTTAAATGACTTGCTGGAGGCCAGTTAGCAGAAATGAAATCTGAACTTTGAAGTTACATCTTTATGGAGCCTACAATCTTTTCTGCTAGATGATGCTTCTGTGCTCGCTCCCTCACAGTACTTAAAACTGTCACTCATTATGCACCTATCTGGTCATCTGTTGTTTTCCCAGCCTGGCTTTGTTGCAGGATCTTGCAAGGCAGGGCAGAGGCTCTTCCGTATTCAGCACTTTATAGTCATGGCAATAATGCTGGTGCCCCAGGGCAGTTAATAAATATTGTCTGAAAGAATAACTGGCTTTCTCCGGCTGAGATGAATCACGGAAGTGCCCAATATGAGACTGTCTGATGATCAACTAACATCTTTATTTTTAAAAACAAACAAAAATGTTGTCATGTGGAGTAACAGATTTGGTGCTGGCTAATCCAGGCAGTCACGGACTTTGTCTTGCAAGACTCTTCCCCTAGGGTGGAGTTTGGAGCCTGTCTGCACTGCATGCATCAATAGGAAGCAGTACTTTTGCCTTTGCTGTGCTCACACACTCTTGTATGCACTCCAGCTTCCCCGTCCCATGTGTCACAGTAGAGTATACTCACTCAGGGAGGCAAGCACTCTCTTCTGGGGAGCCAGTGTCTCTTGCAGACAAAAGCAATACAGATTTTCTCCATACCCTCAGAGGCCCGAGAGGGTGCTGGTTTCCCTGCCACTGGGTACAGGTGGTTGTAAGGCCTCAAACATGGGTGCTGGGAACCAAATCAGGCCCCCCAGAAGAGCGATGCACAATGTTAACCTCTGAGCCATATCTCCAGCAAAGTGCTCGTCAGTTTAGAACTGTAGACATACTCGGTGCTAGAAGTTTTTGATGATATCACAAAGTGCTGGCTAAAAGCAAGTAAAAAGCAAAAAAAAAAAAAAAAAAGGCAAGATTTGGGACAGGAAAGTATTATGGATTGAACAGAATTGTCCCCAAAGGTTTTTATTGAACACATAATCCCTAACTGGTAACACCAGTTTTGGCGTCTCTGGAGACTTCAGGAGGCGGGGCTTAGGTGGAGGAGGTAGATAACTAGGGTGGATTCTCAGAAATAGACTGTTTCTGGATGAAGTTTCTAGCAGGCTTTTGAGTCCTCTGCTGTTCTGAGGACTTGCAATGGCTTACCTCATCCACTCCGAGTCACTCAGTGAGGCTTATGGGGCCAGAGTACGGGTAGTGAACAGAGTGAAGGAGAACAGGAAAGAGCAAACATGAATGGCAAGTGGCAACCTTCTAAAGGCACCTGTGGCCTTCATATTCCTGTCTCCCCATCATTGCTTCAGCATTGGATGCTTTGGACAGGCCAGTCTAGCATCTCAGGGTGTGGTCATGCTCACACGCCCCCTCCTGGGCTGCAGCCACGGTGCTCCAGTCAGTCTTAGCCTGCCCCATGCATTTCTAGGTTGCAGGCAGCTATTTCCTTGCTAACTAGAGTTAGGGTTTGTAACATTCATGCCACAAACAAGAATCCTTATGCTTACAGGTAGGCTGGGGGCTGCCTGTGGGGGAAGTTCCTCAGACAAACATTATTAACATGAGGACCCAGATCCTGAGGCGAGGCAGGGAAGCATACTGTGCAAAGGTTGGGGGACTCTGCTCTTGGGCAGACATCTAAGGGCCTCAAGGTCCTCTAAGAAGTTACTGCACTGAAAAGCATGTGCTTGATTACTTATATGTCTTGGTGGCTGGTTTGTGGTACACAGACATTTGGTCAAGCATTCTGAATTTCTCTGCCATGTTGCTTTTGGGTGAGATATGGATAGTAGATTTGGAAAGCCACCTGTGAGGTGAACAGGATAGAACAGAACAAAAGTCTGACCTCTCCAGAGCAAGAGGGAATTCTGCTCTTAAACAGCCTTCAGACTGGAACTGTGAGAACAGCTCCTTCCTAGGTCTCCAGGTTATATTTGCCTCGTATGATTTGAGGCTTACAAGTTTCCACTATTGTGTGAGCCACTTCCTTAAAAGGAATCTCTCTACATATACACACCACCGTTGTGTTAGTCAGCTTTTCCTCACTGCAAGCAAATCGCTGAGTCAATTATCTTATGAAGAGAAAATGTTTATCTTGGTTCACGGTTTTAGATTACTGCATGATTAATAGGCCTTATGGGTTTTGGTCCTGTGGTTAACAAGCACATCATAGCATCATATTAGGACAAAGCCACATATATCATATTCTAGGGACAGTGGCATAAAGCATAAGGATCTAGGAGCACTCAGCCCTCATTGGGGATACACCTCCAATGACCTAAAGGCCTCCCATGATGCTTCTTTCCCCCAAGGTTCTACTTTCTCACAATAATGCCATGATGGGAACCAAGTCCTTAATACATGGACCTTTTGGGGCCAGGGTATTTATGATTCTAGTTATGGCCACATTCCATTGGTCCTGTTTTTCTGGAAATATCTGATTAATCCAAGGATCTAGATACCAGATCATCAGAGAGATGTGGAGTTGATGGACATCATTCTTGGTTTTCCTTACATGGAAGAGGGCACAAGCTTCTACCATAGCTTTGAAGAACATCAGGCTTCAGATGTCTGTGCATGTGTTAGTAACTCTGTTCATGTTCCATTCCTGTGAATAACATGGAGGGTGGGATTCACATCTCTTACCCATATCTACTGTCCCAGCTCCTAAGACCAAATACAGACAGTGTCTAGTAAGGTGAGACAAATGGATGGCAGGTGAAAAGTTCTGTGTCTCTAAATTATGTGGTTACTTCTGATGATTTTCCAAAGCTTCATGCTTCAGTACACAACCCAGGATTCTTGGGAGCTTGTTTACATGTCTATATTCTGCCCACATGCCAAAGGCCTTATCAAAAACAAAGACAAGGCTAGGCAAGAATGGTGTATTATCTCTGATTTAAGGAAGAAACAACAGGAGTCCTTGGGGGTAGAGTGAATGAACCCTAAAAAGAAAGATGAATAGGAACTACCTCTGGGGACTGTCAAGCTGTGGAGTGTTTGTTTGTGCATGCTTATATATCATTAATATTCATGCCAATGTGAAGAATAAGTATATACCTCAAACAATGGAAAAGAAATAAGATGTAGAGATGGAGGCTGAGGACACAGGCCCTGACCCCTAGCCCTATACCTATAGTAAAACAGGCCCCAGAAAAGAACTCATGTACAGGAGAAGGGAAAAAGAATAGTAAATCTGTTAATGGCCACCTTAGCCTCAGTGATTCTCCTAAGCCTGTACCTTGATCCCTGTTAGAAGTAGAATGGAGCCTCCATGGTCCCATTGATCACTGTACCCTCAGAGACACAGTTATACGGAGACATGAAAGTGGTCTACCTGGACCTGCAGTAAGGACACTATGCATATCCGTGTCCAGCCCACTATAATGCAGGTATGCTGTGAAAATGGTCGGGATGCCAGTAGACTGGGCCACATACTCCTGCACCCCATCACTGCATTCATATGGCCTGTGACTCTCCAGGATGGAGGGAAAATAAAGGAGGTTCCTGTCAAGTTCTCTCAGTGCCAGTTGGAAAGAGTCTCATGTGGACAGGAGAGGCCCTGGGCTGGTGGGTTTCTCCAGGACAGCATGCTCAGGGGCTGGCCAATCTTCTGAGCCAATTGGATCTGCACTCTGAATGGAAACTGAGTTGACAGTCTGGCTTCTGCAGGGCCCACTCCCCCAAGCTTCTGTTTTTAACGGTGATGCTCCTGTCTGCTTCTTAACAAGTCTTGGACAATTCCTGTAAAGCTGTTCCACCCCATGTCACCCCAGGATGCACCCCTGCAGTAGCCCAGAACTTCTAAACATGAATTGTCTTAATAAAATAACAGAGACACTCAACACGCCGCTGTCCACAAGGCTTCAGCTCTCCTAAGCAGCTGGGGAAGCTGCTAAATAAATACCCCACCCCCACCCTCAGCCACCAAAACGGAACAGCATCCCGTTCTTAGACATCAATGCATTCCACCTTCAGTTTTTCTGCAAGAGAATATTCAAGCCATGGGAGACCAGCGCAAGGAGCTGTGCGCCAGATGCGCCCACTTAAGGAATCCATCCATTTTAAAAATTCAGATAGATGTGCTAGAAGTGGGTTCCCGGCAGCAAAATGGAATTCTCCCCAGCCCCACCAAGTTCAGCACCATGTTACAGATCTTCCCTGCCAGCGTGGACATTTCCAGTACAGTAAACTTTGTTCAGGGAGGCAGGCTGGCTGTTTCTTGAAGTCAAGCTGACGCCCACCCCTAGGAGGGAAATGTGTCCTGGGACTGTTCCCATTTCTTCTCCTCCCATGGCAGCCCTTGTCCTTCTTTGAGCTTTTCTTTCCAGTGTACCCCATGCATCCTTTTCAGTGAGTGTAAACAGCCCAGTTCAGGACCAGCTTGGTCCTGTTCACTGCTGGTACCACAGAATTCTCAATGCATAGTAGGTACTCAAGAAATAGCCTTTGGTAAAAGAATGTTTTCTGGGTAGCAAGTACTAAAAACAGCTGTGTGTATGGGCTGTAATAACTTAAATTTTTTTTAGCATAACTCAGATCTTAGAGGTAGAAGTGTTATTTGTATTCAAAAGTTTTTCATCATGACATAATTATTGTGCTTACAGTGTGGATCTTTTGGTTTGAGGGAGAATCTCATCATGTATCCCAAGTGGTCCCATCTCTGCCTCCTCACTGCTTGGATTGCAGGCATGTGTTACCATGTCTGGCCTCAGTGTGAAGCTATGAGTCAGGTATACAATTATAGACAAAGAAATTCAGCTGGAAAAGCAGGGATGGGGATTTGAATTCATGTCTCGTCAAGTCAAGCATGGGTTTCTTTCCCATGGCACACTGGCAATGCCCCTGCTCTTTTGAATTGAGGAGTTCTGAAAGGCTGTCTGGAGACCCCTGGCTCCTGTGGCTAGGGTAAGAGTGATGGTTGATTCTAGTGGACAAGGGTCATTCATGTAGCTCAGGGCCAGATTATGAAGTGGTGCTCTTGAGCCAGCACTGGGAAGTATGCAGCAGCTTTCTCACATCTTCACAGGGAAGCCATGCCTGGCTTAGGAGTACATGGTGACCTTAACCTTGGGGGCTTCCAAAGGAGCCTCTGCCAGCTGCCAGGGTCCTGGCCTTTAGAAGCTACATCTGTCCACAAGTGCCTTTTCTCCTATTGCCACTGCAGAGTCAGCTCTGCTTTGCGTCTTCTCTGCATAGAGCCCTGTGAACAGAGTGGATGCTTCTGATGGAGCCACACACTTGGGCTGAGGTTTGCCTTGAGAAACATCAGTGGACCACAGTTTTCTCTTGGCAGAATAAGAACACTGAGGTTAGGAAGGTGCTCATCTGAGTTGTGTGAGGTGACTCATGGTCTCAGAAAAACATCTTAGCAGAGATGTGTTGATGTGGAGTACTGATTGCAAGTACAGGTCTATAAGGGGTCTCACTGGTAGCTGAGCCAACACTTAAGCTGGACCAAGGTCCCTCAACAGAGATAAGAGTCCTTTATCAGTAGGCTTGAGTGTGACCCAGTGGCAAAATATCTTCCCTCAGGGTGTCTGCTCTAAGACACACCAAAAAACTTGAGACCAACCGAGGCCAGCTGCCTAAACCTGACTGGAAAGGAGAGAGCTTGCTTATGGAATATCTGAATTCTTTCACCAAGGCTTCTTCTTGCTGCCTTGCCTCATGACAGCATCTGCAAATAAGCCCAGGGTAATGAGACTCACAGCCAGCCAGCAATATCCATGCTCTGCCTGCTGGAGCAAAGTGAAAGTCTAGTACCCAGTGTCCACTGGGGTTCTCAGAAGATCTTGGAAAGTTAGATTTCCACCCACAGGTGCTCCAAGTGGGCTTGTTGAGAGGCAACAGCACGGTCCTGTAAGAACTATCCTGAGCTTCCTGTAATAGGAGGAAAACATCTTCACTGCATATGTCTGCATGAACTGCATGAACAGTTGTACTGCATGACAGGGTGCTCAAAGCTACAGAACAGCACCTGACTCCTACAATGCATAGATTGCTTGCTAACTGGTATGGACAGATTTCCTCCTGCTACACCCCAGAGCAACAACACAATGCCTTCCTGAAGCCCTCAGCATCTAGCACAATACTGCTCCACTGACAGCTGTGGGCATTCAGAGCCCTCAGGACATCATCACACATCTACTTCCATGTTCTTCCAATTTTCTGGATAAGGATTTGGCATCGAGATGTTAAGTGACCTTTGCAGGTTACATTGTTGGTGATTATGTCAGCTCTCAACCTGGGGCAACTTTGATCTCCAGGGGACATTTCTGACTATTGTGACCACAGAGATGCTACTGTGAGTTAAGGACAAACAAAGATGCTGCATACATTCTCATACAAAGCACCCCCTTAATTATTTGATCTAAAATGTCAACAGCACTGACATAAAGAAACCTTGGATATATATATCTATAGATATATATACATATGTATATATATGTATATATGTATACATATATACATATATATGTATATATATAGATATATATACACATACATACACTTTATATATATATATACTCTTCATATAAATGTATATATACATATGTACACACACATATATATGATGAAACCACACACACATATATATATATATTCCACATATATATATATATATTCCACATATATATATATATATATTCCACATATATATATATATGTGTGTGTGTGTGTGTGTATGAAGAAACCAAGTTGTGTGGATGCCAAGACTGGAAGGCCGTTGTTTCCTCTCTAACTTATGCTGTGTTTGGGTCCCTACTATGAGGTATTAAGAACCTGGAAACTTAGTTGACTATGATGTTTAGATGTGGGGCCTGTGGAGGTGATGAGATTAGGTGAACTCCCCAGGATGGATCAGTGCTGGCATTAGAAGAAGAGTGATTGGAGGGTACCGCAAGCTTCCTGTTTTGCCATGTGACACCTTCAGGCCTCTGCCAGCCGTGAAATACACCCCACATGCAACTTTTAACCTTGGCCCAGGATTGTGAGCCCACATTAACCCCCTTTCTTGCTAACTCACTCAGTGTGTGGTAGTGTGCTATGCGGCAGACAGATTTCCTCCCTCATCACCTCAGGAGCAACTACACAATGTCTTCCTGAACTCCTGAGAACCTAAGATGAGGCTTAGTACGGGATGGGCCCCAATGGCAGCTGCGGCACTTTTAGAGCTTCCAGGACATCACCACACTTATACTTCAATGTCCTAGAATTTTAGCAAGGGAACAGAAAACAGACTAACCTAAAGGTTTTCAAAGGTCTGTGGGACTGTGGCAGCTCAGGTTTGAAGCAGGAATATGAAGTTAATGCAGCAACAGTAGGAGATAAAGCAGGAAAGAGAGTTGGAATCAGGGAGAGAAGGGTCTTATCTATCAATGACCAAGCTTTGCTTCCCAGATTACAAAGGTTTTCTGAATACTGTGACTCCCAGAGCAGCACTCTCTCCCTGTATCATCTGTCTCTTCTCACCACTGTTAGATGGGAATAAGCTCCTGCGGAACAGAGGCATAGCAAACCCAAATCAAGTGAGTTTCATCACAGAAGAGGTTAACCATGCACTGGTTAAATTCCCATGCTGGGTCATACTTAAACTTCAGAACAGCCTCTCAGTGAACTCCTTGATGACAAAAGCTAAGCTCTGGTAGTCCTTGTGTCCCTTTCCATGAGACACATCCAGTCCAATGCTTGAACAAATGGCATGGCAGGGTGAAGCCAACCTGCTGGAATGTTGGAATGATTTTGTTCCCATATATATGTGTGTGTATGTGTGCATGTAACATATGCTCATTGTAAAAAAGGAAGGAAGGAAGAAAAGCTATAGATGATGCAAGAGAACACAGTAAAACTACTTCATCCTGATGATCTCTCTGCCCTGTGACAAATGTATTTAATGCCTCATTCTCCTGCCACCTTTGCAGAGGCTGAGTATTCATGAGATTCGCATGCATATATTTTTCTTTAATTAAAATGAGCTTGTATTATACATGTTGCTTGGCACTCAGCTTCTAATCACTCTAAATATATTGGAAACTAGTACAGGGGTAGGCCAAGAGATTCATCTTGAAGTCATGTTTGCATAGCAATCACCCACTTTTATTTAACTGCATCTTTGAAGAGGGGCTCCATCGGTGTGGACATCTTTCCATATCTATAAATACGCTTCCACTCCATAGCATTTAATGGCTGCAAGCCAGACGGCTGTACAGTTGTGCCGTAATGTATTAAAGCAGTCCCCAATTGTTGGAATTTGTATTACGTTTATATTTTACTGTGACAACGGTGCTGTGATAAATACCCTTCTAGTGAAACCTTCACACATATCTCTAATTTTTCCTACTTTGAATCTGTCTAGTAGAAATTGCTGGAGCCAAATAAATGCATATTTTGCACTTTTGGAAAAGTGCAATCACTGGGCTCCCCAGAACGGTTGTACCAATGAACATCCCACCAGCAGGGCATTGAGAGTGTCCCTGTTAGACCTTTATAAACAAAAAAGTAAAAGTACTTCACTCCTCCCATGACCCATCTCTATCACTGTAGAGCAGAAGAACGGCCATATTTTTGTGCCATCAGGTAACAGAAATGCGGAATTCAGTTTTGCTGTGATGAGTTGTTCAGTTGCCTTCGTGCTTCTGAACATACTCATGAGGAAATATAGGTACCAGGACATAACATGGTCCCTGGAATATGGCAGAAACTGGAGAAGTGCCTCTACCATTCACACCCATGGTTGCTGCTGTGGTGATAGCCTTTTTTTTTTTTTTGCCTTATTTTGGTAGCTGTTTCCAACTTGCAGCCTTGAAAACCAATATGTTCATATTTTCAAGTGCCACAATGATTTAGCAGAACTCCATGATGGAGCAAGTCCCTTCCTTGCTTAAATATCTTCGGTTGCTCTCCGCAAAGCCTAGAGAGCCCGCAGTCATCTGTAAGGATACTAGCCTCATCTCCTATAGGTCTCCAGTGTTTTATGCTCACCCATGTCCCACCCATGCCCTGCTAGTGGGTGACTGAGCAAGATTCATCCTTTTATTCCTCTTTCCTTTAGCGCAGAAATACTCTTCATCCTTGGAATGCCTTTATTTCCGTTCCTACCTTGTTTATTTTTAAAATGTGTCTCTTGGGAAACCTATGCAGACAGCCTTTTCTACTTACCTGACCCAAACAATGCAATTCTGTCCTTGAGTATCAATGAAAATCTTACCCAATCACTATTTAGGGCACATCTCCCACACATTGTATTTCTTGTTTGCGTGGGAGTCTCACAGCCAGACTGCTTAGAAGTAGAACCTTGTCTTACTCCTGTCCATCTTCCCAATGCCTGATGGTACTAAGTGTTTTTCTGCATGTCTGAATGAAATACCAATGTCTGCCCTTCCTCCCTTCTTCCCTCCTTTTTTCCCCATCTGTAGGGTTCTGTCCACAGTGCTACTGTTGGTAATAAACATACTAGAGCTTCATGATTTCTCATATTCAAATGATTTTTCCAAACTTCATGAACTAATGACATGCCATAATATACCCTTCTTAGGACCAAGCAAATATACTGAACCAAGTCCTCTCCCACCAATTCTATAAGGGAGAACAAAGCAGGATGAGAAGCCCCCATGCTCTGTGTACAAGAAAGACCTGTACTTGTGGAACCAGGAAAGGAGTGTATGTGTGTAGGTGACAGAATCTAAGAGCAGGAGAGGGGACCAAAACAGAAGCCCAGGGATAGCCAGGCATCAAGGGATTAAATTCAATTGAAAGAAAATGGGGGAGGGGCTGCTTACTGATCAGAGGAAGGAAATGTGGGAGTCACACCAATCAACATCGGGTGTGGGCACGTGCACAGCGACTGTGTCAGGAGAGAGTCTGCTGCTGAATACGGAAAAGGGTGGTGGAGGAGACAGCCTTAGCTTTTTACCCAACGTAATTAATTACTTGGTGGCTTTAAATAAAAACCAGCTCTTCGAGGGAAAGCCTGACAGGGTTTCTTTTTAACTTAATGTTTGCTGAACCATCCCTTCTATCTCACTTACCTGATGTGGAACATATGCTGGGATCAGAGTGACAGAGGATAAATCACCAGCTTTGCTTGGCTTCTTTGAAAAATGAATTTGGGGGCTCAGATTCCTCATCAGTATACATCTTCTCAGAGCAGCTTCCTGACAGGCCAGCAGGCTTGGGGAATGTCCTGTGCAAAGGTAAGCAGGGACTCAGAAGAGCCCAGATGTCTACATCTGCCAACAGATCCATCACCTCAGAGCACAGGACAAGCCACCTGGGTGAGGCTAACAGCAGTATAGGCAGCTGAGTTGGAGAGCCAGCTGTAATATCAAGATTAGGATGCAGTTGTGGTTCTTCTGAGAATTCTGCTAATACACCATGGACTTCTAACTAGTGCCAGATATGGGGTAGCTCAGTAATGATGAGGCACAGGCCTCAGGTCAGAGAACCTGAGGTAAGTCTCCCTCAGCCCTGCCATTGGCAGTCTGAGCATGTGTGAGTTCTTTCATCCACAAAATGGGATGAAACAGTCTTACATTTCAGTTTGCATGAGTATAAATGTTTGCTAGCTCTGTCCAGCATTGCCCTCTCATTCTCACTACTGGGTTCCAACATAATGCCTGGTTGATGGCAGATGCTAAAGAAAACTTTGCTTTTTCCTCCCTGGCTAGAGCTGGTGGCTATAAGTTCTTAGGCTTCAGGGACGCACTTTTAACTGTGGAAGCTTGGGGTCAGGATAAGTGGATGGTATGAGATGGCAAGTTGGATGTCATTCCCCATAAGAAGGAGGCTTAGCTATCTCAAGCTGCCAGAGCCTAAGGGGAAGAACCAACTCTATGTGAATACCCTGGCTTCTGACCTTTCAAGTTAATGATGACACGATGTTGAACAAATGCAACTGATCTCTCTGCACATTATTTTCCTCATCCCTACCATGGGAAGTAAACTGGACTGGATATTTTAAACAATTTCTCTCTTAGCATTCATTTTCTGATTCCACAAGTCATGTATAGCCATTATAGAAAGCTTCGAAACACACACACACACACACACACACACACAAGTCTAAACAAGATAATTCAAACTACCCATTATCCCACCACCTAAAGAAAAAAACACTGTTAATATTTTGCTATCTTCTGCTTTCTTGGTGCATAGTGTATTAGAGAGTGAAATCAGACTGTGCATTCAATTTTGTGTCATGCTTTTCTTTACCGATGTTAAATTACCATAAGCATTGCCGCTATGTCATTAAGACATTATTTGGGCCTCATTTGTAAGCCTCCTTTTGACATTAACTTCTCAGAAGAATGGGGTGCCTTTCCTTGCTATTCAAAGCATTAACTCTCCCAATAGCATCAGACACCCTGTGGCATGCCCTCCATCAGTGGCTCTTGAGTCCCTTTGGCATTGTCATTCAAGAGTACCAAAGGGCTTCTCCGACCACCCAGTTCACTTACCAGGATTTAGCTCCTTAGGGGTGAAATGAGAAGGATGTGGACCTGTTCTGAGGGAGCCATCATCAAATGGATATGCCTTTTAAAAATTAAACATCAGAAATGACCTGCCATGGGCAGAGGAAGGGCCTAACTAGACATAGATTCTCAAGGGTAGAGTACTAAAACTTACATTGAACTTCTCTTTCTTTTTTCTCCTGGCTATAGGTAGTCAAGGTGATGATGATGATGATGATTATAACAAAACAAGATAATTTGTTGCAAAGTCAAGATTTAAATTGGAGGAAAGTTAATACACTGATTACAGTTCACATAAAGGCTAGGTGGAGACAAGAATATGTGCTTGGCACATGACTGTCCTTCCTGGGCTCCAAGAAAGAGGCCTGATGATGGCCCTGCCTAGAAGTTGGGATCAAGCCATAACTCTGTTCTGGCTGCTGAGTGCCTGCTAAGGGAATATAAATGACTTCTAGGCCTGGCTCTAAAAGCCAGCCCTGTACTTCCCTTCAGACTCCTCTCTCCTTTCTGCTCCTACTCTGGAGGCCACAAGTTCAAAATGAAAAAGCTGAAAGTGAGGATAGCTTGTCCACACTGGGTCTTATGTGAATGAGAAAGAAAGCTTCGCTGTGCAAAGCTTACTGAGAATTTGCTGCCCCATTGTTCCTTCCGCTTAGCTGAGCTTACTCAGACTGATACAAAGATACTGATAACTGATAACAGATCCTTCCCTGAAAAGTACCTTTAGGTTTTAGAGAAGGGAGGAAGAAAGCGCAGGTCTTGGAGCTTGGGCGGGTGGACATTGGGGTGCTACTAGTCCACTATATAGCACTTGTATGAATTAGGAATCTGCTCTGCAGGTACACAGAGCTGGCCAACAAAGTGGATGCACGGCAGATGGTGTGAGTGGGAAGTTTTAAAGAAGCAAAAGGAGGATGCTAGAAGGATCCATGTGGTAATGGATCAGAGGTGGAGACATCAGGATGAACTTATGTTTGGCTGAATATAGATGGGTGTATTTAGAGGTGGGCGTGCATGTGAGGCCCAGTATGCACATATGCAATTCTTTGCTCTGTCTCCTGACAAAGCCTGGAAGCAACAGCATTCTTACAGCAACAAGCACTCCCAAGCCTCAGATTTTGGTTTCTAATACCTTTCTCTACAAAACAAAAAGGAACCAGGGCTCCTTGAGAAGAGTGCATTCCGGGACTGTGGCAGGAAGTACACAAGAAGATCCTGGGGCATCTTACTATGTCAGAAACACAGGGCACATGCCTGTGTGAGGAAGTGGTCTGGTCTGTTTCCAAGGTCTCCCAAGGCGAACTACAGCAAACCAGACAGCTTGAAACAACAGCGGTTATCTTCTCACAGTCCTGCAGAATAGAAGACTAGAATTTAAGGTGTCTGAGGAGCCCTGCTTCCTCTGAGACCTATAGGGTGAGTGGGTGGGGCGATTCTGCCCTGCCTCATCCTGCTCTTGGGTGTTTTTCAAGCAATGTAAACTCTGTGATACTCCCTTGTGGAATGAATCAGCTTGATGTCTGTCTCTACCTTCATCACCCTCTGTGTGTGTCACTCATCTACTAGGGCACCAAAGGCTTTGTGTTAACATCCTACCTTACTCCATTGTGATTTAACCTGAACTAGTTACAACTGTAGCAGACATTTTTCATATGAATTCACATTTTGAGGCATCAAAGTTTGGAATTTCAACACACTGGGTTTGAGGAATACAGTTTAACCCGTAATATGCTCCATAAAACAAAACATAAAGACCTACAATGATGAGGTATTCCAAAGGGACATAGAAGCCACATGAAGAGCTCTCAATGGCTAAGCATAGGACAGTTAACTCTAAAATAAAGTAATACTGACTGATAACTCCCCTCCTCAATGACATGCTCCCAGCACCATGCATTTATTTCTTTGGCCTAAATAAATTATTGGATACATAAGGTGTTTTCTTTTCTTTCTTTCTTTTTCTTTTCTTTTTTTTTAATGAAGGGACTGGAGCAGAGAGATAGCTTAGCAGTTAAGAGAACTTGTTTTGTTTTGTTTTGTTTTCAGAGAACCCCCAAATGTTATGTTTTCATCAAGCTGCTGACAACTGCCTATAAGTTTAGTTCTAGGGTACCTGACACTCTCTTCTGGCCTCCACAGGCACCATCCCCCAATACATATACATTAAAAAAAGACTTAAAAAATGGAAAACAAACTATCAGTGCACAAGAATTCCAAATTATTTGTGTAAGTCTTTTTTCCTTAAAGGAGCAGAACATGAGTTCCTAGTCTGACAACAGTCACACAATGATTGTCTTCTAGAAAAACAAGTGTGAATAGTGAGGCAAACAGACAGCTCTACAGTAGGGAAATCAGATGAGTGCCACCTTGGCTATGAGGTCAAGGTTACCATCAACAGATAGGCATACAAGGGCATACAAGGTAATGCAAAGACTTTATATAAAAGAGTAGCAAATCACAATAAGGTATGGAGTTAAGTTAGTATCAACGTGCCAATATTGGTTCCTTAATTGTGACAAATGCATCGTATCCAGGTTGGATGTTAGCAATAAGGGAAACCCCATGTGGGTTGTAGAGAATGCTCTACTATTTTTTTTTCTGCAAAGCTGAAGTTATTCTCAAAGACAAAAATATTTTTAAAATGGTACTCCAAGAAGAGGAGGTAGGGAAGGATGAGGACGAGGACAAGGAGGAAAGGTGGTGTGGCAGTGGACACAGCCTCCAGCTATACCTCCTCACCTGGCTCTTAGACTGGGTGTCTGTCCCCATGTGCCTTCTAGTCTCAACCACCTGCACAGCTCTGTGTGGCAGTCCAAAACCAAACTGACCCTTTGTCACCATTTTACCTAGAGCTTTTTCTGTATCTAAACTAATTTCTTCTGGATATCGAAGCACAGGCAGTTGCCTTGTGAGTGGGTAGGTTACTAAGAGAATGCGTGTGTAAGGAAAAAACGCCATCGTTGGTCAGCAGCTTCACCTTTAGGAGCAGGGCTTTCGGGATCTAGAGAGGATGGCTCCTGTTTCCTAGCTGTTTGCAGGAAAGCCAAACACTCTAAGGGAATGCAGTTCTTATAGGGGAGAGGTCTTCAAGACGTCTGACCTCAAGGATAAAGCAGAGGGAATGCTTGTAGCCGTCTTTTGAATTCTCATGGGGACAGAGAGGTGGTAGGCAGAGGTGCTTGGGGATTATAGTGGCCAAAGGGAGGGTGTCTCTCCAAAGCCTTGTCCTCAGAAAGCAGCTTTGTATTATTATTTGTGGCCCAGTGACAGAGAGCCAGGTCCCTCTCTGTATGGCAACCTCTCCACACATCAGAATAAGCACTTTGAGTTATATATGGGATTAATTTTCTGCTTTTCACTCTAACAAGGAAATGCTATAGTGTTTTTCTGAGGCTTCTGCCATGGGCAGCATTGTCCTTGCCTTGTCCATCACATGTTCACATTCCAAACATATATATATATATATATATATAAATATATACATACACATACATATGTTAGGCTAGACTGTTTGGACATATCAATAGCCCTAAACCATCCATTTCACTCATTAATTCTGAAAAAATTTGAACAAAAGTTTGTCAGTCTCTTTAAAAAAAATCTAACCTAAAAAACAAACAAACAAACAAACAAAAACATCCTATAAGCATAACTGCAAAATCAGCCAAAATATTTAACAGTTGAGAAATGGTTAAATAAATTATGGTTCAGAGACTTGATAGGATGTTATGGAATCATTAAAATGATCACATATGAGAATTATATAATATTGAAATTGCATATGATAACTATACTAAGTGAAAGAATAAAGATAAAAAATGTAAGCAGAGATAATTACTACCCTGTTAAAATATGCATAAGATAAAGACTCACAGGAGATTCCTCCAAATGCTAACAGCGTGTTGTGTTAGACTGGTGGGGACTGGGGTAGATTCTTTTTTCTTTTCTCTGGTTTCCAAATTTTCACTGATGTGGTAATATCACATTGTAATAGAAAAATTATTTTTAAACTGTGTCAAGTCCTGTCCCCCAAAGCATACGAATAGTAGAACAGGGTAGAAAAACATAATAATGATCATCAATAATAAAACAACCTTAATAAAAATTAATAACATTAAAAGAAATGCAGCTGGAGAAAGAATGGTTCAGTGACTTCTAACGCAGACACCACTTCCTCCAGCATCAGGCTTGGAGTCTTTTTCATATGAAAGTGACTGAAGCTTTGTCTGATTAAGAAAACAGGTCAAGTCAGGCTTGCATGCTGCTTACAGAGTACAGCCAAGTAGCACATGCCCCATTTAGCTCTCTGCCAATGTCCCACCTTAGGTGTCCTTGGGCAGCACTCCTGAACACCAGTGGGCTGGGCTGGTCCAGCTCAGAAGCACCTGAGGAAACCTGAGTCACTCGTAGTGCTGGTGCTGCTGCGGACAGGTGGTCAGTTGTGGCGGAAGTGAAACAGAATGGGGTTTTTCGAACAAACAATCAGTGGCCGCATGCCTGGTGGGTAGTAGGAGGGTGAAGGGAGGGCCAATAGCTGTTTCCATACACCTTCATCGGAGCTAGAGGGAGATCATTACAGGTGATGGAAGATGGTGGGTTAGGGCTTTTGCCGGTATTAATGCAAAGAAAGGGACTTCCCAGGGAGCGGCCATGTTATCAGGAGTGTGAGGTGAGCACAGCATTTGCTGAGCTGGGGAGGCTGCTCATAGGAGAGAACGGCTGAGGGATGAACGGGACCAGGATGAGGTGGTGGAGCCAATCAGCCTCCAGGTGGGTGGGCATTGCCAGCTCCTGCAGTCCCAGTTTGTGATTCTTTGTATTGTAGTTCGGAACCATTAAGAAACAGCCTGCTTTACCAGGGGGAGTACACAATGAGTATTACAAGAGGCTGCAGCTTGGCAGGGGTTGTTATCCATAAAACTGGACACCTTGCCAGATGCTGAAGACAGTAGAACATACTACACCCCCAAGTCAGCATACACACTCCTCAAACACAGAAGAACTTTCCTAATACTGCCTTTCCTGCCAAAGTGAAGGAGGTGCGATCTAACATGTTAGGCAAACTCTTGGCACCTTTCTCCCCCCATTTTTTGTTGTTGTTGTTTTTTACTAGAGCAAAAAGATGACTGGCTATTTTTTTTTTTTCTGGGAGAGATTATTTTTTTGAATGAAAGTAAATGTTCGTTCATTTACTTTCTGCAGTTCTGTGGGAGGGATGGTGCAGTGTGGACAGCCGGTCTTGGGAATACGGTTGCCCCGTTTCTTGTTATTTCTGTTCCCTTTCACTACACAGTGAAGCAGAGATGCTCGGTGCCCAGGCCTTGTGGACAAGTTTGCCATTCTTTCAGCCAGAAGCCGGCTTTTCATAGAGGAGGTACTCCTCTACCTCAAACAGTCTTCCAAACATGGATGTGAGTCCACTACGATGTATCTTCTCACTCTACTTTACTTGGTATTCCTTCAGTTTTATTTGTTAAATCTTCTGTGCGAAGAACTCTACTATATGCCGGTGACCCTGCTAGACTGCTATTGTTTCTATTTTAAAGATGAGAAAATTTAATCAGGGAGGGGTCACAGTGGCACAAGAAACTTGGCTTTAAGGCCCAGGAAGCCATAGTCTGAGCCGTGAGAGCATCCTGCCTCCTCTAGAACTTGATGGAGCTATGATTGGAACACAAATGACCAATGCACAATGGGAAAGGATGGTGTTCCTAACTCTCTCTTTTCTGTTCCAATGGAAGCTGTCCTCCCAGCTTCTCTGTAAGCCTTTACTCTCACTTTCATTTTGATCTCATGAAGCACAGCATCAAGTTGCTGGTCTGGGGTCTTTCTCAGTGTGCTTCTCAGAGAGGGTATGTGAATTGCCTTCTACATTTCTATGGGGTTAGATGCCTTTGGCTTTGAGCTTGAGACAGGGCTTGTTAGAGGTCAGTTTCCTAACAGGAGCTCTGCACCTTGGCAACCATTTCCACCAAATGAATCCAAGTGAATGCAGACACTTGAGGTGACCCTTCCTGGCAAGCCACTGAAGGCATCAAGCCAGTCTCTGAGAAGTCTGCTTGGAGGAAGGAGAGGACTATGCTCTTCCAGGATGTGCTGTAGTTTCTTTGATGCCTGGGATAATGTCCTGCTTAGTCTCAACAGGCCCATCATCACCAGGTCTCTGTATCATTGACCACAGAGGCTGTGTGGTTGCCGTCTGGTTGTTTGGAACCAGAAATGGTCATACTCAACCTGGAGTCATACAGGCAGCTGTCTGTCATACCTGCTTTATAAACAAGGAGAAATAACAAACTTCTATGTAGACTTCAGTACCCAAGCTGCGACCTCCATTTGTAAGAGTTCAGCATTCTGAAAAACTGTTATTTGTCATCAACCAAGCCATCTGATGGCATATTTCCACCACCAACTCTATGAACTCATGGTCCTCGTTAACTCCTCTTGCCCATCTCTCTGACGTGGTCCTCCCTGACCCTACGGATTTGTTCTCCTATGTTTTATCCACTTGCTTCCTTTCCTTCCCACTTGAGATATCAGAAACTGCCCTGGCAGGCACACTCAATCCACTGAGGAGACTCAGTTCACATCCACATAGGTGGAACACAAAGTGGGTGGATAATAAAAAGGAAGATCCATTCAAATGTGCAGCCTCCCATGGATGTGGCCGTGGGAGAACAGGAAGCTCTTCCCTGAATAGTTTGGTAATATTGGTCACAGAAATCAACATGATTCTCATTTCCTTGAGCTATAAAATTAAACCTGGAACAACTAATAGAATTTTTAAAAACTTAACTCATTTTTATGCATGTGCATGTATGTCTATGTACCATGTGCATGCCTTGTGCCCAGAGACCAGAAGAGGGCGTCAGATCCCCTGGGATTGGAATTACAGGGTTATGAGCTACCGTTTGGGTGCTGAGAATTGAACCTGGGTCTTCTGGAAGAGAAGCTAGTGCTTTTTAACCATTAACTCATCTCTCCAACCTTCATAGAATTACATCCATCCGTCTGTCTGTCTGTCTGTCTGTCTGTCTGTCTGTCTGTCTGTCTATGTGTGGGGGTGGGCACACACGTGTCACAACAAATATGCGGAGGTCAGATGACTTGTTGGAATCAGTTCTTTCCTTCCACTATCTGGGGCTCTGGAATTGAGCTCTAGTCTTGGCAAAACTGAGCTCCAGCCTTGGCAAAACTGCGTCCTTGTAGTCCTTGCAGAAATATTCTAAGTATCCAATAGCATACTACCAAGTCAATGCTTGACTTACACTTGAGAGAAAAAAAACCATAAAAACAATCTAACCACTTGCTCAATTGCTTCTCTCCTATTGTCTTTGCCTATGTCTCGCTCAGCTTTAGCTAAACCTGAAGAGCATATGTCACAGTGAGTAAATGAGCACCCATGAGTCAGTAAATGAGCACAGGGAAAGAGTCAGTTCAACCCTGATCTCTGCATTGCCAAGCCTGAATGAGTGGCTGGCATTCAATGGTGAGAACCAGCTGCTGCCATGAGTATGGGTATACCTCGCTCTCATCATCTCTTTTTCCTGTGACCATCTTCATTATCACTTGGTTTTTCTGCAGTCCCCTAGTCCAGCTGCTGGAAGAGCCAATGATGGATGGGACATCACAAGCAAAAACAATGCTTATTGTGTCTGCTTATTGTGACATGGCCTGTGTTCTTCTACAAAATATGAACAAGACAATAAACTGACCGCGTTGAGTGGGGAGGGGAGACTTGCAAATGAGAACACAAATGAGAATGACGTCAATTCTTAGGTCTTGAAAGGAAAAAAAAAACAACAAGCACCCCTTAAATGGCCCTTTTCTTCTGTTAGGATGGTAAAGGGAAAGGCATGTTTGCTAACAAAAGACCAGAAATTACCTCCTGAGTGCTGCCTGAGTGACTCAGAAAAGCTCTGTTTTTAGGAAGCCTTTCATTGGGAAGAGTGCATTCTGAGGGCCTGCACACACAACTGATTGGTATTTGTTGACCTGATGAGATGGGAAATAGTCGTGGTATTAAATCCTGAGAAGAGGGCAGGTGTTACAATAAAAACCCCAATTTGCCATCACCGGTCGCAGCTGACACAGTCAGCTTCCAATGCACCAGTGTCTACTCAAGGGAGCTTCCTCTCAGCCTTGCCTTTGAGAAAAGAAAGCCTAGCCACTCGTGATTTTTACAGGATATTCAGAAAATTGCACATATCAGGCAGATCTGTGGTCTTTTTCTTTCCTTATTCTAGAAGAAATGAGTTCATTGGGTGCTTTTAAAAATGAGTGTCTGGAGTCAAGCTACGGCTATACGAAGGAGTACATGCCAATCCTTGGGGGTGTATCTGAGAAGCAGCCAAACTCATGAACGGTTCTGACAAAACTGCCCTTATTTCATCCTGACACTATCACCATCCTCATCCTATAGTGGGAAAAATGGAGATTCAGTGACGTCAATAATTCTTTCCAAGTCAGTGACAGAGCCTGGATGAGAGACAGGCAATTTGGTGCTAAAACCCATGTTCTCAACCATCCTGCTCCATCAGACTGTGGACCTGTACTTCATTAATGATGCTGTGGCTCCTTCAGGCATGAGCCCTCATGCTCAGAACCCACACAGCAACACAGCAGCACTGTTCATAACAGCTCCCACGCTGTGTCTTACTAGTATTATTGCCTATACATCACTATGACAAAATGGCTGACAGAAACAACTTAAAGGGAGGAATTCTTTACTTTGTCTCATGGTTTCAGAGAGTCTTGTCCTGCTCTTAATTCTGCTTCTGAGATCCATGGTGCCTTGAGTGTGTAAAGGAGGGCACTATTCTCTTCATGGGGAACAGGAACAGAAAGTGAGAAAGGGACTGGAGACCAGGAATACCCTTCAAAAGCATACCTCCAAAACCCAATTTCCTCCAAATAGTCCCATCTTTTGTTTTTCCCAAACTTTCCCCAACAGTGCCACCAACTGGGCTCCACACACTCTACCCAAGCCTGTGGGGGACATGTCACATTCAAATCATAACAAAACCTAAATACCTAGTAATAGGAGAACAGCTAAATACATTATGGCATATGCACACAGTGCTATGAATGTCAGTTACTAACGACAGCACATGATAAATCTTTTTAAATTTTCTTTTTATTTTTATTAATTACAGTTTATTCACTTTGCATCCCCCTTGTAGTTTCCCCCCTCTTCCCCTCCCAATCCCACTTTCCCTCCCCCTGCTCTACCCATGCCCCTCCCCAAGTCCACTACTAGGGGAGGTCTTCCTCTCCTTCCTTTTGATCCTAGTCTATCAGGTCTCATCAGGAGTGGCCCATTGTCTTCCTCTGTGGCCTGGTAAGGCTGCTCCCCCCTCAGGGGGAGTTGGCTAAGGAGCAGGCCAATCAGTTCATGTCAGAGACAGGCCCTGTTCCCATTACTAGGGAACCCACTTGGATACTGAACTGCCACGGGCTACATCTTTGCAGGGGTTCTAGGTTATCTCCATGAATGGTCCTTGGTTGGATTATCAGTCTCAGAAAAGACCCCTGTGCACAGATTTTTTGGTTCTGTTTCTCTCTGAGTGTGAAAGGCAAGTTACAAAAGATTTTATAACATCTGAAATCATTTTCGTAAAGCTCCGAAGCTAAAATGCCCTGCGTCAGTATATGCACCTGAAATAAAACCACGGAGAAGGTTTGAGAGAAGAGGAGAAATGAGAATAGCTTCTTGTGGGGTAGAGGAGGTGACGAGTGTGGGTGGCGTGAACACGTTCTAATTCTTACATGGGTTCACACATGGCCACTTGGCTGTTGGCTCACATCTTGGCTGAGCATCCTATTCTTTTTTAATGTTTCAAATGGTATACAATAAAATTAAAGTGTTCAGTAGTCCATGTGTGTAAACTGGCATGGTTTTAGCTCTCCAACCCCTGCCTACCCCAGTACACAAGGTTTACCAATCCAGTGCAGCAGTGAAAAAGGAAGGCAAGTTTTTTTTTTTAATTTTTATTATGATTTTTAATGAAACAACTAAAGGTTGTTTCATTCAGTGAAATCAGGTAAAGGATTCTCAAAACTCTAAGCAGGTATGCACAGTGCAGGCAGCCTGTGTGTGTGTGTGGGGGGGATCGCTTAGCTCCTTGGCTGAATGAAGAGTCTGATGAGTCAGGCAGAAAGCAGCAGAAATAGGGGAAGACAGATGGTAACAATGGGCATATCAGCCTCAGATGTCACAGGGGACCCAGCAAAAGGCAGAGCCAAGGCTCAGTGTCAAATGGGTGACATTAGTCTCCAACAGTCAGAGGAAACAATGAAAGGTCAAAAAAGTCTTTCCTAAGAGGGAGAAGGAAGGAATGTGAGAGGACATAGTTTCACCAGAGACCGAAAATGAACTATGGGTGATGTGAGTGATCAAATCAAGTGGAGTTTACTAGAATGCACAGAAGCCCATTGGGCTTAGGAGTTCAGGTATTGATTAGGTAAAGCCCAACAATTTTACTTCCAGACATACACACAGGCTCTTGCCACTTTCTGCCAAGGCCTAGGGTTTCAGTGGTGTTCTTTTTGAAAATCTGAAAATAATATATATTCAAAATTGTATTTTAAACGTTTATTTATTGATAAATTTGTGTGTGTGTGCTTGCCACAGTGCATATGTGGAAATCAGAAGACAACTTTTGTGGTATGGATTTGTAAAGATGGAAAATTTTAACTTGGCCCTAACCATGGGAACTGACCATGGAAACTGAAACTTGTGAGCTTTAATCATTATCAAACCCGGATCTGGTACAAAACGTTTCTGAGAAACACCCTTCTGTAGTTATGGATACAATCTCTAACCGTTCCCTAGTCACCACACCTGGGCACAGCCAATCACAGACTGCCTGTTAGAAAAGTCCCTTACTCCTAGACCCCCTCCTGTTTTATGGTTTTGCCTTTATAAACTCTGTGATTCTGTTGCTGGGTGCTCCGCATCACCCCCTTGCGTGGGAGCAAGCCAGCTACTAAGTAAATCTCTTGCTGTTTGCATCAAGCTCTAGACTTTGTGGGTTATTGGGGTCTGGCATCTATCCCGAGGAATGGAGGGTCTCCGCACCTCGGGAGTCCAACAGATTCTATCCTTTTACCTTTTCATGGGTTCTAGGAATTGAATTCAGGCTTGATTGACACTTAGTGCGTGATCCTGGGTTTTTCACAGGATCACTCTGAACTTTAGTCTCCTCATATATCAAATGTTGCTATTAAAACTTTCCTTGAAGGTGGTAATAAAGATTAAAGGAGAGAATACATGTCAAAGCATCAAATAACGGTATGGTTGTAAAAACATTTTAAGCTGCATGTTTCCTAAGGTTTTCAAAGCTCAGTGTTCCTGAGGATATAGGACAACGGGAACCAGCTACTTGAAATATACCTTGAATTTTTTTTTTTATAAAATCAGTATAGTCTTATCGTAGGATCCTACAACATTAATCCTCAATATTTATCCAAAGGAGATGAAAACTTGTGTCTACTTGCACACCTGATGTGAATGCTTCTAGCAGCCGATTAGTAAGTAACTTGGAATCAACCAAGAGAGCGAAACTAACTGTGGTGTGCCCGTACACTGGAATGCTATACAGTACCAAAAAGAAATGAATTACCAAGCCATCGATACACACTGAAAAAAACTAAATTCACAATACTAAATGAAGTACTAAAAATTTCCAAAGACAAATAAGTACTCACTGATTTCAACTAGGCCACATTCTGGGAAAAAAAATAAACTACAGATATGGAAAAAAGACCCGTGGTTGTCAGAGAGTGGACATAGGAGCAAGAAGGACATGAAGAGGGAGCCACAGGAGTTTTAGGTGCTTTGATAGTGTGTGACGCCTTTGTCTAACACATTTGTTCAAATGCGTGGACTATACAGTGGAAATGAATCCATGTCAAGTAGTGACTTTAATTAATAATTGTGTGGTGTTGTTAAACGATATAAACGTGGTTGTAGTTTGCCAGTGGTAACAAGTGTACCACACTCATGCAAGAGGCTGATTACAGGTGAAGTGGGATGGGCAGCCGAGTGGGAGAGTATGCGGGGACCATCTCCAGTTTCTGTTCAGTTTAACTGTATACCTGAACCTACTTTAAGAAACGGAGTCTTTTAATTAAAAACATTAGTTACAGAGTGGCTTAAACCTCTGGCTTCTCAAGAGAGCCTGTTCTTAGGTGGGGGTTCAAACCACTGTCAGCCTGCCCACCCTCTGTATTGCTGCCTCCTTCCCACCACAGACAAAGGCGTTAGGAAAAACATGAATCAAAAAATGACAGCGCGTTTTTCATGCTGAACTATTACCGCGTCTGGTTATTTTGCTTTTCATTCAGCCAATAATAAGGTACTCTGCTATCCTGTCTTCTTTTAATTAGTTATTTAGACTAACGTTTCCCTGGACACTTCTGTCTACCTGGGGGTGGGGAGGAGAGACTTCACTCTGTATTTGTTGATGCATTCAACCTTCATCATGAGCATGCTGTCAGAAGGCTCTAGAAGTGACTGGTGGAGAAGCAGGAATGGAGCCCAGATAGAGATGAAGAACGAGCTGATTATACGTTAAAAATAAAAGGTTCTCCCAAAGAATCAAAAAGGTTAAATAAGTAAGTAAGTAAGTAAATAAATAAATAAATAGTAAAGGACTGGAGAGATGGTTTAGCAGGTAAAGTGCTTGCCACATAAGCTTGGATCCCTAGCACTCACCAATAGTGAGTTAATTTCAGTTTAGCTTTGCCTCTGCCACTTGGTGACTTCAGCAAGCCCCTGCTTCTCATATGCAAAATAGACTAGCAATAATGACCTTATTTCTCCACACTGTGGTGACTATCACATGTACCCAGCTCTCAGCACATCTGGTAAAGAGAACTATTCAATTTTCCTAGCTTTGCTGACATGGCTATGCCTGGTTGGAAGAAATCTGCTGGTTCGTGTTTGGGGTTCCCCCAAACTCCTTTCTGCAGACACTGCATGCCTCTGCTGTCTATGAGGCTGGGCTCACCACCCCCTCTACTCTCTGTTGAGCCCCAGAAGCCAGCCCTGATGCGCACTCCAGTTTCATTAGTGGCTTACTGGGAAGTTTAATGTACCCAGTGGCCTATGGCGGCTGGGGCTATGGGAAGGGGATGCTGAGGGGACCCCGGGCAGTGTGAGCATCAGCATCGGAGCACAATCAGCATCAGCTCGATGCATCCGAGGGAGGCACAGAATCATATGGTTGAAAAGAACTATAATTGTAATGGAAATTCAAATCACTCTACTGAACCTGTTTTCTGCATTCATATTTTGTCCTTGTAAATCAGAAGCACCGGGAGCAATTTATTTCTAAACATCAACAATTCGGAATTGGAAGGAAAATGAAATAATTGCATTCTGACTTGCTCAAAATAATTCATCCACATGTACTCGCCAATCTGAGACCTATGGACACTGCAGAGTAATGCCTGGGGCTTTTTTTTTTTTCAACTCTCATGAGCACCTGGAAAGGAGGAGGAAGGCTAACACTTTGGAGGCTGGTGGATTTCTGTTCTCCCACTGTGAGGAGAGTCTGATGACTGTGCAGTGTGGTGGTTCATTGCACCCACCCTGGCCAGGTGGAGGGAAAGGACTTCCCTGGGCACTCACACCTGTGCAGGCATCTATACAGCCTTCTCTGCTTCTCTGATGTACCAGCATGTGCTGGAGAGACCCAGGCCCATAGTTCTCTTCCCTCCAAAAACATGTCGGTCCCTTCCTTTCTGTTCTATCTCCTGGGGCGGTACCTCCCCTTACTCTGCCTGAGATTCCTAAGCTGCTCACAGATGGATGAATTCCCTATTAGCCAGGGTTGGGTGTCTAGAAGGCAGCAGGAGTCAAGCAGCAGAGGCAACCAAAGTCCTGGAAAAGCTTTGGGAAGAAGCTGGAATCGGACAGTTCCTTCAAGGGGCTGAAGACACTGCATTCAGGAAAGCAGGGGATGGTAAACTCACTATGCAGCAGAACCATTTATAAATCTACAGGTGGCCTGGGCTCAGAGGGAATGCACAAACTTTTAAATCTTTAACTATACCACTGCTGTCCTTCTCTTCTAGGTTCCTTCTAGTTTCTGTGTTCCAACTGTTTGAGAGGACACTTACTTGGCATGATTGATCTCTTTGGAGAAACCAAAGTTGGGGGGTGGGCGGCTCCTGGCTAAGAAACATTTTTTGATCAGGAGGCAAAATAATCTCATAGGGAAGAGACCTAGACCAGTGAGGAAGTCTTGAAGGTAGACCACTCAGAATATGACCCAGAGTCTTTTCTTACCCTTCCTGGATGTGTGGGCAAACCCAGGTCCATATTTGAACTCTAGGCCACCTGTGGGAGCTCTGGGGACAGATTCACTGCAATAACCCAGGTGGGAAGCTAGAAACTAGAGAAAGAAAAGCTCGTTAGGGCCTACGCACACATGGTGCCAGTGGCGGGCATGCAGGTCTCTAGGGAGAGTTTTCTCCCTCAATTAAGATTCAGCTGCAGGGGACTATCAGCAACATTATACCTCCTATATAGAACACAAAAAAAGTGCCAGGATTCTCAAATAACTAATATATGCTTCTCACCCCCCATTTCTGCCTGCACATAGAATTTGTGGTTATTCAACCTTCAGGGTCACCTTAGGAATAATGAGCTCCAGGCACCTTTGCAGTCACATAAGTGGCTAAGACACAACACTCCTTTTCCCAGCATAAATACAGCTCAGAGGCCAGGCAAAAACTCCAGTTTCTTACAGAACAGGACTATTCATTTCTTGGACAACGAGGGAGAGAATAAGAAGCCCAGGTACCATTAGGTGGCGGGTACAGCTGGACTAAGGTAATGGGGATGCAGAGCTGTGGGTAATAGGAAGCCTGCTGGCTGGGAGTGCAATGCGTGGCTGGTAAGGGAAGGGACCTTCAGAACACTGGGCACTAATTTCACAGCTAATATCTCCTGTGCATGCATGCCCACAGATCTGATATTTGCAAAAATTCAGTCCCATTGGGCTTTCTGATTTTCAGGGAAACCTTGATTAGCTTGAGTGCTTGAAAAGTATGTAAATTTATGGTTAACTAAGTGTACTCTGCATAATTGAGGATTAACTAGAAACTCCACCCCTCTTACATTTCAATTTTTATAGAAAATATTCTTTAAATATACTACCTTTCTCTTTCTAAAAAAAAATTATAGTTAATGGATGATTTCAGAGTCATCAGGGACACTAGACAGATCATTTACATAGAGTCATTTGCTCCAACATTATCTCCACTGCAAACTGAGGAGCCTGCAAGTGCTACAATGTCAAAGCCATGGGGGACAGCCATGAATGTGGACACGGCACCACCTGTGCACAGATGCCAAGTCAAATTTCCCTACTTGTGAGGTAATTCTGTGTGGGCGTAACCATCTCCGATCCCTAACACATGAAAGTCGGATGAGAGACATTTTGACGGAAATCAGAGCCATGTTAGCTTGAGGAGAACTTGGTCATCAGCAAGAGACCCTGCCAGTCCTCACTCTGTCGCTCATCCCCTCATCCCCTGTGGGATGCTGCCTAGCACTGTACCTCTTGACCCGGCTCCTCCTCTGTGAGATGAAAATCACAAGAACATATGCCCTACAATATGGGAAAGGAGAAGCGAGGAAGAGACACACATGTGCCCACCTGTCAGGAAATCAATTCTTAGTTACTTTTGGTTTAAAATAAAAAGTGAGGGTTGGGGCTGTACCTCTGTGGCAGAATGCTTGCTTTATATGTATGAAGCTCTAGATTTTATCCCCCGCAACACACACACACACACACACACACACACACCACACACTGCATAAATATTTTTAAAGTAAAAGTAAAAACATTGAGTTTTTCCCCTAGGAGAAAATATTTTATCTCTCTGATTTCATATACCTCATATGCCAATTCAGAAGGGCTAAAACCAGGTTCCATCTATTCCACCGGCAGAAGATACTACTTGCCACTTGCTCTCGGGTATACAATGTGCAGAAATAGCACCAAGATAACAAACACTCAGTTTGATAATATTATAGATCATTTTCCCTGGGCTCTGGCTGCCTTGGCCCTACCTCAATGGGAGAAGTGAGCCAAGGACTACCTTATATCCCATAGATGAATAGGCTGTGGCTGTAGCAAGTGGGAACAGAAGTGAGGGAAGGCTTGGGAGCGGAAGTTGGGCAAGAGCAGCCTAGCAACAAGACATTCACACTGTCAGTTTATCTCTCACATGGAGGAGGGGGAGGAGGAGGAACTGTATTCCCTGGGTGCTTCCTAAATGAACATTGCAGAGTTATCTAATTGATTCCTTCATTCATTAATCCAGATACGCTGGGTGTGTGAAAATTAAGTGCCAGCCACGATGCCAGGTGCTACGCAGAGTGGAAAGACCCAGAAGGGCACACCTGGCTCCCCGAGGAGCTCAGTCTGAGGTGTTCAAGCTGAACTGGTGAAATGTAGCATGTGCTCCTGCAAGGTACCCTGCATGGGGACCTTGCAAGAATGTGTCATCCATCACTGCTTTTCAGAGGCCTGTGTGAAGGCTTCACAGAGGTGAATACAGTGTGAGGCTGAGGCCACCAGCACAACATAGGGCCATAGTCTTGCAGAAATCTAGAGGAATGGAAACCTCATTGCTTTCCCTGGAGACGGGTCTAGGTCCATGAGCGCCATGTTAGGAAAGGCTGTGTTCTTTCTAAAGGATTGAGGGAACCCTTAGGTTGATTTTCATGTTCTCCTGTGAATCACTCAATCCACAGATTACAGGCAGTACAAGAGACGGGAGGAGGCTGCCCATTCAAGATAGTCGATTTAACTTTCCAAACTTTCCAAATTCCCTGGAGCAATTGCTGGCAGTCAGCTGTGCCATCCCTTGGATAGGCAATAGAGCTTTTATCGATTGTCCTCCAGTTGTTCATGTCTGCTTTGTTCCAGACATCAACCAGATACAGTGAAGAGTAAGAGTTCCATAGGGGTCTGGGGGGTTACTGTCACACGTAACAGGTCTATCTGTTGTCAAGGAGATGATAATGGAATCAAATTGTGGGAAGGTCCTCTGTGATAGGACACACATAAGTGGTTCTGGAAGAGCCATCCAAACTCAGAAGGGAAGTGGTGTGTGGATATATGTGTCTGTGTGCCTGCTTGTATACATATATGTGCTTGCTAATATGTTTTAAGATATGTGTTTATCATGTTTGCTTGCCTAACACCATCTCTGATTTTTTTGTCTCTGTCTCTCTGTGCCCCCTCCTTCTCCCTGTGTGTCTGTTGTACTTCAATAAGGGCATGTTAGGTACAATTTACGTCTAGTCAATAGCCAGTAACATCATAGGAGATAAACTTGCTAAAACCAAGAAATCTGTGACCACTGAGGTCTTAATCAGAGAAGGAAATTACAGTTTAGGAGTATGTGATTTCTTCACTTGCTGTCAAGAATCCCTGAGTTGTGAGCACAGAAAAAGTCTACAGATGACCTTTTCCTGGCAGAGGTAAGAGAGGAGAAGCCCATTATGGAGCATAAGCCAATTTACTTTGTTCAAATCAGTGGCAATTTTCTTCCTTAAATACATAAGGGTGGAAGGGAAATGTCTACAAACGGACAGATGTTCTCCTATGGCCAAGCTCCTCTTATTTGTGGGAGATAAAGGATAACAATCCTGTTACTGGCTTATAGGATGATAGCAGAGGGAGCCAGAAGTCAGGCTGAAATAGAGTCTCCAAATGGGTTTTCATTTGGGGAGTTGGAGGTGGCATTTGGGTATTTCTTTAAGAAACTATTTTTAGCAAACAATAATAATAATAAAGCAGCAAGAAACTATGAAATACACCTTCCTCTTTTAATTAGTCATTTTTTTTGTTTTTAAAAATTCATGGACATTTGTAAGCTGAAACAAACAAACAAACAAACAAACAAACAAACCATGAAAGCCATAGGTGGATCACATTTTCAGCAACATTTACTAACAGAAATTGAGAAATTGAGAAGTCATAGGTCTATAATGATCTCTTTTTTCCCTTTGGGACTGAGCTCACAACCTGAGAATGTCAAATTCCCAGGAGCAGATTAACAACTCAAAAAATATTGTGCTTTGAGGGCTGGGTTTTCAGATTTAGGAAGGTTTTTTGATAAGTTTCATGCACAGCAAAAATAGTCAAAGATCACCTTCTAGTGGTGATCTGTTCAGCTCTGAAGGACCTCACAGAGAATAAAAATACGAGTGCTATGCCTCTTCTGTACTCAAGATGACTGTGTGGTCCCTAAGTTCGATGGTCCTAGAATAAGAGAGGTAGATAGGTGGTTGCTTGTGAGAGAGCTGACAAATGGATTAGGATTCAAAACACTTGGCTTATTATTTAAGGTTAACAAATCATGAAATCTGAGGTATTTCAGTTGGTGGGGCTTAAGCAGCAATGAAAGAGTTTCCGGTAGGCATGTGTATATTTATACATTCATGCATGCAGATACTGGCTGTATTTAGATCCATGCTTTCCAAAATAAATGCATTAAACAGTGTCCTGATGACAAGTGTTTAAAAAACAGTAAAGCGACAAGTTTTTAAAAATCAGGTCCTGCTGAATGTCAGGAGAAAGACTATTGCCCAGTAGCAAGTATGAAGAGGGATGTCTAGAGAGATGAGACTACTGGAAGTCTCGGTGGGTAGATGCACATTTTTTTCCACATCCTCCTCACAGGTCGTAGGGCACCTGTCTGCACAGCTCCTCACTAGCCGTGTCCTATCTCATCTGATTTTGATCTGAGCATAACGTTCAGTGAAGTGCAGTGTCCCTTCAAAAGAAGAAAGCCTTGATCTGAGTGTGTGCTGTCTCCAAGTTGCCATTCATTAATTAATGAGCAAATTAAAGAATACTTCCCCAGTCTGTCAACTTGTTCCTTGAAGAACATTCATTTCCAGGGCGATTAAGAGTTTCTCTATTTGTGCTTTAAGGCTGTACTTCAGTCTGAATCAACTCAAAAAAATCAGAAGCCCTCCTGTACACCAAAGACAAAAGGGCCGAAAAGGAAATTAGGGAAACAACACCCTTCACAATAGCCACTAATAACATAAAGTACCTTGGGGTGACTCTAACCAAGCAAGTGAAAGAC
>CM053747.1:27316546-27396011 GCA_028658305.1 Pachyuromys duprasi | reverse complement strand
CAGCCCTGAGGAGTCAGGATAAGCTGGGGTTGGATGGAAGGGAAGGAGGTCCTCCCCTGTTGGTGGACTTGGAGGGGGCGGGGAGGAGGGAGATGAGGGAGGGAGTGGGAGGGTAGGAGGGACTGAGGGAGGGGGCTACGCCTGGGATTCAAAGTACCTAACCTGTGATTGAGATAAAAATAAATAAATTTAAAAAAATGAAAAAAAAAAGAGTTTCTCTATTTGAAGTACATCACAGATACCAAATATGTATTTACATGTAAATAAAAAATGAAGGGAGGAAAAGGAGAGTAATCAAAGCTTTTGAACACAGGAGGGAAAGAGGGAGAAAGGGAAGAAACAATGGAAGGAGAAAAGGGACAGAGAAAAAGGAAAGAAAGGGCCAAATGAAGAAGGAAAGGAAGTCCTCACTTAGAAAGACAAATGGGATGGACATTGGATGTAGAAGAAAACAAGTAACAGGACAGGAGCCTACCACAGAGGGCCTCTGAAAGACTACCTAGCAGTGTATCAAAGTAAATACTAAGACTCATAACCAAACCTTTGACATAGTGCAAGGAGTCATAAGAAAGAAGGGGAGTTAATATGATCTGGAGAGGATAGGAGCTTCAAAAGGACCAAATATATCTGGGCTTAGGGGTCTTTTATGAGACTGTTTCTCCAACTAAGGACCATGTATGGATATAACCTAGAACCCCTGTTCGGATGTAGCCCATGGTAGCTCAGTATCCAAGTGGATACCCTAGTAAGGGGAGCAGGGACTATTTCCAACATGAACTCAATGGTGGGCTCTTTGACCTCCCCCACCACCATCACATGCGAGGAAGGAGCAGCCCTACCAGGTCACAGAGGAGGACTTTGCAGCCAGTCCTGAAGATACCTGATAAACCAGGGTCAGATGAAAGGGGAGGAGGTCCTTCCCCATCAGTGGACTTGGAAAGGGTCAGGGAGGAGATGAGGGAGGGAGGGTGGGATTGGGAGAGAATGAGGGAGCATGATACAGCAGGGATACAAAGTTAATAAACTGTAACTAATATTAAAACATAAAAATTAAAAAAAAAGTAAAAAGAAGGAAAGGGGGGAGGAAGAGTTAATTTTGTCTAGCTTCTTCATACAAGTTCCTGTTTTCCTTCCACAAGGGCCAGTCCTAGAAGGGGTTCCTTTAGCTTTCTGGATGCTCTGCCTGTCTCTCCTCTTGCTCAGTGCTGCCTGCATTCTGAAAGTCCTCTGCTGTCCTGTGACCCACCCTAGCCTGTCATACCTCAGTTAAACTCCCGAGGAGTTACCTGCCTGGCAGACAAACAACTAGGCTTTGAATCCAAATTTGAGTTTGAACTCAAAATGACAAGGAGAGAAGCTGGGAAATCAATAAGATGAAAGCCCAGCTAAGATCTTTAGGGACATCTATTGTCTCGATTTTGTAGCCTTGATGAGCCTTGTGGAGATAATAAAAACGTGAATGATACTCTCCCTTGTGTACTCACAATAATAATATGAGTACTAATAGTGATGGTAATAAAAGGAATATATTGCCTTCACATCCCGTCCTTTGCCTTGTGTTGCCTCTCAGTAGCCTTGGGGCCATGGGCTAGCAGCATCTTATCCCTGCAGAGCTTTTTTAAATGGAGTGGACTGGAGGAAGAGTTAGTCTTCTCTAGCCCCAAGAATCTATAATTTCATATCATGGAGCCACAAAGTTTTTTATGTTATAAAAGTCTTCGATTCAGCCAGCTATGGCAGCTCCTTGCAACAGTCACTCCTCACGGAGTGAGTACTTGAGCGCCTAGCGATCGTGTGTTCTTCCTGTCTTCAGCTTCTCACAGTTGGTTAAGGACTGTAAGAGCATTCCTGTGCTTGGCTGGAGACTATATGACATTCCTATGTTAAGATGGGCTATTAACCATGCTGTTTCCTACTGTAGGGCGAAGCTTCTATCCTGAGAAGTTAATTTCCACTTTCCAAGGCTACAGACGTGTTTATGATGGGATGTGGCCTGGAAGCCAGGTGTGCTGACTGCGCTAGAGTGGCTGATGCCCACTGATAAAGACCTTGACATCCTACCGGAGAAAGGAACTATACATGCTGAGATGTTAAATGTCGTACAGGGGCTGTCAGGCTGCCTGGGGAGTGGGGGGCCTACTCTCACACCTGGGAAAAGATGTCAGGGAAGAGAAGAGGCTGTTTCTGGAAAATGAGATTCTTCAGGCACTGATGGTCTGCCCTGTCCCACAGCTTCTAATGACAGAGACATCATCAGTTATGCATTTAACCATTCTATTGCATAGATAACTATTAACATTTAAAACGGTCTCATTTTAAATCTGGAAAAGTAAAACTGTCACCTCAAATCCCTTAGTGATGTCCACCGTGATGTGAAACTCAGGCTTTGCCTACTCATAGTCACACAGAGCCACATCCAGGTCCCCAATTACTCTATGCTCGTTTCCATCATCTGAAAATTTATCTTCTCTGAGAATGTGTCTTCTACTTGCAATGTCTTTCCCTATCACTTGTTACTTGGATTCTGCAAAACTGTCTTTTATTTCATTTCTAGAAGGCTTTGGGGATCATTTCCTGAATGCTTGGCATAGTGATTTGTTCCCCAGTCAGCACTGGATAAATGTAGAAGGAAGGCATGCCCAAACTGGAGAGGACTGGGAACACACAGGAGTCATTTTTAACTAGTTGCTCTCTTGCTAGCAAACATCTAGACAAGGACAGACAGGGAGAGCAATTGCAGGTAGCTTCGAGAACCCTTCTGCTCCTGAGTATAGACGTTGAAGGAAAGCAGCATCAATGTAGTAAAACATCCCTATAGGGGAGTCATTAGCAAAGAACACTTAGTTAAAAATTAAAGGCCTTACACTCTTTGTATAGAGGTCCCGTGACCTGCTTTTTGGCAAGCTGTGATTGTGGGGGAGCTTTTGAAAAGTCACTTCAGAGCCTTCCTCCTTCCCCCAAGAACAGTATCCTAATTCTCTCTGTGTGCATTTGTGTTGAGGACCTCCACTAGATGCAGTGGGAGTTACTGATGCCCAAAGATACAGGCATGTTCAGAAATTTGTTTTCTTTTTCCCCAGTGACCTCCTGAGGAAGCAGACTCCATGGGCTCTCTCCAATGCTGTAGAAGGTATTTCATGTCCTCAGCCTTATAAATCAATTTTAATTGTGACAACAGAAACATCAGCAGCAAAACAGAGCCAAATGGGCTGGGGCCCTTTTCTGCACTCTCTAACTAGCTCAAATTAAATGCTGAATTGTATTTTGGGGTCTGAGTTTTGTCATGCAAACGAAGAAAAACAACTTGCTTTCCAATTTCCACATGCAAATACAGAGGGAATTGTTGAGACGAAGAACATATTTTGCCATCTCAGTGGTTCTAGGAAAGATAAGGCGCTCTTGAAAAAAAAAGTTCTTCAATTTGTCAGCTGGCAGCTTATTAAATACCCAAAACAAGTGTTTATATAGCATTAGAGGGACACTGTCAAGGTCGAAAGGTTCCAAAATGGACCAATTCTCCTTTATTCAGAAACGTTTGAAAAATCTCTTGTTTCTCTTTTCCCCAAACAAATGCATCTATTCTGTGTTCTCTGCCTTAGGAAAGAAAGAAAAATGGGCAAAATGCCAACTCTCCTGTACAGGCCTCGAATAATAAACTTGAATGCATGGCCGGTTGTTCAGCAGCCATGTGCAGCCTGCAATAACAGTCGCAAAACCTGGAGCCTCTGGCTTCAGCCAAATTTTCGTTAAGAGGTGTGGGAGTATAGGATGTTTGCGGTACTGAAAACAAGCCCTGGTTCACACGTGCTAGGAGCAAATCAAGAGAAAACAGTGTCCTCTGTGTGTGTGTGGTGGGGTGGGGTGGGGAGGGTGGCATTTACAAAGCTACAGACACGTCTTATTATCAGGTGAGGCCCTAATCCAATCTAATAACCACCCCAGAGGCAATGCATGCTGGGAATCACAGAGAACAGGCAAATAAAGCACTAGGCATGCCCATGAAGAATCCTATATTTTAGCAGAAGGGTGGAGGCTGGTGAGTCCAGGGGTACTTAAGTATCTTAAGTACCTGTGAAATAATTAGCATAACCAGCAGCAAGTAAAACATGAAATGGTATTTACCCTTTTGTTTAGACCAACGACCTCGTGGTAAGGTAATTCTATTTGAGAGATTGCTTACTGATTATTGCTTACTAATTACTAACTGAAAAAAATTAGAGGGCTTGGTAGAGATCAACCAGAGGTCAAGGGCAAATATACTGGCTGGGTCCTTTGCCATATAAGGCTTTGTTATTTTCCCACCTACAGGGAATAGCTATGTCCCTTCAAGATCCAAGTGACAAGCTAACATGGAACAGAAACAAAGCACTTTGGTACAGCCTCTCACCCCTAGTGTATCCCCCTCCCTTCCTCTCACTTCTGGCATATCCCTCCTGCCTTCCTTACAACCTCTGGGATCCCTTCTCACATCCAGTTTACTTGAGATGCTCTGAATTTTGGCAAAGAAGTTTTTCCTGGGGCTCTGGGGGTTTAGGTGTGAAAAAGTTCTCCTCTGATGACATGTCAGTCCCTCGGCTTGTTTCATAGCTAGAAATAGATTTCTGTCATTCTTAATAACAGTCCCGTTTGGCTTGGGAAGGGCAGTGTGTGGAGTCACTGGCTACACAAGGCATCAAAGTGGCGGAGTGAGGGATGATGGGAGGGAGAGAGCTGTCAGCTCCTAGCCCGCACTAGACTAAAAGCATGTAATTCACAACTTCTGTAAGCTTGGGAAGTTATCATTTGAAAGTTGTTGCTCTAGAGTGCCTTGACAGTCTAACAATGCAAAATAAATCTTCCATTCACGCCTCTCCAGCAAGCACGGATTCCAGGAATATGCAGCAACAGCGGAAAACAGTGATAAGTTTCTTGTTATGTCCTGGAAACTTACAGAGCCTCTACACTGCTGATTACCATACATTTTCTTTCTGCAGAGCTTGGGGAGTTTGGGGGAGGCCTTCTTTCTGGACAGGAATTTAAAAATATTCTCTATAACCCCCCAAGTCCCATCAGTCCCTCCAGAATCTGTGATTTTTGCATGTTTCCAATCTGCACCGTTTCTTCTCATTAGGGTAAGAGGCTTGCAAATATTCCCAACGTGGGAGCAAAGAGAAACCATAAGCCCAGAAAGCTTGTCTGTGCTCTGGCCTACACCTGGGGATCACTAGTGTTTCAGAGGCTGGTAGAAACCAGAGGCATTTGTGTTGAAAAGGGGAGAAACTGGCTCCAAAGGAAAGGATCAGGAATGGCCTATAAAATGGACATCTGTTTAGAGGAATAACTGAAAGAGATGAAGACCTCATGGGCTACTGAGTCTTAGACACAGAATTAATCAGGGAGGCTGAGTGGAGAGGGCAGCTTCCACCTTCCGTCCAGGTCCTGGCTGAATCTCTGAGAATGTGATGGCTGTTCGAAGGTTGTCTTAAGCCCTTCAAGCCCCTTGCTCTCCCCTTGACAGCTGTGCCGCCGATGCGCATCTGGACATTGTCAGGGAGGAGGTGGCACACTAATGAGCCATGAGGCCCATCTGACAATCCCCATCTGCTCCATTCTACCGGCCACCCAGCCTCTCTGCCTGTCCTGGCGGCACCTCAGGGCACCTGGTGGTCCCTGCCCAGCCAGAGCAGGGAGGATTGCAATCTGTACTTAAGCTCTGGCTGTAGCTAAACTCTTAAGCAGCCAGCCAGCAACCCCATGGCTGTTGCCATGTGTGAACTCATATTGCCTTCTTTCTTCTGCTCCAAGAAATCCTCTCTTCTCCAGGTTTTTCAGCACTTTCTTCCTCCTCCCTACCATCCACCTTGTCTAGGGAAACTTTGACCAGATGGCATTGCTATGGAGCCAGGAAGTCCTGGTCCATGTGGTTATGGCCTGTAAGATTCAGAAGGGTAGGGAACTGCATCTGCCATATCCCCTTAAAACCTCACAAAGTTCCTGCACTTGGGATTTTAGATAAAAAGTTGTGGGTGGTGTATGTGGATGAGTAAACGAATAGAGACGGGTATGTGTCAGCCAGAGATGGTGACTGCTAAACTTTCTCTCATAGCATGCAACGTTAGCAGTGTGCTTCTAAAAGCAAGCAGATTCAGACTTCCAAAATGTTGCTTTGCATAGCTAGATTCAGTAGGAACCCAGGCCTGTCTCTACCCTGAGTAGATGTGTACATGTCCTATCCCCAGAGGTAAATATGAACAGGTTGGGCACTGCTTAGACCTACAGAATGTCCAAATTTGATTCACAACAATACTATTCATCTTCCTGTTCAGACTTAATAGATTCTGCACAGTAAATAAACCATTTGCCTTGTGCCACCACTTAACCTATTCTTTCTACTCTGGGTATAAGAAATAGAAAGAAAGAGATCTGTGTTCACCCTTCTGAGGAACTATGGGGGCATTTGTGACAACTCTGTATATAACAGGCTTTCGCTAATACTGTTTTGTAAATGTGTGTTGCTGTGTTGCTACTGTGGATGGATCTCTCTCTCTCTCCAAGCTGACCATTCTGGTTTGACAGCTATCTCATTTCAGTTTTGACCCAGAATCTGACAATGCTTCCTGATAAATTCAGATGCCATCCCTCAATGACTATTGCCCAGGGGACAAAGTTATATACATTAAGCATTTTTCTATTAGAAAGGTAAGGGAACACACATACTACACACACATAAACGGTCATTATTCTGCATTTCAGTACCCACATGGTTCCTGGCACAAATCAGACACAATTCATACATGCAAACAATGATATGACAACCAGGTTCCCACTTGTAGATTTTGGATGCAAGGTGTATTAGGCTTAGTAATTAGACTTTCCTAGGCATTCTTGACTTTTGTCCTTAAAGTACTATGCTGGGAGCTGAGGTCTCTTCCTGGAGTGAGCAGCCGAGTCGCTGTGTCACTGGGGTGCAGGCTGAGGCAGTGGATCAGTATATTTCAGACAAGCTTGGCAATGGTCCCATTCTGGTCTGGACAATGTCTCTCCATTTTCCATTGAGCTAATTAAGATATCTAAAGAAAGGGGACTATCAGAGTCATTCATCTCTGTTCCGGCTGGGAACCTTGGACAGCAGTTCACAGCCCTGGTAGGATAGCACTGCTGAACATAATGAGTACTAATGCCCATCTCTCCATGTCCTTAGCATGGCTTATTACACATCAGGTCCTGTTATCCCAAGTTCAGACCTAGAAACTGACTTCCATCATTGGCATAAGACTCACTTCTTGTAATAATGGCCAGGCTTTAAGGGAGTGATAGAAACTGATCGAAAAATAACTCAGCCACTTGTTTGAGATATGAATAGCTTGATTCAAGGATTGTGCCTTCAGATATTTGATACTCTCGAAGATGAAGGCATCTGCAGCCTAGTTTTCCTTTGTGACTGAGGCATTAACAAGGCTCTGGGATTCACTTCAGAATCATTAAAAACACGTTCATTAGTACAAAGCACCTGGTACCACCTGTGTGTGAGAAGGAAATAAATTGGTAGAACCTGGGACTCTTGCAGCTTAGTGCTCCTAGGGTAGTTCCTCATTCATCTCCTTATCACAATCTATACCACTAAGATGATTTTTTTATTAAGAAATTATAAATATTCTGGACCAAATTATTATCTTGAGATTTTGTCCACCTGATGTGCACAACAGGCCGACAAATTTATCCAAAAAAATGATTGAAGAATGAATTCCCTTGCTTTTTTGGAAGCATATCTTTCTAATTATTCTACCATTAACCCTTTAGTTACTTAGGCCTATGAACATAGACAACTGGGGGGTGTATGAAGATGATCAAGTTTAAGAAGGTATCTCTATTATTAGTAAATAATGGGGCCCTTACCTGAAAGCTTTTTATTTAAAATCTACATGGGTGTTCCTTTTAGTGTCCCTCCTCAAACTGTGCCTCAAATTTAGAGGAGCCATCATCAACATAGATTCTTTTGGCCATAAGGCCTTAAAAAATAAAGTTGAGGCTGGAGAGAGGGCTTAAGAACACTGGCTATCCTGCCAGACACACTGGTTCAATTTCTAGCACCCTCATGGTAGCTCACAACGCTCTATTAGCTTCATTTCCAGGGGATCTGATGCCCTCTTTTGACCTTCATGGGCACAGCACTAACATAAAAGCAGGCAAAATACTCATATAATTTTTATTTCAAAGAAAAATGAAGCCTACTCTTACAGTGTTGTATCACCTCTAAACAAGTAACACGAATGAAGCTCCTGGCTTGAACATGTCTTACTATTCCCTTGGCTCATTATGAATTTGTAACCAAAACTACCTGTAGCAGACTTCTGGCAGGGTCAGTAAGGGGACATCTGGGTTATAATTCAGCCTTGGAGGTGACTCAGATGGAGAAGAAAGGCTATGGGAATGGACAGTAGCTTCTCTGAGCTCTAGACATGCTTCCCAGTAAGGTTAATCCTGTAAAGCTGATAAGGGAATGGATTGGGACAGCCCTGAAACCACACACTGCTTGGCACAAGAGAGGCACTCCACAAATGGCAGCTATTATTTTTTATTATAAGATGTGCTTGCTTTCTTTTCTTCCCGAGACAGCTCTTATTGACTCTTAATAAACCAAAACCACACAATTACAGAGTTTCTACTGGCTTAGCAGATGCCTCAGAAAACCCAAACCTGAGCTCATCCGCCATAGAAAAGGAGTTGGTGTGTGATTTGAATATTAATGACCAGATGACCCCTTTCCTTGTTACATATCAGTATTCCACATGCCACAGCTCATTCTAGCAATGATTATTGAATTTTTAACGTTTATACAGAAACAATACATATAGTACAGAGAATAATTGTACATTGGATTTGTAAGAAGGAATCCGTTTTCTATAAATATAGAATATGCAAATCATTACTAGTGTTACATGTTAAAATTAGAAAGTAGGTAAATAGCAAATAAGAACAGCATTTATTCTTTATAGCTCAAACGCCTGCTAGCTCAATTATCCTATAAGTGTGAAGAGAGTGGGCAAATTGGCTTTCCCCTTTTAGAAAAGGCTTCTGTCTGAGTTTCTAGTCATTTTAGTAGAGGATGAGCGTGGACACCGCAGAGGGTCGCAGTGGTCTGGACCGCTGGGGGTGGGGGAGTGGCAGTTCTATCTTATGTCTTTGTGCTCAGGATTCTGCCTCAATTCTGAAAACAGTATATTACAAAGTTCAGACTGTTAGAGCTAGACACTCACTGTGGAAACCAGAGTCCTGGCTATTTTGTTGGCTAGCCATCCAAAAGTCCAGTTTAGAATCCTCGGGCCAAATTTCAAGGTGAGACCAGAGTGTATCTCTCAAGTGCTCACAAAGTCCCTGGGGTCCTGGTCACCTCCTCTTTCCAATTGTCCTCTATCTGCCCCTGTGGAGAGGCCAGTGGCCCCAGGAAAGTAGAATTAGAGACCCATCTCTGCTCCAAAGTCTGCACTTTGTTGTGATAGGCTGAAGATGTGGAGGGAGCTGTGGGATGCTCTCCACAATCAATAATTGTCCAGGAAACAAACTCAAGGAAGAGAAATAAGTGATTTATTGAAAAGGCCCTCAGAAACGGCCCAAGCTACACAACGCTTCTAATCACAGGCACAACAGCCAAAGGAAGCAGTAAAAAGAGCCTCCTTAAACAAATGGCTATCCCTCAGCACAGCCAAAAACATTTAAAGGGAACATGATTTTGGATGTGAGGGACAGCCAGTTGCACTGAAAAAAGGAGTAAGGTAAAGAGCATGGGATTTTCAGTGTGCGTGTGTTTTCCAAATATAGAAAAACCAACTCTAATGAAATTAACAGAAAAGAGGAAAAACCAAAACCAAAAATGAAGCAGCTAGACCATGGACGCCTCGCTTTCAAAGCCAAGTACATGGAGCATTCTATCAGGATCAGAGAAGATGGCTAGTTCCCATGGCACCAAAGACGTTCCCTTTTGCATCTGTCAACTGAACAGGACAGAAATGAGGATTTACCTGGGCTTAATGGGTTTTCAAAGCTGGAGAATGCAGCCTGCTGAGGGTGGCAGTATTGGCAGTTAACAAATGTCAATGACATAGTGACTCGGTTAGCATTGGACCCAAGCATTTCAGGGAGTCAAGGGCTTCAGGCTTGCAGAGGCAGCTATGGCATTCCCTGATCAGTCAAGTTCTGGTCCCATAGAAAACTGGTCTAGTGACCCTGCACAGGATGTGTGCTTTGTGTTTGCCTCTTTCTAGCCTCAACAACAGCAAAGTGACACTCATGAAATGACATAGTAAAGAACAGCCAAACCCAAGGCTGATCTCAGATGAGCCAACAAGTTTCAGTGGGTTCCTTTGCCTTATTTGTCCCAATGCTTCCAGAAAGCGAGACTATTCTAGGCCACCTGAAGGGAATACCAAAGACAGATACACTTGCAGGGGCCTCTGGCTGTCCCAGTTTCACCTGGATGAATGAAAGAAGTTTTAATGGGGACCCATTGTAACCTACAGGTGGGAGACTCCCAGAGTCCTGGCTCCAGATCTTGGCACTCCTATGGCTCACCTCTGGGTGTCTCTCACTCAGTGCCTTTGCTGAGCCAGTCAGCTTTCAAATCAGTGGTCCTGGAAAAAGCAGAGACTCAAGAATCCTCACTGATTAAGGACAGGCACTGAGCTACGGAGAAGTATGGATCAATCTTGATTAGAGTCGTAGGAACCATCGGAGGAAGTCTCATCTTAGCAGACACCCAGCACGAAGGTGCTCTCTGGTGCTCAGGAGCATCTGTCAAGATCAGCCTGAGGCATATCTAAATGGCTAGGGCCAAGGACACCACACATCCAGGGGAGCTGCTGGCTGTGAACCAGATGAAATGTTTTTATAGGTGGCTGAAGGAAAAGACACAGATTATAGACCAGCTCCGTGAAATCACATGTGGTTCATCAAAAGGGCAAGGCAGTGATATAGGACAAGGGACAGAGAAGAAAAGATGCATTCTAGGGAGGCAGGATGGCGGAGAATGAACAGCCCAATAGGCTGCAGAGGAATGCAAAAGAATTTTTAATCCTGTCTAGCTGAGTGGCTGGTTCCCGAATCTCTGCAGTCTGCAGTTTCTTCATTTAATTACGATAACATCTCCACAGAGTTGTTGCATGTAGTAAATAAAAGCACGTCTACACTACGTTTAGAATGTCATAGGTTTCAGTGAAATGCAAGCCACCCCTCTTTACTGTATGTGCTCTTTAAAGTGGAAAATGTGTAGTCTCCCTGTGTGTTGGAAGAAAAGGATTTCAGATTCACCCAAAGTCTCTGGACATACTACAGAGAAATAAGTCTCCATTGACTGACAGTTATGCCATTGGAAACATTGTCTTCTCCCTATTATATAGACTCTACAAAGTTCTTGTCTTGGTTGATTTTAGTCTGGAGTCTATCACTTGTTCTACATCTTCCAAGTTCTGCTGGGATTCTCATAGCCATTCAGCTTCCTCAGATAGGACGCTTATAGATGGCATTTCCTCTATTCCCATGGGCATATAACACATTGCCCATGAAAACACCCAAAGCCTTGTTGAATTGAACTAGATAAAGTTCGTGGCCAGGATGCTGGAGGTAATGAGTGTGGGGAAGAAAGATGGAAGATGAGCACATGGTGAGGACCCACAAGTAGCTTTAGGTATTTAGACCCTACCAACCCCAGGAAATGAGGAAAATGAAAGGTGAAAGAGAGGTAGCACTCTGGAGATACAAAGTCAACAAGGGATGCCTTAGATGCTGAGAAGTCTGGAGTGCTGGGCCAGCTGGTCAGGTTTAGCCCTGTCCTCCAGTGAGCCTTACAGATACAACGCTTCTCTTCTTCCAGATGTCTCAAGCTTTCTCAGAAGGCCTCCAGGCCAGGTGTTACTCATGGAAAAACAGAAAAAGAGGATGGAGAACCAGGGAGCACCCTGCAGTTTCTTCAGGTTCTTCAGTGACATCACTCTACCGTACTGATTAAGACCAAACAGTCTGAATATTAATTTTTGAGACATAACACCCTGTCCTTCCTGCCCTTTGTCACCAACAGAACGGATAAATTGTTCTTCCAATGTATCTTCAAATCATACATGGCAAACACTCCTTTTTAGAGCTCTTCTGCAGAACTTTTCCTACAATGAAAGCAGCATGAAGTTCCTTGGTGGTGCCTGGGTCATCTTGTGGAAGATGGACAATAATATGTAGGCATCCTTACATTTCCAGTTGGACAAAAATAACCAAGCCTAGGCTTATTAGAAGGAATTTACCTTCAGACAACCTGTCAATGCACTTTAAGTGTTTGGAGGGTTTAGAAACAACACCAAGCAACATCCCCAAAGACTATCACATTTAAACATTAGTGCATATTAGAATAGTTTAGAAAACTTCATACCCTGCTGTAAACTCTTGGAACTGGTCCCTGCATATGATGGAGGGTCAGAACACCTGGGGCCCACTTGATCGTGGCAAATTAAGCTAGTCATCTTATTAGCAGATTCAGATGTTTAGAGAGTCCTTTTAATAGTTCTCATCTAGTCTTTCACTCATTAATGTAGCATTTTCTAAATTCAGGTGTTGGAAGGAGGGGCAACAGTGGCTGAGGTGAAGAAACAGCCCTACACCTCTCATTTCATTCATGTGACTGTTTTCATTATGAGGTACATTTGTCTATAGTTGGAGTTTCCACAAGCAGAGGAGGCAAAAGGTCTGAATTTCAGTTTGCCCAAGTATTAAACTGGCCGTAGATGTAGCTGTGCTCCTCAGTTTTCTGAATGGAGCTTTATAGTAATCATTAACAGCTTGGGCAGAAATGCTGGTATACACCTGCAATACTTAACCCCTGGGAGGCTGGGCCAGGAGAAGCTTGAGGTAGGGGCCAGTTGAGATAACATATCAAGATCTTGTCTCAAAGGCAAAAAAATAACAAACAAAACACCACAAAAACTAAACCAAATAATAAAAAATATCTACCAAGAACATGTGAAAATAAGTAACCAACCTGACATGAAGACACACTTGGGAACAGCTGAGAAGCTGATGCCCTGGGTGACTCCATGATGGTACCAAGTGACCCACTGAGTACAGTATAGGTTCTGACCCAGAAAGGTGTGTCATTTTCCAGAAAGAAAAAAAATGAATGAAACCTAAGACTAGAGAAGATTAAAGGCACTTCGTAGATAAAACCAAATGCAGGTAAGAAGGATAATAAATACCTGGGTCATGTCTAGATGCCCAGGAAAAGAAGGTTAATGCTAATCACCTGAAGGGTTTTCCCCAGATCAAAAGCCTTATTTTAAGCTTGGTTTGTGGATGGTGCTTGCATGGGTATGCAGTGGGGCGAGGGGAAGGATCTTGTCCTGGGGTGGGCTATTGAAATGTGGTGTGGGACACCACACACAAATTCTTTCTAAATAATTTCCAAAACATTCTCTTTCTCTCTCTCCCTCTCCTCCTTCCCCCTCCCCCCACCCAACAAGAGCTAATGTAAGAGTTTGTGGCTTCACTGTGAATGGAGGTCCTTATCATTGAGTCCCTTATCTTAGAGAATAGGAAAATGCTCCTTCTTCAATTCTAGGGATAGATGAGCAAGCCATTTCTCTGGAGTTTTCCTGGACCAGGCTCCACTTCCCTTTGTTAAAGCTGAAACTGCTAGCCAGGAAAAAGCCACAGTAATGCCTTTCTCACCACTGTAGAGCTGGCAGAAAAGCCCATTTCCAGGGATTTGTACAAAGCTTCCCCTCCCTGCTCCATCCTGTTCTCCCCCCTCAGTCCCTTACACACACTCTCTCCTTTTCCTCCCCCCCTTCTCTTTCTTTTGTTCTCTTTTTCCTTCTGCTTTGTCTTCCAAATTACACCCATGCTTTTTAGGGAGGAAATCTTGGCCATTTTCCAGGATGTTCCTCCTGCTTTTTAAGCCTAGGACTCCACTGTTTTCAAGAGATGTGGTGATGTTCTATCTGTGACCTTGAAAACATGATTTTACTATCAACATCCTCGGCTCCTGGCTCCTTCACTCAGAATGGAGGGAGGCAATTATTCCTGTCGTGTAAGATGTGGCAGGAAGAAAAACACCAGTTGCCACTTTCTTTCCCTTAAAGATGCCCATGGCCACAAGAATGTGTTCTATTGTCTGGGGAACGGATTGAGGTTGCAGGAAGAATTAGAAATTGGAGACATGGCAAAAACCCCTGGGTCATTGGGATGGTCCAATGGATATAAAAGGATCCCTGTCAATGAGGGAGGTAGATTGAAGTGGTCATGTCAGGATGATACTGTGTGAAAGAGACTCCACTTGCCACTTCCACTTTGAAGTTGAAGGTCATCTACCCGGAAATAGGAATAGCCTCCTTAACTGGACATCACAAGAAAAAAAAAATGTCCTCAGATCTCGACCAGTATCACTGCCCCACCAACACCTTGATGACTTTAGCCCAGTCAAATCTGTGTTATATTTATAATCTCCAAAGGAAAATATTAATACATTACAGAATCTGTAAGGGAAAGAAATAAAACTCTGACAAGGTGTTTTAAGACAATGAGCCTCCAAAAATATCACTGACTTTGTTTTGTGTTGGCCAGCTTCTGTTGGGCATGGAGCCTGGCCTTAAGAGTATGTAGTATGTAGTCCAAGTGAAGACTCGGTTGCAGAAAACTAATTTTTCATTTGAGAGAGGTTATCAGCTGGAGCTTCCAGGTTAGCGATAGGGACTTCAGTCTACTTCTCCCCTCAGCACTGGGACCCCATTAGACCCACACCTGTGTAGGTTCTGTGCATGCTGACACAGTCTCTGTGAGCTCATATGTGCATTGGTTCTGCTCTAAGGCCTTGTTTCCTTGGCGCTTTCTACCTCCTCTACTTCTTGCAATCTTTTTGCCTCCTCTTCCACAGGGGTTCCCGAGCTTTGGAGGGAAATAAATGATGAAAGCCTATCATTTAAGACTGAGTGCCCCAAGGACTGTTACTCTCTACACATTGTTTGACTGTAGACCCAGTATTTATTCCGATTAACTGCAGGAGGAAGCTTCTCTGTTAATGACTGAGCAAACCCTTGATTTATGAGTATAGCACAATGTCATTAGGAGTCATTTTATTATTGTGTTCCTTTAGCTGAATAGTGGTATTTGTTTTTTTTCCCTAGGTCTCTGGCCCAAAAGTCCCAGGTTCTTGGTCACCCAAGCAGTGTTGAGGGGAGTGGGCCTTAAATCCAATCAGATATTGGTTGGTCGCTCCCACAAGTTTTGTGGCACTATTGCCCTAGCACATCTTGCAGGAAGGCTGCCATTGTATATTGAAGGATGTGTAGCTGGGTTGGTGTTTACCTTTTTCCTTTGGTAGTGTGCAGACATGAACTCTAGTCAGTATGAGTAAAGACTCTACATAGACACCAACTTGACTTCTCCATGTTCAGTGAGTTGTGTAGTTGTTGTCTCCTGCAATGAGGCCTTACTGTCATTTTGTGGAGCATAATCAATAATCTTGGCAGTAATTTGGGTTGTTTGGGGTCTCCATGGGTCCTCTTTGGCCAACAACTTGGTTAGATATAACCCATTCCCAGAACTGGAACTTTCATTTAGTGACAAGTGATGTCCTGTTGGGGCTCTGTCTCCCCATTATTTGACAATTCCATTTTATCACATTCATATATATGGGTGTGTGTATACATGTTTTTGAAGCTTTTTACTATATTAGGTCTTCATAAACCCCTCAAATGGCCCTTAGGTTTAGCTGTCTCTACATGTACTTCCTCTACCCTTTTCTCCCCCTCCACATTTGATTAAACCATGGGGTTGATTCTAAGAGCTGTCTGTGGGACTGCTTTCTGAATCAAATGATAATGCTATGAAAATTAGAGCACTTACATACGTTTAGGGCCATGGGAATGGTGGCATTGCTATAATACAAAGCACATAGCATGGCCATATAGCATGTCCTCAAATACAATAACTGTTAGATGAAAAGCATGATGAGGGGGCCTTGGTAACTGCTTTTTTTCCTTTCTCTCTCTCTCTCTTTTTTTTTTGGTAATGGCACCAGTTACAATCCAAGTAGGCAGGTGGTTTGTGGGGCCAGATAGCCTGGTACTGCTCTCTGCACACAGCAATCTCCAAAGCAACAGGTCACTCTGCCCTAAAAACCCTGGTAACACCCTAACAACATCCAAGTAACTTCCCTTTTATGGTCAGACAAATCATGAAACATATCCTGCAACTAGCAGTCACGGGAAGATCCATCTTGATTGTTTTTAGGAACTTGTGCAGTAAGGCAGCCTTTGTTCTCTGAACAAACTGTTAGGGGGAAGCCCTATTTCTCATACTATGTCTGTGTATGGTCAGAAGCACACATGATTAAAATCAAACACACCATGAATAAAGCCTAAACAGAAACTGCCATGTTCTGCCCTCAGCAACCAATTCACCAGAAGCCTCTGGTCAGAGTTAGAGGTTCCTCAGCAAATTAGTCAGGTCTTGCAGAAAGTCTTATTCAGAAGCAATTTCCACATTGCTTCAGAATAAAACCCTTTTCTGCTTTTCTTGTTGTATGTACTTCTTCAGTTCCTTGAGTAAGAAAGACACCACAAAGCTGCGAGCATCCAGGCTAGACAGTAACACCCGTAATACGGTCACATATCACAGATTCCAGGAGACCCCACTCTCACATGCTTTGACTAATTCCTGTTAGTGGGAGTTTATGTTATCCCTCAGAGTGGTCAGATGTTGGGTAGTTGTTGTGACTCACATCATGTTGAGGTCTTCTGAAGTCTTGGTGACTTCTAATAACAACTGCATTCCCAAGCAGTTGGTTAGCAGCAATGCAGACAAGGCTGGGTTCGCTGAGCCTCCTGCTGCACACAGTACCAGCACAGTACAGTACTCAGAGTTACTCAGCCGGTCTCAGGTGAAGAGTCAATCTAGCTTTACTCATATGCTTGCTCTGAGTGTACTGGGATGGGTTATGGGAACTTGAGTCTGGCTTGCATTAATTTCTCATCACACTTATTAAGGAGAGCCAGGCCTTCTGGAAAGTGTTTCCTGGGGCAATGTCTGAAAAGTGGAGACAGGAGGCAGAGCTACCACCCACCATACTTTAGAGGTCAAAGCAGTCAGAGTCGGCCCAGGCTCAGGATTCTCCAGTACTCATAAAAGAAGTGCCAAAGCAGGTGTGCCTGTGTTTGCTAGAGGTGAGTCAAGATGAGAAACCAAGACTCAGCTGTCTACCCGAGACTACAACCATTCAGCTAATAGCTCCTGAATTTCTACTGTCTAGAAGGCACTTTGCCAAATGTACTTATTTGAATCTTTTGTAATAAAAGTATCAAGTTTCATCTAAGGCTAGAAGTTTTCAACCTGTGAGTTGCAACCCCTAAAAGGCTATTGGAAAACAGGTGTTTATATTATGGTTCATGACAGTAGGAAATTATTGTTATGAAGTAACAACACAAGTAATTTTGTGGTTGGGTTCACCACAACATGAGGAACTGTATTAAAGGGTTCCAGCATTAGGAAGGTTGAGAAACACTGATCTAAGCCAAAGCCTGGGGGACACTGGGTCAGTTGAAATAGCTTCTTCAGCTTCAGGGCATTGCTCTGCACACAGGCACAGGGGCCTCAGGCTTGGTACCTGTACATTCCCAACTCCAAGAAGAAAGAAAATCTTCTGTAGGGTGTAGGCTAGACACATCTATGTCCAGGGAAGACCCAGGGGCACTTTGAATGGGTTCAGAATAGATCGCAAATGAACTCAGGCGTCAAAAGGGCTTTGAGCAGCTCAGACAACAGAATCTTGACTACTCAGTTGCTTTGGTAGGTCCCTGCCACAGATAGCATGCCTTGTTGGTGCTGGCATCAGGCTGATGTCTTAGACACATAGGTAGAACCTATGTCTCCAGGTCATCTTACTAGCTGCAATTAATTAGTTCATGTGTGGGGGGACATGCAAGAGGAACTTTAACAAGAGACAGAGGAATAAAGGAAAAGAATAGAAAGGAATATGACAAGACTAAAAAGAGAGAGAAACAGCTCTGTTGCTGAGTTGGCCCAAATGAAGCGTGGGGCAAATGCTGGCAGTTGTATCTGGAATAGGCCAGGTACCTGCTGCCAGGCTGTCTGGAGGGCAAGAAGGAGGGAATGGTGAGCCAGAGGAAGCAGCAGTCAGACCAGGGCCAGGCAGAAGGCCTACTATCTGGAGCTACCTGTAAATTTTTCTGGATTCTTTAGCATCTCTCAAAATAAGATTAACTTGATGCTGATTAAAGCTGAAAACCCCCACTAACTCAGCATGCTGAGTGTCTGACTCTAGGGCTCCTGAACAAATTGTTTTCCCTTTTCATGCCGATCCTTGTGAACTCTGGCTCAGCCTGGGTTGCCCGTGGGGACATGGCTGGAAACAGAAGCCCAGGTTTCCTCTTGGCACCTAGCTGTCAGAGCCATCTCTAAGCATCCCAGCAGGAGGGAGACAAAAAAGCCTTCTCATTAGACAAGCTGGCATCTGAATTTGCAAATGAGCTGAAGAGTCCTCAGCCTGGGATGAATTCAAAAGAGGTCCAGGGAGTAGGACCTTCCTGGATTTTTTTAAAAAGTCCCTCAAAAACGAGACCTAGAGTGCTGGGGAGATGGGTCTGTTGGTAAAGTACCAGCTCTCAGCCTTGCAAGCATGAGGACCTGAGTTTGTTCTTCATCCTCCATTTCTTTTAAGAGTCCAGTATGGCGGTGGAAAGTGCTTATAATCCCATAACAGGGGAGACAGAGACAGAGAGATCTTTGGGTCTCACTAGTCAGCCAGTCTTGAGTTCCGGGTCAATGAGAGAACAGGTCTCAAAAGAAAGAAAGAGAATAAGCCCTGAAGAACCACACTGAGGTTGTCCTCTGTCCTTCATACACGCGCATTGGCACCCTGGTGACTCTGGGGACCATTTTGTCAATAATGCTTTAAGAGGTAAAGTAAAATACATTAATTATAAATGAATGCAAGTACACTGAAATACAGTTGTAAAAATATTTGAGGTTGAGGTGTTGTAAGCTACCTGCTTCATTATTAATCTAACACACAAGCAATATTCCCCGCAGCTCTAACAACTTCCATAATTTCAAGTGGTGAGGAAACAACTAATATTTTGAGATTTCTGCAAAATCATCAAGGCAATGTGAGAATGCCTGTGATTTTAATAGGTGGTGAAGTCACAAATAATTGTTACTATTGGCTCTGTTGTATATTTTATTATTAAAGGTAATACTAAGTACTTCTTGTGTGATTTTTTTTTCTTCCCAAGTTTCATGACTTTCTTGAAATTCTTCACAAAGGGAGGTTCTCTGCAGGGCACAGAGGGGCAAAGTACCTTTCTCAGTGTTCCATAGGCTTACTGGGTTCATTCATTTAATTAGTATTTCCTCTTGTCTCCTGGATCCTGCAGCCCCACTAAGGAAATTTTGTTTCACTAAGTAGCTTTCTTTTGGATTCTCCTCAGCTGAATTTAGTGTTTTCTAGTTGCTTTCCCCCCTAAAGATTTAGGGGCCTGCGGAGCCCTGGTTTTTTCCCTAGGCCTGCTGAACTCCTAGTCATCTTTAAGACACTATCCCTGAATAGACTTTCACTCACAGCTCTGGTTACTTCATCCAGCATTTGTCACTGTGGCAAGTGACTCTCTATTTCTATGTGACTATTAACATCGGTTGCTCTCACTAGCTAGTGAATGCATGCTGCTGCTCTCTGCCTCATTCTGATCACCTTTGCACCTTACTACCTAACTACCTGGTACAGTGTAGACAATCAGTACCTGAAGAATGAGTAAATAAGAATGAGTGTGCATTGTATCCCAGAGACACTCCACTTCCTCATTATGCTGACTTCCTTGATGTTCCTCTCTCCCCCATTATCCTCTAACCACCCATTAGCTAGATTCTCTACTGCTGTTTATTAAATGTGTCCCTTTGTCTCCCTGGCCTTTGGATCATCATTCTTTCTCTCCTCTGAATCTCCTCCAATTTTTTTTCAAACACTATTTCTACTTTGAACTTCCAGGACTGAATGTTCTGGGAAATATCTGTTGGATGTGTCGGGAGACGGTGGAAAGCACAAAGGCTGGCTCACTTCCAAAGCCATGTGTCTGGTCTGCCGCAAGGTAGAAGCCTTCAGGGTTTCCACCAATCCCACTGTTCCTACCTTTCTCTGGGAACAAGTTGAGAGACAGGAAACAAATGTTTAGGCTGGCAACTGATGGATGTCTATCACAGTGTCTACAGTGCTTTCCTACAAACATGTCTTCATGAGGACATCTCATTTATGATCTTCCTGCAAAGGAAGATGTCTGGCTTCAGTTCTGGTGCTTTTAAGTGGAAATTTGAGCTACCTAGTGGGGTTCAACCCGTCTCACTCTGTAGCCATTATTATGGCAAGCCTATAAGGGTTCTTTTGTCTGTTTATGGGGTATTTCCTACCCCAGTTACCTTTAGCCTAGTCTGTATCTCTTGGCTCTCCTGTTTGATATTTAGATCAATAATGCAGAAGAGCAAAGTACCATCCGGCCATCTGAGTTTCCAGATATTAAGGACTCACTGAAGCCCTTCCAAGATGAAGGCATTTTATTGAATTCCTTGCTTTGTGCTGTTTGGCTTGCTTTAGTGGATCACCTCTTGGAGGGTGATGAAAATAGTAATGCACTTTAGAGGAGCTTCATTTCAAATGGCTTTGAAACTCATCCGAAAGGATGTCTAGTACGTCAGTGTGCTGCAGCAACACTTAGGAGTTGGGCACATCACAAGGTAGCTGCACTGGAGATGAGGACCCTTGTTTGTTGTATATTTTTTTTTGCTTTTCCTTACACCTGAATGTACTACAGGTATAGGAAGGAACACGACAAACCATAGCTGCCTCAACTGTCTTCTATTTGCATGAACTGCCCCAAAGGCTGAACTGGACCTGCTTCATCATATTCTCATCAGTGCATAACATTTCAATGGTTTATATAGGAAAAGAGCAATGGGTCTGAGGAATTACACCAAGTAGGGTTCAATCTTAGCTGCTCTGTGACCCCCAGGGAGTGATATTCATTGTGTTTTCTGTCCTAGTTTCTCCTCTGTAAATGCAGATACTATTACTCCCCTCAAAGGACTACCGTGGGCATTAAATGAAGTAAGCAATGTGAAACAGTACAGCACTAAATACAGCAGTAAACACTCATTTAGTTGAAGCAGTTTTAAACACCCAATGCTTCACCACCGAGTCTGGCTTACTCCACAGTATATATACTGCATGCAGTGCCGTGCAGAGTCCCAGCTGACCGCAGCATCTACCCCATAGAATGGGCACCTTTTCCCCACTAAAGCTGAAGAGGTGCTAGCAAGGTAAGAAGGTGAAATGGCAGAAGTGGTGGCTAGGAAAGCCATCGCAAAAGGTAGGCCTTCTGGGGTGGCCAGCTGGGGTGGCTTTCTCTACCTGGAGCTTTGCTCACTCTTTCCTACAAAGAGACCTTGGAGGTTATTGCACAGGGGCGCTGTATGTCCTAGCATGTGGCAGTTTAACATAGAACGGGGTTCAGGCAGTGAGCCTGGCTGTCTAACGTGGTTTATAAAGAACAGTGGGAGTGTTAGGGAGACGAGTGGGTACTGAAGGTGTGATCTTCAGGGAAGCATCAGTCTTAGGTGTCACCTGCCCTTGATGACCTGGTCTGCTAGTGATGGATGCTGACATTCCGCACCCTGGCAGGCAGGTCGGCACTCTCAATACCCCAGCAGAGGCAGCCTCTGGCATTTAGATGTCTATGTTCTAAGAATGTGATTTTATTTCTTTTTCTTTCTTTCTTTCTTTCTTTCTTTCTTTCTTTCTTTCTTTCTTTCTTTCTTTCTTTCTTTCTTTCTTTCTTTCTTTCTTTCTTCCTTTCTAAGATCAGAAAGAATGATGTGGTGCTTCTGTGAATAGTGGTGGGGAGAGCAGCGGATTGCTGAGAGATTGCCAGAAATAGACTTGAAAGGGGTAGAAGAGCAAGAGGGAGAAAGGAGAGGCAAGCAGAGAAACATCACTGAGGTCACCGCTGTGATTCCCTTGGACCTTCCAGGAAGTATGCAGAATGCCTCCAGACATATCCTCAGGTGACAGGAATCTGAAGGCACCCCCCACCCCCTCAGATCTTGTGCCTCCCACTGGCTGAGGGAGCTTCCCTGCTGTGGCTGCCTCTCTGGCAGAGCTTGACTTGAAGGCCCCCATAGAGTTGCCCAAGGCTCTGAGATAGGAAACTGTAAGGTGGAGGCAGGGGGGAGGCTTAGCTCTATGATCCAGCCCAGCTTGGGCTAAGTTATAAGTGGATCCATGACATGTCACAGGGCACTGACTGCCAAGCCAAGAGGGATAGTCTGCATCTCATAAAAGAGCACAGAGCAAAAAGTCACATGGCATGAAACAGATGTGAAAGGGAATTTGCCTGTGAGCTACCCATGAATTAATAGCATTTGCTAAGCAGTCCTGTTTGATTGGAAAGAGCTTGCTTAATGTTTTTAACTAATATTCACTCAACTAGATTCAACAGGCCTGAAGGACCCACCTCAGCCTCATTGCTCTTCTAGAGGAATCAGGTTCATTTCTCAGTTCTTCACACTGGGTGACCAACAACTCTAGATGTGACACCCACTTTTTACCTCTGGCACATACACATAAGGTAATAAATAAATCATTTAAAAATCCCAATCTAGCTCAGAGGTAGAATAGAAACTGTTTGTCTACATGGTGTAATTTCAAAGCTCTTAGGTGCTTTCTCATTTGCCCAACAGTTACAACCCTTGGGTTGTGAATCCACCCCAAAAATTGGATTGTTGATTTATAATATATTTGTTGATTTATATTTACATTAACAAAGACCTACCAGGTGCTAGGAACTGAGCATGGGGCTAAGATGGTACAAATAGGAACAGGAATTGATATTCTTAAGAGAGTGTTTATGGTCGTTAGAAGATAGACTATACACACAAGAAGAGCGTTACCAAAAAAGAGAAAATGGATTAAATGGTAAAGAAGGACAATTATGTCACAGCATGCAATGGCCAGTTGGAGGGTTCTGGAGTTGTCAATGGAGGCTGAGGTACAGACAGAAAAGCATTTAATTAGTTCACTAAGACTACACAGTCAAAAATTTATTTTGATAATTAGATAATATGTAAAAAATATCCAATGGACTGGAGAGGATGCTATTTGTTGTAAAATAAATCTGATAAAGATTTTTTTTAAAAAAGGGCTGTGGTGCAGAGGCGAGTTTCTATTGTTTCTGGTTTATTTCTCCAAGTACACAGATATTTCTACCACTTTTTATTTGCTTAGCTATGACACAGAAAGAAAGCCAGGAACATAGCAACGATGGGCACATTCTAATCCCAAATATTTAAAAGAAAGAAAGAAAACAAACAAACAACCAACCTGGACCTAGTGGCACTCAAATTGCTGGCTTGCCTGGAGGTTGTTAACAAATTACCAACAGCTGCTAACCACTCTGAGTTGATACACATCGTAGGTATATTTTACAAGATGAACTCTGTCACAGGATTGGCAGCTTCTCACTAAGTCCCTTCAGCAGCTGCAAATATTCATTAATAATATTTTGTTTAGGTTCCCACTTGCCACTTTCCACTGTCCCCCTCTGGACGCTTGAACTGAATCATTACCAAGCAGTACTCACCAAGGCAGCTTGGAAACTTTAACTGAAAACAGATGTTGAGAGGTGCCATTAGCCCAGACATGCTACTATAACTAGCATTAGCAGTTCTAAGTGACAGGTTTCTGGATTGGACTGCAAGGAGCTAACATTTACAGTTAAATGAGGGTCTGATACATTGCATCCCTGGATTCAACAGGTGGCCTGGTGGTGACAGTGCTCTCTTAGTGTTTTAATCTTAGTGAGGCTGAGAAGAGCAAGCCAGGCAGGGATTGGACCGACAAGCATTTAGAAAGGTGTTAACGCCAGAAGCACTCTCTCTTTGCCTAACTGTCTGGATGCAAAACTAACTTAGCACAGTGGCTTGATGTGTGAGCTCTCGAAATGATTTCATCTCAATCCACACATTTCCTGGGCCAAGTGGCAGCCCTGCTGTTTATGTCCCCGTTGCCTGCATTCCTGGTTTCCATACATTTTGTCACCCAAGGTTCTGTATTAGAAAAACTGGAGGAAGGACCATGTTCTAATAAGCAGAATGGTGCTTAATAGACAAGGACGGTCTACATAAGCCTTCGTGTATGATGGGACCCCTTTGGATGTGATTACTCAGCTGTTGCAGATGCCGAACTCCAGCACATTAGTTAGGAGCATGGACTTTGGGTAAGTTGAACCCTGGCATTGCCCCCATTGCTTAGTCACTCTCCTGCCTGAAGTGAGTTGATATTGATGAATTTGATTATTTGTCTATGTTGGTGAGGCCTGAGCAGTGTCATTGACGTTTCAGTTCCTGGCTAAGCATCCAGCCTCTGACAGAAGACTTACTGCCAGCTCTTGTAGTAGGCACCATTTTGAGATCACCAACATTCCACTTATGAATGCCTACACACTCACCTTCAACAGGAACTGTTCTGGAAGGATGGTGATGGACACAGACATTCTGGTGAATCAAGTTAGAGTGCAGCTGCTTTGAAGAGTTTGGTCAACACGTGTTAAACTTCGATCTCTCTTACTCTTTAACTCTCTTTTTCCATCCCTTCTTTCCTTCTTCTTCCCTCCTCCCATCCTGTCCTGTTCAGAATAGCACCTGTGCTAGCCAGGTGACTTTTCATAGCTTGAAGGTGTTCTTTCAAACCATGTTCTTCAAGTAAGCATTCACAGTTCATTCTGAGGTCACCAAGACACCTTAGAAACAATAAACATAACTCTTCTTGGTTGATTCAACAATTATGGACTGTCTCCCCAAATCACTTCTACCTCAAACTTATAATTTGGCAAGGGGACACACACAAAAAACTGAAAATACTTTACTTATTTTTTTTTTGTTTTCTTGTCTGTTTTTGAAGTGTTGTGGTCCTGTAGTATTTACTGAGGGAATTCTAATACCCTCCTATTAATACACTGACTGTATTTCATGAATTGTAAATCAATTTTAGATAGAGGCTTGACATAGGAGATGACCAAAGAGCCAGTGATGAGCTCCTCTTATGGCTGAGCATCTGAAAAATGCCTTTAATTTGTAAAACATTGCTTAGAAATTGTCTCTATGTCAAATAATTGGACAACAAATAGTTATTAAAGCATCTATCTACCTATCATCAATGTATCTATAATATATGTGTTTAACATCTAGCCATGTCAACCTTTCGTGTGTGTGCACAGTCTATGCATATGTGTGTGCTCATCTGTGTGTCGGGCGGGGGGCAGAGGACAGCTTTGAGTGTCTTATTCTTTTGCTTCCCCTCTTAATTTTTGAGGCAGGGTCTCTTAATGAACTAGGACTCCCTACTTTAGCTTGACTGTCTGGTCAGTGACTATAGAAATCTCCCTTTCTCATCATCCTTATTCCCCAAGGATAGGGTTACAGATGTGTCACCATTTCCAGCTTTTATGTGGGCATAGGGAATCCACGCTAAGGTCCTCATTCTTGCACAGGAAGCACTTTACCCACTGCACCATCTGCCGAGTCCCGTGTCCCACCTTTTGACATTGCCTGGAAACGCTGTTATCTTCAGTTCACACTCCAGAACCTAACAACATGTTACAGAAAAGTCACCCCAAACAAAATCTCATAATGCTTTATGACTTACAGTGCTGTACTGGACCACATTTACAACTGTCTTCAGCCACACACAGCCTGCAGGCCGAAGGTTGAACATCACCGAATGGTCAAATAATTTCTCCTCATAATACTATATTTAATATGCTTCATAGTACTTATGGCTTGGACTTTTTGAAAAATTCAACATTATTTCCTTATCAAGCATCTCTGCACCTTTTAAGATGTGGAAATGAGATAATGCCATGTGAGAATCTAAACAGAACAATGGGGTCACATTATCCCTTGCTCGGTGGCATGTATAAATGAATCACCCCTGTGAGTAGATTGCCTCTCCTTTCAGCTCAGTGTTGTGCTAAATGTGTGTAACCAGCACCTGCTAATATAAAGTCAAGGGTCAGACTATGTTTAGTTTGAGAGGCTCTCACAATGTGTACATATTTGGGAGCTAAATGTTACAGGCAAAATAAACAAATAAATGTGAAAATTGTCATTGTTTTAACATAAACCTGCTGCCTGCAGGAGATCCCTAGGAATACAGGTATGTAGGTAGCTTGCTCCCTCTCCGGGTTGCAGAGATTCTCCTTCAAAAGGTGTGAGCAGGAGTGAATATCAAGACAGTGGGTTCCTTGCACATTCGAAACTGCTCGGAGACAGAGTGCCGTATCTCATCCTCCAGTACAGGCAAATGTGTGGTGCCACAGTGTTGCTCTTGCAAAATGCATACTCCCTGGGGGTCTTCAAAGTCTTCTCCTCCTAGAGGTGGCACTGGGCTAGCACACTGAGAACATCTTAATGAGCAGAGTGGATTCTGAAAGGGTCTACATGGCCCAGGAGGCGGCCCTGTGAACAGAGAGCAATTCCTTTATGATCTGGACTCCGTCCCTCTGCTCTTATTCTTCAAGGGCCTAACAGAGCCTGATTTTGTGTTTCTGTTTGGTGCACAGACAGCATATTCCTTTTACTGTAGATTTGTTCAAGCAGACCTCACCACGGTGTGGCTCCAGCTAAGTTAAAATAATGATACAGCTTTGCAGTGAAGCAATCCCAGGCAGAGAGTCCTACGTTTCAGGCTGCCATGCTGCCTTTAAATCAATGGAATGTGCCAGTGTACGGCCGTCCATGGACTCTTCTCACTGCTGTTATCCTCATAATAGGATCATTCGAGTTCTCTTATCTGGTCTCCTAGATGCTCGTTTCCAACTATTTCAAACAGAAGTGATTTGTCACACAGTGGCACCCTCCCTGCTGCAAATGGCACAGCCAGCTTGCTTTAATGGGGTCCTATCTTCCCTTTCCTCAAATAAGTGCTTTATTTACAGAGGCAATGGCCCCCCTTGAAAGAATGGGCAGGCACACCCACATATTACAAAACCACACACCCAAAGGTAAGTTGAAACAATTTATGGCTTAGGATCCATGAGTAGTTGGAGGACCAGTTTGCCCACTGTGGATCTGTATGAACAATATCCCACTGACAGAGAGACTTGTGTTTGGATGTTTCTACCAGCAGAGTGTTGGCTATATCAGCTAAACCGTGCACTCATGTGTGTGCCCCCCACTTAACCAGCACCCTCAGAATAGTGGCAGCCCTGGAATTGAAGTCAGGAGGCTGTTTTCCTCTCACAGAAGAAGCATGCAAATTGGAATTGCTTTGTGATGACAGCTTTTGACATGATAACACATGGGAGGAATGTCTGCCCTTCCACCTTTAGCCCTGAAGCTCCGCATGTCTCCAGGTGGAAGGACAAGCTGCTGACACTTGGGGGCTTCCTGTGGTTGTTCGGCAAACCCTGATCTGAAGTCATGCAAAGACAGCCCCGTCTTTGAGTCTCACATTTCTCTTTGCTCATTGTTTTTACAGGTTTGATTAGGTCTTGCCTACCTGAAAATGAGTTTTGGCCTAGATCTGACTCTATAGTTAGAGGAAGAATTAACACCCTGCTGCTTCTAAGACTTTATTCCATTGGGAGTCTACTTTCTCTCATAGCATTAGGGGCTACCACTTTTTGTCATTTAAAATCGTGTGTGTACGTGCATGTATGCATGCACATATGTGTAGGGGAGGAGGGGGCTGCAGAGGTCAACACTAGTTGGATAGTCTTCCTCAGTTGCCTTGTCTTTTGAGACATTCAGGCTCACCAATTTGGCTAGCCAGGCTAGCCAATGAGCTTCAGGAACCCTGTCGCTGCCTCCTGTAAGCCTGCAGAGCTAGGATTACAGGTGTGTATTGCCATGCCTGGCTTTTGACATAGGTGCTAAGGGTGTTGGCGGGGGTGAGAGTCTGAAGTTAGGCCCTCCATCTTTGCACGGTAAGCCCTTTATTGACTGAATTGTTATCCCAGTCCCTTCTCTGGAATTTTATAATTTATTCAGTTTCCGTGCCTCTAAGTGTATTCACCTAAATACACCAACCTTCAGGAGAAAGTTTGTTTCCTATTCATTATTTTTTTTTCTATTATGTAATTGTGCGTACCGCCAGAAATAAAAACACGCCAACTTTACAGCATTGGCGATAATACAGGACTTACAAGGTGGGTGGGAGCTGTCTCCCCTCTATTCCAGGGCCACACTCTAAGGCCTCGAGACTCCAGCTCTTGACAGGCACATAACACGGAACAGACATCACCAAAATGCATGTGGCCCAGAAATTAGGTGGGGTTTCATTTGAAAAAATTTTTTTTTGTTTTTTGAGAAAGGGTATCACTCTATAGCCCAGGGTGGACTGGAACTCACTGTATACCTCTGTCTAGACTTGAACTCATGATAATCCCTTTGCATCTGCTTCCAGAGGGCCAGGACTATGGGTGTGAACAATCAGACATGCTTTTTTATTCCTTTTGAGGGTTTTCCTTTCATATGAGTATAGCTACCAGAATGGGTCAAAGCCATGGAGAAACTGCTAATTAGATAATGGTTAACCCTGTAGCCTGGCTGGAGCTGAGAGCAGATATATAGAGATTTCTCTCTTTTTCAGAAGTCCCAAGAATCTCCTTTTCCAAGTTCTGGCATTTTGGTGAGAGAAAGAACAACCAAGATATAGTGTAGGCCCTCTTATCCACTTGCCACTGAGAAAAATCAGAAATGAGATCACTCCGCAAGAGTGACCAGTAAGAACACCGTTATTAAGGACTGGAGTATTAAGAACACCATTACTAAGTATTACTTTGAGATGGTGTTGGTTTGAAACTGTGCCATCTTCAGGCACTGCCCTTTCCCAAGTTGTAAAGAGGAGTGATTATAACTGGGGTCTCAGCAGCCATATCCTTGCAGGTCGCCCTCATTGGTTTGGTGCCTGTCATGGCAGCCCCGTTGGTCATATGCACAGCTGGTAGAATGGGCCCTATTCTACCAGCCTTCATTGCAGTCCACAGCTGGTGCATAATTAGAAGCTTTGAGTGAACAAATCATTGCTGTTTTGTGAGGGAGCCTCCCACTGATCAAGCTCAGAGAATAGCAGCTCCGCCCACATGACAACAAACAGGGGACCAGGTGCATCTGGTTGTGCCTTTGACAGTAGCTGGCTTTCCACTTTCCCCCTTCCCATAGCTTTGTTTGAAATTTTCTGCTTCAACTACAGTGGAGTCTACCCCCCAAGGTCCTGTTTGATTAACCCTCAGTGAGCTGCATTCTCCTATGGACTTTTCTTTAATGACAATCTTTAATAACACAGAGAAAAACAACAGCAGCAGCAACAACAACAACAGCAAAGGACTGGCCGCCTGGAGGTCTGTACTTCTTGGGTCTGGAAATATTTTTCTCTGATCACTACCATTGGCATGGTCACATTTTTTCTTTTTATTATTCTTTGAGAATTCTTTGAGAGTATCATACATTCCTACTATGTATTTGGAACATACCCATGCCCTGTTCCTCCCTCCAAATCCTTCCAGACCTCCCCCTCAGTATGTCTATCTGCCAACTTCATGTCCTCATTTCTTTAAAAAAGTAATAATCCACTGAGTAAATAAGTATCGACTGTATGCATGAATGTGGCCATTACCCACTGGAGCTTGGGTAACCTACAGGGGTCTACACTCTTGGAGAAAACTGACTTTCTCTCGCAGCAAAACAAGGTAGAGATGGGGTCTTGTGAGTTCCTCCCCCTCTTTGACCACTGATAAAGGCAAGCAGTTCATAGGAATATAGGGAATTTTATATCTGTAAAATCTTTGACTTGGATGTAAGGGTGATTTTGCATTAAAGTAAATTAAATGTCAGCCAGAAAGAAAAAGAAAAACAGCTAAGGAGACCCAAGTTCCTTATAAATTGAAGGGTAGGGATCCCATCAATTAGAAAATTCAACCTAACTAAAATTATAATAAATACCTACTATGTGCTTGACTCTACAGTTTACTTAGTATTGGAAGCAGAAGAAGAATTCAGATATGATTCCCAGTGCCCTAACTTCTGTAGTATAATTGAAGTCAACAAGCATAGACCAACACCATGGTGACTTAGTCAAGGGCACAGAAGTGCCCTTAGGGATATATAGCATAGGAGAGGGTGACAATGAATTCAGTCTTGTTCCCACAAGGATCTGGCCTGTGCCAGTATCATTACTGGTTTCTCCAGTTCAATGGTTTTCAACCTGAGTCTGTGACCCCTTTGGAGGTCAAAAGACCCTTTCACAGGGGTCATTTAAGACCATCAGAAAACCCAAATACTTACATTATGACTCATAATGGTAGCAAAATTACAGTTATGGAGTAGCAATGGAAATAATTTTATGGTTGGGGGTCACCACAACATGAGGAATTGCACTAAAGGGTAGCAGCACTAGGAAGGTTGAAAGCACTGACCTAGTGTCTTTGGTCCATATACCTTTGCTCATATCTGGAGCGTTCATAATGTGATTTAGGGTAAAGGTGGGGTTGTAAGACATTGCTTAATTGGAGTGTAATGCAGTGCAGGTAGTCATTCAGCCATCAAACCACACACCTCTACGGGGACTCCCCATTAAAAACTGTGCTAAGGCTCAGATGAGATCTCTAGCAGGCAGCAGTCTTTGAGTACAGCCACAAATCGATGCCAAGGAAACACTGATGCCAGGGAAGCAACTTGTCCTGACTGGACAAGAGGAGGATCATCAAAGCTTTGTGCTCTGTCCCTTTCCAGACTCTGCTCTGTAGGTTCTTCTTCTCCTGGCCAATTTTAATCTTTTCTCTGTTACACACTGTAACTATGAGTATAATAGCTTTCAGGAGTCTTGAGGGTCCTAGGAAACTGTTGTACCCAGTTGTGGCGTTGGGACCTGTCCTGAACTTGTACTTTATGTTACAAGTGACTTGGTTTCTGTATAGTTTAATTCACACAGGGATAAATGAGAGTCTGTTAGGGAAAGAATAAAGGGGCTGTGAGGCTAACTATTAAATCTGGTATTTTGAAGGTTCTTGCTTGGCATAAATCCTGACTCCAACAAAGCCTGGATAAATAGCCTTTGTTTCCCCTCTCAGGATTCTAAGGATAAGATAAGAATCTGAGCATAGCAGACAGAAGGCAGATAACAGACTGCCTGAACTTAAGTTAAGCCAAACCATTCAAAAAGTCTTTACTTCATTGACAATCTGGTTAAAGATGTCTGTCTGAGGCTCCTCCAGGATGGAGTTGTTTTTCTTTATTCACTGAATGAAAGGACGTGGTAAAGAGAGAGAGAGAGAGAGAGAGAGAGAGAGAGAGAGAGAGAGAGAGAGAGAGAGAGACAGCTTTTCACTTGTAGAGAGAAGAGAAAATGCTGATATTTCCCCCTTGACCTTCCCATTGCAGAGTGAGAGGAAACAAGGGTTATGACCTCCTTGTGCACAAGGTGGATGTCCTCTGGGGAATGAAGCATAGTCGTGTGATGAGACTTGATTGAGATCACGTCCTGCTGGACTCCCTCTCACAACCTGGTGGTCATGGAGACCACATCTACACCGTCTTCAGATGACATCTGAGATTCCCCCACTGTTACAGGCAGAGTGGTCTTTGCTTTGGTATTTGCAGCACTTTAAACATAAATGGAACTAGATATTTAGAGAATCTACTGTGGCTTAAAATGACTAAACAAAACAACAGCTTTGGAGTAGTGTGATATAGAGGAAAAGAGATTTGGAGTAAAAACCCACTTGAGTTCAAATCTGACCCTTAGTCCTTAGCAGGTATGTGCCCTTGGATGACAAGTTCGCCTAAAACCCAGTTAATTCAACTGTGAAGTGGGTATAATGTAAGCAGCCAACCTTGTAAGGTGTAATGCAAGTACAAACAGTCAGTGTCTGGTTTTTCAGTAAATATCTATTCCTTTCTTCTTCCTTGAGTAGAAAAAAATAAAAATAAAAATTTCGAACATTGTCAAGGTATTTTAAAAAACTGAATTCAAATCTATGAAGTTGCTATATCTGTGTCCTTGTGTGTTCAGCAAGAATCAAGTCTAATGTACTGACTGACTGGATCTTCCACTACGTATTACTTCAAGGATTACTACAAGAAAGTAGATCGCAGGAACTGTACTTTCACACTGTTGCAAGCCTGCTGATCATTGAGCAACTCACTCTGCTGCAAAACTAGCAACTGGGGAGAATGATGCCTCATGTACTCTAACCTAACAACAGGTAGGCTGACCAAGTAAACTTACAAAGGTGTCAGCGGTCCACCAAAGGTTATTCCTGGCAACCTCTGACTATCAATGGTGATCTTTATCAAAGCACAGTGCCATCTCTCACATGGGAAGCTTTGTTGGCTGAATACAGGGCAGCTACTTTCTTTGCATTCCAATATCAACTTGCTCCGCGATACCCAGCAATACATCCTGTCTCCTGACACCCCCTAAGCAGTCAAGAACTGCCAATTGTAGAAATATATTTAAGGTGTAATCTGCGGTTAGTGCACAGTTGTTTATCATTATCTTAGGTTATTTAGAATCTATGTTATTTATGCTACCAATCTTGTCCCCAGATCTCTAAGTCATTGCCCATGATTCCTCCAACAAATAATAATAATAAAAAAGTCCCACTCAACATTGTATTTGGACATAATCTGTCAGAAGATGGTAAGATATAGCAACTCCAATGATTGAAACGAAGGGGAAAGATGGTTAATATAATAGAGGTTTCTACTGGGCACGCTTTAATCAATGTGCACAAACAATTTAAACAACCCACCCTGTCATCCTGTTTACAGCACATTGATTTCTCTTCTTCCCCCTGTGGTTGATATCTCTTAGGTTGTTTTACCCTTCCCGTGGATTTCCACGGCAAGCCCAAGGAAAAGAAACTTCAAGACTTGACTGTAATCACCTGTGTGACAGACTGCTTCTTTTAAGATGTTTCTAATAAATCAAGGAGAAAAACAAGTTTCTGCCATCAGGCCACATCTGACAAATTGAAATTAGATTGCACCAGCTCTGGAGAAATGTAGATGACTTGCTTTGATATTTCTTCCCCGTTATTAGTTAGCAGGTACAAGAGGTTGCTCCAGGGTTATGTTTTAAAAGAATACCCTCTGATCAAAATTTGTGATTTCAGACTCCAAATCTGTATTCAGTAGAAGTGGGAGTTTCGAGGATAAAAATAAATATATATAGTATTGCATGCACACACACAGACATACATACACACCACATTTCTCTTTAACTATAAAATTATTATCTTGGAGAGTGGTGAATGGGATCTTTTTTTTAGCTGTGAATTTTGGTGTTATCAGCTGTCAGATTGGAAAAAATGTATAGTGGTAATAAAGGGGGAAATATATGATCCATAAATAAAGAAAAATGGGACTTGTTTGGCATTATAAAGTTTTAATGCCTTTAGGTAGCAAGGACTCAAAACAAATCCTTTTCTTTAAGCCTCACCGTCTTCCACAGTCCCGCTCCAAAGCCTATAAATGGTGCTCCCTGGGGGCTGGAGAAACTATATATCAAAAACAAAAAGGCATGGCCTTAGTCGTTTCTGGGCTCCTACCACTTAGCTCCTCCTTGTTTGTAGCGGGTCAAGGTGAAGAACAGGTCAGGCTCAGAAGCATGCAGAAAACACTTATAAAAAATTACCTTTGGCTTCTATTTCTTAACATTTCTATATTCTTCCCCCAAGCAATTCTGATCAAGATCTTGGGTGTTTACTGACCGAATCCCATATGCCCGGGGCAGAGCTGGGTGCTGAAGAGTAGGGAGGAATGGTCCCAGGCGCAGTCTCTTTTGAAGAGAAGGTACTTACTCTACAGGGCTGCTGAAGTGATCTAGAACAGTCTTTCCTCACACCAAGAGAACAGGGATGAGTAGCAGAATGGCTAATTGAACATGAGTGTCAATTTGCCATTAATTAGCATGGGGAATGTAGGTGGCATTGGAAAGTTTGCTTTGTTTGTTTGGAAGACTTAAAGAAGAGAAGGGGTTTATAGAAACAAGGAAGGCAATGGCTCCTCATGGGCTACACAGAAAGAAATACAACACTGCCTCCAGAGGCAATGCTTCAGCAGCCCTTTACATTATTTTGTACATTTCATTTTTAATGAGAAATTTGTCTTGGGTTAAGAAGATGGTGATGAGTCAGCATATCACAGGTACACACTCCCAGGCTATTGTGTGAAGGGCTTTGCTCTGGTGAAAACGTGTTATCTCCCCTAAAACATCCAGGCGCTTTCCACCGCTGTCGCTGTACAATTTGCAAGCCTCAGTGATGTTTTATGTATTACGCTACTTATATGCTAAAATGTACATGCATGCTCCTGCAAATTTAGGTAAATTATGAATAAATTAAATCTTATCTAAATAAACAAGTGTCTTTTTGAACCAAAATGCAAGCTGTCATGAATATTTAAGTGGACAAGAATGAACCCTCTTCCTGCTATGTTTCTTACACAGTGCATTCTGCATTCTTGATTTCAGGAAAGAAATTGAACAAGGCTAGAGAAACAAAATTGACTCCTCACCAGGGACATGAACACTGAGAAATCTGGCTTGGAAGACTGATACATTTAAAAAAGATCCATTATGGAGATTAAATCATATGGGTGTCTACTGACACAGGAAATCACTGCCTTTTCACTCAATGTGGAGACACAGAGGGAAGTTATCAGCGTTATCATTCTTTGAGTAGAATCAGACAGTTCATACAAATTGCAGCTCTAGAATGTACTGAAATTGAGACTAGCTTCTTTTTTATTTATATGTGGTGTGTTAGCTCCTAGAACTATAAACAAATACCTGAGGCAAAGAACGTTTACAGAGAAAAGGCTGGTTTTGGCGCACAGCTTGGAGGTTTCAGTGCATGGTTGATTGGCACTTGCTGCATTTCAGCCTGCAGAGGGTGAAGGCGACACATTATAGCAGCGTCATTATTTCCTTTCTTTTGCTGCGATAAAAATACTCTGACCAAAATCAACTTAGTAAGAACTTATTTGGTTTATATCTCCAGGTCATAAGCCATCATTGAGGAAAAGCAGAGCAGAACTCAAGAAGGAACTAGAAGCAGAAACCATGGAAGAATGCTGCTTGCTAACTCAGTCTCTGGCACACTGATGCGCATGCTCATCCAGCCTTCTTCTATAGCCCAGGACCACTTCTCCAGAGAATGATGCTGGCCACCATTCTCTGGGGGCTGAGATTCCCTGTGTGGGCCCTACTATGTCAATTAATAACCGAGACAATCTCTCATAGACATGCCTATAGGCCAACCTGATAAAGGCAATTACTTCATTGAGACTTTTTTTTTCAGACTATTATTCTAGGCTGTATCAAATTGACAATGCTAACTAGGACAGGTGCGAACATGTGATTGAGCAAAATCACTCACTTCTTGGATAAGAAATGAAAAGAAGGGCTTGGGGTCCTACTATTCCTTAAAATGGCATATCCCCAGTAACCCAAAGACCTCTTAGTCTACTACTTCGTTATGCACAACCCCTACTAGGCTCACCCTGGGGACTAAGCCTTTGCCATATGGGTCTTTGTACAACATTTAAGATTCAAGCGATGGTGTCTATCAGAATCTTCAGGCATGAAGACTGGCTCATTCTGGTCTAAACTTTCCAGAGCATTCTAGCTGTCAAGGTCAAGTTGAAAGACCTCAGTTAATCCTTGGAGGCTGCATCTCTGCAAAACAGTGTTGTGTTTCCATTATTCAAACAAAATAAAAAAAAAAAACAAAACCTAAGAAGAGCAGAGCATCGGAGTTAAAGAGCAGATGCAGCTAGAGTTAGGAAATAATGAGCTTCCAAACTTTACCCAGGCCATACTCTCACACTGATGTGCTCTTGTTATGTTCTGTTCCCTGTGTAGAGTGCTCTCATCCCCCTTTCACTAGGACAACCCTAGCTCTCTCCCTTTGAGAGGCTCTTTCCAGGCAGAGCCAGGTGTGTTCCACCGTCTTGGAAGCCGATGAGGACAAAGCTTGTGTCACCTTCTTTGCCATTTGTCTCTTCGGCATCTGGTATAATTCCAGGCATGAAGAACCATTCAGAACAGAGCCCTTCTTGTGGCTACAGTTTACTACATAAAGCTTTCTATGCTATTTGGAAGACCGTGATACAGCTGTCCCTCCTCCCATCTGTGTCTTCACTTTCTGCAGTTTAGTTACCCATTCTCAACCACAGTCCAAACACATTATCAGGGAAGTGATACACATAAATTCATGCTCTTAAGCATATAGTACATTGTTATAATTGGCCTATTATATTTTTATTAATATTAATCTCTTACAATACCTAATTGATAAATGAAGCTTTACCATGGGTGTGTACATATAGGGAAAATATAAAGAAAGTTTGGTATTATTCATGTTTCCATGAGACATCTGAAAATGTGTCCTCAATAGATAAAGAGGAACTACTGTAATTCATTGTTTGCTTACATGTAAGGCTTGTTTGTCAGACAATTGGACCTTCAAAGGTAAAGTTCCTATTGATCTTCTATTCCCAGTACCAAGTGACATAAGTATTTGATGAATGTTTCTTTTGGGGGAGCAAAGTTTTGAGACAGGGTTTTTCTGTATAGCCTTGGCTGTCCTCAACTCACTTTGTAGACCAGGCTGGAGTCAAACTCACAGAGATACACCTGTCTCTGCCTTCCAGAGTTGAGATTTCGGGTATGTGTCACTGAGCCTGGCTTGATGAAAGTTTCCTTATTGAAAGAAAGTTATATGCATTACATTGCAGTTGATTATAGCAACAAACCTGACACTCATTATCTCCAGCATACCTGTACTGACACCTTTGTCTCTCAGAGTTATGCTCGGGTCTAGCCTTTCTTTGCATTCTCAGTGATAGCGATCTTCCTGAATTTCTACCAGTTAGCACCAGCAATATTATTCTTATGTCCACACACCCACTGTCTGTCTCTCTTGTACTTAAGTCTTACAGAAAAGACCAAGGCTATATGTAAGGTCTTTGGGTTGAGGAAATAAGGAAGACTAAGGAACCATCTTCTTCTTTTATCCTCAGCTCTGGACCAGTCCTAGGCAACCTCTGAGTCCAGTGAGAATAGGGTGGCATGAGGAATGTCTGGGCATGTTCAGGCTTCTCTGAGTTCTAGAGAAAGGAAGATGTATGCCTAGGGCAGAACTCTCCAAAGAAGTGTTTGTGTGTGTGCGTGTGTGTGTGTGTGTACACTTGCTGGGGTTTCCTTGATGAGGTTGCTTTTTTTGAAGGGTGGAGTAGAGCAGGAGTTGTTCCTAGTCTCTAATCAGGACAAGGGACTGAGATGATATAGATAACATGTGATGTCACGTTCATTCTGCTTCTGCTACATGGACCTTTATGCTTAGTCAGCTGTGTATAACTTTTTTTTTCTCTTCTAAGACAGGTTTTCATGTGGCCCAGAATGTCCCCAAACTCACTATACACCTGAGGTTGAGTTTGAACTTCTGATCCTTCTATCCCTGCCTCCTGTATTCTAGAATAATAGAGTTCACCTTGACACCGATTTTATATAGTGCTGGGAATCAAACCCACAGCTTCATACATACTAGGCAGGCACTCTACCAACTGCACTACACTCTTGGCACTGAGCTCTATCCTAGCCATGCATGAACTTCTGAAGAGCATCTATGAACTTGCTTTAGGATCTAATTATCTAAGCTGTGAGAGAAACGGCAATTGAATCCAGTGCAAGGATTCCATAATACACATTGTTTCCATCTACTCTGCTTTAAATAGAGAAAGTCAACATCCCCCTCCCTTGTTGTAATTAGCACTTAGCATTGGAATATCGGATTATATTAAAGTTCTATGTCTTCTTTTAACACTAAATCTCCCAACACATACTCAGGGTCCCTCTAGTTCGGGACTAAACCCTAAATATAGCTCTAGTTTGGAATAATGGTGCCTACCTTGTCAAGTAGAAGAATCTTCATATTTTCTTGGGTAGATCTGGATCTGACCTTCCTACAACTAGACTACAGAACATTTTCCTATTCAAACAAAGAGGTGACGTTGCATAGTTAGAGGTTGTGATGAGCAAGTTATCACTATGAGTGAGGAAGACACATTTATTTTCAGAGCCAGGACTAACACATCCCCAGAGGGCCAATATCCCTCTGGCCTCATCATAGACAAAACACTGGACCACAAGTGTGACTTGATATGATATCCCCTTAGTCAGATTTAAAGTTGACCTCTCCATCTGGAAAGAATATGGGTCAAGTTCAGAAGGACCAGGCATCACAGATTTTTTTTTCTATCTGCAAATACAAGCCCTTTGCTTGGTGGTGGGAAGACCCAAAGAGTTCTGAGTTCATCTGATCCTAGACTCCCTGCCTAACTGCACACAAGCCAGAGCTGAGCCAACAGGCTGGCCTGTGTTTCTGTTTGGTAGTCTCCTTGTTCTCTCCTGCCCTTTAGGACAATATCCCGCATGATCAGAGCAGCAAAAGATGTCACAGAGCTGCTCTCTGGGAGGAAGATATGGTTTCTAAGCAAGACAAAAACAAGAAGAAACACTAATGGAAAACCCACTGGGGCTGTTCAAACTGTGTCTCCATCAACATGAAAGGCAAGTGTGCAGGCCTAGAGATAGGCTTTGATCTTGTCTCCAAGTTGAAGGGAATTTGGAAGGAGTACAGCTGTAAAGGTGTTTGTGAATTACTTATAGTAAGAAAGACTTCATGGCAGGTGTTGGGGGTGGGGGACCTTGCTCAGTCTCCTACTTGTTCTAACAGGGAGAAACACCAGCCCCAAAGTCCTGCATTTGGGATAAATCTACCCAGTCTTATTCCAAGGTGCTCTTCCAGCTTGCTCAACTGTCTATTAACCAATGGGCACAAAATCACCACTGGAGTGCTGAGCACTAGAGAACAAGACTCTGGTTTCTGGGGCAGCCTATTCTGGTTAGGACTTCCTATCTGCCCATTCTCTTCAGACAGCTGAACAGCCAGGGGCACAAAAAGACACACTTGGAACCCTCTACAATATTGCCTAGTCACTGACAGCAGGGAAGTACAAAATGGGGGGGGGGACTGTTATAAGGTGTTGGTGATGGTAGAGGGACACCAAGAGCAGAGACGAAAGGTGGAGGGGCCTGGGAAATGGGACACACCGGAACTAACACCATCTTGTTGTATGCTCTGCAACTCCAACTCATGACTCCATTGAAGACCGAGGGCTGGGGCACACAATCATCAAGGGATGGCACAACCAGCTGTGAGGTCCATCCATTACCGGGAGACTGACAACACACCCACAGCCTGTCTCAGAACTTTACTTAATAAATCAAAGCTGACAACTCCTCCCAAATTGATATGAAAAGGCTCTTTAGTGACCATGACCTGCATTAAGTTTTATTCATTTCACTTTCTAAAATAAGAGGTGAATAGCAACCACAAACAATCCATTTTTGTCAGGGAGTGACAGTCCATTTTTCTTTAGCCACCAGACAAAGGGGAGGCCCCTGAAATCTGGCACAGCTTGGGCCTGGATTGTTGGGAGTCACACGGTGCACGACACAGATCCAGCAGCCATGATCTGCGCCGCCCTTGGAGTTTCTGCTAATGTTTCAGTTCAATCCCATTGTCTCGCTTGAGCTGCCCAACCACCTGTCAAGTGGTTTTTATTATCTCTATTTTTCCAAAGAGGAAGTAGAAGCAGAGAGGAAACAGAAGAGGAGAGAATAGTCCTGGAGTACTCTGGGTCCCTCACTGGTCCAGGAAGTGCTATGCAGAGAAATCTGGCCCTCAGCAGCCTGTCTACCTAACGGGTGCTGAACATAAGCGAGCCTCCCGGGGATCATTTTTTAATAGCTAGGAGGTCTTAGTCTGGGGTTGAGGTTGAACACAGACCTAACTTTTGGGGTCAGTGTTCTCATACTTTACATAGTGACCATGAGCTAGCTCATCATAAGATCCAAGGGGCAAGTGGTTAGCATGAATGTACTTTTTGGTTATCATTTCAGTTGGCAACAGAGTGACACTGTAGCCAGGAACTTTAAAAGATAGTGCTTAGCCAAAGCCCATCACCCAAATAAGGGATGGACCAAACTGGTTGAAATGTCAGGTTTGGTGACATAGTATGAGAAGAGTCCTGGACATGAAAGAGATCTGAGGAGCTTGTTTGGATACAGGAAGCACAGAGTCCCAGAAATGACTAGAAGAAATTCCTGTCCAGTTCAACAGGAGATCCACATTAAATGCAGGACAAAGGAATAGTCTAACCAGAACCCTAGAGAATAAAGGAGACCCTTGAGCCATATAGAGACTGTGAAGGAAAACCTTAAGCAGAATGGAGTCAGATGCAGAGTCCCATGAGCTACTGGAAGCAGAGACTGTGAGTGTGGTCAGCCAACACTGGTCTGACTGGCCATCCTCTGATATGGCCTTGGGCTGCTTTGGGTTGGGATTCCCAGGGCTGGGGAGGAGAAAGATTCTGTACAGAGATGCTTTCCATCTCAAATGATTTTGCTAGTGTCCAGCCACATACAAGCCTAGAGTGCTAGTGCATGCGGACATGGTGTTTTAAGGTGCTCTATTGAAGGAAAGGGTGGTGGTTTGATTATCTGAGTGTTGGAGTCACTGGGCTGTGGTGCTATATAGAAGCAATGCTGTTAGTCATTGGAAAAAATCCTGGACCAAATTAAGATATCACTTCCAAACCACTGGGTCTGAAAGGGAAAGTTAGCATCTAGACTGCATGTGGGACTGTCTATGATGGGAGGCAAATGTCTAATCTCTTCTCCAATTGCAGGCCACACAGTGTATTTGAGACAGGATATCCCAAATGTCTTCCACTTGGACCCAGACTCCATCCTTTCCTCATACCAGGCCCAAGGTGTCTTTATTAAGGCTACTCACACTATCTCCCCAGGGTACTCTTTCTCCTGTTCATACTGCAGGATGTGAATTGTGGACGCAGGTCCCCAGTGAGGGCAATGAAGACATCCTGGCAGGGAGGCAAGCTCTTTATTTGCTCATTTTTGATGGGACAGCACAAAACTGGATCATTTCCTTAGGCTCCCTTGGGACCATCAAAGTCCACATAGGCAGGTGGTTCCCATAAACAGGCTGGACAGCTCAGCTGCTTCAGCAAGGCAGGGCTTCAAAGCAGGCCTTGGCCTCTTGTGGGGAGGATGGGGCTGGTACAAAGCCACTCAGAGGCTGCTTCCTTGCCTAAGCCCAACAGCTTCCCTCTTGCTACTGTTACATGCAGAACAGCTCTTCAGAGAGAAGGAGGAGAATCACTCCTGGGGTTGCTGCATTCAAGAAATCACAGTTTTAATCTTTTTAATCTCAGCTCTGCTATTTATTACCTTTCTAGCCTGAGACCAGTCATCTAATCGCTCTTAAGTCTACCTGCATAAAACCTTGATTTGCATGGTCAGAAAGAAGTAAAGTAGCTATTCCTGAGTCTGTGCCTGACAGCATTGTGTGTGTGCCTCCCTCTCCTTTTTTCTGTCTCTGTCTCTCTCTACCTCTCTCTCTCTCTCTCTCTCTCTCTCTCTTTTTCCCAGTACTCACAACTAGGAACATGTTTTGAGATAAGCCATTAGGTAGGATGACCCAGCTTTTGTGACACCAAAGCCTGATCTCTGCTCTCTCCGTTGAATGTGATCTGAGAGGAGCATTATGAGCAAGTGACAGCAAAGAGGCAGATTATACATTTCAAATCTCCACCCAAAGTTAAAATGCTGTGTCTGAGCTCAAAATATCCAATGCATTTTCTTCTCAGAGGAAATGGAGGCACGAAGTCCCTCAGCTTAAGGATAGCATGCTCAGCTCTGGCTCCTTTGCCTTTCCCACCCTGCCTAGTTCTGAAAGGCACGTGGATGCCCTGAGCAGAAGCCATGTAGTCCTCAGCAGGACTGAAAACAAGTCAACACAGAGAAGGTCCAGGGGAACAGAAACTGCCTCCAGGTCCTCTGCCAAGTGCCCCTGTTAATGGGGTAGGCATGCCATGGTCTGGAAGGCGAGCTGCTCCTCCGGACTCAGTACAGCTTATTGCCAACAAGAACACCCTGGAGCTCAAGTTGTGATTTTTCTGGCTTAAAACAACAACAACAACAACAACAAATGGAACAGAGTTTCTTTTTCTAAACACTATCCATTTCGTTCTAATGATGTATATGTAGGACCTGCAAAAAAATGCTTAAATTTCTTTCTCTCTCCCTCTTTCTCTCAGTGTCTCTCAATCCTTCCAGTCAGCTTCTTGGAGAATTAAGGTTTGGCCTTTTCAAATGTAAATGAAGCAATTTGCAAAATACATATTTTGGCACATCGGCAACTTGGCTTTCTAAACAAACCGGAGTTTTATTGATTCTGTGAACTGCCATCTCATGGAGCTATCTCATGGCCTTAATTCAAGTCTCTAATAGGCGGAGAATGTTTTTGTTTATAATAAGCAGCAGGCACACTCAGCTTTTATCACACTCACGCCTCATTTTTGTGTCTTAAATGAGTAAGAAAAAAAGTGATGTTATTTTTAATATGCTTTTCATAGATTTACTTTTCCAAATGTTATTTTTTTACTATTTTGTTGATTTAATTTATTATTAACACAATATTCGATACCATAAAAGAAATAAAAGCATGAAAGGAATCCACCCACAACTTCACTAGTTGAAGACAGCCATTCATATCTACTTGTCCTTTTGCCAAGTCTTTGTCACCATGCATTTGCTTTTCTGGAGCTGCAACACTGGTTTAAAATAATTCTAGAAAACCAAAACAAAACAACCAAAAAACCAAAACAACGACAACAGCAACAAAAAAAAGTTCAAAATCATTTTATGCAAATTTATGTCAACGTTTTCTTGACTTTTGCAAACTTTAGACCTGTCTAAAAGGAATTCTTTCCTATTTCACTCTAGAATCATACAGGGCTTCAGAGACAAAAGCTATGTCTTCAGTGTTTTATTTTTTTTTAATTTTCAGAAGATTTATTTTTATTTTTAAAGATGTGTGCAGGTATGTGCCTATGGGTGTAGGTGACCTCATAGACCTGAAGGTGTTGGGTGGCCTGGAGCTAGAGTTACAGGTGATTGTGGGCCTCTGGATGAGGGCATTGGGAATCAAACATGGGTTCTCTGAAAGAGCAGCAAGTACTCTAACCTGCTGAACCATCTCTTCAGCTCCATTCTCAATGAGGCCAAACGTGAATAAGGTGAACTGGCCTTCAAGGTCAGTTATCTAACCCTTGCATCAATAAAAATTGTTCCTTCATCTCTTCACCTCACTGATGTCACCTTCTTTCACATACATTTCCTCCTAAATCACTCAAGGAAAAACACTTCTCATGTTCCTCGGTGGCCTTTTTCACCAGGAAAACTTTCCACTAACATATGGCTTCAACTTCTGTCATTGTTTTTTTTTTTAATTAATATTTCTATTTTTCCTTTAATTCTTGATAGTTATTTTTTGATTGAGCTGAATAAATACTTGTGCATACAATTTCATATTTTAATCATGTTTAATTGTGTAGGGCATTGGTGTTCAGTGCATCCACATCTCTGACAACCATGCATCTTTCCCAGTTGAAACTTTGTATTTGATAAAGGATAACCCTGCCATGTACATGTTCCCTCCCACAGTGCCTGGCAAGCACACTCCTGCTTTCTGCTACAATGAATTTGATTACTCTAGGTATCTCACAGAGGCAGAATAATTTCTATTTGTTCTTTTACATCTGGCATAATGTCTTCTAGGTTCATCTGTGTTAGAGCATCCATGTTGTCAGAACTTCCTTTTATTTTAAGACCAAATGATAGTCCATGGAATGAAACATTTGTTTATCCGTTTATCTCTCTATAGATATTTGAGTTGCTTTCACCTTTTAGCTATTGTGAATAACATTGCTAGAAACACGGGTATACAAACATCAGTCTGAGTCCCTGCTTTCAATTCTTCCGGGTAAATCTGTAGAAGTGGAATTGCTAGATGATATGGCAATTCTATGTTTAGGTTTTTGAGGGACTGCCATGCTGTTTTCCATAGTGGCTGCATCACTTTACATTCCCAACAACACTGCACAAGAGCTCCAACTTCTACTCTACTCCGAATCCCATTTCTCTTTGTCTCCACTCAGACTGACTGGCTGTCGTCCTCATTAAAACAAGCAATGGAGATTCATCTTTGTCACTAAGTAACGTCCATGTTGTAAACAAGGAGTTTGAGGCCCAGAGATGTCCAGTCAGGGCCTGAGGGCCTGAAGCGAGGTGGCAGCAGGCTTCATCCTCCCTGCCAGTCTGATGAGGAGCTTGGATACATTATCGTCATCACCTCACTGCTGCAGCTCTCGGGGAAATGGCTCTCAGAGTGCCACCTTACTTTCCAAATTTGCTGTTTTACAATTTAGAACTGCTTTATGGCCGGTATCATTATGCCCAGTTATTTGTGGGAGACATGGGAAGGTCCAGGCGCACGCTCCCCTATCAGTCCTACTACCAATCTTCATAGCTTCCCTAGCCATGTCTGGGTACAGGCATCCATACCTCTGGCTCATGGCCTGCTCTCACTCTCCACCCAGCATTGTTGCTCTGTACTCTGACTGCTCCTCCATCAGGCTTTTCAGTTGACTGAGCCTGATCTGGACTGTGGGGGTAGGGTGAGAATGTGCAGGAAGTGCCAACTTGAGGAGATTGGGGCGTGGTTCTCAAAGATCCCCCTAATGAGCACCTGAGACTCCCACCTCTCACTTGTACCTGGTATGCCCTGAGGCTTGTTTGGGTTAAAGTTCTTCCGTTGTTTCATAAGGGGTGCCCGACACGATTGGCATGTTTGGGGGATACTTTGTGGGTCACTATGTCCAGAAAGGTCACAGTGCCCTCCAATTCAGTGAAGGCTCTGGGAAATTATGCAGAAGCAAAACTGGCTTCATTTTATTTAGGCTATCCACCAAGATCTGTGTTAAAATGCAAAACACAACTAGAGTAGGAATTATAAAGCAAAGCAAGTGCCTATCTCCTCAGGACTTTGCCTTTGCATCTAAATGTAGGAGTTGGAAACAAGTGAAAACAAGATGGCCTTTAAGTTTTTTTTTTCTCACAGTATTTAATTAAACTACTTGATCTTTCTAAGCCGTGGCGTTTTAAAGTATCGTTTTTTAACAGAAAAATAACACTTGCTCATGATAGAGAAATCAAAAAAGCATAAAGAGAAATGGAAAAGCCACCTCCAATCCCAACACCCAGAGCTCATCACTATTATCATGCCAAATATTTTTCAAAAATATTTGAAGTATCTGTGTGTATATCACATGATATTTTTATAAAATGGTAAAAGATAAGGTTTTATATTCAGATATTTTTTTTCTCCATTTAACATTGCATAAGAATTTGGTGTCTGAACTGAGTGGGAGGAGGGTTGGGGGGGGAGATTGGGGGGGGAGGAGGGAGAGCTATCCACAGGAAGCAAGGACACTGCTGGTCATGCTGGGCTGAGCACTGAAGGGATGTAACATTTTTGAGCACCTGTGTAGGATCACTGGCATTTGGGCCAGGGTTTTATTCACTTAGCAGCTTCAAGGCATGTATAGCACTACGCCAAGCATCATCTTTACACAAGAGGGGATGGAACAGTGTGGGATTAGAAGACAGAGGGAGGGGCTGTGTTCCACTGACCCCTGCCTCTCTTCTGCTTCTGATGTCCTTGACCCCCGTGCTCTGCTGACAATGGCACACTCATGGGACTGTAGCTTTGCTTTTCTTCCCTAGCTTGCAGAGGATAAGAAATGCTGGAGAGTTTATTTAGCCATGGGAGGATGAATGTTTGTTGAAAGTCAGATCAACTCCAGGGTGTAATTTACATTCCAGAGCTGCCCCGAAGGATCAAGCTGAGCCTGTGGCTAGGTTCAGAAACAGAAGTTTGCCTGACTCCTTTTAGGTTTCTATTCAGCTTTCTCCTTCCTGTTTCTCCTGGAAGCTTGTTTCTGTTGTTCAAGGTCAACCTCTGTTTCAGTGATTCTTGATAGTTTCTCTTGAAAGGTGAAGCAGATTTCCAGCTTCTCCAGACATCAGAGTCAGCAAGTTTCATCATGGCTCCTTGCTGGATTCCAAGGGTACATGTGAGAGGAGATTCTCCTGGCTGCTGGGATGAGGCTGGACCAGCTAGTTGCTTGGAATATGAGTAGGAGGCTGGATTAGGCTGTACACGCTAGAAAGAAGGCTTCCAGAAAGATTCAAAAGGTGTCATATTGGGGGTTGGTCTGATGCTTGTATTTTGATGCTAATTACTGGCCCTTAAAATCTGGTTACTGCCCGTGTATACCTATGCTTGTAATGTAAACTGCCTAAGACATTATACCTGACTGGTTGATTAAAAGGCCTAAAACCTGAAAAGGGCAGAATGGGGTAGGCGTGGCCAAGGTGCACTGACTTTGGGAACTGGAAAATCATTGGAAGAAGACAGAGAGACAGGAAGAGAGGAGGAAGGAGAATGCCACAATTGGTTAGCATGGTGAAGAAACCACAAGGGCCTGGAGGAAGGACTTCAATAATGGTGTGGAAAGGCCCAGATGAAGAATACAAGCAAGTGTTTATAAGATTGTGGATGGAAGATAGTCTAGATGAGGATGGTTAAGGAGGATGGCATTGGATGGGGGCTGGGAGGTAGATGGTGAGGTTATTGAGATAGCACAGGTGGAAATACCTGCCCAGCCCAAGGTAAATTAGGCAATTATAAAATCTAACAGCTGTCTGTGTTTTATTGATTGTGATAGTGGGTTAAATAATACGGCTGAAATAATTATAGGGCACAACATCCTTTTTATTTACTACGGTGTCTCCTTGTTCCTCCATATGCACTCCTCAGAGACATTAACCCACATTGGTGCCCCAGACAGCCAAAGGACACAGCACTAAATGAAGATGAAGAAAGAAGCAGACATACAATGCTAACATGCTGGCACCCTGCCAGCATTCCACTTACCACACAGACCACCTTGCCAGACATGCTCAGAACTCTGTGAATGAAAGCCAGAGAAATATGACTGTGGGTTCATTCTGAGAAGCAACGAGGTCCATTTCAGCTCTTAAGCCATGCAAAGAAACACCCAAACATTCTTACAGTGGAGCTTTTCTCCCATTAACCTTTCAGGACAACAAACATCTGTGGAAGGCTGTCTACAGACTGTGATCATGAGAGCAGGTTCGATGAAGCAATAGGACTTACACAGCGGACATTAGCACTGCCAAGTGCACTTTCCCTCTTAATACACTCTACAGATCCATCAGGAATATTGAGAAGAGGGATGTGGGAGGGGCAGAAGTATGTGATGACGTGGCAAGGTGCATCTTGTTTGCTATTGGGTACTGTTTATTATCAGCAAGGGGGAGTAATCTCAGTTCTAAGCTCTTAAGCATCTAGCAGTCTCTCTCTCTCTTTCTCTCTCTCTCCCCATCTCTCCCTCTTTCTCCCCACCCCAAACAGTATGAGCACTCACATGCCATCTATAAGACAGATTTGAAATTTGAATTTGATCTAACTGGGGGGCAGCAGCAATTCGCTGTGTATATGTGTGTATGTGTGTGTGTCCTTTGTGCAGGTGTGTATATAAATATGTATATGGGCACATGTGTGTAAGAATACAGGTGTAGATGTATGTGTGCCTGCCTGTGGAAGATAGAGTTTGAAGTCCACGTCTTTCTCAATACCCAGATCCTTGGAAGAAAAGAAGCCAAGCAAGGGACTACTGATGGTTGAGATTGCTCATTACAGGGCTAATTAAATGTGGCTGTTTCTGTCTTTTGTGCCATATCCACCACCCTAGGTCTGTCTCACTCTCTTCACATAGCTCAAAACTCGTTTTTTTTTCCTGAGTTTTTTCCTTAGTCCCTCCCTGCCTGCTGTTCTTCACCTTGGTAGCTGTGCTGGCCCTCTCAATGCTTGAAAGGAAGAAGCAAAAATCAGGTGTGTTTGCGGTCCCCTTTATCTGCATCCTGATAGTCTCTCTCACAGACACTTTGGAGAAATCTCAACACAGTCTCAAAGGGGACACACCTTTTTGATTAATAATGTAGGTTGAGGGAATGTAGAGAAGGAAGTAAAGAGAGCAAGAAGGTGAGGATGGTTAATGACATTGGGATTCATTTTCATGTGAGCATGTATGACCTACCAGTTGGTTGATGCTGGGAATACAGAAGAAAAATTCTCACCCACTAATCTGAAATAGTCTAGGAAATGGGAACTCACATAAATATGTGATGACGGTACAGCTTGGATAAAAATGTAATAAATGGGAGAACAGAGAAAGGCCTTTATTTATGTTTCAGGTACAGGTGCTAGGGAAGTATGGAAGTGAAAGTATTGAAAAGTAACTGGCAAGATATTATATATTATATGTATATATAGTATATCTGTGAATACTGAATGGGATAATATGGAAGAAAGCCTTTATAAGTCATACATTTTTACCAAAACATATGCTGGTGAATTCAATTCTTGACTGGAAGTCAAAGAAATTCAAGTTTACCTGTCTCCCTGCCTTGGTCTGGAGTGTGGGACTGTTTCTGGAGCCAGAACACAGGGCTTTGCCCATCCATCAGGCTGTCACTAATATCTGGGAGCTGGTGGATCACAACAGGTGACATCTCCTGCAGATGAACTCTAGACACTTGCTTCAAAGCCTTCAGCATTGTGGGCATGGGCACATGGGCTTTGAAGGGAAACCTTGCAATTCCCATGCTTCCTGGAAGTGAAGACCCCTGCCCCTGTGGAATGAAGCCACAGTGAGCAGTGAAGAGCGTCCTTGCTACCCAGGTGATGGAGAGAGGGTATCGGGATGACACCTGTGATTATGTGGACAGCTGCTCTATGCCAGCATCAGGCTGGGCACTTTATACGCATATTTGCTTCTGACAACAGAGGAGAAGCTTGGGTAATGGGGCTGGTGCATTGGGCCCTCTTTTCTCTTCAGCCCCATTAACCCACATCCACCCAAATGGATTCTCGGCCATTCCCATTAAGACATCCTGTCAGAACCATCCCACGTCATTTGCAGAGTGAAGTGAATATCAATAAAATTGTAATGAGTAATTTTCCCAGCTTCACTGACTCTTACTGGAAATTAAGCGAGCCCTCTGCAGTGGGTATTGACAAAACCTCCATCCCTCCTGGGAGTGGCTTTTCGTCCACTGAATAAATCTGAACCCATCTGGGCAGACACCTGGTACACTAATGTAACCTGCATGGGCATGTGGGCAGCACTTTACCTCTTCTTTGGAATAAGCATCCAGTGAAAGAAGAAGCTCAGTGATTTCTATGGTGTGGCAACAGAGCCAACAAGGCAGGAAGCAGGGTACCTGTTTCCCCTGGCTCCTACTAGTCACGGCCTTCTATTCAACTCCTCTGAGCCTAATTATTCTGTTGATAGTGTTGAAGGTCCCTTCAGTTCTGGCCTTCTGTGATGTCCAAAGACAGGCTAGGGACAGAGGAAGCAAGCTGCCAGAGTGATCTATTTGACAGTGTACACACCCTTGAGGCCTGTCTGCACTACTAGGCTCTCAAGAGATAGACAGAGTGGGAGCTTTGCAGGTGTCCGCTAGCTGTAGCTCTCTGACCAAGGATGGCTTGAGTATCACACTTGGTTCAGTTGGCTGTGACAGCCAGCACCGGGAAACCAGAGCTGTGAATGACAAGGTGCTAATTCAAGGCTTAGGAAGTGTGATGGTTAGGGACTGGCCCACCATGTTCTGTTCTCTCCTCTCCTCTGAAAGGCTGTCAGCAACTCCTGCGGACAGCTGCTGCTGCAGCCTTGCTGACATGGAAATACTTCTACAGCACCTAGGTTACTGATTTGGAACTAACTAGCTCAGGGAGAGTGAGGGGACTGCTCAACCTGCCATATTTTGCAGATTTCCAGAATTTTTCTACTGTCTAGAAAATAATAGAGTAGAGCCCAAGCTGGATCTTCAGAAGTGTGTGTGTGTATGTACATATGAGTATACATATATGTGCATTTGTCTTTGTACATATGTATAGGTATATATATATATATACATGTATATGTCTGCGTGGACACTGGTATGTGTATGTGTGTGTGTGCACACGTGCGCGTGCGAATGCACATGTGAGCCAAAGTATAGAGAAAGGAAGAGGAACAGGACAAGTGGATCTCAGATTCTTGAAGACACTGGAAATGATGTGTGCTGGCTTCTGTGAGACCCTGAAAAGCTCCTATGCCCCCTCTTGTTCTGCCTTGCTGAAGCTCAGGGAGTGAAGAGAAGCTTCAGGTTCACTGGTTTCCTGGTACCAGGGGACCAAGAGTAAGGTCTGTGGTGAGCTCTGCTACATGACTGTACCTGTGGAATCTGCTGATGGCCAACTTGGCTTGTATGTTTTGGCTGAAGAGGAAGTCTAACGAGAGAGTACATTGTCACAGTTAGAGAATGTTGCAGTTTATAAACGTTCTTTTTGTATCTGTTTTCCCAGCGAAATCAAGCAAGTACCGTTATTATTTTCACTTGAAGAAACTAAGTCCTGAGTAGGAATTTGCTTAAGCCCTGTCTTCTATAGCATCCAAGGATCTGTCTCTGTCTGTCTCTGCCTCACTGTCTCTGTCTCGTTCCTGCTTCTGTCTCTCTGCCTGCCTCTGTCTCTCATTGTCAGAGAAGACACACATATTCTTGCTTAGACGTGCAAACCCTAGCATGGAGCTCATATGATTACTCCCTACACACACAGGTGCCTAAATTCAGGACACAACTAGAGGCTTCTGGGACAAGGCTCACGAAACGACATGATTTGCCTCCAGTACTGCGGCCGCTCTAGCTTCTGCCAGTTTCCTGGATTCCAAAGCAGTTTTCTGTGCTGCCCCCAGGCCACGTTGCTAAATATATCCCTGTATGAACCCATTTGCCATCTGTAGCTAAAATGCCTCTTGACTGCTCTGAGCCAAGATTAGAAGTCCGTCTAAACGTCAATGATTATTTCATCGGCTAAAAGCAAATTGATCAAGCTTGTCCTCCCTGCAGACTAAGGAGGCTCTCGGTCTATTTGTAGCTCAGTCTGATATGTGAGAAGCGGCTGCTCTGAGTGCAGGCTGCCTGCTGCCTTCTGTAGCAATGGCATTCGGAGAGTTGGTCATTGATGTGTTTTGTCTGTGATCAGGAGGTACTGTGGAATAGATCAGGGAGGCCTCCTCTAGCCAACTTGGGTTATTACTGCAGCAGCCCCCATGCTCTCTCACCCTGCATGGCCCTTCTCCAGGATCCTGTGGGCTGGGAGCTGCTGTGGGGTAGTTAGTTTTGTTTCACTGTGGGAGTCATCTACACCTTCATCACAATGGACACCCTAAACAGCTTGCAAAGAGAGGATCAAACTAAACATGACCATTGAGGCCCATTCAGAAGCACTCCCAACTGTTCAGGACCTTGAGGGGTTCAGCAAAGTCTTTGTTGTTATTGATGACATCAAAGAATGAGAACATAGACATAGGTAGAAGAAAATGCATAAAGAAGTTAGAAAAGAAAAAAAAAAAAGATGGCAAGATGGCTAGGCAGGTGCCTGTCTTCAAGTGTGGCGACTCTGGTGACATGAGTTCTATCCCCGGGACCTGGTGGAGAGAACCAACTCCTCCAAGCTGTCCTCTGGTCTCCGTGACACCAAAGCATTCTTCCTTTACATACAAGCATACACAAAATAAATAACTAATATGCTTAAAAAAAGAAAAAAATTCCAGAAAATACTTTCTTTTCTAAAATGCTTCAGGAGAAAAATAAAATAAGGGTGAAAGATAAAGACTTATGTATATTTTAATATATATTTTAATTTTAACTTTGTTTTTTTTTCCCTTCTGATCTTAACTCCTCACCTCTGCTAGTTTCCAGCTAGCTCCTCTGAGCTGAATAAAACAGTAGCCAGCCCAGCAGACAACCCATGACTACGGGGAAAGCTCCCAATGCACAGGGAAGGGATTTTTCATTTCATACATCATTTAAAGCCCGCTGCAGTGATTTACCAATGTCAGCCCGTCTTTGAGCACAAAGGAAAAAGAGAGGGAAATATGCATGCCCTGTTGTACATCAAGACCTAGGAGTGCCATGGGGAAGAGGGTAGGCCAAAGACTATACAGCTTTGAGGGAGAAAGAGAATGGGAGGAAAATGGTTTGAATCCCACAGAGAGCTGGCTTTCCTTTTTACCTGTTTTGGCTGTGTAAGGCAGACTCTTCCAGAGCCGCTGAGGTCATTTTCGGCCTAGGTCTCTGCACTTGGATCCATTCTAAACCTTGATAATGTTTACCTCCTCAAATCCTCATCATTATCATGCCATGTCTCACATGCTAACAAGCCTTTTACCAAGACAGATTCCATTGAGTCTCACCAGTGATGCCAGGCCTTCAGGACCTGTGTTCCTGAATCTTCCTGATTGCCTGTCCTCCTGAGGGTCCCTTAGGTGCCACACTCTACACTCATTAGCCATCAAGCTTCTTGTGTAACCTTTTCTTTGTCTGGAATGAAGTGTCGCCTTTCTCCCACTCCAAACACCCTTTTCAAGAATGTGCTGAACACTCACTTCATCTGCCTCACCCTCTGTGACCAAGCCAACCTTTCTCACCTATTCATATAGCCCTTGAACCTGCAATGAGTATGATGAGGTAACAAACAGTAAATTTACTAGACAACGATTCTAATAAATTTCACAGTGACTACTGTGTGGTTTATGTAGAATACCTCTTTGCTTTCACGATGGCTCCACCAGGATGAGCTATTAATATTTCCAGGTGAAGGAAACAAATGGAGGCTTAGTACGTTTAAGCTAATTATTTAAAGCCCCACCCAGGCTGGGGATGTAAGCTCAATGTCAGAGAACATTGCATGTAGAGTCCCTGGTTTGAACTCCTAGTACTGGGGGAAGGAGTTGGAGCTACAACAGGCTATAAATACACTGCCAGATTCGGAACTCAGACTCCGGGCTCTAATCTGTCTATCTCTCCCTCTTTTCCCTTCCCTCCCTCCTCCCTTCATCCTATCCTCCCATCCCATCCCCTCTCTCTCTTCTTCTCTCTCTCTTCTTTATGATCCTTTAACCACTATTTTTTTTTACTGCCTCTCAGTCCAGTATTACTTCTAAGGTAATTGATTTTTAGGTTTCAGTTTAGTTCCGCAATAAAACTGTGGACTCCCCAAGGAGGCCACGCATGTCTTATATATCTGCACCCCCTGCAGTACCTAACCTCAGAGCTAGACAGGCGATAGGCATTCAATATAAACTTGATCATCCATTGATTGCTCAGACAGCTCCCAGACTTGGGCTCTGCACTTGCTTCTCATTACAGAAAGACCTAAGTAATATAGCTCTGGAGAAGACTGGGGCTGGGGGTGGGCAAGCATAACCATTTCCTCATTAGGGGAATGTCATTCTGCACCACTTCAAATAAACCACCTGGATGAATGCTAAGCATGTACTATTGCAGGCCATGCACGGGGCTTGGGAACAAAACCTTTTTGTCACGAAGGTAACAGGGCTCCAGCTGGAAGGAGATATAGGAGAGGGAAGAGAAGCAGTCTTAGATGAGGGCAGGGCACGAGAGGAGGGCAGTAGAGGGCTCTGCAAGTAGATGTGGGTCACCAATGAGGCTGAACAGAGAGCCTCAGGAGAAGGTGGGCTCGTGGAGCTTTGAGATGAGCAGCAGAGAGAAAAGGAGGTACACAGTAAGATGGAAGAGCTGGCTCCCCACTTACACTCTTCATTTTGTAGTGGTTACAGTCATGTTGGGACTGGGCTACTTGTCTTTTGTCCTACTTGTGATGGCTCCTTAACTGTGTTGCCTACACAGTCTTTCTTAGGATTAGCTAGAAACCGTTAGATAAAGGTTAAAGAGTTAAAGGTTAAAGAGTTAAAGGTTAAAGAGTTAAAGGTTAAAGAGTACAGCATGTCTGGGGCTTTGGACACAAGCAGGGTCTACTCATCAACTGTCTTTGACTCTGTTGGTGTCCTGCCTTATCCTTTGAGCAGTGTTCAACTCTACTCTTTCTGTGCTGCTATCACAGAGCACCATAGGTTGGGTGGCTTATAAGTAATGGGTTCTGATCTTTCTGGAGGCCATCAAGCCCAAGAGCAAGGCAGATGTGGTATCTGAGGGTTTGAGTCTTCATTCACTTACACTGTGTCTTCAAATGGCGGGAAGTTTTAAAGGAGCCATACATAAAGGACATCTTTTATAAATGCATTAATCTCACTTACTAGGGTTCCACCTTCATGGGCTAGTCACCTCCTCAAGGCCCTGCCTTCTCATGCTATCACCTCAGGGATTAGGTTTCAACTTGGGGCTTTGGAGAAGCAGAATACTGCAGGCACAGAGTCTTTTGCATCTAACCCAGGAAGCTGCTATGGTAAACACAAGCAACGCTCTCTGCCTGAGGGCTATTTTTCTATAGGAAAACTCCTAAGGAGCTCATTCCTCAGAGCTGCCCCCATCTGGTGGTAGATGAGGATGAAATCTGAATACTGCTTCCTCGCCTCTTTGTGGACCTGAGGCCTGTTCCTAGTTAAGCCTTGCTTCTAGATAGTGACTTGCTGATAATGATCTCTTCATTGACTGGACACGTCCATCTTCTGTCTTCTTTCCTACTCTCCTGCAGTGTTTTCAGGGCTCACTCCATGTGAAATTCTCGGCACTGGAGTCACAGGTTTTGTTTCTGGAGGCAGGGACCAGTGAAGGGTATTGCAGTCTATGAATTGTAAGGACAGGTGTATTTGCTAATAGCTATATCCTCCTACTAGGTCCTGCTCAAACATTGTAAACCAGGTCCACATACTCTCAGCAGCTTAGGTGCTCACGCACTGGGAGTGGACTGGATCCCTCTCATGGCACACTCATCAAGGTATTGGGTTATCTATCTGTTTCTTCTACCCACTTCCAACCAGTCTTCTAAAGACCTGGAAAGCAGGGACTGTAACACACTGAGCCATTACTTTAAATTCCTTGTGCAGAGGGTGCTAAGTAAGTCATCTTGAAAACTGATTCCGTCCATCCAAAGGTAAGCTAGTCCCTACACTTTTCACTCCTTTTCAAGCAATGAAGATCTGTTTCCAAAGCTACATTGGTTCTTTAGGGTGTCATACTGGATTTGTTGCTTTACTTATCTTTGAGTGGCCTTTCAAACAGTCTCCTGAGCATCCCTTCTGGAACCCATTTCAAACACTCCTCAATAGACCTTGAGGCTCACTGGGTCTTTGGATAGCCTGGTGCCTTCCTTGAAAACTGGGTTGACTGCAGTTGATTAATAAGCAGGGTGAGCTTGGAGCCAATACGTAACACAGGTGGCAATGTGCTGGGGTAGTACTTTTGTTTGTGATGCAGGGCCACAATCCCTGGTCTTTCTGCCACAGTTTCACGCTCTGCTACTCTGGATTGCCTGTCGTTCTGCAGCATCATGGCCACACTGAGAAACCACCCCCAAATGCTGAGCTGTCTGTGCCACACACTCAATTGTTGGTCCATGAGGTAGCTGGCTGCTGTGAAGGGTGTAATTACTGAATGTGACACCTGAGCCAAGCTGGTTTCCAGTGCTGAGGCCAGCTGGAGGCCCCATCCAGGCAAATGATTGCCACTCAGAGATGCCTGGGTCACAACCAAACGGCTACCCAGATCCACAGGGCTCTCCTTAAGGTTTCCATTTTGGACTTTAGAGATGCCAGTCTCTTGGAAGGCAAACCTTTTTGTGAAAATCGGAGGCAGCATTGGAAGAGGGATATGACTTAGTAGAGTACAGGCTCCTGGCCAGTCCATGTCACCATAGTCTTGGCGGGCCCTCCTGGCTCCAATAAACCTTCATGGTGCCAGGCTTGGCAAGCTCCAAACTGGATGGACAGATGCTTCCTCCAAACCACCTATCTGTTTGCATAGGTCATCTGGGAAGGTGACATCAGTCAGGTATGCAGCAACTCTAAGAGGCCTTAAGGCCTGCTCAGCTCCTGCCACCCTAGAGGAGGAGAGCTACCCTAGGCACACTGAGGCATACCCTCTACCACCCACATATTTGCCAAAATAGATGTTCAGTGGAGGCACTGGCACACTGCTCACCAAATGAGAAAGTCAGCAGTGAACAAAAGCAGGCTGGCTGCCATCATACTGTATGTTCCACAACATACGTGTGCTGGAAACTGGAAAAAATATTCTCTCCACGGGGGCAGATTGGACCAGAACTGTTCTACTTGGCCTCAAGCAGCAAAAGGGCTCATTTCTCTAAACAGAGAAGCCCACTCAAGCCCTGGACGCTGGCCTAGCATGGGCTCTGGAGCCAAGAGTAGGCTTCAAGAGCATCCACAAAGCCCTGTTTGATAAAGAGAAGCAGATGATGTCTAAAACCACCCAATTGGATTCTTTCGAATCAATCCATCCCTCAAACAGTTGTGTGCTGTCACCCAGGGAATGACCAGTATTCTACCCTCAGCAGCGACTTCCAGGTTTGGGTTGCGTGTTCCTAGGCAAGAGGAATGAACAAAGCCAGGCAGTTTCTCTGACCATTTGTAAACAGGGTCAGCATCCTCAGAGAGCTCTGCCTGCTCAGGATGGAGGCAAGCTCTGCCTTTTATCACACACGTTCCTCAAAGGCCTAGATGCTAGAAACATGGGTGGATAAAGATTCTCTTGTGTCCACATTCGAGGAGTTTGCACCCCTGGATACCTGCTAAGAGGAAGCAGAAGAGGAAACATGTCCTGCAGTCTTGCAGTCTACTGGGCCACACTGCTCAACCCTGCAGTCCCTGTTGTACACTTTACAAAGACAACTAACTTCTCTAAGGAAGTTCAGGCCTTTGAGGAAGACTCATGGTGCCAATCTCGTTCCCAACCACCCACTCACCAGCCAAGCCTGGGTTGCATTTTCATGAGTATGGGCCCTGGTCCTGTCAGAATGGTACCGAATATGAATGACAAAGTCATTTAGGTATGGTCTGCTACATATTTTCTTGACAACAACATTTGAAAGTAAGCCCTCTTCCCAAGAAGGTCTCTTATGCACCCTAGGTGAGGGCCAGTGAACCATGCTCATTGGCACATGCCAAGGTTTTAAGCAGCCCAGAGGTCACACCTGTTTCCTGTAACCAATTGAATGGGAAACTTAAAGCAGCCTGTTCTGACAATGGTTAGGCAGTCCCACGTGTAAATTAACAAACCTCCCCCAGAACCCATAACAGATACATCTTTGTTCAACCAAAGAACTTGGGTATAAATTGTAGCTTTTTAGGACGTCTCTGTCAAAAGTGTAATATATCACAGAATAGCGGATACAAGTTCAAAAGTACATATAATAATATAATTAAGATAGCTTGACAAGAATGTATTTTAAAAGTATAAAATACCTGCAGGTATAATAGCTTCATAAAGTCTGTCAGATTTACTTCTGCTGTGAAGAAATTTAAAATGTTTTACTTTAATGTGATGCAAATGAAGGCTGAGCTATGCATATAACACACTCCTTAAAAAATAGGTGGTGGGAAAAGAATAAAAGTCAGATTCAGGCCAAACAAGACATTCAAGTTTTCAGGCAACTGGATAATAGATCAAGCAAACAGATTAGGGAGTGATGCTGAGCTGTTTGTAGAAAACACCAATTTCCCGTTTCCCCTCCCTTGTTGGCTACAGGAAAAGTACCTGTTTTTATTCAAAATTAATGATTCCCTCTGTTCATTTTTCTTTTTGCTCAAAAGATCCAAACGTAATTCTTTTTTTTTAAGGCAAGAAGCAATTTTTATATAATTACCAGCTCGTAGAAAATTATTTTTCAATATGTTAAAAGCTTGGGAGAGGAATGAGTGCCCCTGAGAACAATGGCCTCCAGGCCACCTCTCCAGACTCAAGAAGCTGCTTCTTGGAGGGAGAGGAATCAAGAGAACCCTTCCGTCCAATCTCACTCACACATCATCAAGCAACAGCCTCTAACTTGGCTGCCTGGGTGTGGTGGCACCAGCTGTAATCCCAGCACTTGAGGAGGCAGCGGCAGGTGGATCTTGTGTGAATTCGAGGCCATCCTGGTTTATAAAGCCAGTCCAGGACAGTCAGGGTTGTTACACAGAGGAACCCTGTCTTAAACAACAACAAAGATTAATTCAATCAGCAAGGCCACAAAGGTGCCATGAGGGTGCCATGAGGGTGCCTATCCCAAACGTTACCTCCTGATCAGTATTTTCCAGATGCTCTTTTCATCCTTCCTTTCTCTACCTCTTCTCTCCTCCCTTCCTCCCTGCTCTTCCTTCTCTTTTCCCTTTCTTTTTGGCAGGTCTAAGGATTGAAATTAGGGCCTCCTAAATGTGAGGCAAACATGCTGTCACCGAACTACAAACCTAGTCTTCATTCTCATCTACTTAACTCTCAACCGGCAGGAATCTCAAACAGGATTTTGAGATGAAATCACAGCCTGGCTTTTTCAGACCCCTTAATTTCTCTGACCTTGGCCATGGCTTAGAGGCCAGGGTATAATATGAGGTCCAAGGTTCTTTTATTTAGATGCCAGAGAAAACCCAGATTTTGTTCCCAGATGCTCATGAGGCAGGATAGGTACTGCCAAAGCACAAAACTGCAGGATGGAGTGGAAAAGGCCTGCAACAACAGGGCAAAAACAAGCCCACACTGCAAAGCCTGCTGCAAAATTCAAGGGAGCTGATGCCTACGTTGATGATGATGACACCCCCAAGAATTTTCAAAGTAAATGTACTTTTCACCATTATCACACTCATTTGCATTCCGCTCCATTTGGATTCTGAATGTCGCCTCAACACTTTATTTTCAGGATAGGTCTTCATGAAGGCAAACAAACAGTTTGGGAAAGAATTAGCCATATGGACTTGGGCATTATTTTCTTAATGTGGGAACTGGGTCAGCCCTACAAAACGTTTCCTCAAATACTTAAACTGGCACATTTTCTTTTCGAGAGGGGAGGTTTGCGTCCCAGTTGGCTGTGCTTAGAATCATAGCAGTTTAGCTTCCAGCCTCCTGAGGCTCGAAAAAACGCTAAGGAGAAAGCAGACTGGAGATTCCCAGAGCAGCCAGTCTCCTCATTTTACAGCAAGGTCACGTGGCCAACCATACTTTCTTGCGCTTTTCTGCTTCTAAGCTGCCCAATGGCAAATACGTTTCAATCAGTCAATCAATTAATCAATTCATATATTCTTCAGTGTACCCTCTAAGTGTGAGCCTGGCCCAGGGCATAGGACTATTGGCTCACTGGCCCCCCCCTTCTGTTTTTCGTTCAGGAACAAAGTGGGGAAGCACCAGTGGGACCCCCAGATATTGCTACTCTCTTCCAGCAGCTAATGGCTGACATAATACTGAGAATGACACTGTCAGGGTGTCGAAAGTGAGGGATAACAACATATGAAACAGACCTTTTAAGGGCAACCCATTATTTCTGTAATTTGTTTAAATGAAACCAAGTGACTCTTTAAACTCCAATTCACATCTTGGAATTATAACGCAACAGCTATCTCTCGCTTTTCTCTCTGGAGTTGTGGCAATAATTTTAAGGCCAGCAGAAGGCATTCGACATTAGAGGTGAGCAAGGCAGAGGAGTTTGGCTTTTATCAGATAATTAAGATGCTACCAAAGTCAAGGCTTTATCAACATTAGGCTAAAAATAAGCTCTTTCCATCCAAGGGTCTTTCTACGGAGCATTCAGAGTGGCAGTGCTCTGGGTAGGGCTTAGCCTTAAAAAAAAATTGTTTCTTGCTTTTCAACTTTTATTGGCAATCCATTCTCATTATGCCCGATGCATTTGTCTTCATAATATGTACTTCACAATTACAATATCACAGAGTTTGTATCTACATAATAAAAATGATCTATAGAACAGTACAAGGAAAACATAATAGCACAGTGTGATCATTAATGGAATGAATACTTTGAGAGGAAACATAGCATCCCAGGAGAGAACTTGTCCCTATATCATAAGATGTTAGAAACAGGCAAAGGCTTGGAGGTGAAACGAATTAAATCCTGGGCTCCCCAGAGGGAGGGGGGGAGAGCAGCATGGCCCTGCCTGACTTTGGTGATGGGAGGGGCATGCGGGAATGTGAGAGGTGACCCCATGTTGGAAGTGATCACTTCAAAGTACATTTGTTCTTCTGTCTACCCTTCAGAATTTTTCTGGCCCCAGTACTTGTTCAACAAGCAACTGAGACAAGGCTCAATATTTTCTCTCAGGAATAAGCATTGGCAGGTTCTTCTTAGGGACCATGATGCACTATAGTGGGCCTCAAGAGAGCCTGTGTGGTAAGGAAGATACACCTCTTGGATGCCAAGATCCTTGGACTCAGTTTCTAAATCTAAGGAGACTGATTAGAGAAAATTAAAATGTCGGAGAGGGGCCATCAAAATGGCCAAAGGTAAGGGGGCTATTTAGTTCTTATTCTGAGAAACAAGCACATAGCCGTGTACCTTAGACACTGCAGCATCCTTGTTCCCTCATGTCCTACAGCCTGCACGTCAGTGCTTAGCTCCTAGTACATGGCTGGCAAATATATTTTTAAAGATAACATTTTAGAAATGGATAAATTCTTCATGAAGCCCAAATACTATAATTGATACTTCCAACAGTAGATCACAAGAAGCCTTCAAGATAGACTCACACTGATGTGATGAAATAGAATCATATTAATGTAGACCAAGGAAAAGGAGGGAGAACAGGAAGCCACAGCTGCTGCTGAGCTTGCATGAGCATAAAAGTTGTGGCGCTGGGCCAGGGTAGGCCTGGGGACCCCTTGCTGGGCACATTGGAGGCTTGGCAGATGTGCTGAATGAGAAGAGGGGAAGCTGACCAGATGTCCAGCTCTGTTAAGAGACCATTGATTGAGAAGGTCCTTGGTTACTCTTTTTAGTTGACAGAAAGTGGCATGGATCCATTGGTAAGAAAAGTTCTCTGTCTTGGCTAGTCAGCCAAGTGCTGGATGACTCCTGGGACAGGCTCAGACAGGAAAACTGGCTTTCCTCTGTACAGACTTGAGGAGCTTCCTGTGCCTACTGCATTCACCAGTCACACATGAGTGTAAATGGACAGGCTATGCCCAACTCATCTGGTCTGTAAAGCCCAAGGAGTCTATTGGGTGGGTCATCCACCCTCCAGAGGAAGCAGGACAACACGCCAGGGAGAGATACAGTCTGATATGGCCTTAGGCAGTTTTGTTGTTGGTGAGCATCACAGACTGTGCTTGTGCTTTTTTATGCCCATGATGTCACCAAGTTATAATATTGTGGGACCATGGTTGAATATGCAGCTTGTGACCTACCAGAACCTTGTTATACAGTGATGACCTTCATTCACCTCCTTCCTCCACACTCCTGCATGCACATACTGTCTTCCCCATAAAAATGAATATTTTAGAGCTAGTATATTTTCTGCACCTATTGATTTAGATGTAAGCATTTTTTTTTTACTTATTTAGAAAATCATCCCCATTTATCAAATTTATCTGGCCAGGATAACTCATCTGTGTGCAAGCACAGCTCTGAACAGGGAAGGAACTTGGTTGAGTTGTCACTGAAATATCTCTGGGTGCAGAATGGTGTACACCACAGAAGTGACAGCTATAACACAGCACAGGACAGCAAGTAGCACGCGGCAAGAGAGAGCTGGTGAGTCTATCACTCACAGTCGTGTTACCCGCACAGGGGAGAACAGCCTATCAGTGCACAGGGAAGAGAGCAGTGCAGAACCTCAGACCAGGCTCTCCCCCCACACACCTGCCACGCTTCTCCTCTCACACACAGTGGGACTCATGCTTCTTCTCTCACACACAGTGGGACTCATGCTTCTCCTCTCACACACAGTGGGCCTTCACCCTAAGCAGTGTGAGGGACTTGTGTGAGGTCTCAGATTAATCCCTGGGGACTGGGATTTCTGACCTGTCACTTCCCTATGGTCCATATAAGCTTCAAAACAAACAAACAAACAAACAAAAAAACCAAAACAAAACAAACCAAAAACCCCCAAACAGACAAGTAGGTATATGGATTGGAACCGAGAGATTAAAAATACACATTCTCTAGGTGGTGTCTGTGATTTAGACACAATAACTCCATGGGCACATCCAAAATTCCCTGCAGGCTATTTAAACCTTGCTACAGGGTTGTAAACCAAGGAGAGTTAAAAGTCCTCTGTAGCTAGTAAAATAGGGTATAGTGAGAAAATTGTATTGCAGGTGACTAATGGGGTTTCACATTACCTCCAGTCCCCACATATACAGATAATGGATAGACAGTTGATAGATAAACAGATAGATGGATAGCAGCTAGATAGCATTACATTGCATTTATAAGCAAGATGTCCAGTATTTTTTACTCCTGGGGAAGAGAACAACTGCTGACTGTTTTCCCCCTAAAACTGCATTAAAACTTTCTTTTGTAAGAAAAACGAGAGAAAAAAAAATCAATAGAGCATGAAAGGACATGAAAAATGCATTTTAACCCGTATTTTTTCTAACAGAGCAATTTTTAAAGCTCTCTTAGAGAGAGAGGGAGAGCGAGCGAGAATGAGAGAGAGAGAGAGAGTCAATGTGATTCTCAAGGAAAAAAAAAAGCTACAAAATCCTGAATCAGGAGCAAAGGATAAAAACAAGAATAATGAAGATCTAAAGATCTGACCTAGTAATTTGAAGTGCAGGAGAAAAATGGCATCATCCTTGAGGACCTCTGGGGCCATAGGTCAAAGGGTATGTTAAATGTGATGGTGAACAAATTTTGGTTTTGGATAGTTCAGCATATATTCGTATTAAAGCTTTTAAGTCTCCCAGGTCGATGAAATTACTGTTTGGGAACCAAGTGTCCTCATGTGTACCTTGCTGCCCTTCTTCGTTCAGCCCCTGTGAGAAGTGGGAGGGCAAAGAGAGCAAGACATCCCTAGCAGGTCTCAGGTGAAGAGAAAACGGGGAAAGAATGCAGGTTAAATGCGATATTAAAGACGATCTTTCCTAATCAGTGTGTCTTTCTTCCTTACAGCTAAGCAATCTTTGTCAATTACAGGACATTACTCTGCAGGCCAACTGGCAATTACAATGGTATCTTGTGTCCTCTCCACTCCCCCAGCACTGACAGCAAAATGAGGAATTATTTTGAGTCCAGTTATGGGTAAAGAGGAGAAACTGAGCTTGCTCCGGAGGTAGCGTTAGTACAGGGAACCTATAACCGGGATACAGATGCCATATGCAGCTGTTATGCAAAGGAGCGCCTGTTCTCAGAGTTGATGTGTTTATTTAGACGAGTGCTAAAGCTGAGTTAATGCTAATTTCCAGGGAGGATTAATATATACTAACGTGGAATTATTGAACCGTTATATACATCTGGAAATACATGTTTTAACTCCCCTCCCCCCCACCCCCGCAGCTGCCAGCTGAACTGACGAAGCAGCTGATGTGGTTGCCATTGGTCCTAGTGCTCACTGAATAAATGACACTCAGGCCCTCTGACTCAGTTCATAGTCCTCACTCCCTGGTGATTCTTTCATTCCTTCTCTTTATCTTTGCTTCCACCTTCATGTTAAAGTTCAGGCTATGGTCTCTTCCATTTGTCCGAATTCTCTCACTGCCAGGCTCCTTTCTGTGCAGCTATAAGATCTCCTGCAACAACGGAAATGACAAGGCATTCACCTCCAGTTCAGTCATTTGACCTCTGTGCAGCACTGAGTGGGTCATTTGAGAGAATGGCCTTTTGGTAAAGAGAATTCTTAGAGAGATGGTGAAGGGCATCTCAAGGACTCCATAGCCTTACATCATCACTAGGGCCTGTTTGTGTAATAGACAGTGGGTCTTCCTCTCCACAGATCTGCCCCTCTTAATTACTTAAGAAGGGAAATTTGGTGTCCATGAAGAGGCCTTATGAACCATTGTGAGAGCATTTCAGCCACCCTATCCCTTTCTATCCGTTTGCCTATTCTTTCTGGAATAAAGACTAACACGAATATTCACATTATCATGAAGCATACTAGGAAGGCTTGCCTACTTGACCCGGGCTGCCACAGTCAGGGCTTGCTCATCAATAATTACAAAGCCCACGGCAATTCAAAATGCCCTCCCAGCATCAGCCATAAAAATATAATTTGTCGTTGGAGATTCTGCTGGGGGCTCTTCAATTACTGTTGGCTACTGCCCAGCCCCCATCACCTTGTACCTACTAGATAGCCAGCTGTTCAGATGGATCTCACCAAGCAAACGTCAGTCAAATCACCCCTTCATTCGTCTCCGGTTCCCAAGTACCCTGCAATCATATGTGCTTTTCTTCAGAAGCCTCTTTCAGTGCCACATCAGAAGAGCTCTTTAAACGCTAACAAGAACCAATATTTTAGATTCTACTGCGAGGCGCTTCAGCTCAAGTCACTTTATTGTAAAATTAGATGTCATTGTGAAAAGCATGGATATAAATATAAGAGCAAAAGTCCCTTTCCTTAATGTAGAAACCAAGGTAACAGTATCCTGTTTTTCCTTGTCATCAGAAGTCTTTTTTTTTTGATAGCTCAGCCAATATAATGCACAGCATATTTACGCTTAGCATTAAATAACTATTATGCAAAAGTACTCCACAGTAATATCTAAGTATATTTATGGAAAGCTAAATTATATTGCCAAGTTTATTTTAGACCAACGAAGCCCCTGGGAAGGGATATTGTGTATTTTAAAGAGCAAATGTAAACTATTAAATAGAGAGAGCCTTTGTGGAGTGTAACACATTCTACGTAGGTAAATCACAGCGCAATTACACAGTAAACTTTTCTTTGATGAAGCACTGAAGTGATGACATGTAATTACTTTTCCAATGCTGCACCGTGTGTTTATCAAAATGTTAATGCAAGCATAATAACAGGCTGTATGTTTGCGCCGAGAATGTCAGAGCCATCCAGCTGTCAATCACATCTGAAAATAAAATCGCAAATAAGCAGGCAGCTTGATAGCAGGAGTGACAGCCAATGCTCACTCAGCTGACAAGTACTTTGCTCTCCTCCACCAATCACCATGTCGCTGTAATATACCTAATAGGAGGAGTATATCCTTTCTGAGCTGGAATGGAACCAAGTGGCTTGAATGGGTTGAACCTGGTGTGTGGCTTCCCCTTCCCTTCTTGTGTCTGCTAATGGAGCCTTTCCCAGGGTTGAAGTGACCCCATCACATTTCCTTTATCTGTTCTCTTTTGTGCTTCCAAAGATGTGCCCTCATAAAGAACTAAGGCCCAGACATGAACTGGCCTTGGGAGACTTACATTCAGATCAGGTTCTTGGCCAATGGTCTCCTCCAGTCTCTTAGCAACAGATCCTACTGTGCTTCTCTAGGTCATGGTCATGGAGGCAAGAAGTCTTAGGTTGTTACAGATGCCTGGATGAGTTTTCCATAAGGCAGTTAATACATTAAAACCAAAAGCCCCAAATAAACAAACAGCCTCCGCCTCCCAAACGGGAGGAGTCTGATTTGGAAGAAGAGCTGCCCAAATTGTAAATGGAGTCAGGATGAATGAATCAGTGCTTGGAGAACAGAAAGCCCTCATAGGAGCTTTTCTGGGGTGGAGAAGGGATCAAGTCTCTAGCAATGTCATTTCCTATGATCATTTTCCGTTCTCTGGCACATGTAGGAAATTAGCACTTTGGATCTGGAAACTTTGTGTGCACCCTAACTTATGTCCTTTTGACTTTCTCTGAGGACACTTTTCATTGAAGGATCCTTTCAAATGTATCTACAATTTGCCACCCACTGTCAAAATGTGAGCAGGTGCACACATCAACCCTTTCTCTAGATTCTGATTACAGAACTTTTCAGTGTGGGGTCCATTTTGGAGTTTGGCTTTGTATACACTGGAACTATTAGCTGGGAATGAATTCGTTGTTAGACACCCCTCCCCCCTCCTACATAGTTCACTCCCTGGTCAGCTGAACTTACAGTGTGAATCACACTTACATATTTGCCCTTTGGTATTATGAAATTCTGGAATGGCTTGCCCGGCTTGCCCTTTGCAATATATATACTGAAAGCATGGCAGGTGCTCTACTTCTTGGTATAAAAAGAACTTGGACGCATCTCAGTAGAAAGGAGAAAGCAGGGAGAAATTCCCTCCCTAAATCCACTGCTCTTCTACAACCTTATTTCCATGCTTTCCGGTGATGCCAACAAATGTTACAAAGGCATCAGGCAATCATTGACATTCCTGACTGCCTGAAGCATAGCAAAGAGTTGATTTTGGCTGATTACAGTGAGTGGAGGGAATTTCTCTACTGAGCAGGTAAATGGGTGCCTGTTGAGTGACAGCGTTCCACTTCTGCAGTAAGTTAAGTGTAAAACTCACCCAATACAAGAAACTTTGCAGTGACTGGTTTCACAGGCCATGAATTCAGACATCATGACCTCCCTCAGTTTGACTTACCAGACAGCCAGTGACAGTGTAACACAGATAAGAAGCCAGTGTTCACACACTGAAGGGCTGCAGGCTGATTGCTAGTAGCCCAGTTTCTATGGGTATGCATGATATTATCATTAAAGCAAAGCCACGGCTATGCTTTACCTTGCTATTACTATTTCTCCAAAGGAATTGAGTTAAATAAAGAAAGAACTCAAAGACAAAGTCCATGACAACTGATTAGGAGAAAGGAATACCATTCCATGTTTCTTTTCAAGGTTAGAAAAGGAAAGAGGTGGAGGACTTTCCAAAACAGGGTTCAAGCATGAGTAGGGTCATGGAAATTATCACAAAGCCCCTGGTACTTTAGAACTGGTGAGATGTCTTACATGGTGATGAGATGTAGGACAGAGAAAAGCGGGAATCCAGGCAAGTCAATACAACCCACCCAATGAGGTAAGAGAGAGTGTTTTTTAGGGAGTCCAGCATTTAACAGGCTGTTTCCTGCATCTCATCTCTTCATCTAACTTCCTGCCACGTTCCTGTCCTATATATCTATCTACAAGAGGTCTACATACCCAGGATTTTAGTCACTCTAAAGTACATGGCTACCAGGGTAATTTTTAGGATCTATTTCCGTCATCACCTCCATTTGGAAAGTTTTTATTTCACCATTTACCTGGGAAGACCTTATACTTTCCTTAAGTTTTCCAAAAGTTATTTTTCTAAGCCCGGTGGCAGTGGCCCACATCTTTAATTCCAGTATTTGGGAGGCAGGTGCAGGCAGATCTCCTAGTTTGATGCTAGCCTAATATATAGAATGAGTTCTAGGACAGCCAGGCCTACACATTGAAGCCCTGTCTCTAAAACAAAAAACAAACAAAAAGTTCTAGCTCTGTGGCATCTCTCTCAATTCTTTGAGAAGAATTTAATATTCTGACCTTAATACATTCCTAGTACTTTTATTTTAGCTTTCACTTCCATACAGATACATTCTCCCATTCCCCAGTCACAGGACTCCTGTGGAGTAGTAGAAGGCTCACAACTTTGGACTGGAATTCCTAAGTTTAAGATGGGCCAGATGATAGATACATGCAAATGGATGAAAATGGATAAAAATACCTCTTTGAGTTAAATATACACAATTAGAAAGCAGGTTACCTAAAAGAATAATGAATTTATTCAGAGTCAGAATTGGAAAGGAGAGTTATAACATAGGCTCTGAGTTAACAGAAAGAATGTCAGGAGCATTGAAGCAGTTCTACAATGAGAGTCTTTGGAAGCCATGAGCTCTCAATTATAGCAGAATGAAAGTGGAGGCTATCTGGCTGTCTGGAGTGCACAAATGGCTTTAATGATCTTTAGGATACATTTGAGTTCAAGAATCTATAAATCACTAGCCATTCATGCACAAATAAATAAAAGTGTTTAAATCTACTAGTTAGATAAAATTATCTGCTACCATGGTTCTCATATATAAAAATTACTTGTGAAACTCCATCCCTAGAAAGGGTCTTCATTACTGGGGAGGTGGTCACTGGCTGTGAGTACCTCAATCGATCTCAGCCCACGTAAACCTCTAGATTCAGCAGCTCTAGGACTAGGGTTGAAGACACACTCTCTAGAATATGTCAACTGATCCTAAATCTCATTTACTCAATGTGTTTTGCTTCATAGGATGTAAAGTTGACCCACTGTAAATGTTTTCTAATACATGTACGTGAACAAATTGTAATTTCAGTTCAAAGTTCAAGGACAGAGAGACAACCAAGCCAAATGAATGAGAAATACTCTGAGAGAGTGCTGAAAAATGCTGGACAGGTCTATGATAGGAATATGCACAAAAGTGATGTAGGTCTCATGTCTCTGCAGTCTAAGACAACATGTACTCAGCAGGGTTATAAAAACAGATGTGCAAGCAAGAGAGGTCCATGATTCAGGAGATGAATTAATCAACCCTCTAGATGACAGATTTTTTGGCCTCTTCCTAAAGACAAGGAGACTTTCCAAGATTATGGAAGAACTCAAAAGTGATGGCACCACCTCTCTGGAGAGGCTAATGAGGAGGAAAAGGTCAGTCATCTGGAGATGCAAAGCAGCCATACTTAGACAGAGGAGGAGTGGGGATAGGAGGTATCTAAGAAATACACCCAGTGCTTTCTTGGCAATGAATTACCTTCACACTACACAGTGAACACGAGGCAGTGTTTTCTGAGTTTCACATCATTTGGATTTGAGAATTCAACTCAACCTTTTGTGAATAAATGATGGGTGAAAGGGAAATGTGCTAAAATGTTGTTGTACTATTTTTACATAGTCAAACCTTTCTGCAAATTTAAAGTTAGTAGAGTGCCCACAGATTCATCTTGGACAGTGGAAGGAAACAGGGTTGTTTCAAAGGCTGCCATATGGGAGAAGAATTTGGTGCCAATAGATAGCTATGGATACTATCCTTCTTCATTTTCAGACAAGCAGTACTTCATTTTTACATGTCAACAATGAGAAAAGTCCCAAATGCAGAGGTGTATAAAATCTGAAAACATCATGGTCAAGTTTAACTGGATCTCAAACATAGAAGTCTGGTAGAAACATAAGGAGTCTCAGTGTGGTGGATTCTTCTACTGTATGTGTTGGCTTTATGATGAGCACAGCTTTCCCAGAGAAAGAGGGTGGTGGCACAGAAATGTAGAGTGTTCAAGAGCTGGATACCCTGAGAAATATTTAGGCATAGACTTGTCAAGTATATTGAATTTCCAGGAAAGACAGCATACATTTAGATCATGCTAGAATCTCAGCATCCCTATGATCTATTTAAGTTTTGTCTGCATTGTTTGTGAATACCGATGATCATATTAATCATTATCACCATCCTTGCCAACCTCATTATCATTATCCTCATCAAAATTGTTCCAACTGAGAAAAAGCCAGCAGTAGTGAATCTGCCTTGCAATTTTCTTGCAGGCAGTTCTTGGGTGGTAACTGGGAGAGTTCTCTTTTGTGCATAGGAAAATATGAGCTACCTTGAGGATAGCAGAGGGCGGGCACTGGCATGAACATTATATCAGGTTGCAGGTCTTAGGCATCCTCCATTGTACTAATTCTAAGATTCTTTGAGCCTTTGGACAGAGGTGTCATCTTTCAATTTGATGACAAATGCTTCCTCTAAAAAGTATGAGGTTTAGGCTAAGCTTTGATTTTACTCTGGTCTAAATTCACTGATTATGGGTTATTGAACCTAATCAGTAAAAAGGAGAAATGGGACTAAGGCAAAGTTCCTTTTCTTCCCATGGTCCATCTGTTTCTCAATTTAATCTCATGTTCTCTTGCTTGCTTGCCCTTATCTATCTCAGAGAAAAACCTCTACTGGGAACAATCTCCCTTGCTCCCTATCCTGATACACTCTGCCTGCAGCAGGCTCATGGTAGTCTTGGTAAAAATGCTAAGTGGCTTTGACCCATGAATAGCTTTTAGATGATGGTGCCAATCCAGCTCCGGGGGAGGGAGCCAGATGCAAACAATGCAGAAACATGCTGGTGTTCAGATATAGATCTACATGTGCCAATCCAGAATGTCATTCCCTCCAACATGATGATGCTGTGCTCATTAATGTCTATTTCCAGCAGCCCTATTCTGACCCCTCAGAATCGGTCCCTAGAGCTGGCTGCATAGATATTTCATTGTCTAGTTTCATTAGCAATGGTCTCCACTCCTACTAGTACCAGTAAAAGACATCAGACAAGGAGTGGGCTACGCTTTGCTCACCAAAGACAAACTTCTTCAATGAAAGGTCTTCTGCTCAAAAACAAAGCCATGTTTTCATGCTATACTCCCAAGCAGGTGTTGGATAATTTAGTAATTAGTATGCACATCTAACTCCATGCAGTCTCTGTTGATCTCTCAATTATAGTTAGCTGGGTCCTCTGAAGTTTGCAGTAGTTAATTAGAGCATTATCGAATAGTTGGGATGGAGAGCCAAGTTCTGCAGTCTACCAACAACTTGGTCCCATGGCTTAAATATTGGGCTGGTCTTGGATGTAGGATGCCAGGGTACAGGGTGACCTAGTGTCAAGAGGGTTAGTTTGCTTTTAGAGTAACAGCTGGAAGGAGGTTGCTTTTATAGGCAGAAAATAATGGCCACATTCTTTATCCTGTCCCGCTCTTGACAGGAAAATTCACATACCAATGGTGATCAGTTTTAGAAATGTCTCCTCAGGGGAAAAAAGAAACCTTCAATGTTCAAGGGAAAAAAAGAAAAGGATAATGGTTCTGAATAGGAGAAGGAAAGTCAAAACCTAAGGTTACCACATAAGTTAGAGATCAGCCTTCTTGCCTCACTTTGCTTCACCTTGACTATTCTTCCAGAACGATGGGGAAAGGCAGAGAGGGCAAGGGAGGGTACAGATGGGAACCCATGCAAGTTGAACTGCATATGAAACTATGGAAGGCGATTTGGAAATGATAGCCTATGAATAATTAAGCTATAATGTCACTGGCAACATCTCAAACTCACAATAATTGCACAGGTTCCATTCTGAACATAGCTTATGAGGACTGGAGCAAGTAAGCATTCATCACTCTAAAACTAAGACAAGCGTGTCTTGCCAATGGGACAGTGGGGAGATGCTTTGGGGATTGGAGACCAAGATGTGCTGTGGTTACGGTCACAGTCAGCAAGCTTTCCAAGGAGGATCCCCCTCTCTGACCAAATTTAGCTCTTGTGCTATTATTCCCCCAAATTCATGAAGTTAGAAAGGTCACTTCTCTTCCTTGGTTAGCTATATTTCCTAGTTATAATTCATCTAACATTGCTGGAATGAATCTGGAGAGGCAGAAACCTAGGGGGATTTGATGAGTGTTCTTTTTTTTTTTTTTTTTTTTTTTTCATTTCTCAGCCTTTCTGACCCATTCTACCAGGCTTTTTTCACATGCCCAGAAATTTAAAGTCAACACATGTGGCTTAAGTAATATTTGAAATTGACCAAATACAGAACAGGGAATAAGGATAGTAGGAAGAAGACTTCATTTTCAATATTAACTCTCTTCTCAACATCGAGATGACTTTCTGTGAGTTCCATTACCATTAGTAACTATAGGAGTGGGCACCATATCATTGGGCATGGAAGAAGAGTTCCACAAAGGAGGAAGGTGGGATGGGAACAGTTAAGAGGAAAGGCTTTACTTCTATTTCTCCATCGAATGAGAGATCTGGGAAACCAGGGGCCCTGGTAGGACCTACCCTATGTACTCCACAGAACCCAGGTGAGAAGCTCATGATGTAATTGCATGAAAGCACTTGAAATCCATAGGGGGCATTAACACACATTCATTGCATTCTGGATATGACAGGGATGTGATCAAGAGGCCTGAACTGATTGGCAGGAAGCTATAAAGAAATTCTGAGAGTTGGTGGATTCTGTGGCAGCCACAAAGGCTGATGTCAGATGATAGCTCTTGGGGACTGGCGGTGCCTTTGAAGGGAGGGATTTCATTCTGTTCTCCCACCGCAGGCCTGCTCTGCTGTGCTATGTCTTTAAAGGGCTCTATCCAGATTCTTCTTACAGCAGGAATAATCATAGGAGGGCATGCTCAAAGTTTTGATGGCCCCATATACTATTCTCTGTCTCTCTGTTTGCATCTGTCTCTGTCTGTCTGTCTGCTTGTCTGTCTCTGTCTATTTCCTGGTCTCTCTCTCTATATATCTTTTCTTCTCCCTTTCCCTCTATTTCTTCAATCCTTTTTAGAGCCTAAGCTACAGGCTCTAAGTCAGGTACCAGACAGCATATGTTTCATCTCCCCAAAGATAAGACACGCTGCCCAGCTTTCTTCAGGCCCTCACAGGACATCCTAAGATGTCTTATTTCAGGATTCTATGGGTCCCATGAAGATGATCAAGAAAGAGTTAGGTAGATTGTGGTTTCCATTGAGGCTTACTAAATATCCCTCAGTTCAGGCCCATCAACATTGAGTCCTGGCACATTTGCAAGACACAGCTGAAATCCTAGGGAAATAGCTATCTCCTCTTTCACATCTACAAAGATGACATGGGTAGATTCATGAGTACACCTGTACTGTGTGTCTTGTTTTCTTGTATTGCTGTTTATAACATCTACATGGAGTAAGAAGGCCTCATCATACTGTATAATGTGACCGGTTTTGGTATACATACTCTCTGGAAACCATCACCACAATGAGGTCAGTGGACAAGACCAAAACCTCAAAGTTTTATAATACTCACTAGGGGTCCTCTCTTTTGCTTTCCTCAGCTCTTTCACTATGGAATTGATCTACTCTCTATCACTAAAAACTAGTTTACTTTCTAGTGCTTTCTGTAAATGATACCAAAATGTATGAACTCCTTTTTTGTTTGGCTTCTGTCATTTAACATTTGTCTCTTGGGATGCCTCTACCTGACTGTACCTTCAACTCATTCCCTTCGACTACAGAAGAATAAGCCATCCTTTGAACACACCAAGATTCATTTGATTTTATGTCTGATATTGTTTTAAAGATTGCTTCTCATAGGAAAAGAAAAAAAAAGGTCAATTCTTTCTCTTTCTTCTCCACTTAAAACTGTAAATCATTACAAACCAGTCTTGCTTCTCAACTATTTCCTGATTAAATGGGCAAAAACATAAGAGGCCGCATCAGGGCCCCTGTGCTCGGCATCAGGAGAATCCTCGTAAAGGGGTTTAGTGGGACCTGTACATCAAGCTGGCAGCTTCTTCACTTGTATGCAGGAACATCTCACAAAGGCATAAACAATAGAAAACTTTGGAAAAATTATGAGAGCAATTTAGAAGTAGATAATTAGATATCTTTCACTGGGTGTTTGGGAAATTAAATTAGCTTTTTTTTTTTAAATGAAGGTTTGTGGGATCACTTCATAAAAACATTGCTGTAACTGATTATTTTTCTAATATTCTTTGCCTTCCTTGCCTACATATCCAAGGAAGTGGCACTTTTAGCCCTTAGCTGTGGCAGCCAATCATAGCCCCTAATTGCATTCACTGCATAAATTGTCTGTGTCATGAATAATAAAATTAGTTTAAATAAACCCCCAGTCACATTCACAAATCACAGTCTTCTGGTAGAGGACCCCACATCCTTTCATTCTTGGGAAAAGGGTCAATGTGATCTCTGTAGTTAAATTCTTGAGTTAAAATGGAGTTAGAATCAGTGGGGACGGGGGAGGAGGTAGGAGAAAGCTGTGGGAGGAGAGAGAGAGTTGAAGAGAAGGAACTGTGTGGGACAGGTTCATAAAGGAGGCCCAGCTCTCCCTCAGCAGCCACCGAGAGTGCTGCCCTCAAACCATTCAGCCCTGACCAGGAATGACAGCCAGCAAGGCTTCCTTGTCATCACAAAGTCTATGGGTTAGCCTGGACCCATGCCCCATGTCTGGCAGCCCTCGTCCATGCTCCCCAGGCTTCATATTACCTCTCTTGTGACAGGCAACAACCCAATTTCCTTCTGGAAAATGCACATGCTGGTCTGGCACAATGACTGCCCTCCAACATTCGTACAGCTCCCTACTGGATCACCCCAACAACCTTGCCATTCAGTACCAGGACCTGGGTATCTTCCTCCCTCCCTGTGGTTAGAGGCACCTTGAAAGGGGACCTACCTCTGTGGGACACATCCACCACACACTTCATCCAAGGACGTTGGGGGCTGGTGGCTCACACTCATGACTGTTAATTTGTCTGCTCTGCCCTTCTTTTGACGGCTCTGCTTAAAAGCCCTTCTTTCCCTGAACTCTACCAAAACTGTTGTGGTGAGAGTCACGAATGATCCCAACTGGGACACTAACTGTCACCAGCCTAGCGCACACTCTCTTGCCAAGGACAACACCATCTTCACAGCATCCTACTGGCACTGTCCTCGCTCTTGCTTCCATTTGGGTCATGTGATTTTCCCAAACACAGTTGGTTTTTTTTTTTCAGCTCATCAGATCCCTTGAAAAAAAAGTCAATGCTAAGGCTCACTCTTATCCTCCCTGTCCCCACGTCTTACTTCATTTTTGAGCCCACTCTGCTGACTTTATTTAATGAGATTTATTGTTTGTGCTTGGTAATTTTCAAAGGCCCATCACCCTCTTTGAGTCCGTCCTTAGATCTCCAGCCTGCCAGTGAGGTGGGCGTTTGAAGCTGCCGTCATTAATTCAGCATTGAGCTTCTGCATTTAACGGCACATGGGTTTGAAGTGTATATAAGCCATAGTGGAAACATCTGAGAAATCATTCCAAGACACTGCAAATTATAAAGGATGATTAGGAAATAGCATGGCTCTCTATCTTCTCATGACATAGAACTTTATTCCTGATATCAAAAAGATTCCAGGATATCAAAATATCACTGTCTGACTCTGATAATGACTTCCTAGAGTTTCAGACATTGGGGCAATGAACATTTAATTTTAATTATCAGCAGCTCCTTTTTTTTCCAGTTTTGAATCTTTGGTGTTTTAAAGGACAGAGAGAGAAGTTGGGAGGAAGGGCAGGAGGGAAGGGAGAGGAAGGGAAAAGAGAGAAGTGGGGGAGATGTCGTTTCTCTTTGCCAGGGGCTCACTATCCATAGACAGATGGAGGCCTTGCCTGAAGAAGTGTGGAGCATTCCATCTAGCACTTCTTGCTAGCCATTCCTCTTCAGGCAGCAAAAGCCTGTTGTAAAGAAGACAAGTGTCCCGGAAATCAAGAGAAATGCATGGGGCTCAGGAGGTAGCTCCAACAGTACAGTGCTTGTCTGTGTAAGCATAATGACCTGAGTTCAATCCTCACAACCCATATTAAGAAAGCCTGGTGTGGTGCTGAGTGCCTCTAATCCCAGTACTAGGGAAGCAGAGGTGACTCTAGCTAGTAAGATCCTAGACTACTTGGCAAGCTTCAGGCCAGTAAGAGACCCTGCCTCAAAAATAAATAAATTAATTAATTAAAATTAAAAAAAACAAAAAGCAAAGCAAAAACAAAAACAAAAACCAAGCTGGACAGTACTTGATATTGACCTTTGGCTTCCATATGCACATGCATAGCTGAGCATCAGCCCCCACTGGTACATACATACACATACATGAGAAATGACAGAGGGAAGGACACAGACTTCAATCTCCTAGGAGCTACTTAGCTTCTGAAATCCAGCCCTGACCAGAACAGTCAATGAAGAATGGCTGCCATGTTTTGCTATCCCTAAAGCATGGGCATTAAGGGCAGCTTACATCGGAACAGTGGCAACCGCACCATCTGACCCTCCTATACCCTTGAAAAGTATCTGTGATCCTCTAAGGGTTCAGAGGAGCATAGTCACTGGGAGCCAGCATCAGAAAGTGAATCCTGCCTATGGATATCTGCAAACAGTAGGTCAGGGCTTGGTGATCACTATCACAAATGCTTAGCTATGATGAACGCTGGGGGCTTTCTTCAGTCTAGCTTCAGGAGGCCCGAATTCTTGTCTTTGCTTAGTTTGCTCTTGCAGCATGAAGGAAGATACATTTGTCCCTTGTTCTCCATGGTCTCTTGGTGATCTTCCAGCAGTTTTCAGTAGTGGAAGTGTCTTGCTTGTCTCAAAAGCATGGATGGATTTAATATGTAAAACGTTGGCACTGTCTCCTTCCTGCTCCCCTGTAGAAGCTGAGGGACTTCAAAGGATCTCCAGTCCTCTCGGATCCCAACATGAGTCCCCAGCTCTCAGCCAACTTCAGGGCTGCTCCTGGTTATAGCATTTTATGGCTTGATTTTAATCTGTAGCATTTAAAATCTATGCAGTTGGGGCCCCGAGAGTGGTACGGCCATTTTTTTTTCTTGAAACATCAGCTATCATTTATCCTTAAGAAGGAAAGAAAAATGACAACTCTGAGAAAATTATTTCCTTTTTACACCCTTATTACAAATGCTGAGCACAGCTAGGAGTAAGGCATGCTCTGCAGTGTGTGTGTGTGTGTGTGTGTGTGTGTGTGTTGCTAGTGAGTGGGAGTGGCTGGTAGGCTCAACCTTTCTGTTGTCGATGATTTCATCTTCAGTAGCAAGTACAGAGATAGTGCTATAGCTTGAGTTCTGTCTCCAGAGCTTGGCGACTACAGCACTGAGATGGGGCAAAGGGGCTCTGTGTGTTTCTTTCCATATCCAAGGCACTGCACGCAGCTCACTGGACTCTCTCAAGCATGAACAAAAGGAAGGCACAAGTGGCACTTATCTGGTGAACAAATCTGCTTGCTCCTGGCCACAGAGTCCTGTCCAACACCTCACAGAGGAGCTGTGCAGGGATAATGCTGAAGATTCTAATTGTCTGTGGGATACATACCCCTGAGCAGCTGTTTTCATGCTGTCGTTGGATTTTGGCGCTACGGTAATTTTCTCCCATTGTCTGACATCCCTGCATTCACATTCAAGAAGGATAGGAGAAAAATGGTGTTCTCAGGAGAAATTCCAGCATTTAGCATTCATGCAAATAAACACACTACTGTCCAGCCCCTCCCCTCGCTCTCAAACCACTCACAAGAGCTCAGGTAAACATCTTTTCAAATGATTCTTCTGTAATTCCACTACTTTTAAAAATAGTGATGGCTTATGTCGGATGCTTCAAATGTCCATCATGCATTTATTCATCCAGGCTCAGTGCTAGGCAGCAATTAGCAAAGGTATCACTAATTAAGCTCTACAATGTAATATGCGTTCCTCTAAACTTAAGTCATAGCATTTTAAGTTCCTAATGACTGCAAGGTCATTTTGAAATTCTTCATAGTGGCAGGGGTTCTAATGAGTGCATTTGGTATGCATGGGAATGCCCCTGCTTCCTCTTGGGGCTTATTAGCATTTATTGGGGACACTTCACTTAATTTGTTGCTGAGCTTATGCCCTAACAGTAACAGGGAACCAGGCACCTGAAAGCCCAGAAGTTTTAGACTTTCCTACAATCAATCTTATCTAAGGCCCAGCTATCTGGATTTACCTATGCCTTAGAAGCCACACGTCCTCTTTGTCAAATCTGCTAGTTGTTCCACATCCATCTCCCACTTCCAAATATACTTAAATGTGCTCATTCCCACTTAAAAAAATTACAGTCTGCTATGGTATGTGCCCTGGTTTACTTTCTATTGCTGGGATAAAACACTGGCTAAAAAGCACTTAGGGAGGAAAGAGTTTCTTTCAGCTTACAGTTGTAACCTATCACTGAAAGAAGCCAAGGCAGAACTCAAGGCAGAAATTTGGGGCAGACCTGGAGGTAAGGACTGGATCAGAGAACACAGAGGAATGCTGCTTACTGGCTAGCTCTCCACAGCTTGCTCAGCCTGCTTTCTGGGAGTACCCAGGACCAACTGCTCAGGGGCTGTACTGGCCCTAGTGGGCTGAGCCACTATACCAAGAAAATGCCCTGCAGACTTGCCTACAGGCTCTCTGGTGGAGGCTTTTCCTCAGCTGAATTTCTTCGTTCTAGACAACTCTAGTTTTTGTCAGGTTGATAGTGTCCCTAGAAGTTCATGTGCTAGGAAGCTGAATTATCAGAGTCACGAGTTAATAGTGACTGGGGTTGAGCTTTTGGGAAGTGCTGAGAATGAGGTGAAGCCATGAACATGGACCCCACGGTGGCATTAGTGGCCTTATAGAGACAAGAGACTGAAGATTGTCTGCTGTCCTTGTCTCACCATGCTTTGCCAGGCCATGACGCAGGATTTCACGTTTTCTAGAACTTTGGGGCAAGTAAGCATATACTCCTTTTAAATGATTCAGCCTGCAGTATTTCATTATAGCGCTAGAACACTGATTACTGTTACTGAAGTGTGTATTTTCTGAATATCTAAAACACCCATAGATTCGGGACTTAATCCTACTGACAATATATTCTGGTTATTTTGCAGGAGTTAGTTTTTCTCCCCCTTCCTTAGACTGTAAGCTGTCATGAGGCAGATTGCAAATCCATAAATTTTCCTATAAAATGTCTAATCTGGGTGATATGTGACTCAGTACTTTATGTGGGCTTTAGAGTGGGCTCTCTACACTTTGAGGATGGGGTCTAGGATGGTAAGACTCAAACACCTGAAGCAGATGGCTCCTTCAGGGCTTGTGGAAAACACAGCTTTGATGGGTGATATGGGTTAGATTCAGGAATAAGCTTTCTGCCTTCCTTCTAAAGGACTGAAGAGAAGGGATGAATGGGATGGACAGTCAGTCAGACATACAGACAGACAGACAGACAGACAGACAGAGACACACGCACACACACAAGAGAAAGCCAAATGGTCTTAATTTCATTTATTTCCTGTGACTGTCTATCCCTTCTGAACTATGAACTCGGCAAGGTTTTGGGAATGGCATGGGCTAAGAGGGACACAGTGCAGAATGAGACAGCCATCATCCTAGCCACTTGTGTTTGTACAACAGGGTGGGGCGCCCATAGAAAGCAGCTGATTGTCTGGCTGAGTTTTATTTTAAATCTGTTATGAACAATAAAGACATGAAGAATGCAGGAGTGACTGGTCTGCTCTCTTTGCTCAGGGGATTCCTGGAGGCAGGGATTCAGGATCAGGGGATTCCTGGAGGCAGGGATAGGTCAGCAGAGCTCTGAGGAGTATAAATGACTAGATAGGCAGAGGAAGGAGGGCTGATTTGGGGTGAAGAGTAGCATGCATGATGGTCCCAAAGTCTGATTAGTGAGGGTCAACAGACCAAGAGAGAGGGGTGCTGATCAACCTGGCCAGCCAGGCTGGGGTGGACCATGGAGAGGTCTATGTGCAGGCATATCATATTGTGCTATCAGGGTCTTTGGCCTTGGGAATTGACTGGAGACTCTTTTTTTTTTTTTGCAAATCACATGAGGATCTTTTTATTATAAATAATTACAAGCTGCAGCTTGGGCTCACAGCCCCCACCGCCGAAGCGGTGAAGAGCCGAGAGCCCAGTGCTCAGGTTAGTTGGGTAATTTAAGGATTCTGTTCCCTCCCAGCATTCCCAAGGCAGGGGCGATTCCTACCTGGCAAGCATCTATTTGTCGAAACATTACATTTTGAATTGATTGGCTATAGGAAGGTCCCCAAACCATTAATCCCTCCCTAGGGGGATGGGCCAGTTTCCTAGCAACTGTATCTCTAGTATGTGGG